>OY856376.1:17630038-18830038 GCA_963693495.1 Malacosoma neustria
TATATATATATAATATATAATAAAATTCCTTCGTGTCCCACAGTTTTTTCGTTGCCATACTCCTCCGAAACGGCTTGACCGATTCTCATGAAATTTTGTGAGCATATTGAGTAGGTCTGAGAATCGGCCAACATCTATTTTTCATCCCCCTAAATGTTTAGAGGTGACCCACCCCAAAAATTTTTTTTTATTTTTTGATATTTTATTATTTATATAGCAGAACAACGTTTGCCGGGTCAGCTAGTTTTATATACACATTTTATTTATATTTTCATGTACACATGCTACATAGCTTTTTGTTTAGCTCCATGGGGTATGTGAACTCAATGAATGAATCTAGTAATCGTGTTCAGTGTTTGCTTTAAAATTGAAACAGCCTTTATAAATAAAGTGCAAAAAGCACTTTCATCATACTGGTTTCACCTACACCTGTACGCTCGGATTACATTATGTTTGATAATTTACATTCTTACTGGCAAAGTCAAATGATTACTTGCAAGAGATATATATATATATATAGATTAATCGACTTGGTAAATTGTATGGATATTTTCTATTCGGCAACTCAGTACGAATAATATAAAAAATCACATTCCGTGGCCCAGCGGCTATCATCTCCGAACGTGGTAGGGTACGATTCTACTCTCATATACAATGTGTCCGGTTATCAGTCAATTTTATCGACAAATTACCATCATAACAGGATTCCCAACCCCCACCTTTTCGGAAAGACTGGCATTTTTATTTTTAATTTAAAAAAACTGACGCATCGCTAACAAAAAGCAGTCACTTTTGTGCCAGTTGCCTAATAACGATAATATAAACACTCTGCTGCTTGTTTTAGGAATAAACGGCTCTGTGTGTATGTCTTCTACGATTGGCCGCGAGTAATTAATTAATTTTTTTATTTATTGCTGACAGGCCAGCCTTGGCCACAGGGGTTAGTATTCTTACTCCGCCCCTGCACTTAAATCATTTGTTCGACAATTGAAATAAATGAAGATTTAATTTAAATAGATAATAAATTTATCTTGATTTAGCCCATCCCTTCAATAACATATTGGAAAGTACTGTACAATCGGTAGCAATCACATACCTGATAATCGTATGATGGTCTCATGTAGTACAATGCCATTTCTTGATGGAACACGGCTGTGAGGGACGAAGACATCGGTGGGACGATCCAAATCCAGTCTGACGGGCATCCTCCGCTAAAGCAGATTTTTATAAACATCATATACGACAAATGTAAATTATATCCATATTAATACTAAGTAATATAAATTATTATATTAGTTTTTTTACATAACAGGATCGTCTAACACTTTTATAGGTGGTCGCAATGATCCAAAAAGGGATTATACTCGGCTTCAGATTATCCTAAAAAAGATTACTCTTTCTATTAGTGGAATTAGCTCCTTAACTAAATTTATTGGATTAATTTATTGCTATTTTTATAATAAAAATAAGAAATTGTAAGGCTATATCCCACGTTTATATTGCACGTATTTTGTACCATAATATAGGTACTCCGATTATCTTATTACTCTTTGTTTATTTGCAAATTAAGTTTTATAGCATCCTACTTACCGACTTTTGTTCTCATTGTCCAAATGTTTTATGAACTGCTCAGAAGCTGAATGATGGTCTACAATGGACACGTTATCTCTGTGGAAACTGTGCAACACTGCAATATTAACTTCGACGAGGGCTTTATCTTTCCACAACGACACAAAGGAATTTGTATCAAGGCTCATCTTCTTTGCTACTTTCTGAAAAATACTTTCGTCTTATTCTACTAAAATCTTAGGAAGTAATTTTGTCTTGTGATCGTTTTAATTAGACATAATACATAAGTAAATAATCTAGTTTCCAAAATATGGTCAAGCGCACTGCATATTTTAGTACTATTTAAGATTTATTATTAATATTAGATTTGTATTAAATATTCCCTTTTATAATTATTTTCACATAACTATATTGAAAATACTAATTACTAACGAATAATTTTTAAAATCTAATAAGGAAGATCATTAATTTATTGACTAGCATCGTATAGTATTTACAAATATATTTTACCTCCACAACGTTAAGCCTATTGGAGTCACATAGATTACGGCATCCAATTTCAGTCCCCATATACCAGCCATTAAAGGCTGTGCCTGTGAACTCTAGACCGCCACAGTCAAGTCTCATGTTTGACACGGCTGGTAATGCATACCATCTTAAACCCAGATCTTTAAACCATTCATACCTGTAAAATATGCAAAAATTATATATTAACTTGACGACCTTCATAGTATATCAGTTGTCTAGTACCCACAACACAAGTGCTATGCTACTTGCTTTGGAACTAGTTGCGACTCATTAGTCACAGAATAGCTATCTACTTGATCATAGTTATGGAACCGCAATAGTTATAAGGCTCAGTTTGATAGAGCAAAGAAAGAAAATTTTCGGTAATTTCTCAACCACCAAACTGGGTTTGTGTTTGAGGTAAAATAAAAAATAGTAAAACTGATCCAAGGATCTTCACTGGTACACTTCAATCAACAATTGTTGATCGAAGCTGGTACAAAACTAATATAAAAGGCAGAATATATATAAAGTAATAAATTGAATGTGTTTGTTACAGTCAATTTATTAATGCAATAAGGGTTTCGAATTTCAGTATTCACAACCGCATACGTTTAATGCACTTGATGCATAGAAATCGATAAAGGTGATGCCGTGAGAGCTAGTTGTTATCTAAAAACACTTACTTTGGATGTTCCATCATAATTTCCATAATAATATCTCGTGGATATTCGAAGAACTCAGGATCTTTACCATCAGCTGACACAACTAATGGTAATATGTCCCACGGTGTGCCCTTTGGTTTCCAGCCAAGTTTTAAACATACCTATAAATATGTGAACTGTGATAAAAATGAATATAGGATAAAATAAACTCCTTTGCAAAAAAACGAGCGGTTTTAATGTTTCTACATTATAGATCCGTGCAGAAGCGGAGAAAGAATACTGTCCTCTGCGGCCGGGGTCGGCCTGTCGTAAAAGGCGACAAAACAACCCACCCTAGCTACGTGGTAGGGCCCCAAGCTCGTCTGGATGGCGACCACCTTTCGTCTTAAGTATGCCGCCATAATAACCTTGTGTTGTGTTCCGGCATTAGTGACTCAAGTTCCTGTACCCTTATGCGACAGCAGCATGTTCGCAATGCTACTGGCGCTGCAAACACCCATAGGCGATGGTAACTGCTAAATTCTAAGCGGGCCGTCAGCCTGTCTGCTGTGCTACAGCAATAAATAAAAAAGATAGTAACTTAGTTCTAAGGAAGTTTTAATTGCCGAACTTTGTTACTGGCACTTAACAAAGAGTCAGGATATGAAAAGAATTTAATTCCTAATTATAAACTTTTGCTTTTAATAATAATAATCCCTTTTTCTTTTTTTTCTTTTTTGGTTGTCAGGCAAGTAAAACTAACTTCTCGTTATTTATTTTTAGTAAAATAATTTATGCTTGTCATATAATCCCGCCTTATGACTTAAAACCGTATCCGTGCAGGGGCGGAGAAAGAATACTGACCTCTGTGGCCGGGGTAGGCCTGTCATAAAAGGCGACAAAATAACCCAGCCTACGTGGTAGGGCCCCAAGCATTAGTAACCCACGTTCCTGTACCCTTATGAGACAGCTGCGTATTCGCGATGCCACTGGCGTTGCAAACACCCATAGGCGACGGTAACTGATAAATTCTAAGTGGGCCGCCAGCCTGTCTGCTGTCCTATAGCAATAAAAAAAATTAAGAATTTTTAGAATGTACCTCTGTGAATTCCACCCTGGCAGGATCTCCAATCACAGTCCCGTCTGGTTGTAAATAACCAGCGTAAATGATAAGCTGTGGGTTCCAGATTCGGTAGTCGTGTTTACCATCCGTTCGTTGCGGGAATATTGTTATTGCTGACCTAAAATCACATCCAAATATTAACCAATATTTTTTTAAAACTCTTTTTCGAGTTTACCGAAAATAATTGAATTCATAAAAATATTACTAAGGAAGTAATATAAATGATTGAAAGTGTCAACACATTCATTATAGGATATGGGGTAGTTACAATAATAAATAAGTTCTAAATAAGTTTTATAGCTCGGTATATAGTTGTCCAAGCCAAAGCTAGGCTTTTTTTATCTCGGGGTAAAACCCAATTCTTGACGGGTGCTCGGCCCCTCAAGGATATGTGGGACTCCTGGAAAGATGTTTGACCATCCGACTATCCACTAAAAACCCCGCTGTTCTCCTATCGCCTACGCCCGGGCCCACGGGTATGTGGTCTGCCAATTTCGTAGCCCGGGCTGAAGCCGACGTAAGTTTACCTCTAAGTCTTGGTTACAAGACACACAGAAACTCATACGGTTAATTAATTATACAAAATATATTATTTAACAATTTAATTCCTGTGAGTTATGGTTATATTTTTTTTTATTTTTATGGCTATTGTATTTCTAATATTAATTGTATAAGTTAACATTAGAAATATTAGAATTTTTAACATAATAAACATTCAAAATTATTTTATTTACTATACAGGGTTATTGGTATTTCAACGTATTCCCGTTAGAAGGTGATAGGGGTGGCTATAGTGAACCATTTTTGTGTTTGAGCTTTTTTTTTAACATTTTTAGGATTTTATTTGTTTTTTAGCTTTTTAAAATTTGGAACGATAATTGTTGTTTTAATATTGATAAATAACCAGTGTTTAAACTTTTTTATACATCAGAAGTAAAAATGAGATTTAAATTAATACTTTTTTAATAATTTTTTTATGTTGCATTTTTGACTTATTTTGAAAAAGGCTAAAAAACATGGTAACTCAAAAATGGTTGACTTTTGCATAATGCGTATAGGGGTTTGAATTATCGCCAATAGTCACCCCTATCACCTCCTGACGGTAATACGTGGAATTACCATTAACCCTGTAGTAATTTAAACAAATAGAAATTGGAACTTAATTAATTTATACATTAAACCCGAATTATAATCATAATTATTATGATATATAATGAAGACCCCAACGTCTTATCGTGTATCGTCTATTAATTATATATATATATATATATATATATATATATATATATATATATATATATATATATATATATATATATATATATATATATATATATATATATATATATATATATATATATATATATATATATATAAACTAGATGAAATAATTAAATAAACATTTAATATGCATATAACCTTCTGATATCTGTTTTTTTTAATTCTAATTGTTTATTAATATGTTTTGAATTCGATAAATACAATTATCGTGTAATTCTCTAATTTTCCTTTCTTTTTCAATACACTATACACATATTATTTTATAAAAACAGTACTAAAATATCAATATTATTTTGTTGAATAAAGGTTTATTTATTATTATTATTGTAAAAAAAACGAAAAAATTGGCCTTAAAATATAAAAAATCGACTTCCATCAGCAATGAGTCCTTGCGGGTCCAAACTAATAATCAAGGCAACAGAGCAAGGAACCTCCTCACAATACGTGCTGGATCCATGAGAGCTGCCTTTTATATCCGACCCTTTAGCCAGAGACCCAATAATTTTTATTATGGATACAATTATACTACATGATACTAGCTGTTACTTGCGAATTCGTTCGCGTGGAATTATTTTATTTAGAAATAGCCTGTAGCCTATTTCAGACTATAATCGGTAGATTAAATAATCACAAATTGAAAAAATGTGCAAAGTATCTTTGCCATTTTTTTTCAAATTGCGTTCAGCCATACTGACTTTTTTAACAAACATCCATCACTCTAACTTTACCATTTATAAGATTAGTATAGACGCCACATTTTTTAAATTACATTTCTTATAAAAATATGTAACTTAACGCTACAATGACGTGTATATACCTGATATTGCCTTTATTTGTTGCATATTTAATGTGATTGCAAAGGGCTTCAAACATTCCACTCGCAGTGGTCACTTCTCTGCAGTCGAATATCTAGAACAAAAAAATTAGTTAATCTTTCTTTGTTCTTGTTTTTTAATCTATTTATGATTATAAATAAATTCTGTTATTAAATTATATGCTCGAAGGGGACAACAGTGAAGACCATAAAAATTATCTTTCTCAACATTTTAATCGCCTGACTGGTACAAATCGCTTATATACTTAGCAAAAATTATTTCATAAACTGGTAACATAAGCGTAACTGTTTACCTATGTACATAAAAGTGGCTAATAGCATCCGGTTTGTGGCTCGTTATAAACTCTCCAGCATTTAAGTTTGCAAGCTTAATTAAAAGTTTACATCGTAATATACATAAAAAGAAATTAAAGGCATCTTTACAAAAATAAAATGTAGACAACGGCTATGTTCATGCAATAAACTAATTATGGAATCATTCTAGAAAATTCTTGTAAATATTATAATTTAATTTTTTTTTTATTGCTGTAGGACAGCAGACAGGCTGACGGCCCGCTTAGAATTTAGCAGTTATTGTCGCCTATGGGTGTTTGCAACGCTAGTGGCATCGCGAACACGCTGCTATCCCATAAGGGTACAGGAACTTGAGTCACTAATGCCGGAACACAACACAAGGTTATTATGGCGACATACTTAAGACCAAAGGTGGTCGCCATCCAGACGGGCTTGGGGCCCTACCACGTAGCTAGGGTGGGTTGTTTTGTCGCCTTTTACGACAGGCCGACCCCGGTTGCAGAAGTTAGTATTCTTTCTCCGCCTCTGCACGGATAGGATAATAGATGTTTTGTCTAAACGTTAGTTATTTTAAAATAAAGGTTTATTATAAAACTTAGCGGTATGAGTTTCCACCAGTTCTATTTTTAAATCAATAATCAACAAACGAGGTTAGTTACGATAAAAAACTTATTTTAAATTGATCTTCCCGGAACTCATAATTAAATACCAAAAAATAAGTTGTGAACGTGTTCAAATAGAGAACAGAAAAAAAGAATTCGAATTGTCACCGCGTCGCATCAAGGCATGTGATGCAATAATAAGTGAACATTCAATTCAAAAACAAACATGGGATATTGAACGTATGTAAATTATATTCAAGTATGTTGTGTGTGACGTATGTTGTGTGTGACGTACGTATATGTGTGCCCCGAGGAGAAAAGATGGAGAGCAGTTTCGTGGAAGACAGTTGGTATTTAGATGAGTTCCTACCTTCCAGATTTCGATATCTATTACCGAGTCGAGATATTACCAAGAAAGATTTATACACCATAATTGTAGAGTTTTATCCGAGTTCCTTAGGGAGCGTTCATTAATAACGAGAGGTGATTTTAGAGAATTTTTGTCCCTTCCCTCCCCCCGGTGAGATGTATTCATGAGATTTGACTCAACCCCTCTCCCCCATCTCCCAATCTCACGTGAGTTTTTTCAAAATGCATGTATCTGGTAAATGCATCCGATTTAATCTAAAAAGAAAAAATATTTTGCGGCGTTCGAAAAATCCCGTAAAGTGTTATGAATATGATTTGGCCCTATTTTAGTAAATATTTTAATCAATTAAATAATATTTTCTCGAAATTTTACTGTTTCTTGAGTAAAAAAAATTATATAATATTTGCCGAGACACAAAGTAAGATTAGATGAGATTCAACTCGATCGCTTCATTCCCTTCAACATTTCACGTAATTAATGGACGCCCCCTTACAGAGAAGACACGTCTGAAAAATTACTATTACGGATTAACGAGACATTTGGCAAAAATAATGCGGTAACATCATTTAATGTCTAAATTCGAGTGCACGATGATTTGGCAAATTGAAGGGAACACGCAACGAAGGGCTTGTCTATACAAGTTTTCTTGTAACAAAATTTACCGGACTTCCTTATAAACAATATGAAAACTTTTTTCTATATGTATCTATGTAGAGGATGACATCGCTTCAAGCGATAAGGCCGTCCATTTTAACATTATATCGTTCGATTTCAACAGTATATTTATTATTCCCTGTGGCCGTGTTCGGCCCGTCATAAAAGGCGACAATATTTTGTTAGGGTTATTACCCTAACTACGTGATCGGGCCCCAAACCCGTCTGGACGGCAACCACTCCTGGAGTATAAGTATGCCGCCATTATAACCTTGCGTTGCGTTCCGGTATTAGTTACCCAGGTTCTCCTGTTTCTATATGCGGAGAGCAGCGTGTTCGCGGTGCCCCTGGCTTCACAAACATCCATAGGCGACGCTAATTGCTTACTACTGAGTGGTCCGTTAGCCTGTCTGCTATTACTCAGCAATAAAAAAACAGTAAACATTTTTTTTTTGGTTATAAATTGAAATTAATCACACCAGCACTAGAAAATAAAACAGTTAATTATGACCTTTTTTATATATATTTTAACCAGGTGCTGAAAAAATATGGTTTGTTAGACCCAACACCTTCCACAATATCCTTTAATAGGTTACTGTCGCCCTAAGTTAGATAGATTAACTTTTTATTGTTTAACTTAAAAATTTCTTAATAAAAGTTAATGAAAGAATATGATTTTATTTTATTCATTCGAAATTTTTAGAACAGACTAACCAATGATGGTTTATGTGTAACAGAGATTAGAGTCGCGTTCCCCGAATTAATAAATAAAAGGTTTGATTTTGAAAATATAACTCCATTTTTTTCATAAAATTACTTTGTAAAATGTCTAGAAACTCATTAACAAGAGTGTTTCTTTGCTCACCTGAAGTTTTTTCCACTGTATCCTCCCAATACACCTCGTTGCGTTCCTCCAAGCTAACTTAGCTCCAAACACCAGTTCTGAAGTCCTCAACTGGTACGTACCCTTTTCCTTTAATTCATTTTTTACTTCTTCTAACCTCAACTTGTGGGATTCAGAGTTTTCTCTGTATGGAAACATTATCACAGACATTCATGTAGATAGTATTGAAATTTAATTGAACCTAAAAGTTTCTTCCTCGAAACATAAGATCCTGCTTCCTACTTTTATTCGCAAAAGATGAAAATAAATAACCGTTTTTATCAATTTGAGGCTATTGAAATTGGTTCTGGCAAAAAAGGATAATATTGGTTCCAATAATCCAAACTTGTAAAATTTTTTAAATTTTAACATTTAAAACGAATCGCCTTCGATAATTCGTCGACTATGATGTCACTTGATGTCGATGATGAAAGTAATCTAGTTTGGTAGAATCAACTGACTAAGCTTTATAGCTTATGTAACATCTAGTTTTATTTATAAATGTTTTCATAACTTTTAAAACACCATCTATTAACTCCGGAGTGCTAAATAAAGAACGAGCTGCTAACGCAATTTATGTATATCTTTCAGTGTTAGCGTATCAGACAGCACTGACAGCAGTCACCCCTGTATAGTAAAATATGGCTAATCCGGATATAGATAGATATATGAGACAGCAGAGGCATCGCTGCTGTCCGCGTAGTACTGGAACCGAGGTCCCTTAGGCCGGAACAAATACAAGGTTAAGTAGGGTTAAGGTCTAATAGCCATTAGATACATAATACAAAACCTATAGTTACCTGCGTATAGATGCGAAATATTGTGTAAGAAACGCCTGCGCATCTTCGAACACCTCATTTGCAGATCTTGGAACGTCTCCTCTGTTTGGGATGTCGATTACGCTTTCCAGAGCCACCTTTTCGTTGCATTTTGTGTTCTGAAAATTATTATTAATTATGTAAATTAACAATTAAGTATAATACTTTGAAATCATACCATTTTGAGGATTGACCCTTTTTTTAGAAACGGATATACTTTTCATATAAACGTTATTAATCAAACGTCGGGAAATCCTCAATAGGGTTGTGTGAGTCACTTGGCTGGGGGACACACGGCACTGGTATACCCACTAAAACCATTCTCGGGTTCCTTCCTTCGTCTGGAACATTAGAACTGAAGAGCGTGGCGTTAGTCTGACTGAATGCCTACTGACACCGATGGTTTTCATTTCGATGTTGGAGAATAAGAAAACATCGTATCTGTGAAATCCTTAGGTAGCTATTCAAACCTATTTCATTAATTATCTTACGTCAACTATGTTGACACAGTAAAAAATACAAACACTACGCAAGTAGCGCGCAGAAGATTCGGTCTTAACAGCGGATCCTCGACTCTAAAAACGACCTTTTTATACAATCAGGATTCAGAATTAATTTTAATTTTTTGATTAATCTTATTACAATTCGTTAAAAAATCAAATTTTAGTTCCTTAGAGTAGTATCCAACTTATAACAGAAACATAATGCTTACTGAAATTTTATAAATAATACGATTCATTCTTTTTTTGAAATGTGTTTAACTCTCTAAATGGCCTCATAAAAGCCGTGGGGGCCATTTGCCGGATATTTTATTCATTATCGGGACATTGTTTATTTATAATGCAATATAAATATCACGACTTACTCAAAAAATATGTATTTTAAGTTTTAAACGAAATAGTGCACTCTTATTGAGACATATTTACAAGGATGTTAAGATAAACTAACGTATGTAGCATTACATTTGCTAAAACTGGACGAGTATTCTGTGTTCGTGTCATTTACGGCAATCCAGATATAAACGAACAAAGTAAGACCCTAAGAGAAGTTTTTAGTGGACATCCCTTCATTGTTTATTGAGAGATCCACACGCGCAAGTCACGACTCCTCATTTCATTTTCATTTCTTTTCATTTAAATTTTCGACAATTTTTTTATTACTGTTGAATTGCAGACAGGCTAACGGCCCACTTAATGGTTAGCAGTTACCCTCGCCTACCTAGACGTTAGGGGTATCGCGAACAGGCTGCTGTCCACATTGGGGTATTGGAACCTGGGTTACTTATACGGAACACAAGGTTTTTGTGGCAGCATACTTATAGACAAGATTTAGTTTGTAATATTGACAGGATCTGTGTTAATATTATAAATCTGATAGTTGAAATCAAAGAGTATGTAATGAAAAAGTTCTAGTTTGTCAAAAACGCACAAAAGGTTAAACTGATACGAACGAAATTGTGGTACACGTCTAGTTTGTAGCTTGGATTAACATATAGAATACTTTTTCCTGACGTATGAGATAGATTCACGAAAGTCAATGTACGAAATGTTCGAAATACGTAATTTAACAATAAAATATATTAATCTAGGTTAGTGAAGTAACGTGCCTTGTAGGGGCCCAGTATCAAAATTAGTTGGGGGACCCAAATGAAGGGCAAATATTTCTCACAAAAGAAACAAAAATGCTTGCATTAAACTAAAATAAATATTTATTGATTATAAGTTATAACTTCCTCCTAGAAATTGAGCTAGCGAAACAAATGAAGTTAAATATACACTTTTCTTGCCTTTTTTTCGACAAATTGATTTATTAAATCATCTATAATAATACCTGAAGACGATTTGAGTTTTTCTAAAGTTTCTACATCTATAGATAATAGTCACAAGTCTGATATGTGTTCCTGTCCCATCGAAGTCTTTAGGTAATTTTTTATCAGTTTTAGTTTTGAAAAACTTCTTTCAGCTGTTTTTTTAATTTATTTATCAAATTCACAGTTATTACATTGGCTTAATAAAATAATAGCACAAAAACCACTAAGGTTTGTACAATGCCATCGAAACTTAAGTCTACGCACGTTCAAATGACTGAGTAAATTTAGATTACAATTTCTCTAAAAAGTATTTTTTAAGTGAGGCTTTAATATTTTTTTGGGTTATATTATCTCTTATATTTGTTGGTAAATCGTTTAATAATCTTGGAACTAAGTAGGTAGTTGTGCGCTTGCCGTACATATAATGGGTGTAACTGGAAGGGTCACGAATAGAAAGCATGCTGTTTATGTACTTTGTGATGCTGTGGATGCAAGGCTATTGAATTTTATCAGCAATAATTAATGAATTTTATGAATTTCAGATTTTAAGCATATTTTCAGAACAATTAATTGTTCATAAAGATTAACTGAGATGTATTTACTGTGCTTGATGTATTTAGCCGACAGTTTTCCGGAAGCATTTTTTATCACTTCGTTTGAAGAAGTTTCTTCGGTTGTAATACTTCGAACATATAACTCAGGTCAAGTCTCTGAAATCTTTGTTTAGTTTGAGAAATTAATTTATCTAAACAGCAATATTATAATATAGCATTTACTTTTAAATATGATTCCGGATCTGAAATTCTCTCATCTTGTGACAACTCATAAAAAAAACGCTTCGTTATTTAACGCCTTTTATTTTTAAAAACAGTTGTCACCCTCCACTCTTTTGCTAAATCTATGGACTCATTTAGCAATCCATTGAATGAATTTTGATTTCTTATTTCTCTCAGTCTATTCAAAAGATTACTTAATAAAATACTAGCTTTCTGTAAGTCATTCTTTTCATGCGTAAATGTGTTTTAAGATACAGGATTAATGGTTTCAAATAGTGAAGAAAAAAATGTGACAAGCACTAAGAAATCATAATTCTCTAAAATGTTAGTTAAACATTTTAAATTCTTCACGTTCATCTTTTTTAGTGAAAATTAAATTTAGTTGGTACAAAGTTTTCGTGATTAATAAATATTTTTTATAGCTAATAAAGCGTCGTTCTTTGAAGACCATCTAGTAGGACATGCTATTTTAGGGGTAATTTTATATTTTTCAGATGAATCGTTACTCAATATTGCCATCGCCCAGCGTTTTAAACTATAGCTAAAAAAGTATATATTTTTTCTAAATTATCGAAAAAAGTCGACACTTCATAGCGTCGTTTAAAATTAAATTTAATGTATGTGCAACACAATGAACTTAATCGGCATTCGAGACATGCTATTTTATAAAGGCTTGTAATCCTCCATTACACCCGACATAACATTTGCTCCATCGTAACCCTGTGCTTAACCCGGGACAAAAAGAGATTGCTTTGTTTGACTTTTCTCATTTCTGAAGTAAAACTCTTTAGGCACGTAGGACAGGTTTTTTTATATATTTATTCCCGGGATGTACAAGATTTGGATAACATTTTACTAATTTTTGCTTACACACTTTAGTGGCCTCTGTAGCCCGGGGACCCCGTATCATTGATACGGCGGTAGCTACATCTCCGATCTGGGTGGTCTAGGTAACAGATGAGGTTGTCGCGTAAGCCCTTGGTGGGGTTTCATAGATCTCATCTAATATTACTAGGAAATAAAATGAAATTGCGGTTTCTTATCTGTTAATAGATGTAAAAAAACTCCATTCATTGTTCTTAAACCATTAATTTCCGGTCTTTGTTGTAGATAATTGAATGAAAATAAATGAGTGTAGCTTTATTCTACGCAGAAGGTCGTGTGTATTGCAATCATTTTTCATCCTTGACATTTTGACTAAGTAAGAGAGTTTTAGAAATTCTACTAACATCTTTTATGTGCTAAAAGGTTTATATGATTTCAATTCCAGATTTATTTCTCGGTGGATGGTAAAGCTTAGATATTATATACAATATATAAAATATCTTTTATCCGTGCAGGGGCGGAGTAAGAATGCTGACCTCTGCGGCCAGGGTAGGCCAGTCGTTAAAGGTCGTAAACCCACCTTAACTACGTATTAGGGCGCCCCCAGCCCGTCTGGATAGCGAACACCTTTGGTTTTAACTATGCCGCCATAATAACCTTGTGTTGTGTATTAGTGACCCAAGTTGCTGTACCCTTATGGGACAGCAGCGTGTTCGCGATGTCACTGGTGTTACAAACGCCATTTATATAAACGGACCGTCAGCCTGTCTGCTGTCCATAACAGAATAAAAACAGACTCTGGGTAGGTCTACGATATCTTCACACCATTTAGCGACCTTCGCTCACGTGTAAATTGATCATTATTTTGTCGTTAGTTCTTTTTTCCATCCATTCAGAAATCCATTGAGAAATGATGACGAGTGCAAAATGTAATTACTTTTATAATATCACGATAAAAACCTACGAAAGTAAGCAGATCTGGCCCTGTAACAATCATCAAAAGCATATCGCGGGTAACTCCAAAAACGTTTTCCCAAAAGAAAAATGATATACGTTATTTTTTATATATATTGCAATACCAATATTGAAATTCTGAAATTCTAAAGTGACCAACTCATCACTAACGAATAATAATGGATTAAGATTTCAAGTAGTAGAGGTTTCGGGGTTTAAAAGGAAATAAATATTTTTCAAAACTAAGTTTGTTCATATTATTGAAATTTATTTCAATACATTTTCACAAAATTATTCATATAATCAATTCCAAGGCTGGATTATCCATCCAAAGTAATTTGGGTTGGAAATAATATTACCGTTGTGACCCCAAAGCAGACGATCTTTGTAGCTATCAACGTGCGCGTCCAGCTTTAGGCCCTGCTGGTACACAGTATTTATGATAAAGAACAAGATCTTATTATTGAACCTCAGGGGCTCTAATATCCACTTATGTCTTTCTTCGTTTGAATTGTTCGATCCCCAACATTTCCTGTCATGATATGAATCAACATTTACATCCAACTTTAAGAACATCGAATGCTCGTTATTTTGTATCTTAAAAACAACTTGGTTATCCTTCTCCAAAGGAATGAATTTCCAACTCACTCTTGGGCTGGTTTTATCCTTGCTATCACCCCAGCCCAGTCTATCACCATACGAGTCTGTATTTGCATCAAGTTTTAGAGCCAGGTCGTAATAATGACTGACAATTTTAATGTTATCAGACCGCAAGATAATTTGAAACTCTGATGGGAAGCAATTTTTCACCAAATTTTGAGCATCACCAATCCAAAGTTTATATGCGAAAGTCATCGTCTTTGGATTACTACCTTGAAGTAGTCTATCCACGACCGCCCCAATGACATTTTCATAGTTAGCTTTACTTAATTCCTTACACAATTCCACAGCAGTGTCAAAATTGGCGCTCGTTACGCATAAATACAGATGATCGTTATAATCATTTAAATTTAAAAATGCTCGGTAGCTATCCATTAGGGTGACACTTTGAAGCTTTTTAGGCAACTCAAAACCTGGACAATACACCAATCCTTTGGGTTTCAACGAATCCTCAAGATTAATTACGCTCTGGTTATATTTGAAACCATAGATGACAACTATGCCTTCCTTAGAATTTATCATGCGACGAATGTCTTCAGCGCAGCTGGAGTTGATTGGAGCACTCATTAGAGTGACAATTTTAACTGAATTGTCTTTGATATAACTATCAGTTCTGCAATCATTATAGTCCACAACAGGTATCCTGTTTGGAATTTTGCGATCTTCGTTAACACCATTACTAACAACCTGGTATGTATGATTGACATTGTAACAATCCGTGAAACCGCTGTATTCCCCATCTTGGTTGATGCGTCCTTCTCCCCAATAGTCCACATGTTCTAAAAGTCCTGATTCTGGGATTTTTATTAATTCATATTCGCCAAGAAATGGACATTCAGAATATGGATATTTTAAATCTACATTGTCAGAGTAGTTTGGTGGAGTTGCAGATTCCCAATCTTCAGCGTGTTCAGGCATTTTCAGTGCTTCGTTCCGATTACTTTCAACGCTTAAAAGGAAAATAATATATTAGTTACAAAGGAGTGTACTTCCATGCGTTTAAATTGAATACAGTTCGAACACCATGACATACACCACTGAGGTAACTTTTCATCTAATTTACATATGCATTGCATGCATGCATTTTATACAAAATTTATTTAATGTCCTTAATATTGTTTGTTTGTTTAACTTAATTGTCAACCTAATGTATATAGTTATAAAATAAAAATTATTATTATTAGATAAAAATATAAGTACTAAGCGGGGCGTTAAAGAGCAAAGACGAGTACGGTAAGATGTATTTTATAAAGGAATCTTATTTTACAACCTATTCCGTCCATATCTTTGACGTAAACCATTCGATATACTCGTATACACGCGTTTGAGGATTAGTTTATTATAGACTACATTTTATTGTTAAAACGCATTTTTAGCAATACATACAACTGACAGTCATCTACATCCAGACCAAAATAATCAATTTGTAGATTGTAAAAATATTTTCTGTTAGATGGGGATTGAAACCACGGACACACGTTTTAAGCTATTCACGTAGGTAGTTATTGAACAAGCTATGTCATAAATATATCTAAATAATATTAAATTAATGATACATGGACGATAACGACGAACTAAGAAATAGAATCACTTACCGGGCTAATTTAGTACTATTTCAAGTTCTAATTGTGTTTTATTTATATAATAAAAAATACTACATTTTCTACAAAGAAACCACAATTTGTGGTCTATGAAATGCAGGCATGAGAAATGTGTCAACATTTTTTGCACTCCTAAATAGATAGTAGTATCATAAAACAGTGAGAAACAAAACTCGTAACTTGCACTTCTTTGCCTATTTATATATGTATATACATGCACTTAGGGAAAATACCGCCGTTGCCAGAGTCAGAGCTTAAGCCCCAGTTTAAACCAAATCTAGCAAAGAAATTTCTATTCCATTCCGTATATCTTACTTCCATGTATTCTGGGTGTACATCATGGGCACAAAATGGCAAGGTCATAAGACACGGACACAAAACAACTAGCATTTAAATATCATCCAAGCGTTCATGCTTAACACATCACAAGCACACACAGCCTAGTCGAATAACTTTTCAATTATTTTATTTCTACGCGACAAGTATTCGAATATGCTTATGTATGTTTCAGCACATTTTTGTATATGCTATGTTATTATAGAACATATTTATGTTATAGACTAGCTGTGCCCGCGACTCCGTCCGCATGGAATAGTGACTTTAGGTAACATTTTTTGGATATATGAGGTCAAATTAAATTTGAAATTAAACCTACTAAGTCCAGCCTAAGCTGAACTCTATTTCATATGATTGATGATATAAATCTGAGGTCAACTTAAATTGGATTATAAAATTTCCGAAACTTATCATTTTTAACAAAAACTATTTTTTTTTTTTCTAAAATAAAATAGCCTAAGTTACTCCTTGGTACATCAGCTATCTTCCAGTGAAACTCCCGTCAAAATCGGTGCAGCCATTTCAGAGATTAGCCGTAACAAACAGACAGACAGACAGACAAAAATTGTAAAAAATGTTGTTTTGGTATATGTACCGTGTATACGTCCGAATCCACTTAGTAAAAATCGTTTATTTTAATATTACAAACAGACCCTCCAATTTTATTTATTTGTATAGATGTATAGATATACATATATTAAAAATGTAGTCTGAAAGTGCAAATTAACAATGGGTTCAGGATTTTGAAAGAGCTGCCTCGCTTCTGCAGGAAATCGGCATGTTTTTAGAAGCACGTGTCGGTGATTTCAACGCTATAATGAGAAAGAGCTGCGTCATTGCTGCTTAGAGTGTGGCGTAGTACCAACATTGTCCTAAACATCACTGCAGAAAGATTTGGATTTTTTTTTGCTGTAGGACAGCAGACAGGCTGCCGGCCCATTTAGAATTTAGCAGTTAGCGTCGCATATGGGCGTTTGCGATGCCAGGGGTATCGCGATCACGCTGCTGTACCACAAGGGTACAGGAACTTGGGTCACTAATGCCGGAACACAACACAGTTATTAATATTACCAAAGGTGGTCGCTATTCAGACGGGCTGGTGGCCTTACCACGTAGCTAGGGTGGGTTGTTTTGTCGCCTTTTACGGCAGGCTGATCCCGGTCGCAGAGGTCAGTATTCTTTCTCCAACACAGATAGAGACTATTATGGTATATATATTGGTATTGTGTTTGCAATATTGTATGACGCACACAAAAATTGTGACTAAGTTTTGACAGTAATATTATGTAGTAGAATATTAAGTTTCAAATATTTACTGACCCTATGACAGGTATTCGCTAAGTGCATAATAAATTAATATTATTGCCCGTGAGCGATGTAGATCGCAATATCATTCATGTAAGTCAGAGTGCATAGTATGAAGACTGGTTTTCTGTGCTTTCGATATTTTATGATGTACATGCTTTTGAGTGCAAAAATATTTTTATTTCCTTAAATGAGGTTATCATAATGAAACCATATAAGTGAAATATTATCAATTCTATAAATATTAAGTAAAATTGAATTTCAGTTTTTGTTAACAGTGATTGATGTGTGATGAGTGAAATAGCATTTCCAACTAACAAAATGTTCGAAACGAAGCAAGTGTAAATTTTCTTTAAAAAAACAGTGCCAAATCCGGTACCTCGTCTCTCTTGTACTCTCACTACGTAAAGGTATGTATATTTTAGTTTCGGCTTTTTGACACCGTGTTTTAAGATTCAAAAATTCACCGTCCCAGTCCCCTCGGCTATCCCGCTGTCGGAAAGATACACAGAGGGCTCTTCCACGAGACATTTTCGTTATAAATTTTTAGCAGTGCCCTTAAATAAATATTACTCATCTTAATTCTTTATTTTTTTCATGATAATTATATAAATACTAATCTGTATGTTGACATTATTTGATGAGTATTTTTTTTTATATTTATAAATAACATATTGAAACAAAATTTAACATTGGGCGCTTGTTCTCAACGATAAACTGCTATGTAAATAATGATTATTATTTACACAGCAGTCTTAATATAGTAAGTATTATGTGTGAATAATTAAATTGAAGACCTCCATGGCGTAACGGCTAACGTACTTCGGTACGTTTGCGGAGGTCAGCGTCTAGATGTTTATATATTATAATATGTATTTATTTACAAAAGAAAAGTATATATGAAGTATGTTAGTACTTCTAACCTGCACATGGTATTTGCTAACCTCGAAAAGGCATATGACCGGGTTTCTAGAAAGGTTTTGTAGTGGGCCATGAAAGCGAAAGAAGTGTTTGTGAAGTACTTGCATCTTATTCGTACATACGTCCGGCCCCTTGTTAGCGTCACAGATAAGTTCAGTGTTGCGGTAGGTTTACACCAAGGACACTGATGAGGCAATCCGCCCCGCCCCTACTTGTCGAAATGGGTCCCGGGGTCAAGTGGGACCGTGACATACAGGCTGATGCAGGTACTGACCGGCCATGGTTGTTTCGGCAAGTACTTGCACCAGATTGCGGGGCGCGAGCCGAACCCGGTCTGTTGGGAATGCGGCGCGCCAGTAGACACCGTAGAACATACAGTGTCGGAGTGCGCCGCTTGGGGGCTCCAGGGCAATCGTAGGTCAAACGCTCCGCAGCAAGAGGAACGTGATGGACTCCTTCGCCGAAAGCGTCATGCGGCAGAAAGAGGCCATCGAGCGTGCGAGGGAGGAGGACGCGGCGGCTCCACCGATTCGTCGTGGTAGAGCGAATCGTGGAAGGAGACGCTATGCACACCTCCTCCCATCCTGAGAAGGGGTTGTCGGTCGCTCTCGTGTAAGAGCGGCCAGCCGGGAGCTCTTCGGGGGCGCCCGGCAAAGGCAATGAGACGGAGGGTGCCCTACCCCGACTGGACACTCCGTGTCTGGTCTAGTGTGACCGCCGGCAGCGGGAACTGTCACTCAAGGCACCCTCATTGGAGACGTCTGGCTGGAGGCTTAACAGAGCAATGCCAAAAAAAGCGATCTTGCGAAACCCCCCTCTAAAGTGCCCCCGGTCCGCCTGAGGGACGTAGGTAGCCCCCTTGAGAAGTAATCCCACATACCCTCTGGAGGAAGGCCGGTGGAAACTGTAACAGTTCCCCTCGGTATAGAAAAAAGGTTTACACCAAGGACCGACTCGTAGCCCTTATCTGTTTCTCCTGGTGATAGATGCAGGAACATCAGGAATACAGGAGGAGACACCTTGGTGTATGCTGTTTGCCGATGACATTGGGCTGATTGTGCAGAGCAGATTGACTAAATGACAGGAGAGATTAGAGGGTGTTGGGTTAAAGATAAGTAGAATCAAAACTGATCATCTATTTTGCGATTTTAGTAGAATATCTGACTTCACCCTGATTACCTTAGGAGGTGGCGTGGTGCTGCCAACTTGCTCAACTTCCGCTACCTTGGATCATTAATCCAGAACGATAGTGAGATAGGCCGAGATGTGAAAAACAGAGTGAATGCAGGATGGATGAAATGACTGTTGTCATTTGTTTCAAATTGTTCCTGAGTCCTGTTGGTCTCAGGAACAATTTGTGGTCTAAGAGTACACTATAGAGTTTAAGTGGCAACTTAAACTCAAAGGTAAAATTCATAAATCCATAATAAGGCCTGCGGTGCGAAGATGGCAATGCTGAAATGGATGTGTGCAGTTAAGAAAATGGATAATATTAGAAATTAGTATATTAGAGGAAATGTGAAAGTAGCACCAGTTATTGAAAAACTTAAAAGTAATAGACTAGCGTGGTGTACATGGAGCCATGTAATGCGCAGGGAAGAATGCCATATAACAAGGAAAGTGATAGAAATGAGAGCGGATGGTTACAGGAATAGAGGTAGACCAAAAAAGATGGACGGATTGCGTAAAAGATGATATGGCAGAAGAGTATGAATGTTGGGATGACAGCTAACAGAGGAGAATGGAAGGAGAGAACATGTTGTGCCGACTCCATATAATGTGGGATAAGGGCAGGAGGAAGAATTAGTAATCTAGTACCCATAACACAAGTGCTATATATACTACTTTGGGACTAGATGGCGATGTGTGATTTGTACTAGTATTAATTTATTATTATTACTAACATAATAGCAAACTATATTATACACTTACACACACATAAATATATATTTCCCTTACTTTGTTTATAATCTACAAAAATAAATAATCAGTTTGCTTTTTAGGACTGCATAATGAAAGGTAATGAGGGGGCTTTTTATTTCTGTTAAGAACCAGACAATTGACAGCCAAGCAATTTGCAATAAAACTTATAGACAATTGGTCAGGAAGGCCTGAAATAACTATTTTTTTGTAGTCAGAGTCAACAAATAGGTTAGTAATTTTTCATTAAATCACACCTGATACTCAGAAAGGATCACTTTACATAATTGATTCCCTTAGTCCAGAAAGTTTTGATATTTGCATAACTATCTACAATATAAGTTGGAACTTCAGCTTATTGAAGGTAACTTCAAATATTAATTATACAGAGGTCAGGCAGGATATTGAACTATTGTGTCTTGGTTATGAAAATTATTCCTGATTGTATTGAATATTATATTAGCCAATATTGTTTAGCGTTATTATAAAAATAACATTAATGTGTAGAAAAACAAAAGTAACCAAGATAACCCTAACTTTTGTCAGCGTTTCTTCTAAATAGTGGACAAAGCTGTTCTTTTTTCAGGTTTAAGGGGTTAAAAATATTTTCTTTTGTAAAAGGAATGTATCTGTCGCTGTTCTCAACATCCTCTGCAAAACCAAGACCAATTCTACTCATGATCTTTGATGATACTATTCCAAATAGGATTTGGATGGCAATGACGAAATTCACAGGTTTCACATTGAATTTTTAATGAAGAAGCACATAATATATTCATGCAAGCTTGGCTTCGTTTTGGACTATCGAATTATTATACGCAAACAGGTATTACATTTGTACTGGGGTCTTCATAAGAAGCACCATCCCATCAACCAAGCTGCTGATTAAGGACAATATCTTTCATCAAACAAGAACTGAACCTGAAAAAACGGTATGTGAGAGAGATTACAGCTCCTTCGAAACAAGGCACACATTCATGCAAGGCGTGTTCCAAGAAATAAGATCCACATTATTATTGTATCCATGTTCTTATTATTCCAAGTTATTTCTCTTTGTCATTGTGTAAATATAAACTTTATTTTTAACTACATCACAGCACCGATATCTATACCGAATGCAACAACTTACTAGCTGACCATATAAGTGTAACAGTATTATTACCTTATAAATTAAGTACAGCAGTGTTTTGTGTAAATTTCAAATTTTACCTTGAAATGCCTTTGAAATAAAAAAATTGTTTACTTTGAATGTCATTTTAATTGTCATTTTATATTCTTTTCTAATTCTTGTGTCTTGGTAACAAAACTTGTAAGTCAAGTAGGTATTATTTATCAAGATTAAATTTTTCATACTTGCGTTCCGGTTACTACAGATAAATTTTCTCTCTGCGTTCCACATGACTTAGGTTCATATTTTTATTAAAGTTTGGCTAATTTATGCGTTATTTTTTTAAATTTAGTGTTGTAGGTAAATTCCATAACATTCCAGTATCGTATTGTGTAATTGACATGTGTAGTACTAGGATATATTAAGTTTTGTTAAATATGAAGTTTAAGTATAAACGTATTAAAATTACATTATTATATCATAATTACAAACCAAATGATAGAGGTCTGCAGTAGTGCGCACCCGCAGTGCATCACGGCAAAACCACTGGATAGATTTCAATTAATTTTCAAAGTTTTACTTTTTCGACGCTTAGCCCTTATCTAAAAAAATATTGTGCTAACTTAATTTATTACTAGCTGTGCCCGCGACTCCGTCCGCGTGGAATAGTGACTGGGCAAAATTTTTTTAATGTACTTAACACAAGGTTTATTTTCGATTACAAACCCTAAAATATAAATGAAATATGCAAACAGTCAGTATTATCGAATGCAACTGTTACGCCATGCGCCTCCAGAATACGTACGTTCGAACCTACAAGTCCCTCTGCTAAACCCTATTTCATATGATTGATGATATAAATCTGAGGTCAATTTAAATTGGAATATATTTCCGAAACTTATCATGTTTAACAAAAACTACTTACATGGCATAACAGTTAACAGTAATTCGATAACACTGACTGTTTGCATATTTCATTCTATGGTTAACAGGGTTTGTAATCCAAAATATACCGTAAGATATATCCAAAAATGCTGCCCAGTCACTATTCCACGCGGACAGAGTCGCGGGCACAGCTAGTTTCATAATATGATTGATGATATAAATCAACTTAAATTAGAAATAAAACCTACATTGTCCAGCCTAAGCTGAACCCTATTTCATAATATGATTGTTGATATAAATCTGAGTTCAACTTAATTGGAAATTAAAATTTTCGAAACATATGATTTTTAACAAAAACTATTTTTTTTTTTCTAAATAAAAATAGCCTAAGTTACTCCTTGATACATCAACTATTTGCCAGTGAAAGTCCCTTCAAAATCGGTGCAGCTATTTCGGAGATTAGCCGGAACAAACAGACAGACAGACAAAAATTGTAAAAAATGTTGTTTTGGTATATGTACCGTGTATACGTCCGAATGCACTTACGGCGGCTTTCAATATTCGATCTCAATCTAAAAATAGTTTTCAATCCAGATTTTGTGTAATCCATAAATGAATCCAAAATCTTGATGTCAGTATGACAATCTCAGTTACAAAATCCGACAAAAAAAGGGATAGGCACCGATCCTTTGTTTTTTTTGTGTCCTCCTGAACGTTTTGTTTTACGAAGAATCATCTAGAGGACTTTATACTTTAGTGTTAATTTTTGGAGTAAATTTAGTATAGTAGTATAGTGATCAGACATTGTAATATTACTTTTCTCATAGCATAGATTAACGTATGGTTTTTAAATAACCTTAATTGAATATAAAAAATCGAGGATGTTTCGTTTTCCTCTAACTTAAATATTTTAATAGGAATAGAACGCCATCATAAGGAAAGTTTGACATATCATAATTTGTTTGTTGTTTGCAAGTTTTGTGTTTGAACTTAGTAAAGGTTAAGTTCCAATTCCAAATTTCGTTTGTATTGAAGACAATTATAAAATGGAGAAAACGAAAATTGCAGTAAAACTTCAATATCACTGTCACTATCACTAGAAAATTCCATTTTATTACAATAAATCTCTCGATATCGGCGGATCGCAAATAAAGATTAAACAGTAAACACGGTTACAAACGGATCTGTCAAAATTAGAGATTGCTTATTGAAATCATGTAGCTGTCACTTTCATACAAATAACCAATCCAAAATCACGATTTGCCCTCCCAAAGATAGATTCGTAAAAAGGATCAACATAATGATCTTTGGATCGAATATTGAAATGTTAAAAGTAGGAAATAGATTGAAATATGGATTTTAGATTTTGGATTTTAATTGAGATTGAATATTGAAAGCCGCAGTTAGTAAAAAGCGGTTATTTTAATATTACAAACAGACCCTCCCTGACCTTATAGATAAAGTTATTAAAATTAAAGAAACGACAATTTTTTAATGATTCCTCCTTGTAGGTCTTTAGGCGCATTATTCAAACATTTTCTCGAATTTCAATGTAATTTATTCATATTAAAACAATTCATATTGAAATTAAACATCTGCAATATTTTAAAGAATACCAATGATAATTATAATAAAAATAAAACATGTGTGTGAGTGTGTGTGTATGTCTATGTGTGCGTGATAGTGCGTTAATATTAATTACAAATTATTCCAACCCACGGCCGATTTTTAGAACTTGTTAACCCGTAAAATCCATTTTTGTTTATTTCTACCGGCTTCGTAATCGATATCAATCGCTTTGGTAATCTCTGTTTTATATCATAACTAAGATATTAAAATTTGTATATGTAAATATGAATACACCCTAGTTATAATAAGGTATTCAAAGTTTGGATTTTTTGACACGCTTCAGCGTTTCCAAAGAAAAAAATGTTATGCGTTTGTTTTTTATTGAGGACGCTAAGAAAATTTTATTAGTTAAGTGTTGTATATGCGATCTAGTCTATTTTGTTACTATATTATGAATCCTGGTATCTGTTTTTATTCAAAATACATTTGTTCGGTCCTTGCCTAGATTTAGGTATAAAATTATTGCTCAACCAATTTACGGCGACTACCTTCATGTCTGTTTGAAGCGAGGGTAATTGAATAAATTTCTCGAGCTTAAATCAACATTTTGACAAAATATAACAGCCTTTGCACCGTGTGTGAAGAACAAGCCCTTTTATAAGACTTCATAATTATATTATTGGCCGTGCCAATCTTCAACGTTTAACAACATCGAGTGCAGTGTACTAAAACAACAATTTGGAAGAGAGATGCCGTGCGTGATACACTTTGTGCTGCACCTGAGCAGATCCAGACCGAGGAGGTCGCAAGGTTGGTGGAGTTTTGTGCCTTATCTAGTGTGGGGACCAATACAAGAGAAAATATACAGTCCACTCTTAATCAAGCCAGCGTCCAGTGACACTAGTCATTATTCCACCCCACAACATTATATTCGCGGATGTTTACATGTGTTTTCTTGAATGTATTAATTTTTTTAACAAAACAATCATATAGGTCATATCAAATGTAATTTATTCATGAAGAGTTACAAATTAAATTATTAACTATTCGGCTCGAAACTAGCTCGTACTTTGGAAACCGGTGTACATTAAGTAGCAAATAAATTAAGTGATGGCACTTAAATATATGGATATTTAATATACTATAATTTTATATATAGAGAAAAAATTATAAATTCTAATAATAAATTCTTAATTAAATAAAGATAGTTTAACTAACAATATTATGAAATTAAACATCTGCAATATTAAAAAAAAATACCAATGATAATTATAATCAAAATAAAACAAGTGTGTGAACGTGTATGTATGTCTATTTATGTGCGTGATAGTACGCTAATATTAATTATTTTGGATGAAGTATATTTTCTGCGTTTTCAGTTATACAATTTTAATCTTTTCTTTATGGTTATTTTTAATGTCACAGTATTTATCTACTGCATTATAATTATTATAATGACATATATATTGTTAAGGCCTGTGTATGAAAATAGCTTTTAACGAAATGAGATTTAAGACAATTGAGACGAAACACTTTATCTCTTATATATAAAATTCTCGTGTCACAATGTTCGTTCCCGTACTCCTCCGAAACGGCTTGACCAATTCTCATGAAATTTTGTGAGCATATTGAGTAGGTCTGAGAATCGGCCAACATCTATTTTTCATACCCCTTAGTGATAAGGTCACTATTCCACGCGGACGGAGTCGCGGGCACAGCTAGTTGGAATCTAAAAATATATGTCTATTCTTTTTCAAACAAGTGCCGGGATATAATAGCCTAAGTAATGGTGTGGTCTGTTCATAAGCATACATTTATGAAAACAAACCATTGTTATTCAATTAACACGTGATTTGAGAATATTCTGTTCCCACGGCGTCGTATTTGAGGTTATGTGAAAATAAGCGATTCATGATTGCACGCATTGCTGCCGCGTGGGCCAAATGGCGTGAGGTAACTGGTGTCATTTGTGACCCCAAGATGCCGGTAAAGTTGAAGGGATAGGTCTATAAGACCATCATTAGGCCTGTCCTTTTATACGGCTGTGAAGCGTGGCCGGTGTTAGAGCGACACAAGCAAGGACTGCGTGTCACGGAGATGAATATGCTGCGGTGGATGTGTGGAGTGACGCGGAAGGACCGCGTTAGGAACTCCCGCATTCGCGGTAGTCTTCATGTCCGTGACATTGCAGATAAATTGCAGGAGTGTCGGCTCCGTTGGTATGGCCATGTTTTACGGCAACCGGATGCTTACGTGGGAAACAAATGTCTGGCCATGCCGCCTCCGCCGGGCCCCGGCAGGAGGGGTAGACCCAAAAAGTGCTGGCTTGACGTCGTAAAGGGTGATATGCGTGCCAATGGGCTCACTACCAGGGATGCTGAAGATCGCGCGAAGTGGAGTAGAAAAAATCGGAAAGCGGACCCCGGGCACCGAAACGAAAGTTTGGGTGGCAACCGGGACTAACGCTAGGATGATGATAATGATGCGATTCATGATTGCAATACATATTTATTTCAATGTTTATTATTTTTTACATCGTTTGTTTAATCAGTTGATTGGTCTACATTATTAAATGTTTAATATTTTTGAGTGTGCTGGAATGCAATCATATTTATATAGTTTTTGATAGTTTTTATTTTATTATATACTAGCAGCCCGTCCCAGCTTCGCACGGGTATTTAACAAAAAATTAAACCCTTCTATTTTTTTTTCGATCTCGGGGAAAAACCTCTCTTGACGGGTTCCCCCGGCCCGGGGGGACCGAGGGATATAAGGGACTCCGGAAAAGATGTTCGACCATCCGACTACCCACTAAAAAACCCCGCTGTTCTCCTATCGCCTACGCCCGGGCCCACGGATATATGGCCTGCCGATCTCGTGGCCCGGGCCGGCGTCGGCCCACGCTTTGTCTTAAAGCGGGCCCCTTCTAAAGTGCTGGCGCCAGGGGGTCAGGCTTTCGTCCCCCCGGCGCTCTCTTGTAACAACTCTATGAGTTGAGGTGGGCTGCGGAACAGCACGCGGCCTTTTCCCTCACGGCAATAGTGCGGGCGGCGGATCCTCCCCCAAGGGGCCGCCCGCGGCCGCTTTCTACGGCGGCCGGAGATCGTTGCCCGCCCTCCGGCGCCAACAACGCGGCCTACGTTGGCGGGAGGGGAGTGCGGTGGCGGACTCCCGCTTCCGTTCCGCCGCCTCCCTTGCAGACACTACTGCCTCGCAAAAGGAGGCGACGGCCGTCCATCCAGGATCGCCCCCGACCATGGATAGAACCAGGGCCGGGAGCGACAGGTCCGCGGCCAATTCCGGACGGGACTCGCATCCCCGTTGCGTGCTAGTCAGGCGTGTGTACGACTACCAGACGACACTCCAGAAAAAGCAGAGTCGCTTGACGTCGTAGCCGGCCCAGCAAGACCAACCGACAGCGAGGATGCAATTCCCGCCCCGGGAACACTCTCTGTGCAGGCGCAGTCGAAATAGGCATGGTTTTGACTACCAAATCAGGTCCCATGGTAGAACCCGGGACCCCAATCAGTATTCGCAACCATCCCATCGGGGACCATGCCACGAACAGAGAGCTAAGTTGGAAAGGATGTAAGAGGTAGACGGAAAGAAAGGTAGGACTCTGTCGCCTCGAACGGAGAGGGGAGTGAAGCGACGGATGCTCGGGCACCTCGGGTACGCACACCCGTGCACTCCTCGGACAGAGGAGCGCCCCTGGCGGCAAACCCTTCTATTTGCGTCAGGTTACTAAAAAAATAAAATTATAAAGAAAGTTTGAATATTATTATTTCTATGAGCTTTTATTTTAATGATTTTTTTTGCTATTACTTTTTATTTATTTTTCGTTATTTTTTAATAAGTATTCTAATTTTTGTAAAAACCCCAATGACGCACGCCTACATTGCATAAGGTGCTGCCTAGCTAGCCGAACAGGGTGAGCGGCTACCACGCAACATTTTTCTAATACTTACATTTTTAAACTCGTGATATCTTTCGAATGGAATATCCGAATTGAATAATTCAAAAAGTTATATAAAGGTATTGAAACAGTTTTGAATATGAAGTAATTTATTTTGATAAGGATTAATACCAAGATCCAAATAAAGAACCTTTTCTAGGGGCGGCATTTCAATTAAATTTTTAAAATAAAAAAACACTTATTGTGGCATAACTATAATAGTTAGACATATGCTGTCGCGACACTTTTTGTAAATAATGATGTGTTCTGCAAAGTTGTAGTACATTATTTTATTCTATCATCAATAGTTTTCGCAACGCACGCGATTTAAATAATATTTTAGGTAATTTTTTTACACTTTGGGTTACATTATTGGAGTTTTAGTAAGGATCCCTAATTTTTTTGAAAATATAATATAGCCTATGTCACCCGGGGATAGTGTAGCTTCCCAACAATGAAAGAATTTTTTAAATCGGGTCAGTAGTTTCGGAGCCTATTCAAAGCAAACAAACAAACAAACAAACAAACAAACAAACAAACAAACAAACAAACAAACAATCAAATCTTTCCTCTTTATAATAGTAGTATAGATAAAGTATAAAGTTTTTTTTATTTCATTTACAAAGATTTTATATTTCGGATCTGGAGGCAGGGATGGTAGACGGCCACATAAAAATCCTTGTGCCGAACTGACTGAAAGCTGGTATTGGAGACGGGAAACTAGTACCCCTGTGCTCCGCTCCGGCGCTGCCAAGTGCCAATACTGAGAGACTATGTCTTGTCAGAAATCGTATCATTCGCATCCCAGTGAAAAAAAGTTATTTCAATTTTGTATACCGTTAATAGAGGGCAGTAGTTATCGAACGCACGGAAGAAATATCACTTTAAACATTTATTTTCGATATTATATTGCATTTCGGAAAATTTTTAAACGACGGTTTGTTCGCTTGAGCAAACAATGGAAAAGAAGCCCGACGTGAACGAATTTGGATGCCGAAAAAAAATTTTCAGACTCGAAACTATTCATTGAAATTCAAGTGCAAATAATTTCAAAATAATTAGAATTCTGATTGGAATGTTTTTTTTTTTTAATTTACATCTCTGAAATTTGTCGGTTCAATTCTATGTTGTCGGTATATTTTTGTCGATCAACGGCCAGTCTTGGTATTTTTTCATACAAGGTCAGTCTTGGTACATGTTACGTAACATTAAAAACTAGTATGATAACCAAGAAGTTGGTATGTCTGACATGATTGTCCGGAGGTAAGCTCTAGACAAAACTGCGCATCTATTGACGTCGATACGCTTTCGAGAAACTTCATTTTCCTGACCAAAGAGGTATAAGAATCTGAAAACTAAACGGTGACCTTTGCTGTCGATAAGCTGCAAAATAAAGTGTGGAGCACATAATTTTTAAGTGACCGAAGTTTGGTTGTTGTCGAGACAGATAATGAATTAAACTAAAAACTGAGATACCTGTAGTTTTCTAAATTACTGCATTAACGTAGTAACTAATCTAGCATAAAGTACATAGTTGCAAATATATACTTAACATGTATTGATATAGTATTAGAAAACTTGTAAATATAGGTATATAAATTGAAGTAGTTTTAAGGCAAAGACTGTAATGTATCAGGAATAGTGAAAGTTGAAGATACTTTATAAAACCTTTTAACATAAGTATCACAAACAAAACATAATACTGTGAATTCAAAAAGATTAACTAAAAGTGAATCTATACATGTTTTTCACACGTTAATTAAACCTTACAAAAATATCACATATAAAAACAAATATATTTATATATTTAACAGTTATATTAACACTATATATTATATAGCTTTCTAATGTAGTGATTTATGTAATTGTTGCCAAATGAACCTTTTTTTTTTTTTTTTTTTTTTTTTGGTCTCGGGGAAAAACCTCTCTTGACGGGTTCCCCCGGCCCGGGGGGACCGAGGGATATGTGGGACTCCGGGATTTTTCCGACTACCCACTAAAAAACCCCGCTGTTCTCCTATCGCCTACGCCCGGGCCCACGGATATATGGCCTGCCGATCTCGTGGCCCGGGCCGGCGCCGGCCCGCCCTTTGTCTTGAGGCGGGCCCCTTCTAAAGTGTTGGCGCCAGGGGGTCAGGGTTTCGTCCCCCCGGCGCTCTCCTAACAACTCTAGGAGTTGAGGGGGCCGCGGAACAGCACGCAGCCCTCACCCTCGCGGCAATAGTGCGGGCGGCGGGTCCTCCCCCGAGGGGCCGCCCGCGGCCGCTTTTTACGGCGGCCGGAGGTCGTTACTGGCCCTCCGGCGCCGCCGGCGTGGCCTGCGTTGGCGGGAGGGGAGTGTGGTGGTCGACTCCCGCTCCCGCTCCGCCGCCTCCTTTGCGGACATGACTGCCTCGCAGAAGGAGGCGACGGCCGTCCATCCAAGATCGCCCCCGACCATGGACAGAACCAGGGCCGGGAGCGACAGGTCCACGCCGATTTGGGCGACGAGGGCGCGGCGCTCCTCGCGCCACGCAGGGCACACGGCGACAGTGTGGTTCACCGTGTCCTCCTCGTCGCCCGCGCCACAGTGGTGGCACCCTGACGTCATCTCCCGCCCTATGCGACACAGGTACCTCCCGAAGCAACCGTGCCCCGAGAGGACCTGCGTCAGGCGGAAGGTCAGGGCGCCGTGGCGCCTTTCCAACCATTCAGCCAGGACGGGCCTCACCGCTTCGATGGTGGCGAGGCCCGCGCTGGGGTGCGCGAGGCGCTCCTTCCACTCCACCATGAGCACCTCGTCGCGCAGCTCCGCGCGCTTCACCTCAGTTTCACGAGGCGTGGGGCGAGAGCCACGCTCGGCCGCGCCCCGGCGCCACTGGTACAACAGCGCCAGGACCCGGGCCTCGAGGTCCCATGGTGGGGATCCGGCCAGCAGGGAGGCCGCTTCGAAGGACACCGTGCGGTATCCTCTTATCGCCCTGACGGCCAGGACGCGCTGCGACCTGCGAAGCAGCGCCGTCGTTTTGGCCGTCAGGCGATCCGCCCAGATCGGGGCCCCGTAAAGGGCCATCGACCGCACGGTTCCCTCAAAGAGCCTGCGGCACACTGCGCCCGGCCCGCCGATATTCGGCAGCAGACGGGAGAGTCCCGCCGCCGCCCGAACTAGCCTCGGCGCCAGGCGCTCGAAGTGTGCCGCGAAGTCCCATCGCCCGTCGAGCACCAGTCCAAGATAATTCATGGACGGCCCGACGGCGATGTGGACGCCTCCTACCGTTATGCGCAGGCCCGGTGGCGGCCTCTGACGGGGCCCGTAAAATATCACGGCCTCCGTCTTGTTCAAGGCCACCTCCAGGCCTAGTCGCCGGATTCTTGCCACTGTGTGCGCCACCCCAGCCGTGCCCAGAAGGCACGCCTGGCGGGGGTTCCTCCCGCGTGCTGTGACGAGCGTGTCGTCGGCGTAACAGATGACGCCGACGCCGGGGAGGAGTGCCCCCCTCAGGACCCAGTCGTATGCGATGTTCCACAGCAGGGGGCCCAGGACCGACCCCTGTGGAACACCGCACACGACGTCTCGCCGACTTTGCCCACCCTGGACCGGATAGACGACGGCACGATCACTCAAATATGCCCCAACTATGCGACGGAGGTAGGGAGGCACCCGATGGTACTTGAGCGCCTCCCGCACGCAGCTCCACGGCAGGGTGTTGAAGGCATTGGCGATGTCGAGTGACACCGCCAATAGCACCCCACCTCGAGCCACTGCGTCCCCCGCCTGGCTCCTCAGACGCGTGATCGCGTCAATAGTGGAGCGCCCCTGGCGGAATCCGAACTGTTCGTCTGCCAGGTTCGGCCCCTCTGTCTCTAGGTGCCGGACGAGGCGGTCTGCGAGGATCCTTTCGAAGATCTTCCCCACCTCGTCCAGCAGCACAATGGGCCGATAGGCAGACGGTGAGTCCGCCGGGCGCCCCTCCTTCGCGATAAGGACCAGCCTCCCCGTCTTCCATCTGAGGGGAAACCGGCCCGATCGCAGACACGCGTCGAAGAGCCTCAATAGTCGGGGCTCCAGGACGTCGTGGGACAGAACCCACGCACGCCCCGGTATGTCGTCGAGGCCGGGGGCCGTGTTCTTGGCCTTCAGCCGCAACATCGCTGCCCCCAGCTCTGCCCGGTCCACGTCGGGCACGGGGTCGTCGTCCGCGCTAGGGTCCCTCTCATCCCAATGAGGCGGGACCATGGCAGGAGGCGAGTGCTCAGCCCTCGTGGGGAACAGAGCGCCGACAAAACCATCCACCTGGCGCGGGGGGAGACTCTCGGTCAGCGGGGGCGCCCACGGGCGGAGCTTGCCCCGCACCGTTTTGTAGGGTCGCCCCCAAGGATCTTGATCTAAGCTGGCCAAGAGCTCCTCCCACGCCGCCGCCTTCGCCTCGCGTATAGCGAGATGGAGGTCGTTTCTGGCGCTCCGGTACTCCCCGTAGAGCTGAGCCTCCGCGGCCGCTCTGTCCGCATCGCGGCGACTCCGTCTTCGGAGCCTGGTGTACTGGCGGTGGGCGTAGTTGCACGCCCTGCGGAGCCGCTCGAGCTCCGCATTCCACCAGTACACCTGGCGCGGGGGTCGGTGTGGCCCCCGCCTCGGCATCGCCGCGTCGCAGACGTCGGTCATAAGCGACCGCAGGTTCTCCGCCTCCTCGTCGACGTCATCGGGAGGTACGTCGCCCGGCCTCGACCACGTAGCGACGGTCAAGGCCTCGCGGAAAACCTCCCGATTCATCTTTCCAAGTGTCCAGCGCGGACAGTCACCCAACAGGGTCACCTGGGTTGGAGGCTCTCGCTGACGGGCGGAGACGCTGAACCGGATGTAGCGATGATCCGACAGCGTCTCAACGCCCGTGAGCACCCTCCAGCCTCGCACACGGCGGGCCAGGAGGGCCGACGCGAACGACACGTCGACGATCGACCCCCCCCAACTGCCTCACGCACGTGTGCTCGCGACCCTGGTTGAGGATCTCCAGACCCCTCTCCACGGCCCAGTCCTCGACCAGCTCACCCCGCGCGTCGGTTCGCGGGGAACCCCAGGCCTGAGATTTGGCGTTGAGGTCCCCGAGGACGAGCACGGGGCGCGGGAGGAACCGCTGGACCGCGTTGCCCAACTCTTCCATGTACCCTTCAAAGTCAGCGAGACTCCTGTTCGGGGAGAAGTAGCCGCCCACGACCACTATCTCCCCGAATCTGGCCGCGACGTAGCCCCTGCCCCTCACCACTTCCGTGGGGAGCGGGGTACCCGCGGCGGTCCTGGCGTGTATAGCCACCATGCCGTCCAGATCCCCAACCCAATCGCCTCGGGTGGGGACGTAGTACGGCTCGGCGGCAACGGCGATACTGATGTTCCACTGCGCCAAGCTCTGAATCATTAGATTTTGAGCGTTGGCGCAGTGGTTCAGATTCGCTTGGAGGAGATGGATATCCATTATTTGGTTGAGATATCCATCTCCTCAGCCGCTGGGGCCTGCGCCTGCGGGGGGGCGATCTCCCCCGTGGCGGCTTCGGCCCGACGGCGTTGTCGTCTTTCCTTTTCTTTTCGCCGCTTCGCCTTTCGTTTGAGAACGAAGCGGCTGGTTTTCTCCGTTTCTTTTTCCGGATTTGCCGGTCGGCCGGTGCGGCGGCAGGTGCACAGCGGTGGGCCACCCCCAACCCTATGGTTGGCCGGTCTGCTGGCCGCCGCGCAGACCACGCAATGGGGCGTGGCCTTGCAAGTGGCGGCCGAGTGCCCTGGCTGACCGCAGCGGTAGCAGGCGTCGCTGCGGCTCGTTGGGCACTTGCAATTCACTGCAAGGTGACCCGGCGCCAGACACCTAAAGCACCTCGGCTCCCTCTTATCCAGCACCTGGACGAGAGCCGAGGCCCAGCCGACTAGAATGTGGCCCAACCTCTTCAGATCGTTGGCGGCCACCACCGGCACGAGCACGTTCATCGTGCCCGTCCCGTCGCGCCCCAGGCGGATACCCCCGGACGTAACTTTCTCCGCGGGGCAGCCCGTGGCGCGAGCAATGGCAGCCGCCACGTCGTGCGCCGTCGTACAATCGTCGAGGCCCGAGATGCGCGCCTTGACGCACTTCTCGGGTCTAGCTATTTTGACGTCCTCCTCCTTGAGGACGTCTTTCAGCCGCGCGGCGAGGGCATCGGCTTTCGCCCCCTGGTCGGCACCAGAGAGCAGCATCATGCGTGCCCCCGTCCGCGCAGTTTTCATCTTTATGCCGCCCTGGATATCGAGGGCGGCGATGTCAACTTTGGCCTTGGCCTCCGCCAAGAGGCTCCCGTATGTGACCCCCCTATCCGCCGCTTCAGGGCGGATAGTTAGAGTGACGGCGGCGGATTTCGGGGCCCTGAGCTTGCGGGGATCCCTCTTCCTCCTCTTCTTAGTAGCCGGCGGCGGCTGCTTGGGCCTAGGTGGTATGGCCGATGCTGCTGCCTGCCTGGCTGCGGGTGGTTGGGGGACGGTCGTCGCCTTCTTCTTCGTATTCTTTTTGGCCACAACCGTCCATCCTTCCTCCAGAGGAGGTGGCGGAGGCATTATTCCTCGTGCGTTGGCTGTTGGCTGCGCTTTTTTCGTGGGCGCAGCCGCCGTTGCTCTTCGGTCCTGTGCAATCCTGTCCCTTTTTTCCGAAGCGGGAAGAGGCGGGTAATCTGCCACTGATATTTCTGGCCGGGTGACCGCCGCTGCCCGCCGCACCTCGTGGGCCAGTGGTGGCCGGTAGCGAGGGGCAGGCAGAAGGCGGTCCTTCAACCCCTCCAGCTTGGCGTCGATCATGGTTCCTACCTGGACCATGACGCCGCGCATGAAGAGCTGGTACTCTTCCGGCTCAACATGCGCTGCTGGAGGGGGCTGGCTGGACTCTTTCCTTGTTGAGGTCAGGGCCGGGCGGCTGGGCTTACCAACCTGCGCCGTGAGGCGAGCCACCTCCTGCTGGAGATCGGCCAATTCGGCCCGCATCCGGCGATTGGCGGCTGCCAGCCGTCCCACCTCTTCCGATTCTGTGCGGGAGGTGAGTTCGCAAATTACCTCCCGCACCGTCTTTACAGACTGTTTGAGGGCCTTTTGGCAGGTCCCTTTAAGGCCCTTGGAGACCCCGGCCACCTCTGTGATCGCGGCCAGGGCCCCATCCAAAGCATTTTGGAGGTCAACCGACGTTTGTGCGGTGACCTCAGTTTGGTGTCCTCTCTCTTTGCCCCTCTGGGCCCGAGAGGATTTGGATGCCTCTAGGGAAAGCTCGGAGTGGACCCGGTGTGCCACCTCCTCCTTGCGGACTTGGCGGCGGAGCTCCTCCTCGTATTTCGCGAGCTCCTTCTCCTCGGCACGGGCCGCTTGGAGTTCCCTCCGAGCCTTCCCTATTTCAATGTATTGCCCAGTCGACGCTGGGCGACCTCGTCCACGCTTCGACGGACCGGCGATTGTGGCGGCCGAGTCTGCCGAAACATCTTCCTCGGACGTTGATGCTCCGGGGTCATTTCCCCCACCGGAGCGATCCCAGGACCTCCTAGATCCCCTCTTGCGCTTGCCCAGGACAGAACCGGGACCAACGCAAGAGGGAGTGTTCGCTCGGGAGCTCGTGCCGCTCGGAATTGTCCGAAAAGACATCCCCGAGCGGACCGAACCGTCCGAGTCCTCTCCCTCGTTTCTCAAAACTCCGCCCTTCGCAGGCAACCGCTCCAATACCACCAAAGGTGATTGTACTCGGGAAATGTGGGCCCCCCCAGAATACGTTGGGCCCATGCCTGCGCCCGAAGGCGCAGGGGAGGATTCTCCACCCTGTCGGGTGGTACCTCCCTGGGGTAGTATATTTGCATTTACCGACTTCATATTGATTCTTTTTTGAGGTGTGGCGCTCGGGACCGGGTTTACCCCCCGGCCATGCAGCCCATCGGCGCGCCACGGGACCTTGAGCTTCAGGAGGGCTGTTATAGGTCCCCCAGCTCCAGCCCCCAAAGCTGGGGGATTCCGGACGGGACGGGACTGGCATCTCCGCCGCGTGGCAGTCAGGCGTGGGTACGACTACCAGACGACACCCTGGAAAAACCAGGGAGTCGCCCAACGCCGTAGCCGGCCCAGCAAGACCGACGGACACCGGAGATACCGTTCCCGCCCCAGGAACACTCTCTGTGCAGGCGCAGTCGAAATGGGCATGGTTTCGACTACCAAATCAGGGCCCGGGACAGAACCCGGAACCCCAACCAGTACCCGCAACCATCCCACCGGGGACCGCGCCACGAACAGAGAGTGAATTTGGGAAAGGATGTGGGAGGTAGATGGGAAGAAAGGTAGGACTCTGTCGCCTCGGACTGGAAGGGGAATACTGTGAATTCAAAAAGATTAACTAAAAGTGAATCTATACATGTTTTTCACACGTTAATTAAACCTTACAAAAATATCACATATAAAAACAAATATATTTATATGTTTAACAGTTATATTAACACTATATATTATATAGCTTTCTAATGTAGTGCTTTATGTAATTGTTGCCAAATGAACCTATGACAGCACTGGCCAGACTATTTTAAGGATACATGTGGAAAATAATATTTGGGAATTTTTAATCGTTTAAACTGTTTAAAACTTTTCATTTAATTTTTTTAATGTCAGTCTTTACATCTTTTTAAGTAACAAAAACAAAAGGAATGGAGTTTTTTTACTTGTATTACGCGGACAAACGTCTTGATGCTAAATATATGTGATTTTTTACAAAAGTAGATTTATTAAATTAATGTAATACTCCTATGATAAATCTTGGAAATGTATATCAAATCCTGAAACCTGTGCGTATATGAGCTAAAGTCACTTTAAGTTGGCTTTGAATCCAAATTAGTATCGTGTTTTTCTAATCGGATGCTCAGATATTTCTAAAAGCATTTATGACGTACTCCGATCACGACGACGATAACAAGCAAAATTAAATCAAAAAAATGAGAAAATAATATCTTCGTAAATTTTTTTATTTCATTAAAAAGTATCATAAGTTACTTCTAACACATCCAAGAATATGTGTACAAAGTTTCATGATGACCGGTTAAGTAGTTTTCGCGTGAAAGCGTAACAAACAAACTTACTTTCACATTTATAATATTAGTATGATTATACAAAAGTAAAACAAAACGAACATGTCAAATCAAATATATTGCTCCCTTAGTTTCAGACACACATCTCATCGCAAGTTGTGAGGCAGATTACGAATTTAAATTAACACATTTTCACGTATTAATGAAACCAAGTTACGAAAAAATTATTAACTCTGAGCTTTGAAGGCGCATGAAGAAGAACGAATAAATAAAACACAGTTTTAATGGTTCTTACATATTATATTTCATTTGTCAGCAAGGAAACGAGATTTAAGTTGAGTCAGTGATTTTTCGCAATCCGATAGATTTATGTCAAATGTTCAGTAAGGTTCGACGCGCCAACCGTAGGACTCGGGGTTGGAGGTGACGTCTGCGCTGTTGCCCCAAACAAGACGGTCTCCGTAACTATCGGTGTTAGAGTCCAATTTCAATCCCTGCTTGTATTCGTTGTTCACAATAAAGAACAAAACCTTGCCGTTAAATTTCTTAGCTATCAGCGACCATTTGTGGTTATTGTCGTTGGCTCCGGCCGATCCCCAACATTTTCGGTCCCCGTATGAATCAGCGTTCGAATCCAGTTTCAAATACATTATGCGTTGGTTATTCTTTACGTTGAACGAGACCCCGTTACTCTCACTCAGTGGCATAAACTTCCAGGCGATGTTCGAACTTGTCTTATCATTGGCATCACCCCAAGCTTGACGATCATTATATTCGTCGGTGTTACTATCAAGTTTCAAAGCTTGGCCGTAATTGTTGCTGATAATTTTCACGTCGTCAGATTTTAAGATGTTTTGGAATTCCGTTGGGAAGCTCTTGGTCAATATATCGCGGGCACTTTCGGACCAAAGCTTGTATGCGAAGTCCATCGTCGTCTTAGTACCGGTCTCTAGCAACCTCTCCACAACGGCGGCGATCGCATTATAATAGTTGGCTTTGCTCAATTCTTTGGCAAGCAGGATAGCTTTATTATACTTCCCATTGATGATGTCATCATAAAGTTGATTTTTCGATGTCTCCAGATTTATGAACACCCGAATGCTATCGTACAAAGTGACGTGTTGAAATTCGTCAGGCAATTGGAAACCTTCGATATACACCAGTCCTCTTGGTTTCAATGCATTCTGCAGCTTCGAAAAACTGTCGGTATTGTTGATTCCGTAGACGATGACAATTCCTTCGTCTTTATTTATTATGCGGGCAATGTCATTCGCGCAGCTAGTGTTGATTGAATTTCCCATTACAGTGACGAACCTCACGGAATTATCTTTGATGTAACTGTCAGTCCTGCAATCGGTAGAGCTGGTGATTGGTATTCTGTTCGGGATTTTGCGGTCCTTGATGTGTGCGCCACCGTCGCTCACCAGTTGGTATTCAAGGTTGACATTGTACGAATTCGGGAAACCGCCCAACTTGCCATTCTTCTCGATGCGGCCTTCTCCCCAATAGGACACATGGTTCAAAAGGCCTTTTGTTGGGAGTTTCATCAAATCATATTCGCCTAGATACGGACATTCGGAGTATGGGTACTCCAAGTCGTGGTTAATGGTGTAGTTCGGCCGTGGTGCCTTTTTCCATTCTGTTGCGCTTACTGGCATGTTTGGGCCTTTGGATGGTGCTGCTGTGAACAGTACAAAAAAACATGATATGCAACAAAACTTGATCGAGTAGACCGACACCCCTAGTACCTTGTTTGAAGTTTGTTTTTTATTCTGAACGATTGTGAAGGTAGCTGATTTATAAAGTTATTAGCTATATTTTAAAACAGTTATTAAATTAAATATGCTGAATCCATTTTCAGCATATGCACGCCATATGCACCCCTGTCTATATGGGTCATATGAAATAAATTTGTGGATTTCATCTGTTTGGATAAAAATCAAGCATAACTGCAAGGTAATACAATAAATATTTTTAACTCTGAATGAATGGTATTTAAAATAATTTTTCTTTTTGTACCCTTTATGAAATATACTGCTAGGTAGGAAGTATGTATAGATTTAATCTAATTTAATTCACACAATATGCAAACACCAACTTAGCCCCATCCCATCAAGAAAATCCGAGTTTAAAGCCATTGCTACTTATGATCCAGAAAGATGAAATACTCTATCGACTATTATGACATCCTATATTTCATTGACATGAAATGATTTACGGCACCCTGTATTTCATTGTAATAAATTCATAAGGGTAGCCCTATTTATATATCAATGTATTTACTTGAGTATATAATAGGACTTCAGAGTTATACCCACGAATTTATTACGAAGAATAATTTTGTTACACGAATAATATTGGCGGTTAAACTAATGCAAGTTATGGGATGAATATTGTATACTTCCATGAAAAACATTAAATGAATTCATAAATAGATATATAAAACAGACTTACCTTCTAGTCTCGATACTGGTCTGGATGCTCATCAGCTCCTTTTATATGAAATACGTTATCAATGTTTTGAAATGTTTACCAAAAATCGCGACCGCAATCATACGAACGTTAATATTTTAATTAAAATTTTATTATTATAAATTCCAATTCACATTTTATGGCAGTGATTCTCAACCATTTTTTTGTTGCGGCACATATTTAACGATTTCAATATTTGGCGGCACACAAAGAAAATTATTTACTTACTACAACACACTGCATAAATAGTTTATGACAAAATTTTTAAATATACGAAATAAACTAATATATACTACAATAATAACTAAACGTTTATTATGGGATTAATTACAAGCTAATAATAAAAATATTTTTAATGCGAAATTTGAGCTTGATGTTTTTTGATAATTTCATTTATATTTGGTCGTAAAAATGACAATGCTACTCTCATATCGTCTTCTACATTTAACAATCTTGATCTTTTTTAGGTTTAATGTTGGCTAATGCTGAAAATCCGAATTCACACAAATAAGATGTGGAAAATTGTAATAATATGTTTAAAGCTTTTTTGGCTATCATTGGATAATCGCATCTGATGTTAATCCAAAATGAATTAATTGATTCTTCTGAATGTTTTAAAATTAAATCTCGATTATTGGAAAGCAAAATGAGTTCTTCCTCTTCATTCAAAGTTAAGTCAAATACAGAAGTAACCGTTATGAGAAATGGATTACGAACCCAATCAAATTTCTTAATATCTAATTTTGGGAAATAATGAATAATTCTCTCCTCTAATGTTGTCAAATGATCAACAACAATTAATTTAATAGTTTTGTAACTATCTTTAGGGACTGACTCAAAGTTTTCTAAATTGCCTTCCTGAGCTTTATTTTTCCATAAAGTTATTTGTTTTTTGAATCCCACCAGCTTATCGGTTGAGTTTAAGATATTTTCATTAGGCCCTTGCATGCTTGAATTGATGTTGTTAAAAATAACAAAAATGTCTGATAAGTAAGCCAGTTTAGTACACCATGTTTTATCTTCCAATAAATGAACAAATTCATAATTTTTCATTTCGTCTTATAATTTCAGCACACGAGATATAATATTTTCTCTGGACAACCATCTTACTTCTGTATGGAGTAACAAGGATTCGTACTCGGCTTCCACAGCTTGACATAATTTACTAAATAATCTACTTTTTAATGGTCTTGATTTGATATAATTAACCATTTTAACACATTGTTCCAGAACTATTTTCAAATCTGATGGCAAAAATTTTGTAACAAGTGCTTCTCGATGCAAAAAAATTGTGTTTTACCCATTGGGGTAACTAATATTAAATTTTATGCGAAGAAATACAGACACAGTGTGCGTGTGCAGCAAGTCAGCACATAAGCTCGGGATTCCTCGTGAGATATGTACACAGCGCACGTGTTCAATCACAGTAGCATTTAGTAGTGCGATAAAAACAAAAAAAAAAATTATTTGGAAAACCGTTTAAAAACAAAAACGTGTAAAACAAGTACCGTGTAAATCATTGGATATGTGTACTGCAAAGTTAATAAGTTTACAAATTTATAAATTGACATTACATGCAAATAAATTAATATTAAACCGAATCACATACATTTGCCAATTTTAACGAAAGAAATGGTGCAGTAACTACTATGCCACACCTCGTGAATCCCAACTATCACTAAAACAACACGTTTTGTATGCAGAAGTGGCAAGTGTGCGCCGACTTGAGACATATTCCTATTGCTATGCACGCCGCTTCATCATAATTTGGCACTAAGAAAAACCGCGTTGCAAAGCAAATAATAAAATAATTTATTTTTTTGTGGATTTAAATATATATTCATGTTAAGAATATTTTTCTTTTTAAATGATAAAATTTAATAATATTAACATTATTATATATTTGCAAAATTTGGCGGCACACTTTTGAAATTTGGCGGCACACAAAAGTGCCGCGGCACACAAAAGTGCCGCGGCACAGTGGTTGAGAATCACTGTTTTATGGTATTATTTTCAAGCGGTCAGATAACATGTGGGAATATTCTAGATCCTAACTAATATTATAAATGAAAAAGTGAGTTTGTTTGTTTGTTTGTTACGCTTTCACGCCTAAGCCGCTGAACCAATTTTGATGAAATTCGGTATAGTTATAGACTGGACTTTGGAGAAGGACATAGGCTTTTTTTAATTCATATGGCAAAACAATGTTTGCCGGGTCAATTAGCATTATATAAAATAGTGCTTTGTTTGGATCGTATTTTAATAATTATAAATAATAATAACATATTAATGATTATGTCAAATGTTTATATACACATCAAAAAAGTCTAAGCAACATGCATGATATTACAAATTTACTATTTATACTAATTAATTTCTAAACCTTTACTACCTCAAAGTGCGTAAGTATATAAACTTTTTTGTTGTTGATGACATACTGGCTGGTTGTAAAAAAAATTTCGATTATGTTTTGTTTTTTTCATAAAATTAAATGAAAGGGAATTTGTTTGAATTTAAGTGCGTTTTTATTGCTACGTTTAGTCTTGATTTTATAATTTTACCAACCATTTAAATAAAGTTAGCGACAAAATTTAATTGTTAGATATTCTTTACGTCATGTTATGGAGCGACGTCATTTGACGGCAAACGAAATGCAAAGAGCTGTAGGGATGTTGCAAGCAGGAAGTAATCAATCTCAGGTATCTCGGCATTTTGGCATTCATAGAAGTGTTATTTGTCGTCTTTGGCAGCGCTACAATAATACAAGGGAACCCGCTGAACAGCATCCAGGCCGAAAAAGGAGTACAATCACACGGCAAGACCGGTACATACAACTGACTGCAAGACGCCAGCCGATGTAAAAAGCTCGAGAGATAAGTTTGAGGCTACAAAATTCAAGTGGTGTTGATGTAAGTCCCCAAACTGTGCGAAATCAACTACATGAGTATGGCCGACGAGCTCGACGCCCAATTAGGTGCCCACCGATTATGTCACGGGAATCGCGCTCGTCGAAATGAGTGGTGTAGAGAACGCAGAACATGGACCCAGGAACAATGGGATAAAATTATGTTTTCCGATGAGTCGCGATTCGGATTTAGGCCTGATACAAGAAGGGTGCGAGTGTACCGTCGGCCTGGAAATACTGAAAGGCTCAGGTGCATTCAGGAAGTTCATCCATACAGCGTGAATAACCATCCTAAAATTTAAATTAGTACATGTTGCTTAGACTTTTTTATGTGTGTATATAGTATGTATAAATAGTAGTATACATGTAGGTAAAGATTGTTGAATATAGTTATTTAATATAATTTCTATACTCTATTTTAAATACATATTTACATAAACATTCGTAGCTAATAATAATGAGGAAGTTGTATTAACATTTCTCCTGTCATTAAGTTACCCATTTTATTCTCTTCAATTATTTAAAGCTGTTGTTGCAGTATATTTTTTTATTGATTTATTTAGAATTTAGCAGTTACTGTCGTCTACGGGTGTTTGCAACTCCAGAGGCTATCGCTAACATGCTGCTATTCACGTAGTAGCACTGGAACCTAGTCACGCCGGAACTCAACACAAGGCTATTATAGCGGCATATTTAAGGACAGGCTTGGATCCATACCACCTAGCTTGGGTTGTGTAGTCACCTTTTACGACAGGCCGACCCCAGCCGCAGAGATCAATAGTATTATTTCTCAGCCCCTGCACGGATAGAGATTTCTTATGGAAATCTGATTTCTTAAAGAAACCAGATGAACGGGAGGCAACAAACAGATTAAAGGTTTTTTGTATAGCCTCTCAGATATCTTTTTCATTCTAATATTAATTAAAGTTAAAAGGGTTATAGATGTGCTAATGTGTAGTGAATATTCTAAATGATAAAAGTCATCGAATTCCGCTCTTGCACCTCGCAGATCATCTAATGTACAGTATGATAAGAATTAAAACACTTCAACAAAGCTTGCTATTGATATGCAGGCTCTCAGTTCAGGTGGCCGGCAAAGTACTACTTTTTTATATACATATACTTACCGCATGAAGTTAATAAATCATTAATTCAAGGGTTGTAATTCTAAAGGGTCTAATTGCCAATTTTATGTTTTAGAGATATAACAAATTAGGTTGTGTGAAAGTGTGTTGGTACTTAGACCGCGCCACATCTTCATCTGTGTATGAGTGAAAAATTAAAAGAGATAGGCACTTCTCATTAAAAATTAAAAGAGATAGGATCCATTTGAATATTATTAAGCTTGGTACATATATTGTATTTTTGTAATAATATCGATTTTATTTTTTTGGCACTTAGACCCTTTAGAATTACAACCCTTCAATTATTATTGCTCTCGCTCGATTTTGGCCGCGATTTTTGGCTAACATGTCAAAACATTGATAACGTATTTCATATAAAAGGAGCTAAGTTAGCATAATATTGACAGAGGAAAGTAAGTCTTCTTACATACATATGTCTGTGTAGGGGCGGAGTGAGAATACTAACCCCAGGGGCTCGGGGCCGAGGTGGGCCTGTCGTAAAAGGCGACAAAACAACACTAGCTACGTGATGACCCAAGCCCGTCTGGATGGCAACCAGCCTTGTTCTTAAGTATATGTTGTTCCGGCATTAGTGACCCAGGTTCCTGTACCCCTATGGGACATCAGCGTGCCTGCGATGCCCCTAGCGTCGTAAACATCCATAGGCGACGGTAACTGCTTACTATTAAGTGAGCCGTCAGCCTATCTAATGTTCCTCAGCAATAAAAAATCTATTGGGTGGTCCTTAGCAGGGGTGTTTTCGAATTTATTTACTCCCAGAGGCTCAAACGCATCCAAATTGATAAAATCAAATCCCCGAAAATTTGAGCTCATATAATCTCAAAGACATTCCGCCTTACACACACTTAAGTTTGTTATGAAAATATCATAAGAACATTTTATTGCTTCTGCACTAAAAGCATCTATAGCACTTGTGTTATGGGTACTAAAGAAATGATAAACTTTTTTTGGAAATAAATACATAATTATTATATACATAAACAGCCAGACGCGAGATGCGAATCGAACCCATGACCTCCGCGTACCGAAGTACATGCGTACCCAACCGCTACCCCACGGAGGTCGTCGACATAGACGTTATAGACATTTGACATAATCATTAATAAGTAATTACTTATAATTTTTAAAGTACAATCCAAACAAAGCCGTCAGCAAAGCACTATTTTATATAATACTAGCTGTGCCCGCGACTCCGTCCGCGTGGAATAGTGACTTTGGGTAGCATTTTTTGGATATATCTTATGGTATATTTTGGATTACAAACCCTATAAACCCTAAAATATAAATAAATGAAATAATGCAAACAGTCGTGTTATCGAATGCAACTGTTACACCATGCGCCTCCGGAATATCTGCGTTCGAACCTACAAAACCAGTCTAAGCTAAATCCTATTTCATATGATTGATGATATAAATCTGAGGTCCACTTAAATTGAATAACAAACTACAAAGTCCAGTTTAAGATAAACCCTATTTCATATGGTTGATGATATAAATCGGAGGTCAAGTTAAATTGGACATAAAAATTTCGGAAAATGATCATTTTTAGCTAAAACTATTTTTTTTCCAAAATTAAAGTAGCCTAAGTTACTCCTTGTTAGATTAGCTATTTGCTAGTGCCCCACCATGGGACCTCGAGGCCCGAGTCCTGGCGCCTCGCGAAGTGGAAGTAAAGCGGGCGGAGCTGCGCGACGAGGTGCTCATGATGGACCACACTGTCGCCGTGTGCCCTGAGTGGCGCGAGAAGTGCCGCGCCCTCGTCGCCCAAATCGGCGCGGACCTGTCGCTCCCGGCCCTGGTTCTGTCCATGGTCGGGGGCGATCCTGGATGGACGGCCGTCGCCTCCTTTTGCGAGGCAGTCATGTCCGCAAAGGAGACGGCGGAGCGGGAGCGGGAGTCAACCACCACACTCCCCTCCCGCCAACGCAGGCCACGTCGTCGGTGCCGGAGGGTAAGCAATGACCTCCGGCCGCCGTAGAAAGCGGCCGCGGGCGGCCCCTCGGGGAAGGATCCGCCGCCCGCACTGTTGCCGCGAGGGAGAGGGCCGCATGCTGTTCCGCGGCCCCCCTCAACTCCTACAATACATAAGAGCGCCGGGGGGACGAAACCCTGACCCCCTGAAGCCAACACTTTAGAAAAGGCCCGCCTTGAGACAAAGGGCGGGCCGGCGCCGGCCCGGGCCACGAGATCGGCAGGCCACATATCCGTAGGCCCGGGCGTAGGCGATAGGAGAACAGCGGGGTTTTTTAGTGGGTAGTCGGATGGCTGAACACCTTTCGCGGAGTCCCACATATTCCTCGGTTCCCCCGGGCCGGGGGAACCCGTCAAGAGAGGTTTTTCCCCGAAACACAAAAAAAAAGTTATTTGCTAGTGAAAATCCCGTCAAAATAAATCCAGCCATTTCAGAGATTAGCCGGAACAAACAGCCAGTCAGACAGAGACAAAAAATTTATAAAATGTTGTTTTGGTATATATACCGTGTATGCACTTAGTAAAAAGCGCTTATTTTAATATTACAAACATACACTCCAATTTTATTTATTTGTGTAGAAGATAATATAGAATATTCCCACATGTCTGACCGCTTGAAATTAATAAAATGTACATTGGAATTTATTATTTTAACGTTCGTATGATTGCGGTCGCGATTTTTGGTAAACATTTCAAAACATCGATAACGTATTTCATATAAAAGGAGCTGATGAGCATCCAGAACAGTATCGAGACTAGAAGGTAAGTCTGTTTTATATATTTATTTATGAATTAATTTAATGTTTTTCATGGAAGTATACAATATTCATCCCATAACTTGCATTAGTTTAACCGCCAATATTATTCGTGTAACAAAATTATTCTTCGTAATATATTCGTGGGTATAACTCTCAAGTCCTATTATATACTCAAGTAAATACATTGATATATAAATAGGGCCACCCTTATGAATTTATTACAATGAAATACAGTGTGTCATAAATCAATTCATGTCAATGAAATATAGGATGTCATAATAGTCGATAGAGTATTTCGTCTTTCTGGATCATAAGTAGCAATGGCTTTAAACTCGGGTTTTCTTGACGGGATGGGGCTAAGTTGGTGTTTGCCTATGTGACAATTAAATTAGGCTAAATCCATATGAACTTCCTACCTAGCAGTATATTTCATAAATAGTTCCAAAGAAAAATTATTTTAAATACCATTCAGCATAATAATTTTTAGTCAATACTGAAAATGGATTCAGCATATTTAATTTAATAATTGTTTTAATATATAGCTTAATAACTTAATTTTTTTAATTAATAACTGAATAAATTTGCTACCTTCATAATTGTTCAGAATAAAAAACAAACTTCAAACAAGGTACTAGGGGTGTCGGTCTACTCGATCAAGTTTTGTTATGTATCATGTTTTTTTTATACTGTTTACAGCAGCACCATCCAAAGGCCCAAACATGCCAGTAAGCGCAACAGAATGGAAAAAGGCACCGCGGCCGAACTACACCATTAACCACGACTTGGAGTACCCATACTCCGAATGTCCGTATATCGGCGAATATGATTTGGTGAAACTCCCAACAAAAGGCCTTTTGAACCATGTGTCCTATTGGGGAGAAGGCCGCATCGAGAAGAATGGCAAGTTGGGCGGTTTCCCGAATTCGTACAATGTCAACCTTGAATACCAACTGGTGAGCGACGGTGGCGCAAACATCAAGGACCGCAAAATCCCGAACAGAATACCAATCACCAGCTCTACCGATTGCAGGACTGACAGTTACATCAAAGATAATTCTGTGAGGTTCGTCACTGTAGTGGGAAATTCAATCAACACTAGCTGCGCGAATGACATTGCCCGCATAATAAATAAAGACGAAGGAATTGTCATCGTCTACGGAATCAACAATACCGACAGTATTTCGAAGCTGCAGAATGCATTGAAACCAAGAGGACTGGTGTATATCGAAGGTTTCCAATTGCCTGACGAATTTCAACAAGTCACTTTGCACGATAGCATTCGGGTGTTCATAAATCTGGAGACATCGAAAAATCAACTTTATGATGACATCATCAATGGGAAGTATAATAAAGCTATCCTGCTTGCCAAAGAATTGAGCAAAGCCAACTACTATAATGCGATCGCCGCCGTTGTGGAGAGGTTGCTAGAGACCGGTACTAAGACGACGATGGACTTCGCATACAAGCTTTGGTCCGAAAATGCCCGCGATATATTGACCAAGAGCTTCCCAACAGAATTCCAAAACATCTTAAAATCTGACGACGTGAAAATTATCAGCAACAATTACGGCCAAGCTTTGAAACTTGATAGTAACACCGACGAATATAATGATCGTCAAGCTTGGGGTGATGCCAATGATAAGACAAGTTCGAACATCGCCTGGAAGTTTATGCCACTGAGTGAGAGCAACGGGGTCTCGTTCAACGTAAAGAATAACCAACGCATAATGTACTTGAAACTGGATTCGAACGCTGATTCATACGGGGACCGAAAATGTTGGGGATCGGCCGGAGCCAACGACAATAACCACAAATGGTCGCTGATAGCTAAGAAATTTAACGGCAAGGTTTTGTTCTTTATTGTGAACAACGAATACAAGCAGGGATTGAAATTGGACTCTAACACCGATAGTTACGGAGACCGTCTTGTTTGGGGCAACAGCGCAGACGTCACCTCCAACCCCGAGTCCTACGGTTGGCGCGTCGAACCTTACTAAACATTTGACATAAATCTATCGGATTGCGAAAAATCACTGACTCAACTTAATTCTCGTTTTCTTGCTGACAAATGAAATATAATATAATGTAAGAGCATTATTACTATATATTTTATTGATCCTTCACTCTCCTCTCTCACTCACTCTCCTCGACAGTCTATAAATTACCATAAATAAACTCAAATATGATAAATGATGATCAAATTAAAAAAAAATTGAAATTAGATATTTTAGAGGGTAATTTAGATTTAATAAAGAAAGGGGCATTTAGTTTCTTCTATGTTTGTCTAACTGTGCAAGTTTAACAATCAATCATGGTTGATCATCAAATTATCAAAGTGTGATATCGATAGTGTAAAGTATATACATATAGAGTTTGATAATCAAAGTGGGCTGCTTAATATTAAATGCTAGTTATTATATTGGTAACTGTTTTACAAAAGGACACATATAAAAATATGATCTAAGGGTAGAAAACTACATCGCATTCTTTTTACTTTGAATTGATTTTATTTTGTCATAAACTTAAGTTTACTAATTTTAGGCTAATGAGGTAAATCAAGGTTTGAAAAGAATAAACTCTTCGTTAGTAAATAATTTCTACTTATTAGATTGGTTTGTTATTAACCCCCCAAACACATACATAAGACAATGTTCATACGGTTGTACATAAGAGAAAACGTTCCAAATGTCATAGATTTTTTTTTATCGCTGTGGGACATAAGACAGGCTGACGGCCCGCAAAATTTAGCAGTAACTGTCGCTTATGGGTGTTTGCAACACCAATGGCATCCCGAACACGCTGCTATCCCATAAGGGTACAGGAACTTGGGTCACTAATGCCGGAACACAACACAAGGTTATTATGGTGGCATACTTAAGACCTAAGGTGGTCGCCATCCAGACGGGCTTGAGGCCCCACCACGTAACTAGTGGTGGATTATTTTGTCACCTTTTACGATAGGCCGACCCCGGCTGCAGAGGTTCGTATTCTTTCTCCGCCCCTGCACGGATAAAATCCTCTCATATGTATTATGTTCATACGGCTGTACATAAGAGAAAACGCACCAAATGTCTTACGTATCACATACATATATAACAACCATCAACAGTGACGGTCGCCATTGGTCATGATATTTATCTATATGATATTTATCTATCTATGAACAATGACGACCGGCACTGTTGATGACTGTTATGTTCCTAAGGTGGTACGTACGACATTTGGAGCGTTTTTTGTTATGTACATAAGACGTTTGAGGGGTTAAAATCATGTTTTTGGAGTTTACTCCTTAAGAATCGATTTTCATATATAAGGCGCCCGGTATGAGAAAAATTTGAGGAGTAAAATCTACTAATGAATGACCTCGTTACGTTTTTGGTGCGTGTGCACCGGAACACACTAAACAAAACAAAACGATGTATCTCTCAAGGCAATAACGGGAAAAAATTACTTTATTTGTTACAACTTAAGGTTGATTTCACACAAATGTTGTTTAACATAATATGTCTTTTCATTTGTAAGTGACAAGAGTAATTTATTGCTTTGCTCATTTTATATGACGAATGATCGTAAGTATTAGATAATGTTTTGGAGATTTGAGACTTTATTACTAGGTGCCATAGTTGTAATAAGGTTGAACTTAAAACTGTTTTAAAAACTTTTTATATATGTATATTATTTTCATTAATTTGTTAATTTACCCTTTCATATGATATTAATCTTTTTTCAGTTAAATAAACTCTTTTTGCGTATGTTTAGACAATCGTACTTAAGTAGTAAACTCCAGTCGTGCGTCGGAGCTGACACACACAGTTATTTTTTTAGTTTCTTTATAATTAATGTAATTTATTTTATAAGTTTTTTTTTATCTCAAAACGATATCAATAGTGTTTTTAATGAAAACCTTTGAGTTTAAAATATATTTCTTGTGACTATAATTAATGTTTACGTAACATTTTCTCTTCATCTTACACATTATGATTACTCGTATCTTTCATATTAACTTTAAACAATGGTTTATTCAATATTTTTTCAAGTTTTACATAATCACAATACCTTAACGTTTCTTTAGAAATATCATATATTATTATTTTCAATGTCTATTTTTTTACATTATTGAATATTATTATGTTTTGAATACAAAAATGAAATGGTAAGGGAGAAGAATATTTACCGTCATATCGTGGATTGAATACATTTGACTTGAAAACTTACCAAATGATTTTGATATATCCTGATGATGGTGATCTTATACAGGACATTTGAACATAGATATAAAATAATTGCGTTACAATCGGTTTTTGACACGTGTGCAAATTTTCAAGTTCATCAGACGCATGGAAATGGTTAGAATTACTTTAAAAGATTGCCTTAAATAGACACGTACAAACACATATAAGACAAGCTAATACAATAAAATTACAACATAAAATAGGCAATGTTATTGATAGACAGAAATTTAGATTCGCTCTCCGACAATAATCAATAGCTTCAGGGGTCATAAATGGGGTTTAGATGCAACCATGGTGAAATGATTTTTTGGGCCAATAATCTAATCGAAGATATTTTTTACTTTATCAAAGTACCATATTTACAGCCAGCAAATATACAATGCGTTTCGAGTCTCTTTAAAACTAGGGTATAATAGTAATAGAGGATTACACGACCAATGTGGTAACAGTCGCATAGAAATAAATGCCATATTTGGACAACATATTCTTCTTATGAACGTTGGGTTTGGTAAACCAGGAGATCCCCAGTGGATTGACCATGCCGGAAACCATTTTGGCGATCATTTGGCAGCTGGAAATCCTCCAGGTAACTTAATAATTTACCGTAGAAAATCCTTTCCATCACCTTTGAGAACAAAGAAGTTATCGCTTTTTGCCTGTGGTTTATGGGACTGTCCGGTCACCCTGTTTTTCTAAACCTTTTCATTTCCAATGTTACTTGAGGTTAAAGTATGAAATTGCCGTTGTATAGTAATAGATACTTTGAATTGTCATAAAAACTGCATGGTGTGAGATTTTTGAATAAAACTTTTATCACATGATACTTATAAGATTATCATTTAAAAAATGAGCAACATTTGATTTTCGACTCTCAAATGTTTTTTTTTTTAAATTCAGTTTAGACTTGAAAGATTGATACTTACAAAATTGGGGGCATTTTTGAAAACGAGTTCCAACACGGATCTAACGCGGCTGAAACAGCTCGCAATAACAATGCTGCGTTTGAAGAGGAGACTGCTAATGAACGCACCGTGCGTATTTGGTTTAAACGCTTTCGTAATTGAAACAGACTTGTAGAACGAACCACATGGAAGAGCGCCCACACAAGTGAATAACGCTGAATTGAAGGAGATGGTGGAAGCTTATCCGAGTCAGGCTACCCAGGAATTAGCGTCATGGGTTAACGTTATCCTACCTACAATATTGCCTCATTTACATGAAACCAATAAGATATAAAATATGAAAAATGGGTGTCTCATAATTTGACTGATCTGCAGAAGGAAATTCATGTTGAAACTTGAGTTGCTTTGTTGAATCGGTACAGAAAAGAAGGAATAATGGATCGAATTGTAACATATGTGACAGAAATTGGACCTTTTACGATAATCTTAAGCGAAAAATGCAATGGCTGATCCTAGGTTAAACGCCGCAACAGTAGTAGAACAATAGTAAAAGCAAAACTTACCAATAAAAAGCTAATGGTAACTGTTTGGTGTTCTCTTCATAGTGTTATCCATTATAGCTTTCTCAGGTCTAGTCATACAATAACAGCAGATGTTTACTGTGCCGAACTTCATCAAACATCAAAATATGCATAAATGTCTGTTTATGATATCTGTTGGCAAATAGAGAACGCAACCACATTTATCATAAGTTGGCAACATTGTTTTTGGTCTGTAAAATTCTGTTCGACTCGCAAGCTTTTAACCTATGTGCTAACAATATACGTTCGTTGCATTTTCATAAGGAATCGTTTATTTATTTATTTCCACCTAAATATCAACAATATCTCGTCAATGTCACATAATATATTTAATGGTTTTACATTACCGTGTTTTATCTGCGGAGGAAGAATACAGACCTCTGCGGTCGGGGTCGGCCTGTCGTAAAGGCGACAAAACAACCCACCCTAGCTAGTGGTAGGGCCCCAAACTCGTCTGGATAGCGATCACCGTTGGTCTTACGTATGCCGCCATAATAACTTTGTATTGTGTCCGGCATTAGTGACCCAAGTTCCTGTACCCTAATGGGACAGCAGCGTGTTCGCGATGCCACTAACGTTGCAAACACCCATAGGCGGAGGTAACTGCTAAATTCTAAGCGGGCCGCCAGCCTGTCTGCTGTCCTACAGCGATAAAAATTCTATGTGATTCTTTTCACAAAAAAATACGCGACCACAATAAAAAAGTAATAAATTTTTATTCCTATTTCATTTAATTTCATATGGTCAGATAACACTTATTGTTACAGATATCTGTAAATAAATAAACCTAGCACCTTGTCAGTAACTTTGTTACTATAGCATTTTTAAGTAATGTTATTTGATATAATAACATTATTATATCAAAAATACTACTAAAATGGCGCTACTAAAATGGCGTTGCGCCACGTGTGTTGCACTCCCGATTGGCGGTGGTGTTTTTACACCACCAAGGCGTGGGTCTTTCTTCAACTTTGTGTTCCAACGCGAATGACATACACTTTTTTACCATCTCAGAGTTTCAGTAGAGCCTAGACTCTCAACTGCATTTAGACGCTGATGATTCATACACATTTTTACTTTTCAGGCGCATTTAAGGGGATAGTTTGATCTTCATCTCATGTAATGACACTAATAAAATTATATTTGTATATATTACATCTCTGAATGGTGATTTAAATATCATGCACGATATTTGGGTACCATGCTCAGCAGTGACGTAATACTGTTGATAATTTATTATTGATATGAAACACTGCGACAGGACAAACAGTCTGTAGCTTTATAACTATTTTTGTATGCATATGTAATTTGTGAAAAATCAATTTTATGTCTGCCAGGCATGACTCAGTTTATTGAAAATAGTATATATTTAGCTAGTAATCAGTATGGACGGAGGAGTACGAAGTTTGGCACAATTGAAGTTTATTCGGAGTAAATGTGCAGGAAGCTGAAAATTAATTTGTAATAATATTTAAAACATATTTTACAGTAATTAAAAATATACACACCACCACATTTTTGACACTCGCATACATAAGTAGGTGTATAATACATATCATCATCATTATCATTTCAGCCGGAAGACGCCCACTGCTGGACAAAGACCTCCCCCAAAGATCTCCACGATGATCGGTCCTGCGCTGCCCTCATCCAACCTATTCCGGCGATCTTGACCAGATCATCGGTCCATCTTGTGGGGGGCCTACCAACATTGCGTCTTCCGGTACGCGGTCGCCATTCGAGGACTTTTCTGCCCCAACGGCCATCAGTCCTTCGAGCTATGTGCCCAGCCCACTGCCACTTCAGTTTTGCAATCATCCGGGCTATGTCGGTTACTTTGGTTCTCCTGCGAATCTCCTCATTTCTGATTCGATCTCGCAGGGAAACTCCGAGCATAGCCCTCTCCATTGCCCTCTGAGCGACCATGAGCTTTCTCATAAGGCCCATAGTTAGCGACCACGTCTGCGTTCCGTATGTCATCACTGGCAACACACATTGGTTAAAAATCTTCGTCTTGAGACACTGCGGTATTTGGGACGAAAAGATTTTACGGAGCTTCCCGAACGCTGCCCATCCGAGTTGATTCGACGAGTGACCTCTTTCGCGAAATTGGACCTGCCTAACTGGATCGTTTGACCCAAGTAGACATATTCGTCAACAATTTCGAGAGTACAGTTCCCAATTGTTACGGGGGTAGGTGCGACATGCACATTCGACATGATCTTCGTCTTGTCCAAATACATATGTAGGTGTACTATACCAACACACGTTTAAGAATGGCAACACACTTTTAATAAAGTCTTTAACTGGTCAATTGTAGATCTCAAATAGCGTTCGATCATTCGTCGATGAAATTTTATATTTCCAACTATCATCGTCAAGGACATCTGGCCAATAATAAAAGAGTTTTTACAAAAATATAGTTTCATATTTTTTTTAAATTATTAATTAAATTGTCGTGATAATTTGTTGAAAACCGTATACAAATCAACTTTGTTGACAAAATCTGTGAGTCCTCTTTAACAATTGTGCCTTAATAATAGTTAAAGTCTAAAATTTTGTTAAATTATGGTCGAAATTCGACTACCAAGTGACCTATATAAAAGAGATGAAACATCGAGTGAAAGTTTGTTTCATTAGGAAGCAACAAAATAATTCAAATTCAAATATTTTATTTGCACATTTAATGTTTACACAATAACATCTTATATTAACATATAGCACTTAAAACTTAGAGGGTCATCTTCTGACACTGTAAACTAGTGGTCACAATATTAATAATTAAAATTATACATTATTATTAGAAAATGGACTATAATAAAAAGTAAAATAGGAAGAATGAGAAATAAAAAATTACAATATAAGAAATGATAATAATAAAAAACAAAAATCAACAAAATACAATTGTCTATTTTTCACTAAGTATTAGTTAGATTGTCATACATCTTATCTTAATCTCAATATCTTCTTCTTCTAATATATAAAATTCTCGTGTCACAGTTTTCGTTGCCATACTCCTCCGAAACGGCTTGACCGATTTTGATGAAATTTTTTGTGCTTATCCGGTATCTATGAGAATCGGCCAACATCTATTTTTCATCCCCCTAAATGTTAGGGGTGACCCACCCCCAAAATTTTTTTTTAATTTTTTGACATTTTATTATTTATATGGCAGAACAACGTTTGCCGGGTCAGCTAGTAATCATATAATTAAACTACGAAATAAATATAGTCATTGACAATACGTTACATTTTTTTATATGTGGATAGATCTTTTTATCTAACCACATGAAATTAATTTAGTAGGTGTTAATTATAATTTACAGTTTATTTTTTTTTTGTTTCGATATTTGACTAACAGGTTTTTGGTAAAAATATCATTCAAATCCCATTTTACCATAATTATACATTGCTTAAAGTTTTATAAATCTTAAAATTATTATAGATAAAAACAGCGGCAGCAGTGAGCGGCCAGGACAGGATGCTTTTTATATTACCATTTATGAATGCTTTTCGAGTATTCAAAATCTCACGTTAACTTCTTTTGGTGAACTTTATCTACAGAATGGTTCTTGGATATATATAGAGATTGCTTCTACGATTTATATAGAGTTCCAGCTAATATATTTTATCTGTTTAGTCGTTGATACCGTTCATCTATATTTATTATCTTTATGGTGTAGCCATAGGCACATTGCGTTCTTTACCTCTTTCATCATGGTAATCTTTGTATATTTTCATACATCCTAATTAATTATTGGTAACTTTTAATTACTAAAAATATTTAAAGGAGTCTTAAAAAATAAATGATCCTCAAAATGAGGTTTACATTTCTTGATAAAAAATACTTTTATTTTATTTTTACTTTTAATTTTATTTTTACAAACAGTGTATTTTATTTAAAGCCTCCCTATTTTTTTTATCTAAACATGCGCAAAGTAGATTACTAATTTACGAGGAACGTTGCTTTTTTATATTATGTCATCATTGTGTCACATGTGTGTACACATGTAGTTTATTTTTACACGCTTTAGTAATATAGTGAAGCTAATGCTTCACTTGTATGTTTGTTTGTTTGTATGTTTGTAACACTTTAAACGGCCAGATTTCGTTCAAACTTTGTAGATACACCGAGGGCCGATGACAATGCAATAATCTGCATAGTTTGTATCATTATCCTTACCAGGATCCTCAGGATTAGTGAATTTTCGGTTCTCGTCCGATCACCGAAGTTAAGGAGCGTCGGGTGCAGTCAGTACTTGGATGACCGCCTAAGAAAATCGCGTGACGGTGGATTTTTGTTCTCCTTCATTTTTATATTTTTATATTAAATTGACCTGTATATAATGGAATTTTTCGGAATTCGACTAGATTTTTATCTACTTTGAACAATAAAATCAAAATTCTGCCAAAACGCCATCTGGAGCATAATTACATGGCATTCTTCTGGCAATGTAATAACATTCTGGCAATGTTATTACATTGCCAGAAAATATCGTTACATTAATAATAACATAGCCGAAATATGGCGTTAAATTAATTAAAATATTTACCGATTGGATATTGACAACAAATAAATTATATATATTATCACGCTTTTATTTTATAGTTAATGAAACTAAAAAGTTAATATTAATTATAGTTAAAAAAACTAAATAACACGCTATTATAAAAAATCAAACTAAAAGGTAAAAAATAATTTTCAATAAATTTAAATAAGGATAGTGGGATTAACAAAAAATTTAATTTTATTGTAAAAAAGCTTGGGGTTATTTTTAAGATATTTTCAAAAGAACAATTGACAAGCACCCCATACTTTTTTACAATAAAATTCATTTTTTTGTTAATCCCACTATCCTTAATTTAAATTTGTTGAAAATTATTTTTTACCTTTTTGTTTGATGTTTTATAAAAGCGTGTTATTTAGTTTTTTTTATAGATAAAATAATTGGTTCCTTTTCTCGCAATTCAAGGAACAGCAACCCCTGTAAAAACTAAATTTAGCCACACTGTGAAGTTAGGTCAGAAACGCCTCTACTATTGTTATCTTTCGATACACGAACGTAACCTTATTGTGGAAAGCATATAACCGAATGAGATACGCGTTGCTCCTGTCAAAATATATGCTGCGCTAAATAAGCGTGGCCTTGTCAGAGTGATATTATATGATATATTATTATATGTTATGGTAATCACATTCGATAAGTATTGCACGCAATGATACCAGAACCAATAAACTAGTACAGCCAATTTTGTAAATAATAATTGATATATTTGTTCTATCTTTTTCTGTTGGTCAAGAAAAGATGACAATAAATGTGACAATGTTATTTTTTGGGAGATTTTCTGAGAGGGATCAATGTAAAAGGGCGCGTTGGCGTTAGCTCTGTGTGGCCCCAAAACGCATGCTTGGAATGCAGTCGGGGCTGAACACTGTGATGATTACTGATGATTATTTTTACTATTATAATGTAACATTAATGTAAAGATATATTTTGTACTCATATACTTTATTTTGTGAGATAATAATTTGTTTTGTACTGATAATAATTAACTCCAAATTATATTGTGGTAGCAAATAGTGGTTTTTATATCATAACATAATAATCGTAAAGAATATAAAAATATTCGTCCACTGGCAGCGGATTCGTATTTGTGGCTTTCGGTTTTAAAATTATGGGGTCATATCCATCTACAAGTCAAGACCTTTTTTAGACTTTAACGAAACCTTCATAGAGGTTTCACGGTATTAAAAAGCTAGTTTGTATGTGAAGGATGTTTTTCTATTACTGTAGCACAGCAGATAGGCGGACGGCGCACTTAGAATTTAGCAGTTACCGTTGCCTATGGATGTTTGCAACGCCAGTGGCATCACGAACATGCTGCTGTCCCAACAGGAACTTGGGTCACTAATGTCGGAACACAACACAAAGTTATTGTGGCGGCATACTTAAGACCAAAGATGGTCGCCATCCAGACGGTCTTGGTGCCCTACCACGTAGCTAGGGTGGGTTGCTTTGTCGCCTTTTACGACAGGTCAACCCCGACCGCAGAGGTCAGTATTCTTTCTCCGCACCTGCACGGATAGAAAGTGTTGCCGCCAGCGCAATTATGCAGCCAGCGTTTTGGGAACCTTTCCGGCGGAAATCGATCAGGAATCCATATATTATTTATAATTCTCCTGTTTTTTTGATAGTTTGGTTTATTTTTAAGGTTAAAGCTATAGTTTGTACTTCAATTATAGACTTGGTTTAAAATAAATAAAAAATTTTGCTTAAAATAATCCAAAAGCCTTATATAGCCATATATGGTAATTTACACTTGGAAAGCTCTTTATTCTTATTACAATTATCTGTTATCAGAGTATTCGTCGTATACGATATGAATTAATAATAATAGAAAATGAAAAATAGTGAATAATTAAGAAATAGTGAGATAAGGAAACGTTGTGGTCTGAAAGAAGATGTAGTGACAAAAATTGAGAAAGGTTTGCTGAGATGGTTTGGCCAGAATGAATGAAGAACGATTGACGAAAAAAGTGTATAAGGCGAGTGTAATTGGAAGTGTTGGAAGGGGTAGACCTAGGCGGACGTTTCGAGACCAGATCAGGGACGTCTTGAAAAAAGGCCAGGTCAAGTGTACCCTAAACCAAAGGGCATGTATGAAGGGAATAATGAAAGTGGACGAAGCGAAACAAGTATGTAAGGATCGTAGCAAGTGGAAAGAAGTGGTCTCTGCCTACCCCTACGGGAAAGAGGCGTGATTATATATATGTATGTACGATATGAATGCCATATTCTGTTACGTCCTACTCTCTTACTGAATCGTTGGAGACATAAATATGAAACCTTATCTATAACTTAGCTGATGACGGATACACGATAAACTAGCGAAGGTCAAAATCGTACTAAGACTAATAAATCATCATAAAATTCACATTTTACTCATATATCCAATTTTTATAAACCCTTAATGAACAATTTTTTTTTTTATACTATAAAACGTAAAGTAACGAAAAAATACTTTTAATTTAAACATTAAGACCACTGAGAAGGAAATGACGGACGATCGTTTTTTTTCCAGCTACATCCAATTCAGTTACTCTTGTGAATATACAAATTGAAATAAATCAATAGTAAATGGTTATGTTTTTATATCTTAATAAAAAACAAATAGCCCTAATAAGCTGCAAAGTTGAGGTATCACTGCCACATATTGATAAGTAATAATCATTATTTTATTTATTAGTAAGATCCTTAATATTTGTTTGTTAACAGCCTCTCGTATATTTCAGATAGAAATTTTATCACTACTATACCGGCACGCTATGATGGCCGTTTTGACGTTTGTCCACTCATGAACTTTCGTATTAATTAGTAATTACATTTGAAGGAGCAAATTGCTGTCCTTTATTGTCAATAGCGACGTTGCAGTTATTGACAATAAAGAACAGCAATTTGCTCCTTCAAATGTAATTACTAATTAATACGAAACTTCATGGAGTGGACAAACGTCAAAACGGCCATCATAGCGTGCCGGTAGCATAATTAATAGTACTCGTATATACAGAATTACATAACAATACCAAGTAATAAGATAAGATCGCTATCTTATTCTGTACTTATTTTGAATGTCCCTACATAGATAGTGAATCGATCGTTTTTAGAACATCAGATTGATATGGATTTATATTGATCGACATTTCTATAAAACTTTTCTATAGATTTTATTTCAAAACAGAATATCATAGATATATTTTGACCAATATATGTGTATGTAATAAGTATTTGTATTTATCAAGTGACTCTATATAATTAAAAAATTGCGTTTTTTACCCATTGATATTAACACTTTGATTACTTTTAATTTACTTCTACGAGTATTAGATTGAGACATTAATTATTTTGAGTCATTTTGTCGGACATAATTAAATATTTCCGCAACGTTTATGATTTTTAAATTAAGTGCTCGTGAGCTACACAAGATTTCAGGTATTTAGATATCACAGGCTATTCAGATTGGTAAGTTAGTACAAATAATATGAAGTATCAATTCTCTTGAATACGATTTAAGTTGTAAAATAGGTTTTAATAGTACATTCTTAACATCTCTATGGCAAACCTGTTTACTAACTACTCGTATATTAAAACCGGTTACTGGGCTTGTTTCCACAGAAAATGAATGTTACCTGAACATCTTACAATGATCCGAGTTCATTGCTCGATTGCATTTCCATTAACTAGTTTTTTATCGAATGTAATGACCATGCAATTGATCTATATTCAACGATTTATTCTTGGAAGGAGAATATTTCCCGGATCTATTTTGGGTTTTTACATGACTTAAATGGGTGTTGTAATATCGTTTGAAGCACCGGTTATAAACTCCTATGCAAAAAACGTATTGATTTTACTACATTATTGGTAATAATTTTAAATCTAAAGTATCTTTGTCTATTGTAATATCAGAAAAAGCAATAACAGCTACTAAAATTATAGAGTTGCTAGAAGAGGGTTATAGCCAATGTCATAGTGATTAAACGTGAGTCATTCAACCGCCCAAAGAACCTGGATACCAAGAGTTCCGTTTATAGAAAGCAAGGTTTTGGGAGAAAACGTTGCACACAACCACGAGTCGACCGCTTTTTAGTGATTTACGCGCTGAGGAACCTCAAATGCAGTTACATAGACCTGAAAAGAAACATTGAAAGGGTACAATTTAGTCTATGAACTGTGAGTAGGAGGCTTTTAGCAGCTGATATAGAAAAAATCGGAACGCAGACGTGGTCGCTAACTATGGGCCTTATGAGAAAGCTCATGGTCGCTCAGAGGACAATGGAGAGGGCTATGCTCGGAGTTTCCCTACGAGATCGAATCAGAAATGAGGAGATTCGCAGGAGAAACAAAGTAACCGACATAGCCCGGATGATTGCAAAACTGAAGTGGCAGTGGGCTGGGCACATAGCTCGAAGGACTGATGGCCGTTGGGGCAGAAAAGTCCTCGAATGGCGACCGCGTACCGGAAGACGCAGTGTTGGTACGCCCCCCACAAGATGGACCGATGATCTGGTCAAGATCGCCGGAATAGGTTGGATGAGGGCAGCGCAGGACCGATCATCGTGGAGATCTTTGGGGGAGGCCTTTGTCCAGCAGTGGGCGTCTTCCGGCTGAAATGATGATGATGATAGAAAAAAAGACTCCATGCATTATTTTCCATAAGGAAGCAAATAAGGTTACTTGGCACCTTCACAACATTTTAATCAATATATATTTATCAGTAACTTCTAATAATGGAAAATTGTTAAATCATTATCTTTATTCTAAAAATATCTTCTGAATGTATAAATAAAATATTTGATTTCACTAACCGCAGCGCGTCTTGACCGTTAGGGCGATAAGAGGATACCGCACGGTGTCCTTCGAAGCTGCCTCCCTGCTGGCCGGATCTCCACCAAGGGACCTCGAGGCTCGTGTCCTGGTGCTGTTATATCAGTGGCACAGGGGCGCTCTCTCTCTCTGGCTCTCGCCCCACGCTTCAAGAAGTTGAGGTAAAGCGGGTGGAGCTGTGCGACGAGGTGCTCATGGTGGAGTGGAAGGAGCGTCTTGCGCACCCCGGCGCAGGCCTTGCTACCATCGAAGCGGTAAGGCCCGTCCTGGCTGAATGGATAGAAAGGCGCCACGGTGCCCTAACCTTCCGCCTGATGCAGGTCCTCTCGGGGCACAGTTGCTTCGGGATGTAACTGTGTCACATAGGGCCGGAGACGACGTCGGGGTGCCACCATCGTGACTCGGGCGACGGGGAAGACACGGTGACTGTCGCCGTGTACCCGGCATGGCTCGAAGAGCACCGCGCCCTCGTCGCCCAAATCGGCGCGGACCTGTTGTTCCCGGCCCTGGTTCTGTCCATGGTTGGAGAGGATCCTGGATGGTCGGTCATCGCCTCCTTTTGCGAAATAGTCATGTCCGCAAAGGAAGCGGCGGAGCGGGAGCGGGAATCGACCACTACACTCCCCTCCGGGCAACGCAGTCCACGTCGTCGTCGCCGGAATCCCGATAATAAGCAAATATAGGTATTGCTAAATTTTATTTTACAAGGCCTTCTCCCATGGCCTTTTTAGTGTTGGCGATCATCTGATCACCAACACTAAAAAGGCCCCAAATACCCATACCGGTGATCTTGCTATGCAGGTTTCCTAACGGTGTCTTCCTTCACCGTCTCTACATGGTAAATATGCTAATCATCGTGATAATGCTAATACACACATTCGGCGAGAAGAACTGCCTAAGCCGTGCACGTAACCTTGCGATTTAAACCTCAAGATTGGTCCATGATTGTCATACCACAGAGCCACCAGGTTCCTTATTATATGCCACAATACTATATGGTACCTTATAGAACTTTATCGTATCAAACAGCTGCCGTTATGCAGTCATTATCAATATTAATTATTATTAAAAATAGAAAAATTTTAAAGAGTCTGTTCACTAGACGGAAGCTATGATCGTGGTATTAAAATTTAGAACGGTCTGTAAGCTATCACTAATTATCATCATTATTATCATCTGAGCTACTAATCTCTGTTGCATCTTCTAAAGCTCTGTTACTTAAGTTCCCGGGCCCATGGGACTTATTGTAACAAGGCAAAATTAATGCACTTCGTTTGTGTTGATCCCGATAATAAGCAAATATAGGTATTGCTAAATTTTATTTTACAAGATCTGATCGCCAACACTAAAACGGCCCCAAATACCCATACCGGTGATCTTGGTATGCAGGTTTCCTAACGGTGTCTTCCTTCTCCGTCTCTACATGGTAAATATGCTAATCATCGTGATAATGCTAATACACACATTAGGCGAGAAGAACTGCCTAAGCGGTGCACGTAACCTTGGGATATAAACCTCAAGATTGGTCCATGAGTGTCATACCACTGAGGTACCAGGTTCCTTATTGTGTATATACAAAGATGAAAATATATTTTCTTAGTGTAAATGGCCCTTTATTATCTCCGACATAATAAGAGCATACTTATTAATTCTAACGGTCCGGATGTAGATCGATCACGAATAACGTTGTCAGGAATGTGCCTGACGTTTGTTAACAAGAATCATACCTTTGAACTCGTTTTAATATTAATTATCTATCAATAATACCGTTTGATGCAGGAGACATGATGTTGATGAAAGCAAAAGAGCGACGGCGTATTTGTAGTGTAATAGATTGTTGTATAGATTTACTTTCCTTTAAATTAATGATAAGCATCGTCAAAGTGGGTAATGGTAACTGCACTAAGAGCTTGTATTTTAAAGACTAGTATCAAATGAGCGATAATAGTATACTGCCTTTACATCAGCGTCCTTTTTTGACACATCTTTTTTTTGTAAGGAGACAATTAGCACAAAAAACAATGGATTACAGTAATTTCTTTCTAAAGTTTCCTTACTTTCTAACCATAAAATCTAAAGATTAAACCTTGTAATAGATTAGAATTCGATTCATACGTTGTCTAGCAAGCGCACAAACTGGGCAACTGGAATTTGAACTATTTAATTCTTACAGGGACCTCTTACCGTCTTCTTTTAAGTAAATGTTTATCCATGCAGTGGCGGATATATCCGTGCAGAGGTGGAGAACGAATAATGACCTCTGCGGCTGGCCAAACAACCCATTCTAGCTACGTGGTAGAGCCCCGAGCCCGTCTGGATGGTGTCTTAAGTATGCCGCCATAATAACCTTGTGTTGTCTTCCGGCATTAGTGACCCAAGTTCCAGTACCCTTATGGGATAGCAGCGTGTTCGCGATGCCACTGGTGTTGTAAACACCCATAGGCGACGGTAACTGCTAAATTCTAAGCGGGCCGTCAGCCTGTCTGCTGTCCTACAGCGATATGAAAAGGAAAACGTCGTGAACAAGTGTTCATACCATGTAACATTGTATCTATATATTCTATTTAGCATAATCATGGTGATTTTTTCAAGACAGTTTCATGAAATCTGTGAAAATCAGTATTGCCGAGCACATGATTCTTATAGAATATGACAGCCGAAAACATTCAGACCATAAATTTTTCATTTCTGGTTGAGCTCTTAGATTTCTCATAGATTTTTCGAATTCCCAAATATTAGATTACGTTATAGAACGACACAAAATAGCATAGTGTACGGAATGTTCGTTCAACTACGGAAAAGTTTATTTTTACAAGCGTCTTGTTAACGCCCAAGCGACAATAACCGACGCTAATGACAATATATGTTTGCACAACAGGACGTGACTTTCCTGTTTCCATAACTACGATTATGAGGTAGAATCAAATTGACATTAGTGTTATTTTTCTTGGAAGGTAAATTTGGTTTTTAATTAAGTATTCACTGCTGGAACCAAGAAAGGAAAACTTATTAGTGCCCAATGGCACTAGCTCAATAGTTAGCCTAGGAGGAATCAATATGACACCTATTAATAGAATAATATTATGCCTTATGAACATTTCCTAAGGCAGGTTTTCGTTTTTTTCTCATGGTTATAAGCACATACTTAAATTGGGAGATTCAAATATGTATAATAAAAATATAGGAATTTTCATAATATAATTTCTGACTATATAATGTTTAGTTAAATCATATTAGGTTAAATTTACGTCATTTGTAATAAAAATTTACCAAGAATCTATTTGGTCACGCATGTACTTCTAATACTAATGTGATTTTTGTTTTGCTGTTTTAATCTTGATGATTATGTACAAAAAAGGCCGTATATGACCTTAATATCTCTAAGAAACTTGTTACAAGACAGATTAAGGTTATATGAAAATTTCATAACAATATATTATTTTGTTCAATATGGTTTTGTTGTACCTATAATAATAATAATTTATTTCGGACAATGTCATCCATAAATTGTTAGAGGGTTAGTTACAAAATTCTTAACAGTAGGTTAGGATTGTTAGTAATTTTAAATTGATTAATTCCATTTTTCTCTAATCCTATGACTACCCTAATCCACTGTCGTTGAATAGGGCAGTCAAACCTTGCAGCAATAGTTTTCAGGAGGCTGTTGGTGCTGCCCCGCAAGTGCTGCAGCATGAAGGTGCTTTTTTACCATAGCCGTTAGTCTTCGGCAAACATCCCTGAAGTGCTGCAGTGCCGTCGCAGCCCCAACAGCACCCTGAAAATATTATTGTACTGAATACGCAGGGCCCCGGATGCTCGCTGCGCACAACTCACCCACAACCCGCCCGAATAGAAGGACTGGCAAAATGCCTTGAAGAGAGTAATTTTTACTTCCCTTGTACACCGAGCGAATCAGCGAGCAATCATATTGCCTCGAACCGCCAGCACCCTCCGCTCTCTGTCCACATCGTCATCGTCCCTTAAGTCTGAAGTAACAATATGTCCCAACCAACCCACGAGGCACGCCATTGAGAAATATAGGAGGAGCCAGGCGGACCATCGGATGTTTATGAGCCCTAAATATCAGTATTTTACACTTTTTTGTGTTATACTTTACTTACCCAAATGTACAGTTTTTTTTTATTATTTGGTTGTACTATACAGATAGACAGTGTTCCTTTCTTAAAGGAATTAACCAAATCAGGAACCAACAAATTATTTATTTTGTACTTGTGTAAAATATAATCCAAAAAAGTGTAAAATTTTTAGGAAAATTGTCTGTAGGCGCAAAGTTTGATGTAACTTATAATTTTCGAGCAGTAGTAACGCGGATGAACGATTAACCAAAATTGGTTGCAGATGTGCAAACTTTCCATCATTGAATTTGAATTTTCACAATCACCACATTCACACATCACTAACTTTGGGTGGTTAGAATTTGTGATAGATACCAAACAATGATCATCAATTTTCTAGCTATCATGTGTAGTTTAGGGTACTTATTGCACGAACATTTTCCTTAGAAAGATTCATTTTCGTACGTGACCTAACAGATTTTAATCGACGCTGCGACTAAACAATAGCATTAATCCTAAAACTTTCAACTGTTTTGAGATTCAAAATTTAAACACATTCGAATATAGAACAGTTCCAAATTCGAAATTACCGGGAAATATGGAAAGGACAGAACTTAAAAGGCATGTCTTTTTTTAATTTATTTCTGACCTGGATTTGAAGTCCTTTAGCCGTATACATCAATAAAACAACTTTATACAAGAAACAACTAAAAAAAGGAATCAAACATAAACTCTACAAACAATAATAGGAAGGAAAACAATAAATCTTAAAATTAAAGTTACATTTCTAAAATAAATAACTAAACCTATACAAATAAACAAACTAAGCTAAATCTTTTCTACTGTTGTTGTATTGAACTTGAAAAGATGAACAAAAAACTGCGGTCTATTTAATAAATTTCGGACGTGGCGGGGTAAACTAATTTGGATTCCTGGACGAGTACTGTCACTATCACTCTCACTACTGTCAGTGTCAGTTAATTCTTTGAAAAGTAAGCGTCGCTGGTTATAAAATTTTGGACAACTGAAAACAAGATCTTGCAGATCGGAAGATTCCTCAGGACAATGTTTACAGTGACTGTTCTCGTAGATATTAATTCGATGGAGATGTGTAGGAATAAGGCAGTGACCAAGCCGCATTCTTGATATAATCGTTATAAATTTTCGGCTTCCTTTTGCGCCAAAAAGGCATGTCTAGTATTTGGTGTTGCAAGTCTATATAGCCTAAAATAATTTTGCTGCTAGTAAGAATGAGATTCATTAATAGTATTAGTATTTTAATTTCTCAATTTGACTAAAATTGACCAATATAGTTTTAATGTTAACGTCATGAAAAATGTTGTCTTTCAAAATTACATCTAATTCTTTATGATCTATCAACATTTTTGTACACCCACGTGGTATTTACTCGCATTTAGATTAATATTTTCAACGGAAACGGGCAAACAGTAACAGTTGGTGTGTTCCTCTGTAGTCGCTTATGCCACAATAGAAAACCAAATATAATTTTAATCAATGGCGATGAAAAACATTCAAATGATTCAATACAATCAATTTGTTCAAATCAATCTTCCGATATTCAAATTTATTTACTTGATATCTGTAAAATATACCTAAGAGCAATCTCAATCAAGTTTTTGTCTTTTAATTTGGAACTACTAGACTTCAATCGTTCAATTGCGGTAGATTTTCATTATTAAATTAATGAGACAAAACCTATGGCTTCTATAACCAATAAAATAAATATTGGCACTAGTGGAGTTTTACTACTGTTCTTATGTGTCTGTAGATCTGTTCTATGTCGATTAATTTTATGCGAGAATTTAATACTTATTTTTAATTTTATGGATCTTTAAGTCTTAAATGTCAGTCAGATAAAATAGCTTAAATTTATGCAATCAAGTTTCTAGTTTGGTATATACAACTAGATAACTGTTTGAACTATTTACTTCCAATCAGCTATCGTTATGGAATTTTTTCATAAGAGGAAGTTTTTCTCTCTACTTCCTTTTCCCGTCAATGGAGTACCTATTTGTGACAATATTTGATTTTTATTATATAGTTGCTCTTGAACTGTTAAGTAGAAAACTCTTTTTCTATATTTATTATGAGCAAGTAAAAAAAGTAATCAATTTTGACCTTGAGTAAATGGGATAAGTAGTTTTTTTCTTCTTTCAGGTTTAGGTCATGCCGCTAAACCCTCATAAAAATACATATAACTATTCTGTACTTAAATAGATTCTAATGGCTCTTGCACTAGAAATAGCAGGTAGTTGTATGTAGTTAGTAATAAATACTACTAGTACTACTAGTTAGTAGTTCATACTAGTAGTAGGCCAATTGATAATTTTGATCTGATGAACGAGATATCCAGTCCTGTGGGCAGGCAAGTCCGATATGCATGATTTTGTGCACATATTCTTAGATTAAATCCTTACATTCAAGTATAAGTATTAAGCGTGTTTTAAATTTCTGTAGTATGCGTGCTAATGTATTTAATAAAAAATAAGAGCGGCAAGACACGGTCGTTTGTTGTATGTAAATACGCCTAAGTTACTCCTAATACTCCTAAGTTACTCCTTGTTATATCAGCTATCTGCCAGTGAAAGTCCCGTCAAAATCGGTCCAGCCATTTCGGAGATTAGCCGGAATAAACAGACAGACAGACAGACAAAAATTATATAAAATGTTGTGTTGGTATATGTACCATGCATGTGTGTATGTATGCATGTATGTACCATGTATGTATGTATGGTATATGTACCGTGTATACATCCGAATGCACTTAGTAAAAAGCGGTTATTTTAATATTACAAACAGACACTCCAATTTTATTTATTTGTATAGATTTCTTTTTCTGTCCTATTTTCTGTCTAGACTCAATTCGTTCTCTTTATTCACATAAGTCACATCATTCCCACTATCCAGTTTTCTTTCTCTTTGTTATATATATTTTCTATTTACACTTTTTTCTTCGTCTATACTTATTCTCAAGGTTTTTCTCTCTTTGATATGTTATTTACACTTTTTTAAGAACAGCAATAAGTAACGTTGACTACTAAGTAAGTCTATCGCAGTCTGCATGATAATATTGTTCTATCCCGTAAGCCCGCAACCAACTTTCTTACTGTATCACACCACTTCGAATGGTTTTTTAAATATAGCGTCTGTGTCCTTGGTGGTCTCACCCTTAATGTTGAACTAGCATTTCTTACATTTATGTTTTTAGTTTACGTTAGGTGGTCTTGTGGTAAGACTTGCTTGTACTCGTAACTTCACCACCACAGCAAAGTAATATATACTTTCTTTATTCAGAGTTGTATCAAATATGCGTTTTAGTATTCTAAGCACATAGATTAGAGGTATTTGTATCGGATCATCGTGATTGCAGCATCCTAATCCCATTTCACTGCGAAGTACATGTAAGTACATGATAAAATGATTAAAGGTCCGGAGCCCGTATTTCGCTTGGAGGATCATGGCATGATTAAAGTACCATTATTTAAAATATATTAAACAGACATGACAAGTTTTAAGAACTTACTTCGTATTCACTATTTCAAACTCAATAACTACGTGTCGTGATGTAACATTTTGTTTATCTTGATTGTAATGATTATTATGTATTTTTAGTATATAATACAAATTATGTATAAGAAGAAGTAAATAATAAGCATGGATACTCAACTCAAAGCACTACACCTACATCACCAGACTCCTTATAAAAATAAATTAAATTTTTATTTAAAAGGTTACCTGGAAGAGATCGCTTTAAGTGATAAGGCCGCCTATTGTGTATTAGTTGTAAGAACTTCTATGTTTGTAGATAAATTGAGTATACAATAAAGAGTTATCTATCTATGGCAAGTAATAAAAACTCTTCTTTTTACCTCAGTTCTCCAGATACTCTGTGGGCGTTGTCACATAGTAAATCTGCACTAGCTATTTTGAGTTGAACCACCGACCCGGTGACCTAACTCGAAAAATATTTAAAATACAATATTATATGAAATACGGTTTTTTTTGATTATTACAGCGACGGCTAGCAACAGACTCCCTAGCTGCGAAAGGATTCAAATGAATTAATTTGATTATAATACAGTTTATCTGTGAACTTGCAAAGATCTTCTAGGAAACTGATGAGTTTTATTCCCATCCAGTACAACAAAGCAGTGTATTACAATCAAACTATATTATCATACATCATCAATTGCCTTGTCTGCTTTATCTATCATAAATATGTGATGATTCATCATGAGTAGGTAATCAGGCAATTGAAGTGAATTGAACCGCAATTTATAAATAAAATTGAGATTAATTTATCAAATTATAAATAAATGCTATCACTATGTTATAATTGATTGTTTTATAATTTAAGAATTAATATATTTATCGTATATGTGTTAGTAAAAAAGGAATATTCAAAATGTAAATTTTAAGTAGAATAGAGTTTTCTTTACACGAGAAAAATTGTTCTTGAGTATCATAGGTAATTTTATTTGGATTGATAGTCCATTGTTTGTTGTTCCCAACTTATATCCTCGTGGATTGTAAGGTGAAGACGTTTTTGGCCAAAATCAACCTTACCTGCCAATAAGTGCACTTAGTTGAACAACGGCTGAAGCTCTGATGCAAGGTTTTCGTGTTGAAATTGGGGGATCAAACAGCTTGGTAAAAAAACTTCTCGCAGTGATTATAGTGCAAGCTCTTCTTAGTCTCTTGTCTATTGCTAATATATCTACATTCAGGCTTTATAATGTTTGAAGTAAAACCCATATCGTATAAATTATTTGTGTACATTCATAATAATTGTTTGGATAATCCATATTTACTTAAGCGTTGACCTATTTATTTCACTTGTTACTAAGTCTTCTTTTATTAATTTTTTTAAAATTTTAAATAAACCGCTTGTAGGTAGGCGGTTACTTAGATACCGCATCAGTTTATTAATATAGGGTTCTTGACTAGAAAATGTGATATCACGTGGTTTAAAGCAAGCCAACGTCCAGATTTGCACTTAGTATTCTCTAAGCGATCCATGCAGTTCTTCAGCATGAAGTTTTAGGTTTTAAAAATAAGCTATACAATGAGTTCTTAGAATGCCTCACTACATTTCATGACAACTGTGCACGCGTAACAACGCATACACGCGCAAAAACACGCGTTTGTTTGTAATGAATATTTCAAATTGGCTATATTTTTGTTTCTACAAATTGTATTCATGTTTGAAATAAGTGTGAAGTAAACTAACGCTTAGTTTATTTCTAACTAAATTTGCTTTGGATGTAGATTTTTTTAAATTAGAGATTAGTACGGTATGATATAATTTTTTTTTATTTCGAAAGAAAATATTTACAATATTGTGTATGTTTTAGAAAGTAGTTATTTCTAAAGGTCATATTCGAACACACTTGTATCCTCTAAGCTACCAAAACTTTTAAACTCTAATTAAAAATAGACTCAAACAAACTTCTTTTTATTACAAACGTTCATATTTGTTGCATCTAAAGGTTTTACTGTAGAATCCATGTATTTCCATTATGCTGAAATGCTCAATGCAAAATGTTATTTGGAAATTTAATCCATAGAGTGATAAAGTTTGCATAGAAATATCATAATGTTAAAACAACTGCGAAATGCAGGCAAAACGCTAGTACATGACTGCGGTGCAATAACCGGCCTACATAAATCAATCAATCTCAAAATATGATTTTGTAGGCGACTGTGATCACATTATCTTATAAAACCTATATAACCTATCAACAATTTACTCATGACACATTAAATTTGTAACTTTAGTACGGATATTGTGGTTATTTTATGAGACCTGTATGAGGTGGCATTATTCTAAAATAACATTATGATGGTATCATTGGTAAAGGACGGGATTTCATATTAAAAATGGTGTTCAATATGTACACGATATTTTAGTTTTATATAATACTATTGTATACGTTTAAAAGATATCTCGACCAACTAGATAATTACCTTCCTCGCAGAACCTGTATGGTACTAGAAGACAATAATTGAGCTTAAAGAATCTTAATTTAGAAAAAAAATTATAATAATTAAATACTGTAATACAAAATTGGCAATAAATAAAATTTAAGGCTTATAAAGTATTTTTTAAATATTTAATCTCTTTAAAAGTAATACTGAAAAAAGACAAAACAACGAAATATAAGATAGAATAAAACTACTAATATATACGCTTTTTTGTACAAGAAAATCAAGTATGATAAAAGGGTGACGACGCAAAAGGTAAAAGTTTCACAATGTTACAATTATCAATAGCACGATCTCGGTTCTCTATGTGTTTGGCATGTTGTATGAACAACACAAGTCATTTCTTAACATAACGGCTTCATCAAACAAAGCATTCTCGTTCTCCGTAGTAATTTTCTTAGCACTTTTTTATTGTTGTAGGACACCAGATAGGCTGACGGCCCACTTAGAATTTAGCAATTACCGTCGCCTATGGGTGTTTGTAACGCTAGTGGCATCGCAAACACGCTGCTGTCCCATAATGGTATAGGAACTTGGGTCACTAATGCCGGAACACAACACTAAGTTATTATGGCGGCATACTTAAGACCAAAGGTGGTCGCCATCCAGACGGGCTTGGCGCCTTCCCCGTAGCTAGGATGGGTTGTTTTATCGCCTTTTACGACAGGCTGACTACGGCCGCAGAGGTCAGTATTTTTTCTCCGCCCCTGCACGGATGAAATATAGAAATAGTATATTCTAGTAAAGAGCCGGTTTTTTGAAAAATTTTAATAACCATCAGACTGCTATGGTAATGAAAAAAGTTCAACACATAAGCCATTTAGGACACCCTAATACTAAGGCGGAGTAAGAATGCTAACATCTGCGATCGGGGTCGGCCTGTCATAAAAGGCAACAAAACAACCCTAGCTACGTGGTAGCGCCCCAAGCCCGTCTAGATGACATCCGAACTTCGAAAATCTAACTCAAAGCCATGCATCATCCTGCACCACGACAACGCAAGCTCACACAGCGCTCGTCAAACGATTGCGTATTTGAAGCAGGAAAAGTAGAAATTCTTAACCATCCTCCATAAAGTCCTGACCTAAGCCCTAACGATTTCTTTACATTTCCTAAAATTAAGAAAAGTCTTCGTGGTCAAAGGTTCCAGTCCAGTGAAGAAGCAGTCGACGCTTCCAAGACAGCCATTTTGAACATCCCCACTTTAGAGTGGAATAAATGTTATAATAACTGGTTTGAGTGAATGGAAAAGTGTATTAAGCTACGTGGTGAATACTTCGAAAAACAATAAAAAGTACTATAAGGTTTTAGTTGTGTTTTTTTCTTCAAACAAAAAAACTTAAAAGGCATGCCTCGTATAGCAAAATAGAGAATACATTTTTAATATGTTATTAAAAATGTATTAGTATGTTATTTAATATGTTGTTGTTTTATTTAACATTTACGGAGTCAACATGTAATAAACATTTGACATATATTAACATAGTCATGCTAATTGACAATATTGTTAATTCAGCGTATTATGCTAATTATGACTAATATAATAATTATAAAATAACGCAACGTTGTACTAACGTTGTACGTTATTTCTTGAAATAAAAAGCATCCAAATACAACATAAATATAAGAAAGTTTTAAGTATGTAGTTTTAAGTAGGTTTGGTAAAATTTTAAATTAAGAGGCATTTCTTGCTGATATTTGAATTATATTAATATTCAATAAATAATATTAACAGCCCACGACGTACCACTGTTGGGCTCAGTTCTTCCCTTAGAAGGAATGGAGAGTACACTCGTCACGCTTTAACGGATTAACAGATAACATGCATATTTTCTGTCACCACCAGTTATGATACACAATTAATAATATGTAATTAAGTTATAATAATTATGTTATAATACACACATTAGGCAAAAATATATCTGAAAAAAAAATTCTCCGAATGTATAAAAATAAACGGTCTCCAAGTGATTAATAATCATTAGCAATTATTAATTCTGGTTAACTCTCCAATATTAAAAGTAATTTTAATCGAGCGTTAAATAAAAGAAATGTATCGAAGTATTTTATCGAAAACAGAAATAAATATTCAAATTATTTACGCGGGATCTCCAACAAAGTTTAATACCGGATGATACATTGATACAACAGCTGCTTAAACTCATTTATTAAATCCAGTATATAAAATCAGATAAGAAGAATCATAACGATCTTAATCAATTTAAAAATAATTATATTTTGAATCTTATTTAAGTACATATATTTTGCGGCGGTTAAAGAGAATCTCTTTACTTTTTTTAAGTAATTTGATATAATGTAGTCGTATATATAGTATGTTTTACTTATTGTTTTAAGTAATAACTTAATACAATTCAAATACAGCAAACTCAAGAAATAATTGATGTGACGAGTTTTTATACAATATTTATGATCTCATGTATTGCTTTTAAGTAAAATAAAATAAAAAATCAACTACTCACAAAACTAGTGACTTCACCCAGTCTTGAATGCAGCGTATCCATAATTTCATCAGGTATGAGATGATTCTTCAGTCGAATCGGCTGAGGAACTTTGATACGGAGGTTTGGCTTCACGGGCTTTTGATCAACTTTCTCACTGTCACCACTAAACGGACACGTCGCGGGAGCATAATGCCCATTAACCTGCTCCATCTTCCCCAGATTCTCTTTAACACCTTCGACCGATCCCCGCGGATCCTTTAAGCAACAAATGTTAAATATATTTGACATTGAACTGAACCACGCGCGTTAGATCTCCTAACTGAATCTACTTGGGCTTGCACCATAATATATAAGCATACCGCAAGAGATCCGGAGCTGGACTGAATGCGACGAAGACGTCTCGGCGTGTCTCACCCACCACGCATTGTTAGGTCTACAAAAAATCAACTAAGTTTGCGTCAGCGTAGCGCGCGTTCGCCCGCCGACTGTACCGATATTATCACCTTAGATCAAGGTAATACGGATGTATTATGAGTGACATTATCAGCCACTTATCCTAATGACAACAGCCAATTCAGTGTTTACTAAAAAGGCCCGCTGATTTTATCGGAAAACATACACAAACTCAGATTTGATATTGAATTGGGGAGATTTTAATGACATCAATTGGCTTCTAGATGTTTTCTCAAACGACATTTGTAGAATAATTTTGCAATTGTTTCCATTTGCTCAACAGGCACTATTGTTTTGAAACGTAAACGCGTTACGATAACATTTCTTGCATTTCAAAATAGATTAGCTTTCATCGCAGTTACTAAAATAACTCCATCACCCTTGTGCTGGACTCATTATAATACATTGATTTATTCCAGTTACACCCAAAGCTTCCATTTGGGGACTGGCATTGGCTGAGTGAGACCACAGTGCTAACATTTTGCGCGTTTTTCTGCATTGATGCCTATTGTGCTAGTTTCGAAGGGGTCCAAGAAAAATTTCAGTTGAAATTAACGCTATTATAGAAAAAAATTTAAAAATACGCTTTTAAAAATAATCAAACTAAAAAGTAAAAATAATTCTTAACATAAGAATAAAATTAATGACGAGAAAATTATTGTCACTGTAGGCTCATGGATAAACTAGCCCACGATCGCCTCGGCCCGGGCCACGAGATCGGCAGGCCACATATCCGTGGGTCCGGGCATAGGCGATAGGAAAACAGCGAGGTTTTTGAGTGAGTAATTGAAAGACCAAACATCTTTCCCGGAGTCCCACATATCGCTCACTCGGTCCCCCCGGGCCGGGGGAACCCATCAAGACTGGATTTTTCCCCGAAACAAATGCCAATCGCGTGGCCCAAGCTCAAACTGGATAAGCTAGTCTTAAGTAGAGCTGTCTTCAAACATTGGATACAATGTGTACAAAATATGACCTGCTCGTGACAATTGATAAATTGCGTTACATTTACGTTACAATTACGTTATTTTTGATGCTAATGAGTTAATATTCTAGGTAAGGTTAAACGTTAAACCATGCTCCTAATTCCTGGGTATTTGACTCGGATAGGTTTCCACCATCTCCTTTGGTTCAGCATTATTCACCTGGGTGGGCAATCTTACACGTGGTTCGGTCTTCAAGTCGAAGTTTCTCTAACGAAAGCATTTAAACCAAAAACACACGGTGCGTTCATTAGCAGTCTCCTCTTCAAACACAGCGTTGATATTGCGAACTGTCTCTGCTGAGTTAGTTCTGCATTGGAACTCGTTTTCATAAATGACTCGAATTTTCGAAGGATCCATCTTTCAGGTCTAAGTTGAATAATAAAAAAAATGTGCGCGTCTCGGGACGCCCGACAGAAGTGACAACTTAAACTAATCTAAGTTTATCTATTTAATATTGAAATTGTTTAACTTGTAAAAAGCTAGGTTATTACTTAAATTTTATGTATATTAAATATGATAATGAAAGGAAAGGTTATTTATTAAAAAGACCAAAAATAATTCAAAAATAACTAAAGTTTACGATTTTCTCATTTTTACAAAAACTGTTTCAAAATTATATTAAATTAATTATTCCCTAATGTAGATTCACAATTATAAAGAAGTCGCAATTCGAATATATCTAGCGCTGTGGGTTAGAGTGAGAGAGAAGGAGCCTGCCTATACATGAGACAAAGGGAAGTCAGACAGACTGGCGCCGTAACACGTTACGCAACGAAGCAGTTTACCCTCCCATAAGAAGTTATCACCTCAGAAACAATTGCAAGTAGAAAATCAAATGTATCACATTTTTAAAGAAGAACCTCAAAGGTTCAAAGGTTTTTTTATCCGTGCAGGGGCGGAGAAAGAATACTAACCTCTGCGGCCGGGGTCGGCCTGTCGTAAAAGGCGACAAAACAACCCATCCTAGCTACGTGGTAGGGCCTCAAGCCCGTCTGGATGGCGACCACCTTTGGTCTTAAGTATGCCGCCATAATAACCTTGTGTTGTGTTCCGGCATTAGTGACCCAAGTTCCTGTACCCTTATGGGGCAGCAGCGTGCTCGCGATGACACTGGCGTTGCAAACACCCATAGGCGATGGTAACTGCTAAATTCTAAGCGGGCCGTCAGCCTGTCTGCTGTCCTACAGCAATAAAAAAAAGGTATTATTTGAAAAAAAATCGCTTTTTTATCGGTTTTATGTCAATTCAAAGTATCTATTACTATACAACGACAATTTCATACTTTAACTCGTATTATATAAGACCACTAGCTGTGCCCGCGACTTCGTCCGCGTGGAATACTTTCGGCAGCATTTTTAATTTTTTTGCTTTGCCTTATCCCAATCATTTGGAGTCGGCACAATATATCTTTTCATTCATTTTATTCTATCCTGGCATTCTTCATCTGTCACTTCACAAACCCTCATATCATGTATCACAAATTCTTTCCATCGCTTTTTAGATCTACCTCTACCCTTATACCTATCAATTTTCAGGTTCAACACTCTTCTAGTGATGTGGCCAGCCTTCCTTCTCTTTACATGCCCATACTATGCTAGTCTCTTTCCTCTCAATATCTATATCATTTATTGGTGCAACTTTCAGATATCCTCTTATATACTCGTTTCTCACCTTATCCATTCTTGTCACTCCACACATCCATCTCAAAATGCTCATCTCAGCTGAAAGGAGACGCTTCTGGTCTTACACTTTAGTGGCCCAATATTCAGCATCGTATAGCATTACTGCCTAATAACAGATTAATAAATCTGCCCTTTTAATTTAAATGGTGTAAATTTATCACAAGTTACACCAGTTACTTGTCTCCATTTCAGCCATCCCACATTTATTCTTCTCCTAACATCTTTCCCAATTGCTCCATGACTCTGCAGTAAGGAACCAAGGTATCTGTATTCGGAACTCGTTGGTACAGGTTGAGTCTAAGGTCAGTGTTGTCACACAAAAATTTCCACCAAAATCACAGTACAGATACTCTGTTTTGGCTGCCCGCCTTTACTTCTCTAATCTATTCTGAAGCTCCAATATATCCTCGTCCATGAAAACAATATCGTCTGCAAAAAAATACACCAAGGCACCTCCTTCTGTAATGTTGCAGTTAAAGTGTCAATAACTAACAAGAAAAAATATGGGCTTAAGGCTGAACCCTGATTCACACCTACCTTTACAGAGAGCTGCTCCGTAAGACCAACTGCAGAGCGCACTTACGTACTTACATTTTCTTAAATATTTCCCTGGTATGGCTTTCACTCACAGGATCCACCACAGAACTTCCCGAAGAATGCTTTTTCCAAGTCTAGAAATATGGACGTTTTTATGTGCCTCTCTGTACATCTATATTAATTGCTGGATTGTAAAAATGGCATCAGTGGTGCTCTGTTCTGGCATAAACCCAAATTGGGATGATGATATGACGGTTTCCTTACGTAGTCTGCCCTCGATCATTTTGTCCCATGCTTTTATAGTATGAGATAGTAGCTTTATACCTCGATAGTTATTGCAGTCTTCGATATCCTCTTTTTGCTTAAATACTGGTACCACACACTTTTTGACCAAACACGACAGGCGCCATTCTAAGGACATGGTTTCTTCATTTAGATCTAATTGAAGTATAAAGATAATCACTTCGATCTATCCTCTCCCAAGGACTTCCATGTTTTTTACCGCCTGACCATTCTTCTTATGATTATTACCATCTTTCTCAGTAATTCTGAACTTCTTCCGCACTAATTGCATTTACTGAGCTGTATGAGCTTTCACGCAAGCCAATGCCAATGCCAAGGTGCTGCCAATCATTCTCTTCATTCAGCAATTTCTCAAAGTATTTCATCCATTTCTCTTGTATCTTACTATCTTCTGTCAGCGCCTTAACATCATTTTATGTTATAGTAATGATGACTTATATCTCATAATCGTACATATATATACAATTTTACGACCAGTCGATCAGAGATATGAAAATTAAAAAAGGAATTAAATTTAAAGCAATTTTATATTTATTTCCGTTCTAAATTGCATATATCATACATTTTGATACAGTCCTAAGTATCAATATGATTATCTATACTCTATAAATAACGCGTGTACTTAATCATTATGAAAGTATAAAAGTATAATAGCTCGTAGCGTGAGGACGAGATACTTCTATTGTTGTCTTAGAACCCGGATACCGTAATATTTTTTGTTGGGACAAACCGTTTAGTTAATCATCATTGTGTTGCTATCGACAGGTTTTTTAAACGTATACATACCACGCTGAGCTGCAAATTCATAGTTATATAATAGTCATAGTTGAACATGAGTTTGTATTTTTTAAATATATAACTTTTTTTATTGGTGGGAAACAGTAGATAAGCTGTTGGCCTACGTAATAGTAAGCAGCTAGCGTCGTCTATAGATGAGGCGAAGGGGCATCGTGAACATACTGCTGTCTGCATAGGGGTACTGGACTGGGTGACTAATGGCGGAACACAACACAAGGTAACTATGGCAGCATACATATAGGTCAGGGGTGGTTGCCATCCAGACGAGCTCGGTGCCCTACCTAGCTAGGGTTATTTTATCGCATTTATAGACAGACCGACCCCAGTTTCAGGCGTCAGTATTATTATGCCTCCCCCACACAGAAGTGTTTCATTCTATTAGTATACTTATTATGAGGTTCGCAAAGGATTTATGATGATACATTACTATAACATCATTGATGATACAGGAAATTTTAATAGTTAATATTTTTTCTTTATTTACGAGTCCTCTTTTTTTTCTTTTAATGTGGCTCCAATCCTTTGCACACTGATTTGTCAATGTCAAAGTATAGAGTTTTATAGAAAAGGCGAGTCCTCTAATATACCTTTGATTTAAGACGTTTTTATTTCTCTTGGAAAGGTGACATAAGGTTTCTTTACAAAAAGGCTTTATCGTTTTTTAAACGATTAGTCTCGGCTGTATCAAAACCTTCCACTTAGAAGTCTGAAGTTAATTTTTGAATGACGGTCACTGAATGTGTATTTTATGTTTTTTTTTTTCTGAATAAGTAGACAATTGCTATTATTAAAGAAACATTTATCTTTAAAGTTAAGCAGATATTTTTAATATATTACAAGTGATTGTTTGATAAATCGTCTCATTCAAAGCACAATAAAGTGAAAGATAATAGGTAACTAATTCCTTTATCAATTATTATTGTTCATGAAAAAGGTACATTACTAATTTCATAGCAAACAATTTGATCGTTAGTTGTTTCATTCGTTTATATTCACCTTGTGGCTTTCCTGTGATCTTGAACTGACAAATATTTTTGTTACAAATTAATGTAAATTTCTGCTCGTATACTTTATTTTAGTATTTAATGTTTTAGATAATAATGGTAAAATGAAGATTGGATCGTTCCTAGAAATTAGAAGACAACTACTATATTATGTTTCTGCTAGCTCTATTTACCAGCAGATGGACATTTGGATTGTCTGTTGTGTTTGTTTTACAGTAAAACCTATGTAACTTTCTATGTACCTACTTTCAAAGAGAAGAACTTCAATATTAAAACCATTTCACTTTCATGATATAATTTTTAGTGCAATGTGGCAAAAAAAAAATATAATGTAACAATTTATAGTTCCATATAGTACCAAAGTTAGTTAGGTGCTTTAAGTCCACCCATCAGCTTAGGAGGTTGCGGCGGCCCGGGCCACGAGATCGGCAGGCCATATATCCGTGGGCCCGGGCGTAGGTGATAGGAGAACAGCGGGGTTTTTAGTGGGTAGTCGGATGGCCAATCATCTTTCCCGGAGTCCCACATATCCCTCGGTCCCCCCGGGCCGGGGGAACCCGTCAAGAGAGGTTTTTCCCCGAGACCAAAAAAAAAAAGGAGGTTGCGGCGGGGTGTACTGCACATACGTAAGCAATGTGCTCTCGCCCTAGTATATATCATCATTCCTAGTATACGCGCCAAAACCACCCATGTGCGTCTCTAGCCCGTTTTGTGGCCTATTATTATCCCCTACCAGACCCATGTGGCTAAATCTAGAATTATTCCAACTAGTTTTGCAGGTATATTTATATAAAGTTAGTTAATTATTTCTTGCATAAATCGATAACTTTTTTATTGCTGTAGGATAGTAAACAGGCTGACGGCCCGCTTAAAATTAAGCAGTTACCGTCGCCTATGGGTGTTTGCAAAGCCAGTGGCATCGCGAACACGCTGCTGTTGCATAAGAATACAGGTCACTAATACCGAAACACAAAACAAGGTTATTTTGGCGGTATACTTAAAACCAAAGGTGGTAGCCAGCGGTAACACGGAGCTAGGGTGGGTTGTTTTGTCACCTTTTACAACAGGCCGACCCCGGCCGCAGAGGTTAGTATTCTTTCTCCGCCCCTACACGGATAATAACTTATTAGTTGCTAATTGTTTGTATTAAATGTTGGTTTTCCTATGAAATCCTTATAACTGGTTTATGTTAATGACATTACAAGGTAGCTCCCGCGAACCAGGACAAATATAAATTCAGTACGCATTTAGTGACTAATATACAAGAAACTAACATTGACGTCATGATATCTTAAGGCAAATAATATTACCAATTTTTTCCGAACGATATTGTATTAGGGATCGCCCCATTTTGCATAGATGAAATGCTATGGAAGTTTTTATTGTTATCCATTTTAGTTTTCAAGTTACATTGCCACCTGTCACCAATGCAATGTCTTGCACAATTATTACCACACCTCAACGTAATGAAAACGCTCAGGACAATAAAGGATTTTCAGTCAGAGTACGTACGCTCCCTGCGTTTGGAGACGTACAGCATTATACTTAGATTCGGCACTCATTAGGATCTTTGACCGTTACATTAGTTACACGTTACAGATGTTACAGGCAGCGCGTTGGTGGTGCCTCTGGTGCTGCAAACGTCCATAGGCGACGGTGACCACCTGCCACGGTGGGCCGTTTGCCTGTCTGCTGAACTCAAGCTATAAAAAAAATCGCTTGTAAAAATAGAATATAACTATAATTTATTAAAACCAAATGTTATATACATATATACATACATATGTATATAATCAGTACCATGTTCATATACTCAATGATTATACTTTCTTAAATTGACGACCTCGGTGGCGTAACGGATAACGCACTTCGGTACGCTTGCGGAGGTCACGGGTTCGATTCCCGTCTCGCGTCTGGGTGTTTATGTATAATATGTATTTATTTACAAAAAAAAAGTATATAAGTAGTATATCAGTTGTCTAGTACCCATAACACAAGTGCTATGCTACTTAGTTTGGGACTAGATGGCGCTGTGTGAATTGTCACAAAATATTATCATTATTTACAAATTTACCTATAAACACTTTTTTTCTATAGCTTGATTCTCATAGACATCATTTTTCAAACGTTTATGTTCAAAAAAGACTTAAATAATTTTATTATTTTCCAATAATGAATTAAATATTTTGTATGAATGTTTTGAAGTTTTGTAACAGTGAATAAAATATACATGGCATATTGAAATCCGTAAAATAGTAGTTTAGTTAAAAGCGGAATAATATAAAACATCACAAAAATAAATTTTAAGTTGAAATATTGTTTTCCTGTTGAATATTATATGGAATTTATCTTTAAGATGATAAAATAAGTTTAATAATAATATGTTTGTTATTTACTTGCACAACATGTTCAATGCATGGTCATTGTTTATCAACTGAATAAATATAGTCCTTGTTAATAACTATGCTATTAAATAATTAGTTTACTTTTTATAGATTATTATATTGTTCTTAGTAATGTCAACAAACATGACCTTTAAGGTCCAAATTAGCTTGAATTTTTTAGAGTCGAGATCTAAAACGGTAGTTATCTTATTATGTCCACTTTGGATTCCTAGCATTATCCTTGTCTATAACATAGCCAGTCTGTTACTTTTTAGTTTACTAAGTAAGTTTTCCCCCCTACTACCGATATACTTCATTTTCGTAACCCCACAGATCCATCTCAGAATTTGTTTCCCCGCAGTTTATATCATCTTTCCGCTTTATGACCCAACATTCCGATCCGTACAATACTAGGTTTTATTGCGGATTTATATTTTCTACCTTTTAGTTTCATGAATCGCATATTGTTAGCGACACCTTTTTTTTGGTCTCGGGGAAAAACCTCTCTTGACGGGTTCCTCCGGCCCGGGGGGACCGAGGGATATGTGGGACTCCGGGAAAGATGTTAGACCATACGACTACCCACTAAAAAACCCCGCTGCTGTTCTCCTATCGCCTACGCCCGGGTCGACGGATATTATGGCCTGCCGACCTCGTGGCCCAGGCCGGCGCTGGCCCGCCCTTTGTCTTAAGGGGGGCCCCTTCTAAATTGCTGGCGCCAGGGGTCAGGATTTCGTCCCCTGGCGCTCTTCTGAATCAACAATTGAGGGGGGCCGCAGAACAGCACGCGGCCCTCTCCCTCGCGGCAATAGTGCGGGCGGCGGATCCTCCCCCGAGGGGCCGCCCGCGGCCGATTTTTACGGCGGCCGAAGGTCATTACTTGCCCTCCGGCGCCGCCGGCGTGGCCTGCGTTGGCGGGAGGGGAGTGTGGTGGTCGACTCCCGCTCCCGCTCCGCCGCCTCCTTTACGGATATGACTGCCTCGCAGAAGGAGGCGACAGCCGTCCATCCAGGATCGTCCCCGACCATGGACAGAACCAGCGCCGGGAGCGATAGGTCCGCGCCGATTTGGGCGACGAGTACGTGGCGCTCCTCGCGTCACGTAGGGCACACGGCGACAGTGTGATCCACCGTGTCCTCCTCGTCACCCGCGCCACAGTGGTGGCACCCCGACGTCATCTCCCACCCCATGCGACACAGGTACCTCCCGAAGCAACCGTGCCCCGAGAGGACCTGCGTCAGGCGGAAGGTCAGGGCGCCGTAGCGCCTTTCCAGCCATATTGTTAGTGACACCTGCTGTATTTCATACATACAGTCTAAAACCAACTTTTTCAAATTATCTTTAAAATTCTACTTGTAATATTTATTTTGCGATCTGGCATATCAATTTTACGTTAATGCCACAAAACTAACATTTGAACCTTAGATAACAAAAAAGATTGTTTATATCTCACAATGTTGATGATGTCGGTGGAAAAGCCACAATTTACTGTAATCTATCTAAAAATGCTAATGGGATTTCTTGTTCCATAACCTTGTAATTTTTTTGAATTAGATTCTTTCACTTCAAAATCCAAATATTACATAAATGTTCATCGTCTTGGTAGAATGACCACCGCATTTACTTCCAAGAGAGTCTTGATTTAACAACTTCGACGTTAATATTATTATACATATAAATACTAAAATTATAAAATCATTCTAAAATCATATAACGGTATATCGTTATTACCATTCGTACGTTTCTATTAAAAAATAATTTATAAGTAATAAAAAATGGCTTAGTGGCAGGGCACTAAAATGAGAATGGATCTCAAAAATTATGAAAGTTTTTACGTATTCCAGATTAATTCAATGTGTTATTTCATTATTTCTTAAAAACCTCTGTGCACTGAACGTTAGTAAAAATACTAACTCCTGTTATCAATGAAAAAAGATTATTTAAACTCCGCAAAAAAAACTAAGGTAAAAGACCGCATAACAGTTAAATCTTTGTAAAATACAATTGACGGATATGAACACACAAACAAGGAGCGCCTCGCGCACCTCAGCGCGGGCTTCGCCACCATCGAAGCGGTGAGGCCCGTCCTGGCTGAATGGCTGGAAAGGCGCCACGGCGCCCTGACCTTCCGCCTGACGCAGGTCCTCTCGGGGCACGGTTGCTTCGGGAGGTACCTGTGTCGCATAGGGCGGGAGATGACGTCAGGGTGCCACCACTGTGGCGCGGGCGACGAGGAGGACACGGTGAACCACACTGTCGCCGTGTGCCCCGCGTGGCGCGAGGAGCGCCGCGCCCTCGTCGCCCAAATCGGCGTGGACCTGTCGCTCCCGGCCCTGGTTCTGGCCATGGTCGGGGGCGATCCTGGATGGACGGCCGTCGCCTCCTTCTGCGAGGCAGTCATGTCCGCAAAGGAGGCGGCGGAGCGGGAGCGGGAGTCGACCACCACACTCCCCTCCCGCCAACGCAGGCCACGTCGGCGGCGCCGGAGGGCAAATAACGACCTCCGGCCGCCGTAAAAGCGGCCGCGGGCGGCCCCTCGGGGGAGGATCCGCCGCCCGCACTATTGCCGCGAGGGTGAGGGCTGCGTGCTGTTCCGCGGCCCCCCTCAACTCCTAGAGTTGTTGGGAGAGCGCCGGGGGGACGAAACCCTGGCCCCCTGGCGCCAACACTTTAGAAGGGGCCCGCCTCAAGACAAAGGGCGGGCCGGCGCCGGCCCGGGCCACGAGATCGGCAGGCCATATATCCGTGGGCCCGGGCGTAGGCGATAGGAGAACAGCGGGGTTTTTTAGTGGGTAGTCGGATGGCCATACATCTTTCCCGGAGTCCCACATATCCCTCGGTCCCCCCGGGCCGGGGGAACCCGTCAAGAGAGGTTTTTCCCCGAGACCAAAAAAAAAAAATATGAACACACAAACTCTGTACAAATCATACAACTATTTTATCCTGTATAGGAATCAAACATTCAGCCGCCGGTATTATGACAGTTTTATACAGATTTAACGGTGCCTCTGGAATTGCTAACATTCATAGGCGATGGTAACTGACTATTAAGTAGGCCGTCAGCCTATTTGTCATTCCTCAGCAATAAAAAATCATATTAAAACCGCTTAGATCTACAACAATATTGATTCTAAAAAAAGAAAGCACAACACAATGTAGAAAAATATTTGCCAGGCTTAGAGAGTCCCAATCTGTGGCCCTCCACAGAGGTTAATAAAGATCAGTTATTTACAATTACAACCATTGGCTTCTGAGTATTTAATTCTAGTTGCTTTCTAAGCGTCAACTTCTCAATCAGATTCCAAAGAAATTAGAAAATTGAGTATAAACCTTAAACGCTTCACGTCGAATATTCCTTAATACCTTCTAATAAAAAGAGTCAAGAAGAAAATAGATGTAATTAAAATTTATATTTCTCAAAGGCATTTCTTATCTGAAACTCAAAAATTGAGCAGCGTATTACATAAGCAATATATTTTAGTACGATTGAACATATCGCATATTGCAATGCCATGTTTTGCTTATCTGGGTCGTTCACACAGAAAAGCAATTTGAACTAAGTGGGGTGAATTGGACAGATATCATTGGAATACGCACTCCCTTCTATGACTCATAAATAATGCAATCTGGTATAGAATTTTTTGAATACATCAATTATGAAAATATTGTAGGATGTTACCATAGACGGTACGTAACAGACGGTAGTATTTTACAATATGTAAATTTTTGCAAATGCTGACGTTATTAACCGTATAGGCAGAAACGGTGTGTTTAAATTAAAAAAAAAAACATGCGGGGCAGTCTTTGGGGACTGCCGATAGAAGTGAAAACTAAGTAACTTGTGAATTTAATCGTCGAGTTATTAGATTATTATTTTCGGTTTATAAAGAAGTGTTTATGATCAAGGATTAAAGTTTAAATTGGTCATTAATACTTTTTTACAAACCAAAACAGGCCTAAAGAAGTTTTCACTTCATTAACTCAACTGTATCTCATTGTAATAAAGTCGCAATTCGAATAGATGTATAAGTAATGCAATGCAATCATTTAAAAGTTACATTTTAAAATAAACCTTAAGTCATTATTAAAAAGGTTGGTATTACTGGAGCAAAACTCCCTCCGTCTTACGAATTTTCGATCAGGTCACGTGTCCTAACGCGAGTTTAACATTTTTTACCCATCACAAAAAAGTGCACAACGCCGCTGAAACGATTACAAAGATTTTTTCGTTTAAAATAAGTGTGATCTACTTGATATGCGAGAATATCGTGGAAAAAGAAACATGACGAGCGTTTTTTACGAACTTTACAATACGTATAATATAAAGGGAAGTTGGATCTTCTTCCGAAGCAGATATTGGTATCTTATTATAATATTAGTTCCATCGAAAACGTTTGCTAAAGTTCATGTTATGTTATTTAAACAATCAGAAAGCTGTTGAAACCGTTGGATGTTCTCGATGTAGGTATTCTCACAAATCGCAGTTATGGCAGGTAGAATTTCATCACAATTAAAGTCTTGAAAGATGATGTACCATTGTAGGAGAGAGGGAATTACTGATATATGTTATTGTCCCTTTCTTTAAGGTTCTTTGATCGCGAACCACGGCACTATGGACTTTGTTTTTGCTCTAATCACTATCTATAGTATCTTGCTAATTCATATTTCCATTAATATGATTTTTAGCCTTTGCAACTCATAAATTTTCATCTCATGTATCAATTACGACACTTGACTTTGAATTATCAGCATTCCAGTACGTCTCACCAATTAACACAAAAGAAAGATACCAATAAACTGGTTTATAGGAAGCCGATCATGCAAACTTTGTATTGTTATACTTCAAATAAGTATAAGTATGCATATTTTATTGATGCAGTCTGATCGCCCAAGCGTGGTAGACGCTTGTGCCAAGCCGGTATAAACCAGCTTCTCTCAGTACGTGATGGGAACGCAAGTGCACACCCATAAGCATCTCAAGCTTGTAGTAATCTGCCTGTTATCATGCCGTTGTATTAAGTTTTAACGTTATTTCATTTATTTACTTGTAGGCATTTGTTTATACTATCAAGTAAGCGGTTAGCGTTACCTACAAATCCCAAATAGCATCAATATTATCAAAGTATATTAATAAAAGTTTTAAAGAAATAGTATGATGCCACTTTTAAGGAAATCTACATCTTAATGCACAGAAATTGAAATATTCTATTACTAATTTTGCTTTATCAGTAAAATGCTATACATATCGATGTCAGTGATTTATCCAAACTGCATATATTTAAGAGTCTACGTCACAATAATTTAAAATAGTATTTGTATACGCGATTATTTTATTGACGTCAATTCCCTTGAATTACCTGAGAATTCATTAACGTTGCTGAACGTTTGATACATTTAACTGTAACAAAACGACTTACAAATATAAAGTATTGTCCAATCAGCGACATATTTTACTGTCGTATTTAAATTTAGTCCTTAGACATTTGCCAGTAGGATACTGTTTTTAAAACTACGCTTTCAAAAAACAACATAGAAAGTAACTAGTTTATTTAAACATGATTGTTCGTGAGAAAAGAATAATTGAAATATCCTTGACTCTAAGCGACATTCACTTGTACAATACAAATAACGGTTAACGTTTAGAATGGTTCATGTTACTCAAACACAAAATACCAAGTACATAAATACAAAGGGTCTCTTTCAAGCTCAGCACATGTAGCAGCATTAAAAAACATTTCAGACCACTTCGAACGCATGTTTCCACTTCGGCTTTTACTCGTTTCAAATTGTTGTCTTGATGTTTACTGAATATCTGTTAATGATCAACTAAATTTGATTTTCTCTAAAGCTAAGTTACATTAATTTTAAGAATATTTTGGGCAGTGGATTTGTTGCAGTGTAATCAACTTTAAGCCACTCATCATCATCGTTAAATCTCCATTACAACCTAAACCTTCGTTTTGGTTTCCGAAGGTCTACTTTCCAACTTTTTCTGCTCCACTTCGCACAGTGTTCGGCCAACTGACACCTAGACTTACGGCGTCAAGCTAACACTTTTTTGTCCAGCCCTCCAACCGGAGCTCAGCGGATGTGAAATGGCTCATCGGCTTTGGCTACAAAATAGAACAGAAAGGAACCTACAGTACTTACTGCGATATGTATTTGCTGAGAAATGTTTCCGGAGGAGGAGAAAGGGATAATAATTACACAGACCCACATTTTCAAAGTGGATCGGTGGGTTACACTTGTGATATCGATGTCCAAATTATATTATGCCACGCATAGCATGCGCAATAGCCTATAAAACTGTCTGTGAGCATGTTTATGCGAGGAACGTCTGAATCTGAAAAAATCCCGTGATTTGGTTGCGTTTCAAATGTGGTACAACTTGGCTTTCTTTGTGGTTTTTGTCACACAAGTATACATTGTGTAGGAATGTATTATGCATAACTTTTTTTACATTATTTATCAATTATGAGTTTATGTATGTTTTTTTAAGAAACATTCTATATAAACCGAAGTTAGCAGCCCCAGCGGGATTGAACGCAGATATAAAAAGTTTAGCACGTACATATATCAACTTCTGCGCTCTCAGTTTTGATTCAAACGAGTTACAGGAAAATGTAATGTCATTGTTACTGCCAGAGAGATTGGTTTCCGTATTGAATCTATATCATTCTTCAATGATGACTGTTATACCTTCTGAGAAATGGGGAATTACAGGTCGTGATTTACGTGGGGCGGGATTCAATGCAAGAGTAATGAGAGCATCTTTGGAATGTCTAGAAGACGTCATTTCTGATAGTTTCTGCATTTATATATTTTTTTTTTATTTCTGATATTAGCCGATTAAATTAATTATGATAGCAAATATACTTAAAAATGTTACTTGCGTGGGGCCAGTATTTAGCGGAAAAGTGTTCAAGAAACCATTTACGTTCGTTTACTCGTTTCTGAAGAAACCCAAGTAGGCAAAAAAGCCAAAAATACTATATAAACTACTGATACTAAAGCAAATATATGCACAATGAAAACTTATACCGAAACCTTCGAATGAAGAAAGAGTTGAAGTTGAGTTTGAAGTTCAACGCAACTTTAGTAGGTTTCCCCGTTAGCTTTTTTTTAAATTTAAACAGTTTAATAATCAAACCAAATAGTGATTCGCCCTATCATTAATAATGAATATACATATAATTGACGTAAAATATAAACATTATTAATTCGTTCGTACAGCTATTGTATTCACTAAACGTTTTATTGTTATCAATAAAAAAATATTTGTTTACTAAAAATGACTTTAATATTAGAATGACATATGTTATTAATATTTTACTTAAGAAACACTTTGTTTTATCATATTCTGTGGATGTTTTCATACAAATTTGGAATCAAAAAACTAAAGTAAAATGTAATCGTAATACTTTTCTCCAATAAACATTAATAAAGACTATCCTAACTTAATATTATAAATTCGAAAGTGAATTTGTTTGTTTACACTTTCACGGCTAAGCCGCTGAACCAGTTTTGATGAATGTCGGTATAGTCATAGACTGGATGTTGGAGAAGGACATAGGCTACTTTTTTTTTAAATTCATATAGCAGAACAACGTTTGCCGGGTCAACTAGTTAAGCATAAGTTTACAACACTATCTATTTATTGCATGAAACATGGTAGATAATAGATGATATTAGAATAAACATGGAGCATCATATGTTTCGCCAACACACATGTCCTTGCTATAACATACGACACGTAGGAAATTAAGCAATGTGATGCCATTATTTAAAGTAGGGAATTTTTTTAAGTACAAAATTTACTTATTTAAACTTTTTATATTATAACGACTAACTATAACTAAATAAGGATACTCTATCGTACAAAGTTTTGAACATCCTTATAATTAAGGTGCGTCTTATACCCCATAATAGGGTAACAAGGGTCTCGTTAATCTACAGCGATAGTTTACGTGAGTTTACATATCTTTATAATGATTCTAGTATTTATTAAAAATATTTATTATTTTTAAATCATTTTAGTTGATTGGCGCAACATATAACCCCTGGATTTACTATATGCCACAGAATTGGCGTCAAATTTCAATCTTGAATAAGGATAGCAACAAATAGTAAACGTTTGGTGGTTGAAATTTTATTAGTGATATCTACTTAGTATAATTTATGTATTTTTAAAGTTTGTAAGTTATCTGATGCTTATTCTTTTGCAAATTGTTAATAAATCGAATACTCATTGAAAAGAATCTGAAATAAATAGTACTTATTGGTAGGTTCCATGTTTCTTATTTAAATTTTTATACATTGAAAATATTTGATGGCGAAACTAACCACAAACTCGATTCATGGGAAAGGGATAATGGTTTGTGTAAGTACTTCAATATCAAAACATAAAAGTAACTGATCTATTTTATTGATACTTACTACTTTTCCTTACAAACGTTCGTGTCGCTATAATCCAGCTGGTGTAAATATGAAATATTAAGTAATATTTTATTGTCTGTAAATTAGATTCTCTTAAGAGAACACTGTAAAAAAAACTTCTTGAACCTTTTTCACAGAAAAGAAGAGGCCTCAAAAGGCATCGATTCGAAAAGTGACAAAGTTTTTCGTGTGATGGTTGGTACTCAGAGAGCCAAGTCCTTCGATCACAAATAGTACTATCGAAGGCCGAATTACCAAAATTCAGGCTTTGCATGCAACCGGATTCCACTTTGATGGTAAATCATAGACCGTGGAATCCAACTCACGCAATGCAGTTAAGTAAATTAAACTGCTAAAATGGAACTCATCTCTAAAAATAAGTGTTTGGGTGATTGAACAAATAAAATACATAATTCATTTTTCAAATGCGAAGGAACTTTATTTGATCGATATAAGACAAATATTTTAATATAATCTTTGTTCTATAAATTCCAAACTGACTCAAATATTCGTGCGTTTACAATATATTACGCGTGATACGATTTTACAACAATTTTATATATTTTCAAACGTGCATTTGACTAATGTAGATATAGATATAGTGTACAATATTTTAGACGAACCCTGTCCGATTTTTAGTTATATACGCGTCCTACTTTATTAAATAGAATATGAAGACAATTAAAAATCACAGCATTGCAGTGCCCTTTCAAGTTTTTTTTTCTTAAATACGACGACCTTCGAATGATGCGACGCAAGTGTGACAAACCGCCACACGCCGCGCTTCTTTTCATTCAGCTGTTGTATTGGCATGTTCTAAATTTGAAATGAAATACAGTTCAAGATTTTTTGTGTTAACTGGAGGAGGTCACTAAAACTTCATTAACTTATTGGATTGTATCTCTATAGACAATTGTATTTTTATTTTAATTATAGTATGATAAAGTATTTATATATCTATATTATCTTGGTATGACGGCATGGACTGAACCAACTATGCCGTTATAGATCGAACAGTGTTGTCTTAACGTATTGTACAAGCAAAGATAGTAGTAATATTTGTTTAATATAATTGAATAAATGTATTTAACATCAGAAATATTCTTTGTATATGAATTTTTTTTACGTCGAATAGATAATCTGAATAATATATCTTAAGACTAGCTAAAAGATCACAAAGTCAACGCTCATTAATATTTTAATAATAATGAAGATTAAAATAATATAAAGTAAGAAGAATGATATTGTGATTCTGGGAGCTAAAGTGATATATAATATCATACTTAGTTAATTATTTGCGGCCGTGTGACCCCGGCCAGTGAAAAGAATAGGGTCACCCCAGGTCATTCCAGGGGAGTCGTAAAAGGCGACGGATGGACTACTCCTTCGCCAGCCTACATGCGGCAAGGAAGTGCACATCTCGGTTTTTCCTCTTGGGGTTGGGAGGTCGGACGGCAGTCGCTCCCGTAAAAACCAAAACCAGCCAATAATTACAATGGTCAGAACAAGGAAAGGTCCAGTCATGGATAGGGCGTCGCCGCAAAACGACGCGCAGAAGCTTCGCCCGACTTCTGTGACAAGTGGACAAGGGCTGCCGTGCCGTGGGCGAGCACGGCTAAAGACGTTAGCCCAATCGAAACTCCGCTTCGCAACATGGAACATTGGCACGCTAACCGGACGCGCGAGGGAATTGGCCGATGTACTCTCCAGGCGGAGGGTGGCCGTGGCGTTCCTGCAGGAGACTCGGTGGAAGGCCAGCAGATCCCGGTTCATTGGGAATGGCTACAAGCTGATCTACACGGGTGCATCTGGTGGGGAAAATGGGGTCGCCATAGTACTCTCGGAGGAGCTCCAGGACGACATTTTGGAGGTGAAGCGCTGTAGCGATCGGCTTATGGTTGTGAGGGTGCTTGTTGGTGGGGTAGTTACCCACTTGATAAGCGCCTACGCGCCACAGGCCGGTTGTAGTGACGCCGACAAGATAGCGTTCTGGAACCTACTCGGAGAAGTGCTTCGTGGGATTCCATTGTCACATGGGATCGTTTTGGGCGGTGATCTAAACGGTCATGTGGGTGATGAATGTGGGGAATTTGAGCGTGTTCACGGTGGATTTGGGTATGGTAGCCGCAATGTGGAAGGGGAGGACATCCTCAATACGTGTGCGGCTGCCGACCTTGCCATCGTGAACACGTATTTCAAAAAGAGACCCGAGCATCTCATCACCTACAAGAGCGGGAGGAATGCTACCCAAATCGACTTCCTACTCACTAGGAGACACCACATCAGCAATGTAGCCAACTGCAAGGTCATACCCGGTGAGAGTCTCACTGCACAACACCGTCTTCTTGTCATGGACCTCTGCGTGAAGCCCACAGGCAAACGTGTAGATCGCCTTCAACGCCGAATCAGGTGGTGGCTGCTTGATGAAGTCAAATCCCAGGAGTTCGCCTCTGCCATCGGCGACAAGTGCGTCGGTGGTGAGGGCGAACCGGTTCAAGCTTACTGGGACAGGATTCAGGCGGCTATCCTTGGGTCGGCGAGGAAGGTGCTTGGCGAGTCTAAGGGTGGACGCAAATGTGACAAGGAGACTTGGTGGTGGAATGACTCAGTCCAGAGGGAGACCAGGGCGAAAAAAGCCCTCTTTAAGAAGTGGCAAGCGTCCAGATCTCCTGAAGATCGCGACGCATACAGAGCTGCCAAGCGCACCACCAAGAAAGCTGTAGCCAGAGCCAGACGAGACCACTTACAACCACTTTACGATAAGTTGGAATCGTCTGAGGGGCAGAAGCTCATATATAAGTTGGCGCGTTCCAGGGTCAAAGCGGCACAGGATATTTCCAAGTGCCGCTGTGTAAAAGACCCCGGGGGCAACCTGTTATGCGAGGACCTCGCGGTGAAGGAGAGATGGCGCTCGTATTTCCACGAGCTGCTGAACAAGCAGCATAAAGAGGTGCAGCCGCCAGATCTTCCTCCAAATCAAGGACTAGTGCCACCGGTAACGCCTGCAGAAGTCCAGAATTGTCTTCGCCGCATGGAAAATCGGAAAGCTGTCGGAGCCGATGGAGTCCCCATCGAAGCCTGGAAGGCGATGGGCTCTCGTGGTGTGGGCATCTTAACCAACCTTTTCAACCGGACACTCCTCACCGGTACGATCCCGAACCAATGGAGGCTGAGTATCATTACTCCAGTCTTCAAAGGCAAGGGATCGGTGCAGGAGTGCGGTAACTACCGTGGAATAAAGGTCATGTCCCACACCATGAAGCTCTTCGAGAGGGTTATCGACTCTCGGATTCGGCAGGAGTGCACTGTCTCGGGGTGTCAGTATGGGTTTCGCCCTGGACATGGGACCATGGACCCAGTTTTTGCCCTAAGGACTGTCGCGGAGAAATACAGGACGAAGAATACGCCTCTGCACTGCCTGTTTCTGGACTTGCAGAAGGCCTTCGACTGTATTCCTCGTGCGATAATCTGGTGGGCATTGCGATTCAAAAGGGTTCCAGAGGCCTATATTGACATCATCCAAGACATGTACCATGACTCCGATTCCGTAGTTCGGACCGCTGTTGGCGACACAAAACCTTTCCCCATCACCGTTGGGGTGCACCAAGGATCCGTCCTTAGTCCGTTTCTGTTCAGCGTGGTATTAGACGTATTGTCAGACAGCATCAGAAACTCACATGAGCAGCCCCCGTGGTTGCTCATGTATGCTGATGATATCGCGCTGACAGATTCAGACAGGGGTAGGCTGGTGCAACGCGTGAAGGCGTGGAAGGAGTCGCTTGAGAACGGTGGTCTGAAGCTCAATGTGGCGAAGACCGAGTACTTGGCCTGTAACTCCACAGATCCCACACCCGTACGCATAGGCGGTGACACGGTCGAGCGCACGGACCGAGTAAAATACTTGGGATCTGTATTTCACGCGTCTGGTGACATCGATTACGACGTCAAGGCACGCATTGCTGCCGCGTGGGCCAAATGGCGTGAGGTGACTGGTGTCATTTGTGACCCCAAGATGCCGGTAAAATTGAAGGGACAGGTCTATAAGACCATCATTAGGCCTGTCCTTTTATACGGCTGTGAAGCGTGGCCGGTGTTAGAGAGACACAAGCAAGAACTGCGTGTCACGGAGATGAATATGCTGCGGTGGATGTGTGGAGTGACGCGGAAGGACCGCGTTAGGAACTCCCGCATTCGCGGCAGTCTTCATGTCCGTGACATTGCGGATAAATTGCAGGAGTGTCGGCTCCGTTGGTACGGCCACGTTTTGCGGCAACCGGATGATTACGTGGGTAACAAATGTCTGGCCATGCCGCCTCCGCCGGGCCCCGGCAGGAGGGGTAGACCCAAAAAGTGCTGGCTTGACGTCGTAAGGGGTGACATGCGTGCTAATGGGCTCACTACCAGGGATGCTGAAGACCGTGCGAAGTGGAGTAGAAAAAGTCGGAAAGCGGACCCCGGGCACCGAAGCGGAAGTTTGGGTTGCAACCGGGATGAACGCTGAGATGATGATGATGATGACTTAGTTAATTATTTGAATAATTGTATATTTGTCCTTTTATCAAAATAAAATTGAAGTAACCTATTACTGTTTGCTCTTCATATCATTCTTGTTAATAATATAAGGAATAATTTTAAACATTTTTTTCGGGCCGAGAGCATTAAGTTCGAGACTTTTTTATATCTATCACTCTAGCTCCGATCGTTGATTAATACTAATAAGACATCATCCTACCTACAATTATCTTAAAAAGGTGATAGATACATGGTCACATAGTTGAATATTTAAAAATGCAATTTTTTAATAGTATATTAAAGATTTATGATTTATTTGAAAAAGCTCGTATCATTATAGCTCAAAAATGAAATATAAATAAGTATGTTTTATGTACACGTACATATCGAACTTATATTAATTTGTACAATATAAATTTTATATATTTCAGTAAATTATAATGTAATTGTTTTATTTCATTTAAATTATTAATGAATAAATTGAATGGAATAATATATTTAATGTATCAAAGTTAAAATAAAACCTTGTATCAAAAATAATAAGATCAGTTCAGAGAAAACATTTTTTTTAGTAATGATACAAGCACCTAATTGATTATAGAATATATTTAAAATTAACAGTACATGGACAATATTTTCATAATATTTTATTATTTATTAATTTATTAAAATCACATATATATCATACATACATATATATTACATGGATTTATTTATCATGGAAATATTTTCACGTATTCAGAATTACTCGAGAGATGCTTTTTGTGCGTAAACATTCGTTATCCACCCTGCATAAAATCCGTGAGTGAAAAAAAAGTTTACACTACAAGTTGCTTGTAACATATAATGCGTACGCGCATCTGTTATTTATAAGGTTATTGATAAAACATGGCGTAACTAGCTGGAATGTATTATTTGTTGCGGTTATACTTATTTTATTCTTGCAGGGTCCGGAGAAAGAATACTGACCCCTGCGGCCGGGGTCAGCCTTTCGTAAAAGGCGACAAAACAACCCACCCTAGCTACGTGATAGGGCCCCAAGCCCGTCTGCATGGCGACCACCTTTGGTCTTAAGTATGCCGTCATAATAACTTTGTGTTGTGTTCCGGCATTAGTGACCTAAGTTCCTGTGCCCTTATAGGACAGCAGCGTTTTCGATGCCATGGCGTCACAAACACCTATAGGCGAAGGCAACTGCTAAATTCTAAGCGGGCCGTCAGCCTGTCTGCTGTGCTACAGCAATAAAAAAAAATTTGGTAAACATTGTTTTACCTTATTCCCGCTCTGTACTTAACCTCGTGTCTCACATGCGCAGCTTGAAGTACAAAAAAATCAAGAAATCAATCAAATAAACGCTTTAAAAATATATCTTTTTTGAAAAGTGTACCTATTCAATGAACAAGTCCACTAGTAGTGGAAGCGCACAAACTTGGCTTGGTTTTGGAAATTCATTGAATTGGAATATTTTAGAACAAATTTCTGATATTTTATTCATAATTCTAATACAAAGAACAAATCACTTATAGCTCCCATGAGTTTATTAGTAATCAGTTCCTGGGAAATAATATTTTCTCAATAACCCAGTATAAAACTACTAGCAGCTATTTCCACAAAGCTGACATAAATCATGTTAAGTAAGCGAAAACGGACCAGCATCATATTCTTCGAGTGGTGGCACGATTTAAAATTAAGATATTTCTAAAACTTCTACATTCATAAACGGAGAAATGGAAATTTTTATTTGAATAAGCATTAAAGCGATAAAAATTCTCCGTTGAAATAAAGTTCTCTTCCAAAAAGAAATATGTAACAGTTATGATTTAGAACTATTTATATTTGCAAAAAATTAATAATGTCGAAGGATTTTGTGCAAAAATACAAGGCTTTCTCAATACCATTTCTTTCACTCGTCTATGTTTAACTATCATCAACTTTGATGAAACGGTGCAGAGGACCTGCTGTGCCACTGTTGTTCCCAGATGCATAAACGTAATCTCATATTAGGAAAGCATTGCTGGAACCGGATGAGCAGTTCCTGTCAAAAACTGCTTCGCGTTACATTAACGAGGCAGGCTTTGCGAATGAGCTATATAGAAAATGTGGCGATCACAATAGTTCATTAAATTGGACGCAGTGATACTAGGTTGAATAAACTAGCATAGCCACCTTTCGAAATAATAATAATAATAATCAACTTATTTATAGGAATTATAAAGAGTAATTGACTCTTATAATTAGTTGAAAGCCTTAAAGCAATTGATAATACCTATGAAAATGATTCATAATAATTGTTAATAATATTAAGTAAAATTGTATAGAAAACCTGGAGATATGTTTAAAACACATATTGTTTGTATTAAATTTATTCAAACAGTGAAATCTGTATAAATTTGCCTAAATTAAAACTTTCACTTAATTTAATAACTTATCAGAAAAAATAATTGTTAACGGTAAAGGATGCTTAAAGCAATAACTATGGTTATATAAAATAATCATTCATGACATGAAGTAAACTTTGCCTATGCAAGTATATGTAGCTTAACAATTAATTGTTAAATTAATAACAAACTTAAACTAACGAAGATAAAAAATATGTTTTGCAACACAAGCGTTTTGCGTTCACATGTTCTCAAACATCGAGCAAAGGGGATAAATGGGTTTCTTGTTCGAATGTTTAAAATTAATTGGCTATGAAAGCATGTCGGGATGGAAGCGGGAAGACCGGCGTCATGGCTGTGCCGCCACTCGGTTCCTGCGGGCAGACTCTCGAGACGCACTATGAACTTCTGCAGTACGCAGAGTGATGCCAAAGATATCTTCGTGGTAGCGGTTTTCTTCCTATATTAAGAGTATTTAAAAAGATTAGACATAATAAGATCGTACTATAAATTTGAGATCACAATTCGGTTGAAGAATATTTAGAAATAGTTATAAACGAGAACACGGCCTCGAGTACTTAAAAATTGTTGTTATGTGCAAGTCATCATCATCATCATCTTAGCGTTGAATCCCGGTTGCAGCCTAAACTCTCACTTCGGCTTCCGGGGTCCGCTTTCCGACTTCTTCTTCTCCACTTCACATGATCTTCGGCATCTCTGGTCAGTCCATTGGCACGCATATCAACCCCTACGACGTCAAACCAGCACTTTTTGGGTCTACCCCTCCTGCCGCAGCCCGGCGGAGGCGGCATGGCCAGACATTTGTTCCCCACGTAAGTAGCCGGTTGCCGTAAAACGTGGCTATACCAGCGAAGGCGACACTCCTGCAATTTATCCGCAATGTCACGGACATGAAGACTGTCGCGATAGCGGTGTTATGTGCAAGTGTGAAATATTATACAATCTGCGCATAGTTCGTTAGCTCCAGTCAATAAAGGCATGATTATAAAAGAGTTTATGTAAAAAAATCTACAAATATATGAGTTTCACTTTGTTAAATACGAGATACGATTTCTTTGATTGAACTCACAAAAATACTAAATATTTAAACATTTTGAGTGTGCACTTAATTTAATTAATCTAATTATCATACTACAACTACGATGAATATGATGAAATGTTAGTTCAATGGAATGGAATTCGTAAAAAAATCATACAGTAAACATTTTTACGTGTTTTTCTTCAAAATTTTATGTATTCACCATGAGTAAGTAAGCAAATCATGAGAGTTTAAATAAATCTTACCTTGAGCATAAACATAAAGTTTTGCACTTGTTCATCAGTCATGTTACCATATTTCTTTATGATTCCTTTTAGCTTCTGATGAACATCTTCGGCCATTTTACAATCACCGCATACGTAAAAATGAGCCCCCTTATTTATCAGTAGATCATGTATTTCTGAACCTTCTTGTTCAGCTACTTCTTGGACATATATCTATAGAAAATATAAATTTATATGAACAGAAATGCATATATTATTATAATTCATTAAATATGTCTGAATTAAGGAATACAAGTGAATGATCACTTAATTGTAAGCATTCTATGTTAACTACAGATATTTGCAGCACTAAAAGCATTGTCAATATGCTGCCAACTTTAAAAGAGGTAATATAGAAGGGTAAACGACTAAAAAAAATAGGACTTACGAAGAAAAAGAAAATAGAGAACAAGAAGGATGAAAAGAGTAAATAAACCCCTTAAACTATCTTTCATATTATGAAACATCAAGTTCAAGATTTTAAATTCGTAATATATTTTTTAGTTGTTCAGAAACCTAAAAGAACTTGAGGAAACTTTTTTAAAAAATAATAACTTAAAAAAATAAGCTTCGTGCACGTACCTTTGGAGTATTCTTTTCCCGGGACAGAGCGAGGAATACTTTTGACAGTACTCCATCTTTGAGAGCTTGTTCTTTCTCTTCGCGGTACAAATCCATTGTCCTCGTTCTACAGCCGAAGAATAGCCAAACAGGGCCGGCGTTTTGGCGATTTCGTGAATTGAGTAATGCTTTACGATGGTGCCAAAAGCCACGGAAAGGCGCGATGCCAGTGCCAGGCCCAATCAAAATTAATGGCACTGAGAGATCTTGAGGCAAGTGGAAGTTTGGAGCACTAAAATATTTCAATTAATACGGTTTTCATCCGACGAAATTTTAAAATTAATTTCCATATCAATCTCATATAACAGTAATAAAATGAAAATGAAAAAATCTACTGAATAGTTTTGTATAAAATATACATTTAGTTTCCAGCGATTTTCATATTCTGTGGTAAAACAAACTTACCTTCGAATAAACAGGTAGACTTCATCCCCAGGCTTACGATCCATCAGATAATTTGAGCAAACTCCATAATGAATGGGTCCTTCTCCATCTATGCAAATTACATCAGCATTAAACAATCGTAGAACAAAAAGACAGTGATTCATCTTTGTTACTCATTATTTCTAATATTAGCTATTTCACCTATAATTTTATTTGTAATTTACGTCGATGCTAGCTTGAAATAGATCGTTTTGTAAACTGATTTCAGAGGAATCTATGATTTCAACGCAAAACGTGTGTGGGAAATACATAAACTATGAGACATTAATGCATTACTATGTTTACGTACAAGGTGTTTTTACCATTGAGTTTTGTAGACTGTGTGTAAACGAATACGTCACTCATAATGAATCGTCAGAGTTAATTTCTACATTGAAATTATGTGAAATATTTAAAATTAAATTTTCAGTTAAAAGCACATAATATCGGTGGTATGGTAGTCAACTTAAAAATAGAATAGCCGTAATAGCCATTACCGTATTACGATTCTTCTAGCGATTCATAAAAAGTGGCAAATAGACTACTCTTTTTACTTGTTCATGAACTGCAGGGGAAGTGTTCGATTGTGCTTTTAGAGTTGGTAGGATATCCATCACCTTGGGTCTTTTACACCGGAAAATAAATTTTCATAGCAAGACAGTGCCGCGAAAGCACGCGAGAAACGTAGCCCTGAGATTTTAATATGTACTTCGAGATAAAACGCTTGCATAAATAAGAAAGAATAAATTTCGTGATATTAATGCAATTCAATGAATGCAATGATATTTATTAGTCAAAAATGTGACTTAAATATTGATAAACAAAAAATTTTAATAGTAAACCAATAATGTATCAAAATATCGCGAAGTAAATAATTACTAACCTTGTGTCTTATATGTGACTACGGCGACGGTAAGATGTAAACGTTTAGGATGAGCAAGGGGTGACGATGAAATTGAATAGAAACGCGGCTGAAGTGGTGAAAGGAGAGCAGCAAGTAAAGAAGCACTAGGTTTCGCGGAAGGGAATTGGTCCAGTACTTCTGCTAGTGTTGGAAAATTATAAAGACGCCAATCTTCATATGCTCCTGGATCCTGTGAAATAATCAGTTAATTTATCAAAACTCACGTGCATAAGTATAATAATTCAATTATCAAAATTTTTGGTGATAATTCAAAAAATTTCGGAATTAACTCAAAGTTTTAAGCTTACTTACATTAGCGAGAATGTTTAGCTGCTTCCTTTCTTCATCATTATTACAAGTAGTAGCTAAGTATTGAAGCAAGATTGTAGTTGGTGGTGTGGTAATATCTAAGAATCTTGTAAATAGATCACGAACGCTCACAGCTGGTAATCTTTCATGTGGCTCCCAAGACTTGACAGGTCCTGCATAATATTATTATCATATTTTTTTACAAAAATAAATAATCATTTAAAATATTTTAAGCTCGTTAGAATTTATTTCACAGTGACAAAACTGGCCCTTGAGTCCCTTTGATTCAACTACTGATAAAAGTTTTGATCTAATAGTATGACAAATAAGAGTTGAAGATATCTTTCTTTGTATTGCTATGAATTAGCAGACAGACTGGCGACCCACTAAATAGTAAGCGGTTACCGTCACCTATTCATCATCATCATCTTAGCGTGTACCCAGGTTGCAGCCCGAACTCTCGCTTCGGCGCCCGGGGTCCGCTTTACGACTTTTTCTTCTCTTCGCACGATCTTCGGCATCTCTGGTGGTCAGTCCATTGTCACGCATATCAACTCCTACGACGTCAAGCCAACACTTTTTGGGCCTGCCCTCCTGTCGGGACCCGGCGATGGCGGCATGGCCAGACATTTGTTCCCCACGTAAGTAACCGGCTGCCTTAAAACATGGACATACAAGCGAAGGTGACAGTCCTGCAATTTATTCGCAATATCACGGACATGAAGGCTGCCGTGAATGCGAGAGTTCCTAACGCGGTCCTTCCGCGTTACTCCACATTTGTTTATTGCTTGTTCGATATTCCTTTACCGAGTCCCATTGTTACCCCCTCTTCATTTACTGCCTTCTTTCTTAACGACCTTTCACACTATGATATATTCTATCGGTGAGTTGTCTGTCTGTCTGTCGTACTCCAGCTATAAGTAAAATATACAAAAAGACTATAATTTTTTAAATGACTTTAGAGTATAACTTACCACTGGATGTATGAGTTTCTTTCATAAGTTGCAATTGCAGGGCTTCGTCGTAATCATCAACATCTTTTACACGTGACAACAGATTGTCTACCAGCTCCTTGCGATTGCAAGCAATTATTCCTACGTGATCACCTGGGTCATATTTTATTTCTTCCTACAATAAATAATATTTCATAAATCTGGTATTGCCTTTTTCGTATTTTTTATTTCACTTCTAGTGTCCAATTGAATTAATTGTTAAAACTGATTATTTATAACTTTACGAATGCTGTATTAAATATAATATTTAAATCTATCAATACAATAATATTTTAATACTAGTTGACCCGGCAAACATTGTTCTGCCATATGAATTTAAAAAAGTAGCATATGTCCTTCTCCAAGGTCCAATCTATGACTATACCGAAATTCATCAAAATTGGTTTAGCGGTTTAGGCGTGAAAGCGTACAAACAAACAAACTCACTTTTGCATATAATTTTAGTTATGATTATTTTTTTATTTAATATATATCATATAACATACCTTAGGTTCCATGTCAATAAATATAGTAGATCTTTCAGCCGAAGCATCCCCTAAATCCTTGTTTGCCTTTACTATACAAGATACAAACTTCTTATTTAAAGCCTTTTGCAGAGCTGATTGTAAATTAGGTGGATGACATTCCGGAGTTGTAAATCGGACTGTTTCTTCACTTAGAGTTACAGTTCCTAAAGCTCTCTTTGCCTCTTGAAGGGTTTCATCATCATCCAAGCAGAATGTTTCACATGCAACCTGTTTGAGAATATTGAAATTTTCCCTTACTTAATTGAATTATATTTCCGTAGTCTAAATTTAGGTCAAGGACTTTAAATCAATGCTAATTAAGGCCTCGTCATAGACCTGTGAATAGATTGTTTCTAAAAACTACCGTCTGATATAAAAGCCCCAAATCAAATTAGAAATAAATTAATGACATTACAAATTAGCACACAAAACAATGGAACGCAGTGATTCGATATGGTAATAAATTAGATACGTATAGTTTCCAAGAAGGAATAACTCATCTTGAGGCTTTTAGGGGTTGAGAATACAAAATTTTATAAAATTGTATTTGAATTTTATATGTTTGGTTATGTTACGTTTTTCTTAAGTTTTACAAATAAAGCGAATATATAACCTATACAAAAATAATAATTACAAAAAGGTACAAAACTCCGTGAAGGTGTGTTATTACACACATCTAAATATGAGATTTTGACACGATAAAAATATGATAAAAAATAAATAAAAATCTTGTAGATGTAATAATTACTTACGTTGAAGACACTAGAGGCCCACTTCCGGAAAGCTTGATCTTGGCCGCACATCTCGTCACCAGTAGCAAGGTCGTGAATTCGTTCCCCACCGAGGTCACCGAGCAACTTGTCCACGTATTTACCGAAGTTACAAAAATTTGGATAAGCACTCGATCCAAGCGCAAATACGGCGAAACGAACATTGCTCAATGGACCAAAACTGTCAATGGATGTGGCATCTGTTATTGTACTTCCTGTAGAATTATAAAAATGTTTTTTTACCTTCTTGACTTTTTTCAACAAGATTATACGTATTGAATGTGTTAGAAGATTTTTTTTATTGCTGTAGGACAGCAGACAGGCTGACGCCCTGCTTATAATTTACAGTTACCGTCGCCTATGGGTGTTTGCAACACTAGTGGCACCGCAAACACGCTGCTGTTGCTTAAGGGTACAGGAACTTGGGTCACTAATGCCGGAACACAACACAAGGTTATTATAGCGGCATACTTAAGACCAAAGGTGATCGCCATCCAGACGGGCTTGGGGCCTTACCACATAGCTAGGGTAGGTTGTTTTGTCACCTTTTACGACAGGCCGACCCCGGTTACAGAGGTTAGTATTCATTCTCCACCTCTGTACGGATTAAATAATTTCAATAGTGCCACTATGAGAAGCTAAGTGTACATATAATCAATTTGGTATTTAAAATTTGTTTCTGTGCCTAAACTTTTCTTCTTATGCTATCCTATACTCTATACCACAACTATGTTTTAAAATCTTTATCATCCCGTTTTAAGAGTAGAATTAATATAAATCATTTGGGTGTATTCCAGCTAAGATACTCAACTGCAACGCAATAATGATTGCAATTCAACATATTCTACATGTAAAATAAATTTCTCTCATCTATATTTGCTTAACAGCCACACTAATTGCATTACCTTTCAAAGACTCTAAACGACTCAATTTCTTCGGGTTCCCAGCAGCGTACCTTTGTAATTCTATTTGACTGTTCGCTTTAATGAACGACTTTGGTGTTAACATTTGGTTGCTAAAAGCAAATAATTTAATTAGATACTTTCATAAACACATTTGTAAACGTAAGGAATTTTATATTTTTACCACAGAGATACTTACCCAGAAGTTTCCTCTCCAATTTGATCCGCATATAGTATCTCACACAAATGTTCACCGAATGCCTAAAACATGAAATCGTTTTTTTAATGTTTCTAGAATATTAGGAATAGAAAGTTGGATGTCAGATTTACTTACAACACCATTCTCCGGTGGATCTCCATTACCGAAAGTTGATGTCACAACCAATAAAAGTGCTTCGTGTTCAATAGAAGTGATGTCATAATCAGCCATACAATGTACCTATAAGATCATATCAGTTGTCAACATAAATATATAGTCGTAATTGTTTAAAACATTAAACTTAATTAAAACCAATTAGTAATAGTAATTAATTTTATATTGTTGTATGTACTATGCCTGATCCGACAAAAATATTTTCTAATTCTCTATAGAAAGTATAGGTTGCCTGGAAGTGATCGCTTTGAGCGACAAGGCCTAGCCTATTGCTTAACATTGTTTTAGGTCTAATTTTTATTAAATATTAAGTAATATTTAAGTTAAACAATAAAGAGTACCTAAAATCTAACCAATAAAGAGTATTAAATATAGATCTATCTAAAATTTGAGGTTACGTAAATTGACGGTTTGGACAGTATATCTAGATTGAGTCGTTGCCAATTAGTGTTACTAGTGTTATTAGTGATACGAATTTTAAAGCTCAATATAATTATATAAGTTGAAACTTCATAATCTACAGTTTGAAATATTTATCTATCATAGTTTAGGGAATTAAATAATTATCATTCAATAATCATCATCAATTAAATAATAATCAATTAAGGTTAAAATTTATTTAACACGTATAAATTGGAAAGATGCACAAACCTGTGCGTTAAAAGCGTGTCCAAAAATAACGCCCAACTCTTTGGCGTATTGTTCGGATTTTCCAGTCTCTGTGGCGTACAGGACAGTGGCTTTGATCCTCTTTGAAAGCGCCCGCCCGAACAGTTTCGACGTGAATTTGACGGCTCTCGCTATTTGCTTGAAATGGAACTTTCTATTTATAGGCTTCTTGCCCGTTATGGGTTTGGACTTCTGCCACTGATGTGTTTTCCATGCTGGCTCCTACACAAACAACTCTCGTTATACATTTTATTATCTTTGTTAAACATTTGATCAATTGGGTCTTTTATCGGTTTATTTAAATAATACTCATTGAAATATTCATTTGAACGCTCTAGGTTCATAGAAAAAACTTTTATTATTTATTTATTTATAAATAAATAAAATAAATAAATTATTCAAGCCGTAAATCCCAGTCACGTCCAAAGCTTCCACTTTGGAGCCCAGTGATCACTAAACACCTATTTTTACAGAATAAAAGTAGTGCATGTCCTGGACTTGTGTCACATTCTTTTTGTTTAAATAGTGAAATATGCTGCAATTAATTGGCTAACACTGTTTTTAACTTTAAAATCTGAAAGGAATTATGTACCACCAGACAGGTGACGTTGGCTTGGGACGCGAAGGCATTAGTAAATTCAGGTTATAAAAGTGGTCATCTTTTTGTAAACTAGCATGAAATTCAAGATCCGAAGGTTCATATAATAATTTATCATACCTGGTATTCATACGAAGGACGCAAGTAATAGAGAGCCATTTCTTGGTGAAACACTGGTGTAATAGATGACGACATCGGTGGTACAATCCATACCCAATCAGCAGGGCAACCAGACCTAAACAAGTATATTGATATCAGTATGATATTGAAAATAATATGTTTTCATTCAATAAACAATGATCGCTTTTATAATCTTATTGTAACGGACATATTATAAGTATTTGAATTGGAGACTCGAATAGTGTAGGTATCTTCTTTCGTGTTTGGAAGGTCAGTCAGCAACTGCTCCTGTAAAATTTAAATTAGACCATACATAGTCCGGCTTTTTCGTTTGAGGAAATGAAAAACCGAGTTTCAAGCCAGAGCAAAACTCCAACAAGCCATTTTGTAATGCCTCTGAGCGATTATTTCTTACTTCAGGTAAAAGCGAAAATGTGGAGCATATGTGAAAAGTGACCGTACGAGGTACGGTACGTATATTTCAATAATAACATTCGATAACGTCCAACTGATAGATTTAGGCCACCCTCTAAAAAGAAGGAACATTATACCCGCCACGCTTGTTCAAGACAGATTGCGGGTAGCACATGTAAGTGTTCTCAATATGCAGCTTTTCTAACGATTTTTTCCTTTACCCTCGGTACGTGGCAATTGTGTTATACTTATATAATATGCAAGAACAGCTGCCTAAGCAGTGCGTACCAAGATGGGATTCAAACTTGTAACCTCCATTAGCTTCCGAGTGTGATACCACTTAGCTACCACGCACTGTTCTATGCTGTCTGTAAACTATTTTTTATTGCTGTAGGACTGTAGACAGGCTAATGGCTCGCTTAGAATTTAACAGTTACCGTCGCCTATGGGTGCCTGCAACGCCAGTGGCATCGCGAACACGCTGCTATCCCATATGGGTACAGGAACTTGGATCACTAATGCCGGAACACAACATAAGGTTATTATGGCGGCAGATTTAAGACCAAAGGTAGTCGCCATCCAGACAGGCTTGAGGCCCTACCACGTAGCTAGGGTGGGTTGTTTTGTCGCCTTTTACGACAGGCCGACCCCGGCCGCAAAGGTTAGTATTCTTTCTCCGCCCCTGCACGGATAAAAACTATAAACTAAAAGAGTATTCTATTTGTTTCCATTCACCCATTAGCAAAGTGAGGACGTAGCCCTGTTTCTATATCTAGTTAGACCTCATTATTTTAATATCCTCCTTCACAAATTCCACAAAATCAAATTCTTTAACGGATAACATAAACAAACTATGCCCAAAATATAATCATTCTCGCAACTAATTAATAGCCCATATAAACATAAGCAATTAATAAATTAATTGCCGTTTTCACGGAGACCGCCTACTGTTTGCACCCAGATGGCCGGCGCGCTTTGATTTGTTAATTGAGTAATACAATTAAATCATTACTGAAACTTCCCTGTTTAATTATATACAACTATGTCACATGTGTTCATTTTATTCACAAATAGCTTTGGACCATTGAATATTATCGTGACTGGTTTTAACGACAAGCATTAATACATATTTTAAGGCAAAACACAAATGATTCGACTTTTAATTAAAAGTTTGTATTCATCATCGTGTCTTTAGCATTGGCATAACAAAGGGTATGTGCTTTAAATTTTATGTTTAAGTTATTTAAACCTAAAATTTGTCTAAATTTCAATCTAATAGCAAAACATATGCAGATTTTAGATGCAAATGGAGTTATTAGCCACTTGGCTGATGCCGGTGGTTTTGCTAATACGTACGTTACACACAAAACTATGCTAATTTTATGGACAAAACTCCTTGTAGAAAGGCTTCATAATCAATTTCAAATTATTATATTTTAAAATCTTATTTCCCGTATTTTGTCCGGTTATAGATCAAAATTGAATGGAAGATCTTAGCTCTGAACCTCGTCTATTTTATAGCAGACTACACTTGCTAGTTTATCAAGTTGCTTTGGGCCATGGAAGTCTTTGGGACGCTCCTTAACCCCCGATATAAACACTATTCTCAAATAAAATCAGTTTTTAGTGAAATATTATTGCCAACTGCTCTTCGGCTGACTTCGATATGGAAGAATCTAATTACTGAATTTACACAGCTATTAAAGTCCGGTTCGGTTTTAAATCAAACTTTTTACTAGATAATACTTTATTAAGGAAACGCGTCTGGTGACATTGACTCCGACGTTAATGCACGCATTGCTGCGTGAGCCAAATGGCGTAAGGTGACTGGTGTCATCTGTAACCCTAAAATACCAGTTAAATTGAAGGGACAGGTCTATAATGCCTGTCCTTTTATTTGGATGTGAAGCGTGGCTGGTGCTGGAGCGACACAAACAGGCACTGCGAGTTACGGAGATGAATATGCAGCGGTGGACGTGTGGAGTAACGCGGAAGGACCGAGTTAAGAGCTCCCGTATTCGCGGCAGCCTTTGCGGATAAATTGCAGGAGTGTCGTCTTCGCTGGTATGGCCACGTTTTACGGCAACCGGTTACTTACGTGGGGAACAAATGTCTGGCCATGCCGCCTCCGCTGGGCCCCGGCAGGAGGGATACACCCAAAAAGTGATGGCTTGACGTCGTAGGGGTTGATATGCGTGCCAATGGACTGACTACCAGAGATGCCGAAGATCGTGCGAAGTGGAGAAGAAAAAGTCGAAAAGCGGACTCCGGGCGCCGAAGTGAGAATTTGGGCTGCAACCGGGATTCAACGCTAAGATGATGATGATGACTTTATTAAGGAAATGCATGCTCTTAAAACTCATACCTGTTACATTGAATACCCAATATATTTATGAAATCAGGGAACACGCTATAATATGAAATTATTCCGACCGTTCAATTAAGTGACGTCACTGATTACGTTTAGTCTACGAGTAGAGAAGCCACAAACCAAAACAATCACACGATGGTACATCATTAATGTTTACGTATCCTTAATAACATGTGTACAGAATATTGTGCTAGTATTTTACATGAATGCAAGGTTGTAGCGATGACAGTTTAATAGCCTTAGGCTGCTGATAACCGATTGTCACAGCCTAGACAAGATAAAAAGTATAATAAAGTATTGAGGAGCATAGTAATAATGCATTGATCGTGAACTAATAATCACCAGACAACTTATGGATTAGTTCGCTTTTCACTCGCAGGAAAAAAACACCATTTAATTATTTATTCAGTGGCTAGGGGTCATATAGCAGTTGAATTAGCATGGAAGAACTTCGGCCCCAAAAATCCCTTGAACAATCCCAATACAGTCCATAAGAAACTGTTTAAAAATTTATTTAAAATTATATTATCTGTAAAACTTATTACTCATTCTAGTCTTAAACTTTGTCAAAATATATGTTTTAAAAACAAAATAGTTGGAAATCCATGTATGTTAGCCTTAAATAAAATCTGTTTGATATAAAATTGCTTTAGTTACAGCATCCTCGACGTGATGATTACGGTTTAAAGCGTGTTGACAGTTACGAATAACGTAATTAAGGAAATAAAGTCATAAGTTTATAAATATAAAGTTAAAAAAATCATAGCTTATGTTAACTTGAATCGTTATCAAAGTACAAATAAGTAATTATTTGTACTTTGATAAGTTTTCACACTTGTTATTTATTGTTGAAACAATTTTATAGGTTTAGTACGCGTTTATTTTTAATAATACGCGTTTATTTATTTTCATACATGTAGAAAAAGTCGGAAAGCGGACCCCGGGCACCGAAACGAAAGTTTGGGTGGCAACCGGGACTAACGCTAGGATGATGATGATGTAGAAAATTGTCCAAATCACGAAAAAGATGGTAGTCCATTGGGGCAAGGCGAGTACGGTGGATGACGTATAGTTTATAACTGCAGTTCGTGTAGTTCAGGTTCCAAGGTTTCTCGTGCAGTGCGAGGTTTTGCGCTTTCATGGAGTAATAATTGTGACGATCGATTCACGAGGCGGGGCTATTTGACTGCCAGTTTCGCCATCATTATTCCAAATTTGGCACAGGAAACATCTGCTGTTATTGCTTGACCAGACCTGAGAAAGCTATAATGACACCATGAAGAGACCATAAACCTTGTTATTGGTAAGCTTTGCTTTAAGGGACTTTTGACTTCGGGTCAGCCCTTGCATTTTTCGCTTACGGTTATCGTAAAGAATACACTTTTCGTCAAATGTCACAATTCGATCCAACATTCCTTTATTTCTGTACCGGTTCTGATGGAGCATTAACGGTGAAGATCGATTCACGAGTCAGGGATAGCCCTTAGTGAAATAGTTCACTGCCAGTTTCGCCATCATTGTTCGAAGTCCGGCACAGTAAACATCTACTGTTATTGCTGGACCAGACCTGAGAAAGCTATAATGAATAACATCATGAAGAGGCTAACAAACAGGTACCATTGCCATTTTATTAGTAAGTTTTACTTTAGGGCACTGTTGCGGCGTTTGACCTGGAGTCAACCATTGTATTTTTCGCTCATGGTTATCGTAAAGAATCCATTTTTTGTCACATGTCATCGATCCAATATTCCTTCTTTTCTGTACCGATTCAACCAAGCAACACAAGTTTCAACAAGCATTTCTTTCTGCAGATCAGTCAAATTATGAGGCACCCATTTTTCATATTTTTAATCTTATTGATTTGATACTAATGAGTATTTTAAACCATGCCCCTAATTCCTGGGTAGTTTGACCCGGATCTGCTTCCACCATTACTTTCAATTCAGCATTATTCACATGTATGGGCGGTCTTCCACGTGGTTCGTTCTTCAAGTCGAAGTTTCCATTACGAAAGCGTTTAAACAAAAACACACGGTGCGTTAATTGGCGGTCTCCTCTCCTATCGCATCTTTGATAATGTGAACCGTTTCTGCCGCGTTAGTTACGTGGAACTCGTATTCAAAAATGACTCGGATTTTCGAAGTAACTATCTTTCAAATCTAAGCTGAATAAAAAAACAATTATAAGTCAAAATCAAGCTATAGCCCTGTGAGAATTTTATATCTTATATTGTATATCTACCTTGGGGTCCGAAGTGTAAACATTACATACAAATTGGATTAAACATTTTTGAGAAGAAGATATATGATCACAATAAACAAATATATTTTATTAATTTTATGTGTTTTTAAAATTGAGATAAATCAAACAGTGCCCTCTATTCTCAAATTAATTTGTACAATGCTTGTGTTATGGGAGTACTGTACTATTCAACTAATATACTACATATATATTATAAATACATAATACATAATGTACATAAACATACAGACTTGGGACGGAATTCGAACCTGTGGCCCCCGCAAGCGTTCCAATGTGTGAAAAGTATTTAGCCTCGGTCGGCTGCGCAATTTCAAAATACAGTAATGGGCGAATTTTCAAAACCGATTATCCGGAATTTTCGTTGAAGTGGAGCCTTGTGATCCAATCCATATTTTCTAAAATTTTATTTTTGTCAATTATTGTGTTTTCATTTGACTTCAGTTAAATGGGCAGCCGCAGTAGTCATGCCAATTATAAAAGCATCAAAACATAGTCTCATTTTTGTAGTAAAAAGTATTTAGTAGTTTTCTAAAAGTTTTCTACAAAATAAAATATGTAAGGAGGAACAATTACTAAAATAAGCACAATACATTGAAGCGGTTCACGAAAGAACATTTTTATTATATCTATTATAATTGTAATTAACATTTACACCAGCTGGAAGACCGAGCTTTGCTCGGTATTTTTTTTTAATTGTGTTTTTTGGAAATTAACAATTGATTTTCTTAGTCTAACCTCAAAGCAAACACTCATTGACTTCGTGTTACTTAACAACGCCATCTACTGGAATAGCTTTAGTGTTGTTGTGTCGTTAAAGCAATTAAAAAAAAATAGTATTATTATTCGCCGATAGATGTCAGGAAGAGTCAGCTTTTTGTTATTTTTCTTCCAATAAAAAAAGCGAATAAAATGACATTTTCTAGAAATGATTCCTAGCTAGATCGATTTGATTCCTAGCTAGATATATACAAGAATTGCTCGTTTAAAGATATAAGATAGAATATTAAGTAGACATAAGTAATTAAGACACACAATTTATTTACGTATAATAATCGGATTTCCTAATCAGCTTTAAGTGAGCGTCAATATTGTTTTATTTATCATCAATCATCAATATTGTTTTCGCTAGTAGGTTTTTTATTTTCTCCCTAGTTAGTCAGTATAATATCTGAATAAATATTAGTTCTTCAATGCCAACTAACGTTGAAAAAATGTAGTATTCCTGAGTTGTGTATAATATATTTTTATTGAAAAATACAACAAGTACTAACATTTTTACAAAGGAAGAACTAAACTTCTAAGTTATACGTTTTACTAACGGGAAGGAATATTTGTAAACGATATTTCTATTCTCTTTCTATTTTCTGTGTTTCGCTTGCTTTAGAATTCAGAACAAGCATTTTTCTTCAAGTAACATTTTTTGTAGAGAACCTTTTTACGGGTTCCTCTAAATACCGGGCAGCCGGGGAATATATGGGACTTCGTAGGCCTTGTTCTACTATCGCCTGCGCCTGGGCCATGACAAATTGGAATTTTTATTTTTCACACAGAATAATATATTTATGTATGTATGCCTTTAATACAAATATAATACCTATTAATTGTTACAAATTAATTTAGTAAGCGCTTTACGACAGACCATCTTGAAATAATTTCTACTAAGATCACGCTTGTGAATGACGTGCACGATGCTTCTTCTTAGACTCGAATTATTTATCTTTTTTATTGCTGTAGTTCAGCAGACAGGCTGACGGCCCACTTAGAATTTTGCAGTTACCGTCGCCTATGGGTGTTTGCAACGCCAGTGGTATCGCGAATACGCTGCAGTCCCATAAGGGTACGGGAACTTGGGTCACTAATACAGGAACACAACACAATGTTATTATGGTGGCATGCTTAAGACCAAAGATGGTCGCCATCCAGACGGGCTTGGGGCCTTACCACGTAGGGTGGCTTGTTTATTTTTCTCCGTCCCTGCACGGATAAAAATCTTGAATTTCTATGACATTAATACTAGGTTGATGCTAGCATCTAGAAGAACTTACTATAAGTATACACTATTTATTATGCAGACAGTAAAAGTTTTGATAAAAAGTTTAGTAACTTCATACATAATTTATTTTACAACTAGCTGTGCCCGCGACTCCGTCCGCGTGGAATAGTGACTTTGGGCAGAATTTTTTGGATATATCTTATGGTTTATTTTGGATTACAAACCCTATAAACCCTAAAATATAAATGAAAAATGCAAACAGCCAGTATTATCGAATGCAACTATTACGCCATGTGCCTCCAGACTACGTACCTTCGAACCTACAAAGTCCAGCCTAAGCTAAACCCTATTTCATATGATTGATGACATAAATCTGAGGTTAACTTAAATTGGAAATTCTACCTACAATGTCCAGCCTAAGCTGAACCCTATTTCATGTGATTGCTGATATGAATCTGAGATCAATTTAAATTGGAATATTAAATTTCCGAAACTTATCATTCTTAACAAATATTATATTTTTTTTTCTAAAATAAAAATAGCCTAAGTTACTCCTTGTTACATCAGCTATCTGCCAGTGAAAGTCCCGTCAAAATCGGTGCAGCCATTTCAGAGATTAGCCGGAACAAACAGACAGACAGACAGACAAAAATTTTAAAAAATGTTGTTTTGGTATATGTATCGTGTATACGTCTAAATTCACTTAGTAAAAAACGGTTATTTTAATATTACGAACAGACCCTCCAATTTTATTTATTTGTATAGATTAAGCACATTCTAACTTTAAGCGTGCAGCTGTAAAATTTTTAACACAGCCATCATCCCGACAATGTTTCATTTAATCTAGTTAAAATAACTTGAAATGCTCCGGACGTTACATAAAGTAACAATTTAACTTAGAAACCGCTTTATAGTCTAAGATACGGAACTTGCGAACTAAAAATGTACGAGTATGTTTGTTGGACTTATCTGAACTAAGTGTATTAATTCAACATCGTATTTCTAGCATTACTTCTATAATATAATACTGATCTCTATATTCCCAACACTAAGCTTGATAAATCAAGTTGACAGGCTCACAAAAGCAGGCTGGCACCAATCAGGGTTGCGATCTGATTCAAATCACATTCACTCACAGCAGACCCCAGCGTTCTAGATGTACGACAGAATACCAGTGTGCTTTTAGTGGGGGTGTACATGATGCGTATTTCGAGAATCCCATACTACTTCTCGTCTCTTCTGGTCTGCAGTTGAGCGCACATCACGGCAAAACTACTGGATAGAATTAAATTAAATTTTCTAAGTTTTATTTCATAGACACTTGGCCCTTATTAAAAAAAATAATTATTGGGATATCTTTATTTAATACTAGCTGTGCGTGCGACTCCGTCCGCGTGGAATAGTGACTTTGGGCAGCGTTTTTTGGATATATCTTATGGTTTATTTTGGATTACAAACCCTATAAAACCTAAAATATAAATAAATGAAATATAAAAATTGCGTTCGAACCTACAAAGTCCAGCCTAAGCTCCTATTTCATATGATTGATGACATAAATCTGAGGTTAACTTAAATTGGAAATTCTATCTACAATGTCCAGCCTAAGCTGAACCCTATTTCATATGATTGCTGATATGAATCTAAGATCAATTTAAATTGGAATATTAAATTTCCGAAACTTATCATTCTTAACAAATATTATATTTTTTTTTTCTAAAATAAAAACAGTCTAAGTACTCCTTGATACATCAGCTATCTGCCAGTGAAAGTCTCGTCAAAATCGGTGCAGCCATTTCAGAGATTAGCCAGAACAAACAGACAGACAGACAGACAAAAATTGTAAAAAAAGTTGTTTTTGGTATATGTACATCCGAATGCACTTAGTAAAAAGTGGTTATTTTAATATTACAAACAGACCCTCCAATTTTATTTATTTGTATAGATAAAGTTATTACAGTTCTATGAAACAACGATTTGATGTGTGTTTTCTTGCTGTGGAGAAGTGGGACATGCGGTGTAGCGCGCATGCGTACGAAAACTATTAATATATCAAGCAACGCGAAGTCTCGGGTATCAGCTAGTTTTCTAATAAACGGAATAGGTTGACAACCTCTCAGAAAGGATTCGTCTACTAGACCATAGATGCTTCAAGAGTACTTTAAAGTACGAGAAGAACTGGGTTTTTGTAATATGAGATCTTTGATATTGAGGACAAGTTGTGGGAAAATCCCTTACGCTGGTCTTTCTTTTTCCAGTCCTTATCGCACATTATGTGAGGTCGACACAACGTGTGTTCTTCTTGTTATATGGCATTCTACCCTTTGCATTATATGGCCATACTACTCTACTATATTTTCCTGTCCCTGTCAAATGTTATCAATGTGACAGGGACAGAATGAGGATTAAAATAAGTTTAGCGCTAAATCGGTTTAGTGATTGGTCGAGCAAGCCGGCCTAAGATTTTTTTTTTCATTTAAAAAAATTTATATTATCACCGTTTACTCGTTGTAGGTATCGTAATAATATGTAATTATTGTAACACTATTAAAGTTTAAAATTATTTTAAACTTATCTACCCTCAATACAAATATTATTATCTCACAAGATTTTACAACAAAAATGTCAAGTTATTCACAAACGCAAACACCCTTTTTAATATAAACACTCACTGTAATTATTTATACTGATATCACGACATTAACGAACTTTATAATCAAATAATGAGGATTAACTATTTTTACAATCAAAACTTTGATAAAGCGTAGTGCAATGTGATGCCGTCCGTGACTACTCCTAGTAGTATAGAGATAGTATGAATATTTTGATAACCCCACGCAATGTAAAATCAAGTATTATAATAACTTCTATTACATAATCATCATCATCATCATTTCAGCCGGAAGACGCTCACTGCTGGACAAAGGCCTCCCCCAAAGATCTCCACGATAATCGGTCCTGCGCTGCCCTCATCCAACCTATTCCGGTGATCTTGACCAGATCATCGGTCCATCTTGTGGGGGGCCTACCAACATTGCGTCTTCCGGTACGCGTCGCCATTCGAGGACTTTTCTGCCCCAACGGCCATCAGTCTTCGAGCTATGAGCCCAGCCCACTGCCACTTCAGTTTTGCAATCATCCGGGCTATGTCGGTGACTTTGGTTCTCCTGCGAATCTCCTCATTTCTGATTCGATCTCGCAGGGAAACTCCGAGCATAGCCCTCTCCATTGCCCTCTGAGCGACCATGAGCTTTCTCATAAGGCCCATAGTTAGCGACCACATCTGCGTTCCGTATGTCATCACTGGCAACACACATTGGTTAAAAACCTTCGTCTTGAGACACTATTACATAATGCTTTACCTTAATCTGTTTTCATTGTCCAAGTGTTTGATGAAACTCTCTGATGCAGTGTGGTGGTCAACAATAGTCGCATTATGTTGTTGGAAGCTGTGCAGCACGGCTACGTTCACCTCGACCAAAGCTTTGTCCTTCCACAAATTCACTGGCGTTCTAGTGTCGAGACCCATTTTTTGGGCTACTTTCTGTAGGTATAACGGGAAGATCATTATTTCAGCAAGGTTACATTTTAATTAACTCTTTTTAGCGTCTATTTAATCCGTTTGCATCCGAAGCTTTCTCCTTCAAATGCCGCAGTTGAGGAATGTTGAGATAATATGCAAAATTATCAAAGGGTAGGAATTTTTTGACTCGTCGTCTTCTTGCGCAAGAAACTTAACTTAGTACTACTAATATTACTTACAGAAAATTTAGTTTTTTCAAGAGCAATTGTCAAACCCCCATTATTAATAGGAAAAGCCAAAAGGTACCCATTTTTAATAACCATTAACTAGTGTATGTCATCCACTTTTTAACTTCTACGACTCCCTATAAAACTCTGGTTCACACTATATTTATTATTATTTCTTGACTTTATCCCCACCACTATTGCTTGTAGTAACTTACCTCTAACATATTCAATCGATTCGTATCACAGAAGTTGCGGCAACCAATCTCAGTGCTCATGTACCACCCGTTGAAAGCATTTGCTGTGAACTCGATACCACCACAATCGAATCTCATACTCGAAACGGCTGGGAGAGCGTACCAACGTAGATTCAACTCCTCGAACCAAGCATATCTGTGAAATAAAACTTATATTATGGCTTTTTGTATTTTTACCGGGGAAACGACTAACGCCGAAAGGAGAATCCAACTACATGGAAAACCTCATATGTATTCTTTTTACAACATATAAACTCAAATTACTTAAATTTAAAATAAATACGTACCGAGCTACAAAAATTTTTGAGTCTGACATATATTTTATAATTATTCAATTAGGTATTTATGATACAAATTAAAATTATCACTGCTTCACGAGGTGAAGAAACGGCAAGAAATACGCTAGCAACACATTTAATTTAATTTTATTTTATTCACAGACAATTGTACTATAGAAGATTTAGCTACGAATACATAGAAAAAAAGTGGATTGTAGTGTATTGATAGTGTAGTAAGTGGATTGATAGTACAACAAATCTGAATGATCTGCAATATAACATCGCCTTTTTTATTTTGGGAGGTGGAAATGCATGACGCACACCCCACTGCGTGGGAATGGGCGGCGGGGTAGTGTGGGACTCCCCGTGCAATGCGCCCGTACATCCCCTTCTCTAGGCTGGGGGACGCACGCCGTTTGTATACCCATTAAAACCACCTTGATGTTCCTTCACACGCCTTATGTGCCGAGGCCGTGGGACGCGACGGATTAGTCAGGGTTACGAGATCCGGCATCTTATTCCTCATGCAGGGGTGAACTGGGCGCGCGGAACTTAGAGATATAAAATTATTTAATAATGCTTGGGAGCTGATAATTCAATTCACATTATCAGGACTACTACGTTATTTACAAGATAAATGAAATATGATGATAAATGGATAATGGAATATGAACATAAACGCACAGCCAACATAGACTTGACTATGCTCTTATGTCTAAGTCAATTATCATCAATTATTAACTTTCGTTATTAATGTGTGATTCATGTATGTATTAGTTTTTGTATTATACAATACTCGTATCATCTAAAAATGTGTTTTCATCAGAACTAGGCAATAATGCTCAGGGGCTACGAAAGTGTCCAGAGGAAACACAAAATATTTATGATGAAAATAGTTTGTTCAGCTCTGGAACTCACCTGGGAATCTATGTCCGATATATTTGTATGAAATATATCGATACAGGATTTCACCAAGTGCAGAGAATATCAATTAAAAAACGAGCTTATCTGAAAAAAATTACAAGTTAAAAAGGACATAAGTGAAAAAGCTATGAAGCCTCTTTCGATCACGTTGACAAGTTATCATCGCACGTTTATGGTGCATTAACGCCTGTTAACATTATCAACAGCGATACATCATTGAATAGGTAACGATTTATAGGCAATAAACGTAGATTGGAGATCACTGGACCGAGTTTTTACGATACGCAATCTGCGATGAATGGACGCGAGGGCCGGGACACGCGCGACAAAATTTCGGTTTAGAATGTGTTTTCTTTTCGTTTTCAAATGTGATTGCATATTAAAATACACATAAAATAAGATTTCTAATCAAATGTTGTATTCTGACCTGAACATACAAAGATCCCCATTGATAGGGAAGAAGCAATAAAGGAATAATCTAAAAAAGTGTTTCTAGGAAGTTAAAGGAATTATTTCATTCAGCCCCCTAAATGCGTCTGGGTCACTCAACTTCAAGTTTTGAGGTTCGATTCAGATATATTTGGAAACGAATGCCAAATTTTTTAATGTAGGTACCGTGCGTATTATTATTGTAAAAGAGTAACTGAGTTTTTGTTTCACATATTAATCTTCTAATATATAAAATTCTCGTGTCACAGTTTTCGTTGCCATACTCCTCCGAAACGGCTTGACCGATTCTCATGAAATTTTGTGAGCATATTGAGTAGGTCTGAGAATCGGCCAACATCTATTTTTCATCCCCCTAAATGTTAGGGGTGACCCACCCCCAAATTTTTTTTTTAATTTTTTGACATTTTATTATTTATATGGCAGAACAACGTTTGCCGGGTCAGCTAGTATACTAATAAATTAATCTTGTATCATACAATCAGTTACTCATGGAATTGTGCAGAGTTTTAATTTAAAATAATTTCACCACTAATGAAGACTTCATTTTCCATACGAATTTGTAGAAATTTAAATATCTCTATGTCAGTACGTAGTAAAACTGGACGCAATATTATTTAAGTAAATATGTCACTACCTCTGACAAGTATCGTTTAGTCGGACTGTTAGTTTTAATTTATATAATATGTTCTCTTTGTAACCGAAAACTACTTGAATTATTATTACGTATTCGGTTTCAAGAGTAATGTATTTTTAGTAAAACACCACCAATTTGCAGCCTTTTACCTTTTGTCACATATTATGCATTCCGCGACCTTTTTATGTAGACATAAATCTTTAATGGAAGCATGTGTTACGTGGAACACTTTCGAACTTGAGCCGGTAAATAAGGGTATACTATTGAGTTTGTCGTAAATACAAGACGTTATCACGGACTTTGGTACTAAACAATCTTCAGGTCTGTTAGTGATTGCGGGTGGTTTTTATTTAAAATAGCCACTCGAGATAGTGTACTGCGATTGTTGTTGGTCTTTCTTCGCATCAGATTTTAAACATATTAAACACATAAATGAAAGAATGCTAATAATAATAGTTTCAAAACAGTAAATTTTATTTTTATATTAAACCGATTAAAATGATATTAATATATTTTAAAACTTTATCACTGCAAAAAGTACATTTAACGAACTACATTGTAAAGGTGATAAGTTCGTTTTATTTAACTTTTACACGCTTCATGAAATGTAATGAACACCGTACTACATAGCTATGATAGATACTATACGGCTTACAAAGTTACATACAGAGGGCTTTGACCGTAGTTTATGTGTTTTGTACCTATTACATTTTATACCTAAGAGTAGTAAATAAAATTTATTTTCAGCAAAAGATCTACAGAAATTCTAGGTTCATTTAAAACGGTTACTACTTTGTAGTGAGCCGTGTGTTTCAAGACAGAAATCACAATAAGTGTACCTCAACAATATTTCAGGGAATTGTGAAAGGCGACAAATAGATCTCTCCTGTATCACAGGTCGCAACACACACAGTTTATACTCGGAATTCGGGGGTAAAACTCAAATTCAAATACATGTTTTAATGATTAAGAAATTTAATATAGTTTCACGGAAAAGCAGCGTCGCAATTGGGCCAACGGAATTTTAGCTCTGTGACAAATACCCAGCAGTACCTGAAGCTCTTAAGTGAAATAATATGCGCCATCTGGGCTATTTAATTACAATTGCACAATCCAAAATGAATTAAAATAAACTTTAAATTGAGTTGAAATTGAGTTATGTAAGCAAATCTCTATAGACGTAAAGTCACGTTAATTTCTAATACTTTGTATCACATTAAGGTATTGTAAACATGGACAATGGTCCTTTTGGTTTCGGCACAACAGTCAGAGATTGCATGTTGCGTAATTTGATACAAACAGTGTCTCACATACAAAACAACGTAACGTTCATGAGTATGCAACTCGTAACAGATGTAAAATCGCCGCTTTGTCGCACCATCTTGAATATATTTTATTTCGGCACGCATTGCCAGTACAAATAAAAACAGCCTGAAGTATATATTGTTTTAAATTTCGGCTTAAAAAATGGCTTATCGAGCACACTTCTTATAGCAGGAAGTATTTATTTTATAACATTAAATGAAATGTATTTTATTATTACTAGGTATTACGTAATCAATAAATGAGTTTACAATCGTCATAACATTAATAATAACGAGAGCATAATTTTATAACAACTAAACTAAAATTTCACCGCACTAAGTGAAAACCTGAATCCCAGATCTCTATTACAATCATACAAGAAGGTCGGTTCCAGATCCCGATTTTAAGTATTTATATAAAATATAAATTTTTATCCGCGCAGGGGCGGAGAAAGAATACTAACCTCTGCGGCCGAGGTCGGCCTATCGTAAAAGGTGACAAAACAACCCACCTAGCTACGTGGTAGGGCCTCAAGCCCGTCTGGATGGCGACCATCTTTGATCTTAAATATGCCGCCATAATAACCTTGTGTTGTGTTCCGGCATTAGTGACCCAAGTTCCTGTGCCCTTATGGAACTGATGTTGACGCTGATGCGTGTCCGCGATGCCACTGACGTTACAAACACCCATAGGCGATGGGAACTACTAAATTCTATGTAGGTCGTTAGCCTGTCTGCTGCTCTACAGCAATAAAAAAAACTATAATTATATAATTATAGTATTTACATATAGTTTATGTATGACATTTTGATATAATATGTAATAATAATGTTTATTAAAAATAAATTATATGTGATATGTTTCATATGATACAATTTTGTGAAAAGGACCTATTTGTAATCTATTATTTATTGTAATTTGTAATGAATAAAATGTATAATATCCTTACAAAAAAGTAACATATACAAGCGCTATGCTTCTTACTTTAGGACTAAATTGCACTGTGTGTATTTTCATAGTATGTATGTATACCTAGTCAGGTCATAAGTATTGTCACACAGTAAAAACTTTTCTTTTAGAATGCTGGCCACAAAAAAGTTTATTGAATTCGAATTTCGAATTGTTCATGAAAATAAAAATGTATAACTTTTAGAATTTTACTCATTTTTAAATATGGAGTGGACGCTTAAAGAAGACCGTGTTGCAGTTATTGCGTTGCATCGTTGCGGTTACGCGCCAATTCAAATTTTTAACATACTGAAAAATTTGAATATTACCAAAAGATTCGTTTATCGTACCATCAAACGATACAATGAAGACTCTAGTGTAGATGACAGGTCAAGAAGTGGTCGCCCTCGGTCTGTTAGGACTCCAGCAGTGATAAAAGCTGTGAAGGCACGAATTCAAAGAAATCCCAAACGTAAGCAGAAACTGTTGGCCCTTCAGATGGGGTTAAGCAGAACCACGGTGAAAAGGGTGTTAAATGAAGACTTAGGGCTTCGGGCATATCGAAGAAAAACAGGACATCGTTTGAATGCTCGTCTAATGGACCTGAGACTGAAGAGATGCCGCGCTTTGTTGAAGCGGTACGCGAGAAAAAAATATCGGGAAATTCTTTTTTCGGATGAAAAAATGTTTACCGTAGAAGAGAGCTACAACAAACAAAATGATAAGGTGTACGCACACAGTAGTGAAGAAGCGAGCAACCGTATTCCGCGTGTCCAACGAGGTCATTTTCCATCCTCGCTCATGGTATGGTTGGGAGTTTCTTATTGGGGCTTAACAGAGGTACATTTTTGTGAGAAAGGTGTAAAAACGAATGCTGTTGTGTATCAAAATACAGTCCTGACGAAACTTGTGGAACCTGTTTCTTATACCATGTTCAATAACAGGCACTGGGTATTCCAACAAGATTCGGCGCCAGCTCATAGAGCGAAGAGCACACACGACTGGCTGGCGGCGCGTGAAATCGACTTCATCCGGCACGAAGACTGGCCCTCCTCCAGTCCAGATTTGAATCCGTTAGATTACAAGATATGGCAACACTTGGAGGAAAAGGCCTGCTCAAAGCCTCATCCCAATTTGGAGTCACTCAAGACATCCTTGATTAAGGCAGCCACCGATATTGACATGGACCTCGTTCGTGCTGCGATAGACAACTGGCCGCGCAGATTGAAGGCTTGTATTCAAAATCACGGAGGTCATTTTGAATAAACTTTAATGTCATAAGAATCTATGTTTTGTTAAGTTCATTTTGGTATATGAATGGTTACATAATTAATAAACTTGTTACAATTATTTTACATTAAACATGTGACAGAATTTATGACCTGACTAGGTATATATATATATATATATATATATATATATATATATATATATATATATATATATATATATATATATATATAATTGATGACTATGAACTCCAATATCAGAATAAACAATGAAATATTTTATACAGATAAATCGAATTTTCGAACAATTCCGTCATCTCATTTCATAAAAATAACACGAGTAGATCAATTACATTCTCGAATGTATTGAATAATCCTTGACTGGTCGAGAGAAGTCTTCGAATAAAAAAAATAGTAAGTAATCTTAGAATACATAACCTTTTCATAATTTATTTTTCTGGAATTTCTATTATATGATATCATATCAATATAATTTGCTTAGTACTTTGATGTATTGCACTTGTGTACCGAATGTTATAAGTAAAAAGGTTATGAACAAGTTATTAAATTATGAAAAAAAGTAATGCCCGGTAGATCTGTCTCACGTCGTCTTAAATTCTAAGCCTTACTTACGTCGGATGAGTCATGTGTATCTCCATGACGAGTTCCCTGGGGATTTCGAAGTAGTCCGGGTCTTTTCCATTAGCGGACAGGACTAAGGGCAGGATGTCCCACGCAGTCCGGGGCGACTTCCATCCCAGCTTTAAACATAGCTGCAACAAATATTACGTTTCAAAAACTTAATTAAATATTAACTACAAAAATGTAAATAATAAGTTCAAACTAATTTACTGTCTCGCTTCTTATTTCAAATAAACTAGACGGGAGTTAATATGGACCATAAAAGTCATGTTGTGTATCACGATTTTTGTGATCTATGCTAACTAGCATTAGACGTATATAGTCGTACAGGAGAAAATTACCAAAGGGGATACATTTATTTATGTACAAATTATAAATTTTAATTACTTTTAACCCATTCATTGTCAAGCTTTTTGACAGGTGCAGATAGACGATAATAAGTACATCATTATAATGCGTTTCAAATAAGAATAGGATCGTCTTTGCGCCATGTTGTGACGTCATAGCATAGGTTTTTAATATTTATTCCACTAACTGTTGTTTAAAATAAAATTAGGTATGTTACCTGTATTTATGACTTCAACTTCACTCACCATTATTATTAATACACAAATAAGGTTTCGTTCCAAACCGTACTTTTCTTTTGACATTTGACAGATAGAGGTCATTGACATTCCTATTCTTATTTGAATCGCATTTTATGTGTAAATATTGTATTTTATAATTTGATAGTTTTTAAGATATTTTCGTAATTTTTTCGCAGACACTGATGAAACTTAATTTCGTTTCCTTACATTCTCTTTATAAACTCCCAATTACTTAAGAAAAAAATTGTCACAAATTATGCGTCAGTTAGACTGACATGGCGTTTAATTCATTTTTTCTTAAATGTGTGTTTTGCTGGTGTGTACAACGTATTGTGTAGAGTCCATTCTACCTTATCTATGAAAAATACAGTGATCATAATATTATATATGTAAACATAAGCGAATCACCATTCATCATAAAACTATACACCCAATTGAACTGAAATTTACCATCCGGTTGAACTCATTTTGCAACATTTTGCTCACTGAGAACGGATTTTATGGAAATCTTATCAAAAATATAATTTAATTTATATGGCAGAACGACGTTTGCCAGATTAGCTAGTAAATAAATAAATACTCGTATACTAGGACAATACACACAACGCCATCTAGTCCTAAATTAAGTAGCATGGCACGTGTGTTATGATATATTTACACTAGACTACCGATATACTACGCCACGGAGATCGTCAAAAAATAATATTTAGGTTTGTAGTCGTTCGTAGCACAGACTTTCGGAAAATAAAAAGCTTGCGGAGGTATTACCCCCACCTCGTATCTGAATGTATATGTTGAATATGTATTTATGTACTAAATAAAAATATATAAATAGAAGAATGTGACTTGTATCCACACACAAGCGCTCTGCTCGTTACTTTGGGACTAGATGGCGCTGTGTGAACTGTCACAGTCTATTTATTCATTTATTCTATTAGCAATTTTAAAGTGAATCGGTATTTGTATTTAGTACGTGATGATCATATGTTACAACTAAATAACAGGTCTACGCAAATTTCCTTGCCATGGAGACATTTATTAATATAGTCATGAACAGAATTGAATCATCGTCATCATCTTAGCGTTGTATCCCGGTTGCAACCCAAACTCTTTTCTACTCCACTTCGCACAGTCTTCAGCATCCTTAGTAATGAGCTCATTGGTACGCATATAACCCTTATGACGTCAAGCCAGTACTTTTTGGGTCTACCGCTCCTGCCGGGGCCTGGTGGAGGCAGCATGGCCAGACATTTGTTTCCCACGTAAGCATCCGGTTGCCGTAAAACGTGTCCGTACCAGCGGAGCAAACACTCCTGCAATTTGTCTGCAATGTCACATGAACTGAATTGAATATTTTACGTTTTTTTTTTTGCAGTCTTAAATTAATTTCAGTACTTGATTCCATCCAATAGCGCGCGGTTCTCCTTGTCAACGATTGCAAATTAAGAGACGGTCTCCATACTTACGCTTGACCTTCGTAAAGACCGTCATCCACTTTTTATTACCAATTTGCTAGCCATTGGCTGGGAGTTCATCCTTACTATCTGGCGCGTACGCTAGACACATTGGTTCGTGCATCTAAAGATTCTTTAAAACATTAATTTTTTGTACACTAAAAATGTGGAATGATTTTCCAGTTGCGGTTTTTCCAACGCTATACATTCCAAAAAGAGCATCATAAAATTTCTACGAGGAAGGTAGCGTGTAAACGGTGCCCTTGGTGTCGCACATGTAAGCAATGGTAGCTGCTTGCTATTAAGTGGACCTTCAGCCAGCTGCTACTCCACAGCAATGAAAATAATACATTCTTAATGCTGTATTATCGATCACTTGAAATATGATTTATAGCCGGTATTAAATGCTTCTATAATTTCGTGATTTAAGTACCTGCATTTAAAAAATATATTTCATAAATTTCCCATCTTTGCACAAGAAAAATAATTTAGACGGAAGGACATCGGAGCAAAAAGTCAAAAGCTACTTGGAAAATTGATAAGTAATATTTGATTTGCTTACTTCAGTGAATTCGCAGTGCATCGGGTCGCCGAGAACCGTTCCGTCTGGCTGCCTATAACCGGCGTAGCTAATCAGCTGGCTGTTCCATATCCTGTAGTCGTGCTTTCCGTCTGTACGTTGTGGAAACACCGTTATTGCAGACCTATTGAAAATAATCAGGAATTAGTGAACATTTTTTGTCAACATGAGGAAATATCTTGATGTTTTAAAACACATAATAAATTTCTCGAATATTATTTTTTTATTAAAAAACATTTAAATAACCGAAAGTACTTAGTGATCAAGTGGTATTAGACTCAATTCGTGATTCAGAGGCTTCGTGATTGTTTCTAGTCATGACATACATATAATACTACTTGGACATACTTTTCTCACCTAATGTTATTTATCACGATCATATTAGCGTTTTTTCTTTACTCCGGTCCGGACACCATTCTGCTTTCAGATTTTTTGAATCATTTCTTTTCTTTTTAATATTTAGTATTTGTTAAGTATTGTGTATTATGTTAAGATCTAAACTTAGTAAATTGTCACGACATGAGCCATCTGTAAGTTTCACCCAATGGTTCCAAGAGGAAGTACAGCGCCGGTTATAGTTAGCTGGCACAATGCTGAGCTTGGATCCAAGTTTAGAACATATTAAATGTATTATGTATATAGTTATAAACGTTGTTATATCCCAAATAAAACACTTTCTTTCCTTCTTTCATTCTTTCTATTTGTCTCAGGTAGATTAGGATGAAAATGATGAGAATCTATAATTCTCATTATTTTCATCCTGCGACCCCAATTATGTACTTTAATTTCCAAATTAAAAGCTGTATTTTAAACTAGAATTAATCACTTATTAGATGATGATGATGGCAAAGATAAATATTATGTAATACACGATAACTACTCGTAAATATATTTTACTCACCTGATATTGCCTTTATTTGTGCTGTATTTTATATGGTTGCATAGCGCCTCAAACATTCCGCTTGTGGTTGTTACTTGACGACAGTCAAAAACCTGTGAACAAAATTGAAAAGTATAAAATTCAAACCTTTTTATAAATGAATATTTCATAATTTTATTATAGAAAATAAATTTTTATTCTGTTTAATACTGTGTTATCAGTATATGTTGCAATATATGTTGGCAGTATCCATTGCAGAATAAAATTTAAAATACAGCTACGCTATGACTTTTCCATAGATTCGTAAATACTATGACTTTATACTCCCTTTGCTAGTTCACAGATAGTAAAGGGTGGGCACTATTAGATCTTTTTTGAGGTTGAGGAAAAAACAACCGTCGCCCCGGTAGAAACCAAGTTTAGCCAATGTATATACATTAGGTACATCCTATTTGCTCAGAAGTACCAGGTTGATGTTGGAAACTTCTGAAAATGCTAGTCTGAAGTTCTTGCAAAAGAACAAGTATTATAAAAGAGATATAAACAATTCAAAAAATCTATTAACCAAAATATTGAGCTAGCGGTAATGAATTTATTTATTTATTTATTTATAGCGTATTTTTCTATCCTTTTACAGAGTTACATTACGCAGTTTGCGCAATATGCAAGTTTTTACAAATTCGGTAAGAAAAACATTTGAAACATGCATTTACTCATAAAATGTTTTCGCATCAAAACACCTTAATTCGCGATAAGTAAACAGGTCCTAAACATTCGCCCCGTGGGCGGATAATCGGGGTCGCATCCCTCACTGTCGTATTAGAGCGGAGGCTAACAAATTGTGGGTATGGGGACGTATTCTAAAATTTAGATCAAACGTACAGCATAAATATTAGAATGTATTCTTATGAGCGTTTTATCCGATCCTATCTATTATTAAGTGTTTTTTGTGAAAAAAATACATAAAACTAATTATGTAAACATAATACTAACTATCGCTCTAAATTTGGATTATTAAGTCGCCTGTGTAGGGGCACCTCTCCTTACAACCCTGAAAGGAGAATCTTACGCTCCATCTGTACTAGTGGAAGAAGCAATTAATTTTTTTTTTCTTATTAGTACACAATCGTCAAGAGATGTGGGGGGTTATGCTTGACTGAGATCACAATAGAGCTCAAATTTATATGGTATTGTAAGAATTAAAATCTATTAGTCTTAGATATATTTAAAAATAAAGAGATATTAATTTTGAATAAAAAGGTAAAGCACTTAAACTGCAAACAAAAAGACTAGTATAGGTACTGTCACGAGTTTTGAGCGCTCGGCAAAAGTAGTGAGGAGACTTACGCATGTGTACAATTGCGCTCATAATTATTACGAATCATATTATTACGACGCAGACGTACGGACTGTATGAGGGAGCGGCAAGCGACTGATAAACCAATACGGCGCCGGTGCTGGCCATCTCACTCGTCGCACAAACAGACCCAAATAATGACAACTGCGCATTCAAGGCCAGCGCTCAAAACTCGTGACGGTATGTATAGGTATAATGTATATTATGTCAGATTAGTGTACTATAATTTCCGTGACAGTGTTCCTTTAATTTTACTTTCCCCTCACTATCCCCTGTCTACTAAGATTAGGAGTATAAACCTTAATGCTGCGAACGGCCCTAACAGTTATTCTATAATCGTTATTCTAGACAAATTTATAGAACAAAAATCACCAAGATAAATAGACTTCTTTTCTTTGGTCTCGAGGAAAAACCCTCTCTTGACGGGTTTCCACGGCCCGGGGGGAGCGAGGGATATGTGGAACTCTGGGAAAGATGTTCGGCCATCCGACTATCCACTAAAAACTCCGCTCTCCTATCACCTACGTCTGGGCTCACGAATATTTGGCCTGCCAATCTCGTGGCCCGGGCCGGCACCGGCCCGCCCTTTGTATCAGGGTGAGTCTCTTCCATGTGTTTAGTGCCAGAGGGTCAAGGTTTCGTCTCCCAGCGCTCTCCTGTATTGTAGGAGTTGAGGGGGGCCGCGGAACAGCACGCAACCCTCTCCCTCGCGGGAATAGTGCGGGCGGCGGATCCTCTTCCGAGGGGCCGCCCGCGGCCGCTTTCTACGGCGGCCAGAGGTCGTTAGTTGCCCTCCGGCGCCGACGACGTGGCCTGCGTTGGTGAGAGGGGAGTATGGTGGTTGACTCCCGCTCCCGCTCCGCCGCCTCCTTTGCGAACATGACTGCCTCGCAAAAGGAGGCGACAGCCGTTCATCCAGGATCGCCCCCGACCATGGACAGAACCAGGGCCAGAAGCAACAGGTCCGCGCCGATTTGGGCGACGAGGGCGCGTCACTCCTCGCGCCACGTAGGGCACACGACGACAGTGTGGTCCACCTAGTCCTCCTCGTCGCCCGCGCTGCAGTGGTGGCACTCCGACGTCATCTCCCGCCCTATGCGACACAGGTAACTCCCGAAGCAACCGTGCCCCGAGAGAAAGTACGTCAGCCGAAAGGTCAGGGCACCGTGGCGCCTCTCCATCCATTTGGCTAGGATCGGCCTCACCACCTCTATGGTGGCAAGGCCCGCGCTGGGCTGCGCAAAACGCTCCTTCCACTCCCCCATGGGCACCTTGTCTCGCAGCTCCGGCTGCTCTACCTCAACATAGCGAGGCGCGGGGCGAAATCCACGCTCTGCCGCGGGTAGACGACGGCACAAGATACATAGACTAAGCTATCTTTGAATACACTGTTTTTGTTATTACAACGTTGTTAGGTAACAACGTATTATTTTATTAAAAAAGCATAATTAATATGTTTGAAATAAAGCCAGTATAATAATCAAATCACTCATTCCAATTAACCGTCGCAATCTATTTAAGCCAAGTAATTACAAAGCGTATTCGTTAACAGGATTCCGTTGAAGATTCCTTTAATATAGATTAAAGACGTCCTCGTAAACCGCAAATGAGTGAATAGAAATGAACGATGGTGAATGAAAATGAACGAATAAATTAACATCATTCACTATTGTCGTAGCGCTTTTCTAATCTATAGGTACATATATATTGATGATATATATAGGTATGGTTCACAATACGTGTTTAATTTATTGTCGTGACGTAGTATATGATTTTTATAGAGATACATAAAGACTTGAAATTAATGAAAAAGAAAAGAAGAAAGGGTGATTTATTTGTTTAATTTTAATAAATAAATAGTTTATGGTTAATTTTTGGTGGCATATGTATTTCTATAAGTTCCTTCTATATTTCGGATGTATCTGCATCTATTTTCAGGAGAAACAGATAAGAGCTACTGAACCTTGTTTACATTTAATAATTGTATGCATTTAATAATTGTATGTGAATTAGTTATTAACTGGTTAAATCTCGTTTCATTTTCGATACATCCATAACACGTTCAATGTCCAATTATGTACAGTGGTTGCAATTATGAGTCCTCGAATTAATTAACAAGTTAAATTAAAGTCTTCTTTTAGGCCACTTAATTTTTTAACTAATTCGCCATTACACTACACTACACTTACTTCTAAACTTTGAACTTAAAAGTGAAATTCACAGTGAATTCACCCAAGCGCGATTACATAAAAGAAAGTGATAAGATCCACTTTAAAACATTTTTATATTAAAACTTTCTAATTACCTTTTAAAATACATTAAACACTTCTCAATTTGTCTCGTTAAAAATAAACCAGGAACCACAAGGAAATTGCAGTTTAATTGCCTATATTTTTCTCGGTACGAAACGGGAGTTTTCTCATTAGAGTCGGCAAATTTATTTACCTCGCCGTTTTGCTATTAACCTAACGGTAGGCGGCAGAGTCGTGGTCTGTGATAGTGGTTTTTAAAAACCCAAGTATCGGATAAAAAAAAAACAAAAACTGTCATAGTGTTGTGTCATTATATCAAGTAAAAACATGCTCTTTGGTAAACAAAAATCGATTTATGATTAATTATTTTTACCGTATATTTGATTTTATTATATATTTATATAATTATTTCACTTTATTGTTAAATAAAATATTTTTTCTTTTGAATTTTTCATATTGTTTATACTTTAAAGTTTTAACATCATTTCATTTACATAATTCACTCTCTCTCTCTCTCTCTCTCTCATAATGTAATAAAAATTATCATCATTTTCTAATATTAGATAAGTCTGGCTTGTATAAGAGAAACATACTCGTATATGCATGTGTACTGCCAGACTAGACTAGATTTTTTCTTCTTCTAGATGTATCTATATTTCAAATTGTTTATGCTAACAAACACACAACCATCACCAAAACTCTGACTGGCTTAAAATTATTTTATCAACTCCGCTGTATCGTGGCTAACGCTTGGTTTAATAAGAATTAATTACCTGCAATTTAGACCACTGTATCCTTCCAATGCATCTACTGGCATTTCTCCAAGCTAATTTGGCCCCAAATACCAATTCAGTGGTAGTAAGTTGATAAGTCCCAGTCTTCGCTACCTCGTCTTGTACCGCTTTCCAGCGAGCTTCGTGCGCCGGTGTGTTGGCTCTGGGAACAAAATTTACATCACTGACTGTCTTTTAACTGTGCTTATGGATTTTGAATTTTTCTCTTACGTTCTCTCCGAAATTCCGGCCTTACAGATTCTATTAATGATCGTATTTTTAGGTTTATATACATAATTATGTTGTCTACAAAAAATAACAAACACTTTTCTGTAAAATTATTAAATATAAAAGTAAGTTTAGGCACTTTATAATAATAATGTTTTGCTATTAACTAAGTAACTGAAGTGGAAATAATTGGGACAGTGAAAGAAATTGTTTTTATGATATGATTTGTGGATGCGGAAAACAAAATTACTAGAATGCTTACTTAGGAAATAGGTAGATTAATCCATAAATGACTTGACCCGTCATTTTATTTTAGAAGTACATAAAATTTATTTACCTAGCAATGTCTTTGAAGAACTAATTGCAAGGAATAATTATTAACTATTAAGATTTGGTTTACGAGCTGCTTGACTTGGTTGCAATCATTAGCATCATGTATTTATCATCATTTTAACCAATAACATATGAATTTTTTTAAGACTGTTTTTCTTTACTACGACGGGAAGGGATTTTATACGACAATTATTTATTTATTATGAATGGAATATTTATTTATTTTTTATTTATGAATATTATACTTATGAAGGGAATAATGAGTGTGGACGAATGAAACAAGTATGTAAGGATCGTAGCAAGTGAAAAGAAGTGGTCTCTGCCTATCCCAACGGGAAAGAGTCGTGATTATATGTATGTATGTATTACTTACCATATCGCAAATAGGGAATGCGATAAAGTTTATCAGATTAATTAATTAAAACATCAATCCTAATTTAATTACTATATATAAATAATAAATATCTTCTATTTTGATTAATCTATTTTAATTAACTGTCTTTTAAATAATAGTTAATTCCAAAAGTAACTTCGAAAATAGCTGGGAAATAAAACATATGCTTGCATAAATTTGCACACGAAATAGGTAAAGTTGTGAATGAAAATTGCGGACAACATTTGCGTTTCACATGACGAATATTATTAAGTACAAATTCCATGGCATGTGACATATGTTTGGTAATATTATGTCTTTAAGGGTGATTTTATCTTCTATGGGTATACAGATTATCTAAGATATTAGTGATAAAGTGACTGTATTGGATCAAACACTATCGCTTTCACTACTCAAAATGCTTTTAAGTATTACTTATTTAAAATTTATATTTTATCATAGAGACAACATATGTAATTTTTAATAAAACTATAAAATTTATTTACAATTACAATTTACAATTGAAATAACACTATCAATTAAAACTTTTTCCCAGTTCTATTAAATAAGTTAAAAGTTTTAACAATTCAAAGCATTGGAACTAGTTCTAAACAATGTTCGACCTTATCCGGGAATAGGAATTTACAGCGATCGTGAAAGAAAGTGTTGACTCGAATGACGAATTGAAAGTGCTTAGTAATTCAAATTAAAAAGTTCTTAATTAAATTTAGTTTTAATGTTTCTTGATATTTTACCTTACTTATTTTATATTCTTACTGAGAAATAAATGTAAATGAAGCATCTTTGATAACATCTAAATAGCAGCGTTGGGATTACGGAAGGTAAGCAAGCAAGTTTTCTACGTGGTAGGGCCTCAAGCCCGTCTGGATGGGAACCACCTTTGGTCTTAAGTATGCCGCCATAATAAACTTGTGTTGTGTTCCGGCATTAGTGATCCAAGTTCCTGTACCCTTATGGGACAGCAGCGTGTTCACGATGCCACTGGCATTGCAAACACTTATAGGCGACGGTAACTGCTAAATTCTAAGCGGGCTGTCAGCCTGTCTGCTGTCCTACGCAATAAAAAAAAAGCAGGGCTCGTTCTTACATACAAATTTAGACAACATACTTGCACAGCGTGTATTTTATGTGGAAATAATTAAGTTTGGAAACTAGACTTGAAAATCGTCACCTTTTGATCACATTTAGTATTATCAAAATTATTTTATAATAAAAATAAATTTCCTTCGTGTATTGTTGTAATTAACCGTTTCAAAATCCAAGCGAGGCGCTTTGTGCCATATTATCTCTCGTACCATTTTAGTACTAATCGTACCGATTGAATATTTTCGAGAAGTGGTTTATCGAGTGCTCCCCGCTTTTTTCACAATAATACTATTTTTAGTTCATTATTCTATTCCTATATTAAGAATTATTTTAGTTCGATATATCATTAAAGCGTATTTTTTAGTTTTTTGAAACTATATTTATTTTATACTTTTTAGTAACATTTTAACTACATTTATTTTAATTAAAATTTGCTTTTAATATTTAATCAGGCATAATATATACGCCACCATTTTTAAATACTAGCGATCCTAATAAGGATAATCATATAATTTTATCGAATTATTGTATTGTCGTCGGTTTTTGATAAGTCTACAGCGTTTAAATGAAATCTAACCGATTAAAGTGGGTCAAATCGAGTTTATATAATATTTATTTTATTAAATTTATATATTGTATAATATTATGTAACTTACATGATTGCTTATCTGCCATGTCTAGAGAACAATTCTCGTCATTTTTGACATACAAATTTAACGATAAAATAATGTTGAACTTAGTATATAATTTTATTAAATTAAAATTAAATTGCTTTTTATTGCAACAAGCATTATAAGAGAAACTTAAATACTACAAACTTATATAAAATGACTAAAAGTAGATAAAATAATCTATTTCACTTATTCCAGAACTAGTCTATCTGTATCTCTGGGGCAAGTTTCCTCTCCCATTTTTAATTAACTAATTCAACAGAAATTAATATTATATATTTTTCAATATGAGTGATTATGCGTAAGTGCGAGGGAGCGTTTGTGCGCGTGCGTGTGTGTTTGTGTGTATGTATGTGCGAGTGCGTATGTGTAGGTGTGGATTTTTTTTTTAACTAGGATAAATATGTATTATTTTCCAATATGAATAAAATTTTCTGTGTCGGAATAGTCCACTTTTAATACCCATGATTTTAATTAGTTTTTAATTTCAAATTTACTTAATGTTGCTATGTAGATTTCTTTATCAACTTTGTTATATAAATATGAGCTGAATACTGAGAATTGTTTACTAGCAAATAATGTTCTAGCTATAAGTGTATTATACAGTCTGAGTCTGCACATCTAATTTAAATAAGGCAAAGAATACATATTTGTCTAACTGACAGAAATTCACTTTCGCGTTATAATACTTAGTGAGGTTGTATATAAAAAGGGTTTAAATTTCATGACCTTTAATACTGCTCTTTGAGTTCTTTCAAGTTTGATCATATACGTTCTATATGTTCCACCCCATACGGATATCCGTATTTATTGTATACACAATACCTAAGTATAGAATTACACAAGACATCATAGGTCATGTTAGGTATATTTGAATCCGCAGACACGAAGTTTTGTCATAACAAAAATAATTTTGCGTACCCAAGCACATAAGTTGTGAATTTGTTTTTGCCAATTAAGATGTTCATCGATTATAACACCTAGATATTTAAAATTATTGGTTCTGCCTATATTTAGACAGCTACATGTAATGGAGCTTGAAAAACAAGAATGAGATTAAATATGAAAATTATGTGTTTATGAAAATCTGTCAAATAAAAAGCAATGAATTTCGTTTTGTCGATGCTTAAAATTAATAGTTTTTTTATTAAGCCGTCCAGTAACAACTCTTAGAGTATGCTTCAGCTCGAGATTTCTCCTCACTCCAAGTGATTCCAGAGATAACTAATGCAGTGTCGTCAGCATAGCAAAATATTTCATAATGAGGTATTTGCAGTTGACAGCAGTTGATCTTGTATCATCATTTCAGCCGGAAGACGCCCACTGCTGGACAAAGGCCTCCCCCAAAGATCTCCACGATGATCGGTCCTGCGCTGCCCTCATCCAACCTATCCCGGCGATCTTGACCAGATCATCGGTCCATCTTGTGGGGGGCCTACCAACACTGCGTCTTCCGGTACGCGGTCGCCATTCGAGGACTTTTCTGCCCCAACGGCCATCAGTCCTTCGAGCTATGTGCCCAGCCCACTGCCACTTCAGTTTTGCAATCATCCGGGCTATGTCGGTTACTTTGGTTCTCCTGCGAATCTCCTCATTTCTGATTCGATCTCGCAGGGAAACTCCGAGCATAGCCCTCTCCATTGCTCTCTGAGCGACCATGAGCTTTCTCATAAGGCCCATAGTTAGCGACCACGTCTGCGTTCCGTATGTCATCACTGGCAACACACATTGGTTAAAAACCTTCGTCTTGAGACACTGCGGTATTTGGGACGAAAAGATTTTACGGAGCTTCCCGAACGCTGCCCATCCGAGTTGGATTCGACGAGTGACCTCTTTCGCGAAATTGGACCTGCCTAACTGGATCGTTTGACCCAAGTAGACGTATTCGTCAACAATTTCGAAAGTACACTTCCCAACTGTTACGGGGGTAGGTGCGACATGGACATTAGACATGATTTTCGTCTTGTCCATGTTCATTTTGAGACCTACTCCTTGGGAAGCTGTATTGAGGCCATCAAGCATATGGCTTAAGTCTTCCATGGTTTCAGCCATGATTACGATATCATCTGCGAATCTAAGGTGAGTGATGTACTCACCGTTAATGTTGATGCCCAGTCCGTTCCAGTCCAGAAGCTTGAAGACATCTTCCAACGCAGCAGTGAACAGCATCGGCGATATGACATCGCCTTGTCTGACTCCCCGCTGCAGTCGGATAGGCTTCGAGTTCTGATCCTGGAGACGGACTGACATGGTGGCGTTTTCATACAAACACTTCAACGCTTTGATGTATCGATAATCAATGTGGCACCTCTGGAGAGACTGAAGCACCGCCCAGGTCTCGATCGAATCAAAGGCTTTCTCATAGTCCACGAACGCCAAGCATAGTGGCTGGTTATACTCCTCCGTCTTCTGTATAACCTGCCGCAGCGTATGTATGTGGTCTAAGGTGCTAAAACCTTTTCGGAATCCGGCTTGTTCGGGAGGCTGGAAGTCGTCAAATCTGCGCGCGAGACGATTCGTGATGACCCTTGAAAACAGCTTGTAAACATGGCTCAGAAGTGATATCGGTCTAAAGTTCTTCAAAAGGGTTTTGTCGCCCTTTTTGAAGAACAGCACCACTATACTTCCGTGCCAGGCCTGCGGCGTTTTGCCATCGAGGATGACGGAATTAAATAGCTTCTGGAGGATTTTAAGCACAGGAGTACCACCAGCTCTCAGAAGCTCGGCTGTAATTCCATCATCACCCGGCGCCTTGTTGTTTTTAAGCTGTTTAAGGGCCACACTAATCTCGTACAGACTGACGTCTGGGAAATCTACGGTGTAGTGTCGGGTTAATTTGGCTCTTGGGTCTTTAGCCTTGTTGTTAACAGGTGCCCGTGTGGTCGTGTATAGCTGTCCGTAGAACTTCTCGACTTCCCTCAAAAGTTCGGGTTTAGACGAAACGACCCTGCCGTCGTCGGTCTTCAGCTTCGTCAGTTGGCTCTGCCCAATAGACAAGTCTCGTGCGAATACTTTAGAGCCCTTGTTACGCTCTATAGCCGCCTTTACACAGTCTGTGTTATGGCGGCGGATATCGCGAGTCAAGGACTTGGAGATCTGTCTATTTAGCTGCCTATACTGGGAAGCATCGTCCGGGGACTGAAGGGTCATTTGACGTCTCACATCCATCAATTTGAGAGTAGAATCTGAGATTTTTCCGGTTCTTTTTGAACGGCTGGCCTTGAAGAATTTAGACCCGGCCGTTTGAACAGCTTCCACGAACCTGTTATTATACTCGTCCACGTCAACGCAGTCACCGAGGCATTCGAAGCGGTTTTGCAATTCGAGTTGAAAGTTTACCGGGTTTTGGATCTGTATGGGTGCAGGTCGGAGCGTAGACTTCACCAGTCGAGACCTCTCCAATTTTGGATTGATATTCAATGTGCCTCTTACTAAGCGGTGATCACTCCCAGTTTTCACCGAATTGATCACAGAGACATCATTGAATATCTGTCTTTTGGTCGACATAATGAAGTCAATCTCATTTTTGGTGGCACCATCGGGACTAATCCAAGTCCATTTGCGTTGTTCTGGCTTCATGAAGAAGGAGTTCATCATATACAGGTCCTCCTTCTCCATGAAGTCGGCCAGCATCTGGCCTCGGGTGTTCCGATTTCCGAACCCAAATTGCCCCACTCTCAACTCATCGCCGCTACGTTTCCCCAATTTTGCGTTGAAGTCTCCCATGACAACGTTAAAGTGGGTTTTAGAAGTGTGGATGGCTGTTGAGATGTCCTCATACATGGCTTCCACCTCTTCGTCAGGATGTGTCGAAGTCGGAGCGTAAACCTGAATGACCTTCAACGAATACCGTTTGGTAATTTTGAGTATTAGGTACGCTACCCTAGTCGAAACACTCCCCACCTCAGTAACGTTGTTCACAAGAGACTTGTGAACGAGAAACCCGACACCACCTTGGGACAGTTGGTCGCCCTCCCGGAAGTAGAGCAGATTTCCGGAATTTAGGATTATTGAGTCCTCTCCCTGTCTTCGGACTTCAGATAACCCCACAACATCCCATCGCAGTCTGCTCAAAACTTCCTCCAGTTCCTCCAACTTCTCGTTGGTCCGCAGTGTCTTGACATTGTATGTTGCCAGGGCCAAAGGTCGTCGTTCTTGGTAGCGAATCCGAACCCGGGGATTCTTCGCACCCCCTGCCCCGTCGCTTATGTGGCTGCTACCGTGACCACCACGAACGGGGCCGCCGGGGACTAGGGGCCGGGGCCTGTGTGTATCTGTCATTTTAGGGGGGGGGTTTTGCCATAATCGCCACGCTTGGCAGGCGGGTTGGCGATCGCAGTATTCGCAGTTGGTGATGCTCTCACGGAAAGATGCTGCTGCCCATCCTCCGTTCTTTCTATCCCTTAGTCGTCTCTTACGACACCCAAGGGAGGAGATGGGGTGGTGCTATTCTGGTGCGACACCACACACTACAACAGTGACAATAAAAGGTAGTAATTAATGGGCAACTACAACATAGTTTACAAAGTATTCCAATTTCACACAACTATTTTTAAACTCTACACATATATATGAGCGACACCAATAAAAATTCCAATAAACTAAAATAAACGATAATGATCCATTATAATACATGATAATGACAGTTGATTTGTATTATCTTTATAAACACTATTATTAATGGAGTATGTTTTATAATAACTTATCTAAATTGTAGTATAGTCTTGAAATGGGTTATATTTTCAGATTTCAAACGTTCAATCACACACATAATTATTAAAATAAGTAGTAAACGATGCGCTATTTTTATATATAGCATAAAGATAAGATCTGCTGATCTCCATTTATGAAAATCTTCTTCCTCCTGCCCTTATCCTACATTATATAGGGTCAGCACAACATGTTGCATGTTGCAATAGTTATGGCTTAGTTTTTACAACCGCCCGCTTGCCTGACGTTAAGCCCTTTTTGGGGGAAATAAAATCAGTCATCCTTTTTATTTAAATTATTTTCTGGTTTCACATTGAAAGTAGGAAACGAAATTTCGTTGTTAGTCATCTAACATATCCTCAAGCTACACTTTTATTGGTTTCTTCTTGAACAAACAACATCCGAGTGTCGGTTTGGATGTGCAGGGTGACACTTTTGCTGGGTCGCCGACTATTATGGAGTCCGTGCACAATCACATTCAACAACTATGTCATGAGAGCTTCTAAATAGGAAATTCGCAGTGTCAAGCGTCTTCGATTGCTCTTAGTCCTGCATTTCATTGCGCTTGAATGCAGAAACAGGCAGCTTGCGCAGGTGCTTGCGCACAATCTTCTTATAATTTAGTGGTGGATCACAGCAATCTTCCTCTTAGAAAGTTAGAGGCCTTGAAACACGCAGCTTTTTCACAATAATACATAACCTTCGGCAAAGGACATCGTGGCAAGCAGGGATAGCATATAGGTGGATCTTCATAGCACGTTTTTGTACAAGGGGCCACTAACATTATACATACTGCAAATTGTTCGCAGTCTTTAGGATAAAAGCACGTCATTTTTATTTAGATTTACTTCTTATTCATCTGTAAATTTTATATAATAATAAATAAATTTCCACTAGAATTTTGATAATTTTGACGGAATTTTGACAAACATAAAACCTGATCTTGTATAAATATATAAAATTCATAGATGATCACTTCATCGTCTCATCATCATCTATGATTCTACCTAGAGGGATACATGCTAAGTAACTTATATTACTCGTCTATGATGCACATTTTTTAAATAGTTTCACGTTTCGCACTATCTACAAATTCCATTGTATTCTGATAAACTAAATGCGCAGTAAACGTTATTTCAATAATATAAAATAAATTATTTGTTCTGGCTATTAGAATTCCACTATATAAGACATTGTTGTAGGAAACTACCATTTTCTGTATTCATAGTTTAAATTATAAATACGTGTCGACAGCGCCTTTACGATATGTAACATTTTAATACTTCAACAATCTTTATGTTTATTTAACTTAGTAACTCTTAATTACTGTATTCGTTTGAAAATATTATTTATGAACCACGTTATTTTTAGTAATATTTTTTTTTTAATATATAATACACTTATCTATCATTGCCATACAAAAGTATGCCCAACGGCATGCTTTTGTAGTATAAATTTTGAAACCACGTCAATTTTTATATCTACTTACCTAGGGTTTAGGTTGATGAATGATGAAATGTTTTTTAAACCCTAAAAAGTTTAAAATAATAACTATAATGAAGGGTTAGCCTTGCCTATTCTCAATATCTGACTTTTGCTCCGTGCAGGGGCGGAGTATGAATACTAACCCCTATGGTCGGGGTGGGCCTGTCGTATAAGGTGACCCTAGTTACGTGGTAGGGCTCCAAGTCCGTCTGGAGGACAACCACCTTTGGTCTTAAATATGCTGCCATAATAACCTTGTGATGTATTCCGGCATTAGTGACCCTGCTTCCAGTATACCTATGAGACAGCAGCGTGTTTGCAGTGCCCCTAGTGTCACAAACATTCAAAGGCGATAGTAACTGCTTACTGTTAAGTGGTCCGTCAACCTAAAAAAAAAAGACTAATTTGACACATAGCAGCTTTCTGTTAGACATTTATAATAAAAGTTAAGTAGATTGTTGTTAATCACCTTCGTATAGACGCAAAGTATTGTCCAAGGAAATCTTTAGCGTCATTGAGGACTTCTTCGGGCTCTCTTGGCACGTCACCCCGACCTGGCAAGGCCATCACACTGCCAAGGCACGCCCTCTCGTTGCATAATGTAGCCTGTGAATAAACAAGCTTAACTTAATATTTACTCAGAAATAAATAAATAAAATCTCTCTATCTCTCTATTATAAGCTCGTATTCAATATTTAAAATTCGCTCAATTGCTGGTAGTACTTAAGAATAACCTTCTTTTGCAGTCTGATCAAGTTCAATGAATATGACGTAGCCTATTTCTTTTCTGTGAAGCTTCCTAATCCTGTGGTATCTAGAGCTTTTTCTAAAAAGCCCAAGGTGTGCTATTGAGCTTCTTACACAGAAAAACGCCAAATTATGGAGCGTTGCTATATTTAAAAATAAAAGTGATAATGTAGTACTTTCTTTTCTTATGCAAATAACACAAGATAGTAGGAGGTATATATACGACAATAAATGGACACTGCCGCCTGACTTTCTGTCCTCAAAGGAAAAACGTCCAGTGACTGGCATTAGCATCTATATCAGTGCCAATTTATGTATTATATAGGAAACATTTGTATTTTGAAAGGGATAAGCAGGAAAATTTATCTAATTTAAAAATAGTCCGAATTTTAGCACCGTTTGAGATTTCTGAGGAATTACACCGAAAATTATTTTAGTAAATGGAAGGAGGAAAAATGACCCCGTCACCCGTAGTGGGCGGTTCCGCGCTATTTAATTCTATCATCCACGTCATTTAAAAACGTCCATTTTTCAGAAAATGATCTATTATCGAGATGACGATTAATAATTGTTAAATTTAGATTGTTTTCGTCTTTGCATGATATGTTTGAAGTATCAAAAGGAATTCAAGAATGCAGTATACTTAAGGTCCAAAAGGATCTTTGGTGCTCGCGAGAAATATATGTAAAAAAAAAACACAGGCAATTTTTCTCTTCTCATATAATTTCCAGTTATAAATTTAGTACTTTATACATAGAATTTTTATGATCTGTATACTCTAGAGTAAACTTCCGAAACAGTAAGATAAAAAAATCTCTAACCTACCGGATAGACAGCATCTAAATAAAATTATTGGGGTTCGCTTTAACCACCTTGTAAAATTTATAATCATCTTTAGGGCATGAATATTAAACATGTATGATATTCGTAATTTACTAAGCGCCACTAAATGAAACTGGGATTCAACTTTTGTAAAAAAAAGCCTTGCAAATACATGAACACAAAAAAAATGTTTGATTTATAAAACAATTTCAACTAACGATCTCAGTTTCCCATAACACATGTGCTATGCTACTTAGTTGGGACTAGAGTGACATCTGTTATTAAATAGTTCAAACTACTTATCAAGGTTAATGTTCATTTTCGTAACAAAACCAATATTTTTTCAAAAATTTGACAAGTTAATTAAAGTTCTCCTATAAAAATCGTTCGCCAATTACGCCAAAAGTAACATCACAAATCGTTCCGTAAATATTATCATGCGTGACCCGAATATTAAGTATCAGTAACTTTGTTAAGTTACGCATAAGTGACATCTACTCGGTCCCTCAATGTCACAGCTCAATATCAGAGTATCGCATGAGCTTATGAGCGTTTTATCCTCATCGTGTTTAAAAGCTTTCGCCAGGAAAGTCCAGTTTACGGTGTTGAGTTGCACACTACAGAACTATACCGGTATTTTAGCATCAAAGCCTTTTTATGGCACTGTCTTTAACCGACTGTCTTCTTTTATTGCTGTAGGATAGCAGGTAGACTGATGGCCTTGTTAATAATAAGCAGTTACCGTCACTTGAAGACTTTTGCGACGTTAGAGGCGCCGCTAACAGGCTGCCGTCCATTTAGAGTAACTGGAATATGGATCACTCATACCGGGACGCAACATAAGGTTATTATAGAGCTCAGAGGTGGTTACCAACCAGACAGGCTTGGAGCCAATTTTACGACGCGCAGGGCGTAGTATTGTTCCACCCCTGCACAGTGAGAATAGTTTGCCTAGAATATTGGCCTTCGTTTAATGCTTAAGAACTTTCAAAAGGATTTATCGATTTGTCATCTATTACATCGCGCTAAAAATTATATAGGGTTTCCCTTATTGGCTGAAAGCAGACGATCTTTATGAATACAAATATGCATTGCCATTATTTGAAATATGACATATATACACTGAAATAGGTATACCTTATTTCCACTTCTGTATCAGATTTATTAATTGTTCGATCTTTGCATGAAGGATGCTTGAAATCTCGCCCCCTGATTTTTGTTATCTACCCTCACTTTTGGTGACATGAATGGTGAAAGCGAGCCTGGACCGAGAGTAAGATAATATAAGTCACTCTCTATTAACTCTTATTGGCCATGCCATAAGATTGTGTATCCAATGTGTGTTGTGTATCCAATTGTGTATTCTTTTGTTTCAGATGCCCTATTTTTACTTATATACGTATTGTGCAGTTGTTTGTTTAATTTGGCATTATACTAATTCCTGTAGGTTGGCATAATATAAATATTTATATTTTTCTTTTCTATTTTATCTATACATTTGCCACTTGGCAAATAATATCACGCATTCTTCTTATCGCTGGTTGGTCTACCTCTGCTCTTGTATCTATCTACTTTTAGGTTCACCAAACTTCTAGTAACGTAATCCATATCCATTCTTACTACATGTCCGTACAACGCTAGTCTCTTTCTTCTCGTTGTACTCTTATCAGCCCCCACAAGTCGACGTAAAATATATATATATAACATACAATTCTTTCGGAGTTTCTAACTTTTTTAATACTTAAACTTTTATATCTCTGCCATCTCAAAGCCCTAAATATTACATAGTATTACATTAAATCTTTTAAAATTTTGAATTTACTCTAATCCCTTAATGACATACAAAAAATAAAAAAGAGAGGCCAACCTTAACCGTAGCATGGATGCTGAACTCTTAAAATCTTGTTTCGAATTTAACCTTATTATATTAAATTTAAAGTTGAAACTTGTGCGCTTCTTATGGAAGTAGTTCTAAATTAATAAATGCGTAGTTTATTTTTAATTTCTAAGGTAATATTTCAAAGACGTTCTAAAGGAAGTTGTAAAGAGGGTCTAAAAGTGCAAGAAAATGTTGACTTGCTGCATTAAAGAAAATTTAAAATTTCAATTTCCTGTCTTGGGATTAAATTTACTTGGCTTTGAATCCCAGTTCTGAGGCTACTATCGGATGCCGGAGCCTGTTTTCTTTTAACTATAATATGTACATAATTATGAATTTCTTTTTAATAAATACAGTTGCCAGTATAAAAACAATACCGGACCAAACCAAATCCAAACCAAATCAAAACTAGATACCAAACTAGAGGTATATTACGTATAATAAGTATATTACGGAGATAATTATGTTGAAGCGGATATGTGAAGTGATGTGGAAAGACTCTCGTTACCCTTTACATCCGTGATCATGACATGCTGCATTCGACGGTATAATCAAGTTATAAGGCTACCCAATAATTAATTGGTGATCAAATGTCTCGCATGTTACTTCCAAAGTAACTGACAGAAGAAACAGTCTAGAGAAGTTCTATGTTTTGCTAGGTGGTAGTGCTCTGAGCTTGTCTCTAAATAAACTGCCATAATAATCTTGTGCTGTGTTCTGGCATAAGTGCTAGTGTGCTAGCGGTGCCCCTGGCGTTGCTATCATCCATAGACGACGGTAACCGCTAACTATGAGATGGACCGTAAGCCTGTCTGTTGTTACACAGTAATAAAATAATTAGTTCTATTTTAAAATCACCAATGAATTCACTACTAAAGATGACGCAGACCGTGCAAAGTGGAAAAGAAAATGTCATAGAGGACAATAGAGTGAACAGAATTAAGACAGCTGCAACCGTAAATATGGCGGAATGTACATTTAGTTAAATTTCCCACTGAACATCCCAACTTCCAATAAGAGGGTAATATACAATTGATAAATAACTACTCGTGAATAGTAAATTTAATAGCATTTCAGCCATTTTGTAGTGAAGTTTACAAATATGAGGCGATATAAGCGATTATCTTTTATAATTGATTTAATGTCACTAAAATTCCTGGATAAAAATATATGTGTAGATGACCCGGCGAACGTTGTTTTTCCATATGAATTTAAAAGACCTTCTCCAAGGTTCAATCTATGGACTCTACCAAAATTCATCAATATTGGTTTAGCGGCTTGGGTGTGAAAGCGTAACAAACAAGCAAACTCACTTTCGCATTTATATAATACTAGCAGCCCGTCCCAGCTTCGCACGGGTATTTAACAAAAAATTAAAAATTAAACCCTTCTATTTTTTTCGGTCTCGGGGAAAAACCTCTCTTGACGGGGGGACCGAGGGATTTATGGGACTCCGGAAAAGATGTTCGACCATCCGACTACCCACTAAAAAACCCCGCTGTTCTCCTATCGCCTACGCCCGGGCCCACGGATATATGGCCTGCCGATCTCGTGGCCCGGGCCGGCGCCGGCCCATGCTTTGTCTTATAGCGGGCCCCTTCTAAAGTGCTGGCGCCAGGGGGTCAGGGTTTCGTCCCCCCAGCGCTCTCTTGTAACAACTCTAGGAGTTGAGGGGGGCTGCGGAACAGCACGCGGCCTTCTCCCTCGCGGCAATAGTGCGGGCGGTGGATCCTCCCCCGAGGGGCCGCCCGCGGCCGCTTTCTACGGCGGCCGGAGATCGTTACCCGCCCTCCGGCGCCGACGACGCGGCCTACGTTGGCGGGAGGGGAGTGCGGTGGCGGACTCCCGCTCCCGTTCCGCCGCCTCCCTTGCAGACACTACTGCCTCGCAAAAGGAGGCAACGGCCGTCCATCCAGGATCGCCCCCGACCATGGACAGAACCAGGGCCGGGAGCGACAGGTCCGCGGCCAATTCCGGACGGGACTCGCATCCCCGTCGCGTGCTAGTCAGGCGTGAGTACGACTACCAGACGACACTCCAGAAAAATCAGAGTCGCCTGACGTCGTAGTCGGCCCAGCAAGACCAACCGACAGCGAGGATGGAATTCCCGCCCCGAGAACACTCTCTGTGCAGGCGCAGTCGAAATAGGCATGGTTTCGACTACCAAATCAGGTCCCAGGGTAGAACCCGGGACCCCAATCAGTATTCGCAACCATCCCACCGGGGACCACGCCACGAACAGAGAACTAAGTTGGAAAGGATGTAAGAGGTAGACGGAAAGAAAGGTAGGACTCTGTCGCCTCGAACGGAGAGGGGAGTGAAGCGACTGATGCTCGGGCACCTCGGGTACGCACACCCGTGCACTCCTCGGACAGAGGAGCGCCCCTGAGGGCAAACCCTTCTATTTGCGTCAGGTTACTAAAAAAATAAAATTATAAAGAAAGTTTGAATATTATTATTTCTATGAGTTTTTATTTTAATGATTTTTTTGTTATTACTTTTTATTTATTTTCGTTATTTTTTAATAAGTATTCTAATTTTTGTAAAAACCCCAGTGACGCACGCCTACATTGCATAAGGTGATGCCTAGCTAGCCGAACAGGGTGAGCGGCTACCACGCAACATTTTTCTAATACTTACATTTTTAAACTCGTGATATCTTTCGAATGGAATATCCGAATTGAATAATTCAAAAAGTTATATAAAGGTATTGAAACAGTTTTGAATATGAATTAATTTATTTTAATAAGGATTAATACCAAGATCCAATTAAAGAGCCTTTTCTAGGGGCGGCATTTTAATTAAATTTTTAAAATAAAAGAATACTTATTGTGGCATAACTATAATAGTTAGACATATGCTGTCGCGACACTTTTTGTAAATAATGATGTGTTCTGCAAAGTTATAGTACATTATTTTATTCTATCATCAATAGTTTTCGCAACGCACGCGATTTAAATAATATTTTAGGTAATTTTTTTACACTTTGAGTTACATTATTGGAGTTTTAGTAAGGATCCCTAATTTTTTTGAAAATATAATATAGCCTATGTCACCCGGGGATAGTGTGGCTTCCCAACAATGAAAGAATTTTTTAAATCGGGTCAGTAGTTTCGGAGCCTATTCAAAGCAAACAAACAAACAAACAAACAATCAAATCTTTCCTCTTTATAATAGTAGTATAGATATAGATTAGGGTATATACATTTGTATTTTAACATTCTTGTCCTTCGTTGTTATGATGCATTATAGGCAAAATTTTCGATATTAAAAAACTCATTTTAAATTTATGAGCGATTTATGAATTGTGTGTGTGTGTGTGTGTGTGTGCGCGCGCGTACAATTTTACCTCTTTTTTGTATGTATAATATGTATACCACATTCTATTGGATACTATTCATGTTGGTAAGGTTTTATTAATGAACTAAATACAATATAATAAAATGAATTGAGTAACATAATTAAATTAAGACTATTTGTTTTTTAAACCAAACTAGAATTTATATTTACCCACCTAAAATATAATTTATAATTAATTTGCTATACAATAAAAAATTCAATTCTAAATTATAATTATAACTATGTATTTTATGTTGTTTACTTTTGATATATTTAATTAATTTGTATAAATTATTTTAATTAATAACTACTTTTATTACTTATTACGAGGTTTTGGTTTATTATCTTTATTCCGTGTCGTTCACTCCATAGACTTAACGGAAGATCAGCGCTGGTTTTATAAACAGCACAATGCTGGGACCAACTCAGGAACAGGTCTATTTAGACCACAATAACTGTTAGAGGGCAATGTTTATTATAATGCATAATTTACAACCTCTGTCAGTTGTCCTATATAAATAAAAACTTTTCTTCGTGTGTCTTTCTTTCTAAATTTAAATTTGTGTAAATATATATTTTCAGATTTAAACTAACAATAGGTCTAAGATCTAAGGTAATCTCTTTTGTTCATCCAAGATAAGGCACGTTCTAGGATCGTGAATTTATAATTTAGCAATTTACTCGTAAGACGTTCGGTCATTAATATAGATTGAAAATTGTATATGTGTTTCATTATGTTTTCTTGAGACTCATTATAATTGCAGTGATTTATGTGTCCTAGGCTATATAATATAAAACAATTATAAATATACATGTTTAGTGTATGTATAAAGCATAATGCATTATCTTTTTTTAATGTTCGTATTACGTATGTATTGTGTAATACAATGTGTATATGTACAATGTTTCAAATGTTTCAAAGTTAAGCTGGCGGAATCTTTATTACTCCCGCTGCTTGATTATGCTGATGTCTGCTATCTCGACTTAACCCAAGAACTACTTAACAAACTTGAGAGAATTCAAAATTTTTGCATAAGATTCATATTTGGGCTTCGTAAATATGATCATGTATCTGAATTTCGCTGCAAACTCAAGTGGTTACCAATCCATCTTCGGCGGAATACTCACATTCTATCTCTGCTTTATAGTATTTTATTCCTTCCCAATACACCTTTCTACCTTAAGGAACGTTTTCAGTTTCTTCATAATCTAAATGACCTTAATTTGCGCTCCTCTAATAATCTTAAACTAACAGTACCTGTGCACTCTTCATCCTTTTACAATCTTTCCTTCACTGTACAGGCTGTCCGACTATGGAACACCTTGCCTATTGCAATCACACAAGCGAAATCACTACCAATTTTTAAAAAACTAGTCCGAAATTATTATCTGGATGAAGCCTTTAAAGACTGATTAAAACTAATTCATTTGTGTTATATTTTATTCTACTTACGCTATTTGCTTTTATGTTATATTTTGTATTTTATGTTATATTGTTTGTTATAATAAATATCTTGTTTTTATATATTATTTTAGTACATATTACTTTTAGCGCGCCACCTATAGCAAAAGGATTTTTTTTATTGTATTCCGACCTTAAGGTTGTCTGGAAGAAATCGCTTCTTAGCGATAAGGCCGCCTATTGTGCACTAGTTATAAGTTTAATATTAAGTTACTTTGCATGTATATAATCTTTGGTGGACAATAAAGAATAATCTATCTATCTATCTATCTATCTAATGTTTATATAATGATCGCCGAAGCGGAACAGCTACCCGCACTCCATAACGCCTTCGGGGTTCACCGGTTCAGTTTTCATGCTTAATCAAGGTGTTTATATATAATATACATGTATTGTCAGTACGAAATATGGGAAAACTATGTAAATAGTATCAGTTGCCTGATACTCACAGCACAAGAGCTCTGTTCTTCATTTTAGGACTAGCTGACGCTGGGTGGTTTGATACAAGAACAGTTGTTTATTAATTTATTAGTTATTATTCATGGCCATAATATTATTGGTACATAGCTTGTGATTTTTATGTCCTACAAAGTGTTTTGATCTAATTGTGCATGTCCGTCAATTTATAACTTTTTGGAAAATTTCTGCAATACAAGTTTTTTTCAAATGTAGGTTACTGTTTAAAAAAAATATTTTCTAACATGTATATTATTACTCTAACTGCATTATCCTGAATGAGCATACGTATAAAACTTTTAGTGAAACTTTGGCGCGAGTTTTCGCTGGTGGTTTTCTCGCCGCGTTCTTCCGAACCCCCCTAGGCGAGGAACGAAATAAATATTATATCGCTCTTCGAAAGAGTTTGTATCCCACATTTACTGGAAATTTTAATAATACTGTGCTTTCAGCGCTACAGGCTATTGCCTGTAGCGCCGAATAATAGCTGAGAGCTACATATTTAATTTGTGCTGTAAGTAAAATAAGTGATGCATGGAATAACAGCGGATAATGTCTCACTATTGAGCTTCGGGCCTTCCAATAAAGGTATCAGCATTTCTACCACCCTGGTTCAAGGCAGATTAGTAGGTCACACATACTGATCTCGTATGCTAGTTTCCTAACGATGTATTTCTTCATGTACATTAGGCGGGAAAAACTGCGTAAGGGATGCACGCCATCGCGGAATCCGATATCGTGATACTTAGTTTGGAGTCCTAGTGATCTTGGCGCGAGCTACGTAGCCTAAAAATTTCTATCCGTGCAGGGGCGGAGAAAGAATACTAACCTCTGCGGCCGGGGTCGGCCTGTCGTAAAAGGCGACAAAACAACCCATCCTAGCTACGTGGTAGGGCCTCAAGCCCGTCTGGATGGCGACCACCTTTGGTCTTAAGTATGCCGCCATAATAACCTTGTGTTGTGTTCCGGCATTAGTGACCCAAGTTCCTGTACCCTTATGGGGCAGCAGCGTGTTCGCGATGCCACTGACGTTGCAAACACCCATAGGCGACGGTAACTGCTAAATTCTAAGCGGGCCGTCAGCCTGTCTGCTGTCCTACAGCAATAAAAAAAAAAAAAATTCGTGCTTCTTACAGGATATTATTCCAATAATAACAATAACGCTTTTCCATTACTTGTTATAAATTTTCAAGAGGAGTAATCTGTTTTTATGACACCTTAGAAATGATGGCTCCCGGAGGATTAGTCCTCCGGGAGCCATTATAACCTCAGCGCTCTGCTAACAGAGCGATGCCAAAAAGGCCATCCTGCGAAGCCCCCTCTAAGGCCAAGTGTGACGACTGGAAGGCCGGCGGCCTTTTGCTCCGAGGGGAATAGGCAGCCCCCTCGGGAGGTGATCATACCCCGTACACTACCTACCCTATATACATACCCCATCGTATTGCATACCAGGGAAAACTGTAACCGTTTTCCCTGGTATACAAAAAAATTATAAAAACTTATAGCCAATGTCTGCTCTACATTTTAAACGAATATCTATACTAAATAAAATATATAAAATATACTGTGACTATTAACACAGCGACATCTAGTTCCAAAGTAAGTAGAAATGTCACTTATGGGTACTAGACAACTGATAAACTATATATATATATATATATATATATATATATATATATATATATATATATATATATATACTTTTCTTTTATAAATAAATACATATTATACATAAACATCTAGACGCGAGATGGGGATCAAACCCGTGAACTCGGCAAGTACACTGAAGTGCGTTAGCCATGACACCACGGAGGTTGTCAAATGTGTACTATATTATCCATAAATACCCAGAATCAGGATGGGACTTGAGTCCGTGATATCCGAAGCCGTTGAGAAGTACCATAAACTAACGTCAATCACTTCAAATATTATATTCTGAGAATTTTTCGAAGTTACTGAATAACAATGGCTTGATAATGTTGAACAAAAATGCTCCTTTTGAGCGATGCGACACCGGTACTGCCCGAAGCAGCCATGCCCCGAGAGTACCTGTGTCACGTGAAACGACAGAGTGCCGTGACGCCTTTCTAGCCAGTCTTGCAGAGCGGCACGCACCGAGATTTTCCCGGAGCTCCGGTGCCAAATTCACTCGTTATTATTTATATAACTTCACCTTTAATTGCTTAAGATAAATTATTTGCAGAGCCGTTGCGTGTTCATCATTTCGTAAACATGGAATCCTTATGTTCATTTAACGAGTAAACTTAGTGTTTTTTTATTTATTTTTGTATCATATTAATGTATCTTTAAGCTGAAATTAGCTGAATATTGATTGATTGTACTGTAATAATAACATAATTTGAATAAATTGATGATAACTGCCATCAAACTGGAAACCTACTCAACAAATTGGATATCAACATATAATACAATGAAATTCCATTAACATATAATCTTAGAGAACAATCCAAATTTGAGTATTACCAGGTATTGCCCACCATTCAATCTCGGTACGAGTAATTAGGTTTCATTTCTATATGAGGAAGATGGAGTACTTTGCAATATGTTATAATTCTCGCAAGGGATCATCCATAAATTATGTATTGTCAGAAAATATTTATTTATTTGTCACACGTTAAAACCACCGTGATCCGGTGATACCCACGTTAAAGGGAGGGGTCCCTTTAACGTGGGTATCACCGGAACGTGACATTATGTGATAAGGGGCAGGGGGGTCAAAAGCTTTGTGACGTCACGATATGAATTAATACGAAGGAGTTGATCCAAAATCTATGGACACAAGATGACTAAGTTTTGTATCTTTAAATAATATAAGTCTTTTACTGTCTCCTAACTCTTCGTTAGCTCTCTTTGTTATCTAGAATATTTGACTTTATGTTGATTTTATTAAATATTATTTAGTAAAAATAAAATTAAATACATGCATAAAGTTAAAAAATGTGTGACGTCCCATCAGGGGGGCGGGGTTTTAAAAATGTAATAAAATTTTCCATTTACATCTGAATGTTGTAACTAGGAACCCAGGATCCGCTGATAAGTACTATCGAAGGGCTAAAATAGTGTGTATCATTCGCACTGGGAGATCCTTTATTTCCTGCTATTATGCCGTGATAATCATCATATGATAATTATGAAAAAAATTGGCTGAATTTGGATTTTACAAGAGTAACTGTCATCTAAACTTCCAAGCAGGAAAATATTGTGTCAGAGCCTCGTCCATTATTTAACTAGATGCAATACTTATATAATAGTTGACTTTTGTTGAATGACGTTAGTTCCTTCACATTTTATGGCCATATCATGCTAGTCTTATTCCGTACAGGGGCGGAGAAAAAATACTGACCTCTGCAGCTGGGTTCGGCCTGTCGTAAAAGGCGACAAAACAACCCACCCCAGCTACGTGATAGGGCCTCAAGCCCGTCTGGATATCGATACTTTTGGTCTTAAGTATGCCGCCATAATGACTTTGTGTTGTGTTCCGGCATTAGTGACCCAAGTTCCTGTACTCTTATGGGACAGCAGCGCGTTTGCTATGCCACTGGCGTTCCGTCAGCCTGTCTGCTGTTCTACAGCAATAAAAAAAAGTCTGTTACTTCTTAGTTTTTCAACCACCTGTGCACCATTTTCGCAACTCTACACGTCCACTTCAACAAGGAAACAACTAAATATGTACACAATTACTCACCGCTCTTGGGCATGTAGATTCATAGAGGCGATCATACAAATAGTCTTGTGATTCGACATTCTTCAACACTTTTGGCTTTACAACTTTACGAGTTTTCTTCACATCTCTGAAATCTTTATTTTCATTTACTTTCTCATTTGAATCTTTCTTAAGAACAAAATCTATGGGACAACTTGACGCCATAAGGTCATTAAGTATTCCGTTTGGTACATCGATCGTATTGTTTATGATACTTTCCGAGTTTTGTATAACGCCAGGTGCCATTTTTAACTAATTATTGTCAAAATGACACACACGTTCTCGACAGCGTACTAATCACAAATAAGTGGGTGTTGTATTTATAACTGTTTTATCTAAGACCGTCCCCGTGCAAATATAACCTGTCCGCAATGACGGCGATACCTGTAGATCTGGGGTGAAAACAACGTACCGATTTTCCGGTCGAGTTACGTTTTATTTTATTTTTTATACCTTTTTTCAGTATTTTTTATCTGTTGCTCGTATATTTATTGTGTTAAAATTAAAAACATTATAATGAAATCACACACAAAAATGAAATATTTAAAGACATGTAGTACATATAATATAGATGAAAGGAGAACTATTGTTATTATAATGTAAAATCTATACAAATAAATAAAATTGGAGGGTCTGTTTGTAATATTAAAATAACCACTTTTTACTAAGTGCATTTGGATGTATACATGGTACATATACCAAAACCACATTTTTTACAATTTTTGTCTGTCTGTCTGTCTATCTGTTTATTCCGGCTAATCTCTGAAACGGCTGGACCGATTTTGACGGGACTTTCCCTGGCAGATAGCTGATGTAACAAGGAGTAACTTAGGCTACTTTTATTTTAGAAAAAAAAAAACGGTTTTAGTTAAAAGTGATCAGTTTCGGATTTTTTAATCCAATTTAAGTTGACCTCAGATTTATATCATCTTACCTTGTAGGTTCGAACGCAGGGTTTGTAATCCAAAATAAACCATAAGATATATCCAAAAAATGCTGTCCAAAGTCACTATTCCACGCGGACGGAGTCGCGGACACAGCTAGGAAATGATAAAACATTATTTTATATTAGCCGTGTTTGAAAACTGGATGGTGAGTATTTTACGCTTAACAGATCCCACACTGCGCTTGACGTCGTAAAGCAAAGCAGAAGTACTGAAGACCTTGCGATGCAGAGAGTTAAAAATTGGAAACCTGACCCCGGGGCACTAAAGCAAAAGTTTGGTTTCAAACGAAATTTAATGCTAGGCTGATGATGACCAAATCCCATACCACACTATGGAAATCGCAGTTGACAGTATCATGGTGACATTTGATGTCACGGCTAGCTCAATGGTTATTAAGCAGCCTTGTACCATCACGTTTGGGCATTTGAGACCCATGAAAAATAAAAAATAAATATGATCAGAAATTGTTTGGCCTGATCTGTTTATAAAATTTATTAGATTTAACCAGGATAAACCAATTAGATTACAATAAATTTACAATATGTACATGCATAATATAATGGTATTTATAATAGTCTACAAATATATTAAAGCACGGATTACAATTAGGAAGTTTTAAATAAAAGAAAGACAATTTCTACTGAGAATTTAAAGCTCGTTTAACCATTTTCACCTTTTGTGAAAACTTTTAATGAGCGCGGCTTGCACAACTGTTTCTTAATGTTATGCAAATAAACAACGCCTTTACAGCTTTAGTAACATTGGACCAACTGTTGTTCTGGTCTTGGTGGAACAAAATTGGTTACTTATTATTAAAATTAATTATTTGTATAATTTTCTACACATAGACAAATATATTTTAAATACATGTTATGGCTACCCAAACTTGGGACAGGTGCCAAAGTGTTTTATTTTCTAAATAAATACATAAACACCTAAACTCCGGACCCACGCAAACGTTTTCACGTGCGAAAGTCGCTGCGCCACGGAGGTTGTCCACGAATATCGTTTTGAGTGGCTAGTGTTAAGTTTCTAAAGTATTGCAGAAGGGGTACAAACGGGTTACTTCTTTTTTTAATATACTTTATACAGATAGAAAGAAAAACGTTCGTCTAATTTCTAAGTTGGAGGATCAGGTGACATTCGCTCCTGTAGAAATCAAATGTACCCCCATTTTATCAAACTTTCTTTCTTGTATCGTCTTGATCAAAAAATAGCAATAATACATAAGCCCCTGTGATTATCAGTGGAACCTAAATAACAAAGAGCTAGTAACTTCGCCTGGAACCGAGGCTATCTACTTCATGATGATAATAACTACCGAATGAACTAGGTACGCATCTTTAGAAATACTAACAAATATGAGTGAAAGATTTATGACATCAAAACAGTGTAATAAAACAAATAACAATAGTTAACTAATGATTATTCACGCGCTATCGGTTGTTCAAACATATCCCGCGTGGTTCCAAGTCATGTGCCGTGATTAACAGTATTTGAACAAAAGTCATGCATTTGTAGATCCGAAGTAGAAACCACGCTATTTACGTATGATCTGGATGCGTGGTGTTTGTAAATGTTCAAAACAACATTATATGTAGAATGACTGATGAGGTTAGCTTGAACTGTTATAAATAAATTCTTATTGCGTTAAACTTCTATGCATTCTTTAATCGGTGCATTTATCAAAATATTCGAATTTTGGTGTGGCTATTTAGAAAGCTGTCATAATTTAATTGACACCTTTTTTTTTGGTCTCGTGGAAAAACTTCTCTTGACGGGTTCCCCCGGCCCGGGGAGGACCGAGGGATATGTGGGACTCCGGGAAAGATGTTCGACCATCTGACTACCCACTAAAAAACCCGCTGTTCTCCTATCGCCTACATCCGGGCCCACGGATCTATGGCCTGCCGATCTCGTGGCCCCGGCGGGCCCCTTCTAAATTATTGGCGCCAGGGGGTCAGGATTTCGTCCCCCGGCGCTCTCCTGAATCAACAGTTTTTGTGCTCACAGAACAGCACGCGGACCTCTCCCTCGCGGCAATAGTGCGGGCGGCGGTCCTCCCCCGAGGAGCCCCCCGCGGTCGCTTTCTACGGCGGCCGGAGGTCGTTACCTGGTTTAATTGACTGACACCTACAAATGCGTCGTACGGCTAAAAGCTACCATATACGAGTACTATATTCACATTAATGTAAATGATAGAAATTTATTTCAAATTTAACTGAAAAAGCAATTGATGAGTCTCTCCTAAAAACGTGTTTGAAATCATTCTCTATTAACAACATTTGAGGTAACACATTCGAGTACATGTTGGCCACAATATTGAAAACTAAGACCTTTTTTATTTCTGTAGGACAACAGATAGGCTAACGGCCTGTACAATAGTTAGCAGTTACCGTCGTCTATGAATGTTTGTGACAACAGGGTCACTTATACGGGAATACGAGACAAGGTTATTATGGCGTCATATATAAAAAAGGGAGGTTACCGTCCATGCAGGTTTGGAGACCCACCATCTAGCTAGGGTTGTTTAGTCGGCCTTTTACGAGCATTTGACCCTAGCCGCAGGGGTCAGTACCTTACTCCGCCCCTGCACGGAGAGAACCTAGATGAAAGATCAAAAATCCACATTTATATCGTTATTTAGTAGTGCCGAAAAGTATACTGATGCCGACACAATATTTATGTTGCAAAAATGAAAAAATAGTTCTATTTTTAAATGAGGGTTTACAGTGTCTTTAACTATTAAATTTATGGAAACCAAGGTTGGAAGGAAAAGGATGGAAGGAAAGGAAACCATTATGTTACCATCAATATGTTAAATAAATTAATTTTTTTAAGAAGACAGCGACACTCAGAATGTTAACACTATAAATAAAGATAAACTCACAGAACCATGAATGGTTTATGTGCACAATTTTACAACAAGGTTCCAATTAATTTACAAAGTTTGCCTTTCTATAGATTTAAGTTATATTAAAACCAGTTACGTGTAAAAAGGGTGCTATAAAATATCTGAATATTTAGATAAAAAAATCCATGGGTCTAACCTACAGCGTGGTTTTTCAAATTATGATTATAATAAATGTTATATATAAATTATTTATTTTTGTACCCAGCAGCTCAGTGGTTCCCAATCACTAGAAACTCAATCTAGAAGTCCCGGTTTTTAATCACACGATGGCATGCATTGCTTAGGCAGTTATTCTCGCCTATTGTAGTATTATTGCCATGTGAAGAAAAAGATCATGAGTAAACCTGCTGCTGTCCGTACCCTCTAGGCGGAAACCCGAGACCAGTAATGGGACATTATGGGCTTTTTTTAATATTGCTGTGGGGCAACGGACAGGCTGACGGCCCGCTTAGAATTTAGTAGTTACTGTCGCTTATGGGTGTTTGCAACAGGAACTTGGGTCACTAATGCCGGAACACAACACAAGGTTATTTATAGTGGCATACTTAAGATCAGTGGTCGCCATCCAGACGGGCTTGGAGCCCTACCACGTAGCTGGGGTGGGTTGTTTGGGGCTGCACGGATAAAAAGTTGCTTTCTGCTTCTTCTTTCTTGCTCTTTATTCTTCAGGAAAATTTGGTTTTTGAATGAGCTATAGTTGTAAAAATATAATAATGATTGTTTTAATTGTAGTATGATTTACCTATGAAATAAAAATATTTTAGAATTTGATGTAGGATTTGGTATTCTAAATTTTATTTTACAGGGCCACTTCTGCCCTTAATACACAAGAAAAACAGATCATGGCTCTGCCTTTGTTGCCAATAAACTATGAACGTCTATCATAGAATAAGATGACTCTTTATTATTCTTGTCGACCGAAACCACACGACAATTTTATCTATTAGATTACTAAACTTTCCATTGACTTAGTTCATCAGTTTTTAATGTTATAAAAATACGGATAGCAAGGAAAATAAATTAACCTAGTTACGGTAGGTCACGAATTCGCTACGAACGTGAAGTTTTGCTTGGATTTCATCTGGAATAATAATTAGTCCTTACCAATATGTATCTTTGCTAACTAAGAGAAACATACCAATGGAATCGGAAGTCGATTTAATTTCTATCCCCGTGTAGAGGACTTTGTGGCGACCATGGCTCCTACACTAACCTCTACGGCATTGTGGTATTTGGCTACCGACCCCAAGAGACTTAATAAAACGCTCTTCGAAACTGGGCGATGGGCAACTGATGTCGCGAGATCATCAAGCCACAGATAGACCAATACAAATCGATAACCAAGATTGGTCCTCCAAGCCAAAATGGGCCAATGTAGAGTTGCAGTAACGCCACACCAACATGGATATGCGCTACCGCAGCTCGAGCCACGTCACCGGGGGGTTGCTGCCCCCTGAATTTACGCCGGTTAAAGAGTGGTTAACTTGAGGCCCCAAAACCTCCCTCATTAACAGACTGTGGGAAGAAGACCTGAATTTTTTAATTTCTATAGCGTACCAGAGTATCAGCATCGCATTCACTTTAACGACCTCAGTAGAGCAACGGCCTTCGTACATCAGAACGCCTGTAGGGATAATGGGTTCGTTTACCGACCATGTGGGTCGGTATTTATGTATTTATTTACAAAATAATTTCTTCTATCCGTGCAGGGGCGGAGAAAGAATACTAACCTCTGCGGCCGGGATCGGCCTGGCGTAAAAGGCGACAAAACAACCCACCCTAGCTACGTGGTAGGGCCTCAATCCCGTCTGGATGGCGACCACCTTTGGTCTTAAGTATGCCGCCATAATAACCTTGTGTTGTGTTCTGGTATTAGTGACCCAAGTTCCTGTATCCTCATGGGACAGCAGCGTGTTCACGATGCTACTGGCGTTGCAAACACCCAAAGGCAACGGTAACTACTAAATTCTAAGTGGGCCGTCAGCTTGTCTGCTGTCCTACAGCAATAAGAATACTAACCCTTGCGGCCGGGGTCGGCCTGTCATAAAAGGCGACAAAACAACCCAAACTGCGTGCTAGGGCCCCAAGCTCGTCTGGATTGCGACCTCCCTTGGTCTTAAGTATGCCGCCATAATAACCTTGTGTTGTGTTCCGGTATTGGCGACGCATGTACCAGCATCCCTATGCAGACAGCAGCCTGTTTGCGGTACCCCCGGCCGTCAGCATATGTGCTGTTCCTTACCAATAAAAAAAAACAAGTGTTCTGTTCAAGTACTGTTGTTTACTTTATATTTAGATGACGACGTGTGAATTCTTACAATACATTTACTATATAAATTTAGCTAAGGTCATCTCGTGGTTTCGATACTTTGCCCCAGTTATTTGTCTAAGTACAACTTGGTACCTCTTAAGTTAAATTACGTACTCTTCGGATTTGGACTTAGTTTTTCAAAAAAGTCAATAAAAAATTTTTTCAAAGCCAACTACGCAATGACCTTGGTATTGCATATTTCCGTCTGCCTGTCTGCTGAAATCCAGTTTTAAAATATATGACAAGTACGTAGACAAGTCGTTTAAATTTGATTAGAGACTTTAGGTACTAAAGGCGGGTAGCCTTTAAAAATTAATAAGCCATACTTGTTTCCACTGTTTTATTTGAAAATAAATGTATATCATGAAACCGCACGTTCGCGAAAAATCATACTCAACGTCTCGTAGCCTGGGGGCTACGAGACGTTGAGTATGTTTTTTCGCGCGTATGTTTTTTTCGACCTGGGGGTCCGGGAAAGCGATTTAAAGAAAAAAAAAGAGATTAAAATTAAATAAAAAAAATAGATACGAAATATTGAATAAAAAATTTTAGAGAAAAACATTTTTCCTTCATCTTGAAACGTCAAATCATTACTCTGTTCCATGAAAGCAATAAAACACACCGAATTATTGGCTTTAATGTTATAAATAGGGTTACCGTCCCCGGTTCACGGCTGCGTGGACAATCCCTTTGACCTTGTCGCACCGGCTAAACGGAATAAGTGGCACATAAACAACCCTGGACGTTTGGAAATTATTCCTAATTTAGTGGAAGACATCGTTGGACAATTATTGGCCTATTAATAGCGCCTGTTATTTAATAGTGTTATTTCTGTATAATATTAAAGAAAAAATCGTTTAAGGTAATTCGAAACAAGTGGATACGGCTTGTGAACAAACTGCAATGGACTTTTTTTGTCTGGCCACATTTTATGCCCTCTAGTTACTTATATGAAGAATAAATATTTGACCATGCCACTTTCGCAAGGGTAGGTCCAGGAAGCATTGGCTTGATTAGGTTAAAGGGATCCTCCATCCAATGAGTCCGTGTAATATAAAGATGAGTGAGTAGAAAAGCGAGCTTCAGGTACTGAAACGGAAATTTGGGTAGTAATCGGGATTTTATGCTTAGATTATGACGATAAGCAAAAAAAGTCATTATTTACACTTTTCTTTCGGGGTAAGAGATAAACGAAAGTTAATTTTGTTGACGGAGTGATTTAAAAATAAATTAATCTAGTTACTTTGCATAATTTAAAAAAAATTCGAAGCATACCGAAGTCTTCCCCGGGTTACAATTTAAAACGGATGAAGTCCCACGAACTCCCAAATCTATAATCTGCTTAATATACAATTAAAATTATTCATTATCTGATTTAAAACCATGTGAAATACTTATAATTTGTATACTAACAAATTATTTTACACGCATAATTTGTTTCGCGGGCGTTTAATCTGAGGTTTTGTATCCGGACGCAGCGGGAGACAAACCGACAAATGAGTTTATTGTTTGTTGGTGTTGCGAGTACTTTCATTGAAAGAACTTTTTTAATACTAGGCATTTCAGTTTATTATAGTATATTTCCACACTATAACTTATTAAGCAAAACGATCCAAAAGCAATTACAGTTATCCATTATTGGTTAATGCCAGTGTGCTTAAATATAAAAAAATTACTTGTTCATATACTCTCAAGGTTAACCTGAATCAAATAATATAGATAAGCCATGATTCCATGGAGATATTTTAATCTGAATGCAAACCGTCGAAGACATTCTGCAGCTTTGCACTGGGATGCTAAACGAAGCAGAATATCGCCGAAATAAAGATCGCAAAGGATATCCATGTCCCTCACTAATGTTAACTTGAAAAAAGTCGAAGATATTTTGTTAGCAGATCTAATAATCACCATTCGGTATATAGTTACAGGTGTCTCATATGGCAGTTCCTAAAGAATCTTCACGAACAAATTACATTTGAAAAAGGTCTTAGCACGTTAGGTGCCGAGAATTTTAACCGACGAGCAAATGAAAAAACGAGTCGAAATGTCGAGAATAAGTCTAATAAAGTACCAAGCAAATCAGGAGCATTTTAGTCACATTTCATGACCATGGACTAGAAACCTAGATTCACCATTTTGATCCTCAAACCAAACAACACTCAATGATCTGGAAGGAAGCCTCCTCACCGACGTCGCAAAAATTCAGTGTCGTTCGGTAAGAAAGGTTATGGTGTTCATTTTTTGGGACGCTGAAGGAAAAGCTTTTGCGCATCGGAATACCTGTAGGGGGTCACGGGTGCGATACATACACGCTTCGAGTCTGAGTTTACACATAATAAGTAATTATTTACAAAAAAAAATGTATTTATATGGATATCAGTTGTCTAGTAGCTATAAACCGCTGAGAGAATTGTATGCTGGTATATTAATGTATGATAAGGTTATGATTTACAATTAAAATCAAATAAATCCCTAAACTATCAAATTTATTGATAATCAAATTTATCGGCCTGTCGTAAAAGGCGACAAAACAATCCACCCTAGCTACGTGGTAGGGCCCCAAGCCCGTCTGGATGTTGACCACCTTTGGTTTTAAGTATGCCGCCATAATAACCTTGTGTTGTGTTCCGGCATTAGTGACCCAAGTTCCTGTACCCTTATGCGACAGCAGCGTGTTCGCGATGCCACTGGCGTTGCAAACACCCATAGGCGACGGTAACTGCTGAACTCTAAGCGGGTTTTCATCCTATCTGCTGTCCTACAACAATTTGAAAAAAATTGTTAATCATATTAAAAGTCTGGAATGCTCTTATAATTACTTGAAAGCTCTCGACATTTTATAAAACTACTATAAACCTGATTCCATCCCGATGATCGGCTAGCTGAGTGATATCGCGGCTAAGCCTCCCCGGCCGATGGATATTAATAAAAAAGTTAATCATGCGTGCAAAGCTCACTCGGCCACAGAGACCGACCAATAACGGGATAACGCGTACAATTTTTATCTCTTTATGTACATAAGTGGCTTTCAAGTTTCAGGAGATAGCGATTTTATTATATACCTATTTACCTATGACGAAATTATCGCCATCAAACGCTTAGAATGAGTAAAAACATTTTGATTAAGTTATTTATATGACGGCGTTTACGTCAAACGTCAGTTTGACAGGACTGTCAATGTCAACCTAGCGAAGCCTCATTGTCGATGGCAGTGCGGGTGGCCATCTTGTACACTTTTTTTGAACGGGACGGCGCCCGCGCACCACGCTTGTGACGAATCGCTCAGAATCTGCGCCATCACGCTATTTCAAGATTTAAATAAGTGTAGATATCGTGTATAGTGATTGCTAATTACCTAATTACATCTTGATTCATGTGAATAGTGATTAAAATACGTTTATTGTGATCTAAAGCAATTTATTTTTATTTCGGCGGCCACCTAACCACATAATTAGAAAAAAAAATAAGATGAGCTCTGGTGGAGAACCTACAGGCCTTCCTGCCTTTTCATATAATATAATCTATATAAATAAAAATGGATCGCCTAATGTATTGATAAGCACTTAACTGCCGCTTCAATTCGAAAAACCCACGCTTCTCTCATGGACAGTTGTATATTGCATCCCGCGTTGGAAAATCGTCAGCTTTATTTGTTTATACGCCAGGTGATCAAACAAAATATATCGTGTACCACGAAGCATTACAATAAAAATACCATCACATTATTACTGAAGTGTACAAGAGAGAAAACTTGTTTTTGTATGTTGTCATCGTTTATAATTCCGACATTAAATCAATAATTAAAGTGATCGCTCTGAAATTCGATTTATTCGTTTATTTTTTCTATTGGGCTGCACATGGCCCAAAGTCTGTCGGGTCATCTAGTGTAATAAATAAAAATTTAATTGTTTTGATATAATACTAAATCAATTAATTAAGTATGCGAAGATGGACTCTTCAAGGTCATTAGAACTACCCTAACACCTTGGGCCACGAGATCGGTCGGCCAGTTGTCAGTCGGGTCAGGCATTTGGCGATAAAAAATGTAGCAGGGGTTTTTTAAACTACCCCGTCGCGTCGCTTTCCTAAAAATTTATAAGAGGCGATTAATGGATACACGTGTTGCTAATTTATAGGCAACAAAAAAGGTTAAAATTATTTACCTACTTGTGCGACTAGTGGGTCAGACGGTAGACGCTATAAAAATCAAAAACGTTTGTCAAGAAAAGAGTCATCGACGTAAATAGGAAATATTGCCCTATGGATAAAAAGCCGCAGCTCCAAATTTGGATGCAACCTTGATTGATCACTTCAATGATAATGATCTATAATAATAGTCGATTTATTATAATGATAATTTCGTAATCGCAAACAAGTCAAACAGTTTAGTTAGAATAAGAGAATAAACAGTTTTTACATATATCATTATAATTCACCACGCACTGAAGTCCTAATCTCTTGCGTATTTTCAACGTGATGTTTTTGTTAATAAGATAAATTAAATTATATAAAACCAGCTGGTTACTACTGGCTATATTTTTGTTATAAATGGTAAACTGCCCTTAAAACCAATAATGATAAAGAAAAAGAATCCGTTATCTCAACAAAATACATTCTTATCGAATCGTTATCAAATGCGAAGTCTTATTTCTTTGACAATTCATGTTAAACATTATCGGAGCATTGGCATTTTTTCATTAAACATTTCTTCCATTGACAGAAGACGTTATAAATACTCAGGCATTTTCTTCGTACATGATTTTCGCTCAGACATATATCTTGTAAAGAGGAAAAACAAAATTTAATTACTAGTAAAATACCTTTTTGCTAAATTTTTCTAATAAAAAGCCATGTACAAGCAAATTTACTCAACTCAATATATAAAATTTAAAGATCAATTTATTCGATCCTTGCATAGAAGGTGGAAATCTTGTATCGTGATTTCGTAAACTATGCTCATTTTCTCGTACTAAGGTGGGAAAATTATAATAAAAAATTATGGTATAATATGCACATTGAATGAGAAACACTGCCTAAGAGGTACACGTCACATCGAGATTTGAACCCAAGACTTCTAATTGGCCTCCGAAGATAGTACATTAGAGGAAGTTAAATATTGTTAATTCTACAGGACATGTTACGTTTAGCTATAGGTATATAAATCTACGTATCAAATAAAAAAACATTGAAAAAGTTATGCTAATTAAGCACTGAACATTTCAAACATTCAGCTTTGTTGGTTACAATTTAAATTTATTCAAATCAGCATCAGCCAGCAAACGTACCTGGCATCGTAATGTAAATATAAAATAAAAACTCTTTTAAGTGAGACGTGATTCCGCGCTTCTTCATATATTTTCCAGAAGTTTCTCAATTGTGTTAAATAAAACAAATTTGAGATCAGGTTCCAAAGTCGTTTACACGTAGACAGAGCATTACGCTTGATACTTTGAAAACATTTGTCGCACTTCTAATGTTTTAAGTTTAACACTAATTTTTCAAAATTATTTTACATTTAGTCCTATTTGTGATATTTTTCAATGTATATTAAAGTCATAATAATTTTGATGGATTTAGTCAAAGCTTGGACAGATAACTCCGAATGTCCGATTATATTAGTCTAATAAAATGATAAAACAATAATATATTTATAAATGTTAACATTTATCTCTAATTAAATCTATTCTTGATGCGTTACGTCTGTTGCATCCCGAAATGTTACTTCTGGCCAGAGACATTGAAATGTCATAAAGCAAAATTTCTGTTTGTTTTTTTCAATCAGAGACATTTTATGACATGTTTATAAGGACGTAAGGTGATATAATATTTGTAATAAATATATTGATTGATTTGATTGTTTGTAGGGGACGTTTCTGTCTACCTATTTTTTTAAGAGGTATACCCACTAAAACCACCCCGGTGTTCCTTCAAACTCCTTTAGTGCCGAAGCCGCGGAACGCGACGGATTAGTCAGGCCGCGAGCCCGACTGGCACTAGCCCGCTATCGGAGGCCTCTTCAAAGTTGGGGGGGGGGGGTGGACGAGCCCCGGCATCTTCTTTCTCACACAGGGGTGAGCTGGACGCGCCCACGAGCGCTTCTATTTCATGTGTGTGCAGGCTGCGTCCCTTTCCCAAGGGGGCCACACCCGAGACTCATCACTACGGCGACCGGAGGTCTGTCGCCGACCTCCGGCGACAAATGGCCCTGCGTGCCTAGCACTAGTCTAGCACGTTCTCTCTCCCTGTCCACCGCCTCCTTCGCCAACATGACTGTCTCGCAGAAGGAACGTTTCTGTCTGCTAACCCAACTTTGATAAAAAAAATCTAAAGAGTTCTTGTCAGTTTAAAAATAAGAAATCCATTTATAGAATTTCACGAAATCACAGGAGCACCCCGTCATCACTATTCTCAATTTACCCAGTATTACACAGCCGGCAGTTAAATCAGAAGCAACAAATTAGTGTTTATTTTGATAGTACATAATAAATCGAATATTATTTGGTGTTTAAATCAAGGCTGAGTTACATTATCGTTTATTGTAACAGATATTCGACTTAAAATAGCTAATATTGAGATGAGCCTATTTCCTACGGTCCATTATCTGTTTTATATCTCCTTTTCTTTTGTCTAGTCGCTCTTTTTCTTATGTCATGACCAGCACTACTTCAATAAGCGCTTTAAACGTCTGTAGATTTGTACCGGGCTTATAACAATAATTAATCATTTATTAGACATACTTGATAGTAAATTGTTTTATATGTTTAAATTACCTTTTTTATAACTAAATAAAAACTATATTATAAGGTAAGATAAACTCTCTTATTTTATGTCTAAAATATAATGGTATGTCGATTACTTTGTCATTTAGATTTAAATTATGCGATGCGTTGTTGATCAGTAATGTAATCCAGATTTTTTTTGTGTTTAAGTCTATATTTTAGTTCTGTGTCTGTCCGTGATGTTGTTAGACAGGCCTGACGGAAGAACAGCGCTGGTTTTAATCAACCAGCAATTACATATGCTGAGTCAGGTCCAATTCAAGGCATACATACTGTTTGTATATTGTATAAGTAGATGTTATATTACAGTAATATTATAAAATGTCTTAAATAAAATATTTTTCTTTCTTTCTTTCTTCTTCTTTCTTGATAGCTAAAAGCGAAAAACCACTCATCACGAGATATTATTACTATACACCCGATTGGCTTGAAATTTATATAATTACTTATTTCGCGATTAAGATCTAAAACGGATTTTATGGAAATTATATCCAAAATGTGTTATTTTTCATTTATATGGTAAAACAATGTTTGCTAGGTCAGTTAGTACCATATAAAGAAAGTAACTTCATCATAATCAATGTAACGTCAAATCCCAGTTGCAATCGAAAATTCCATTTCGATGCCAAGTTTAACTATCCGATAATTCTTTGCCACTTCGCACGGCCTAGCTTCATTTTCCCTGATAGTGATTCCATTGATACTCCTTCACGACGTCGAAATAGCACTCCTCGTGTCGGGACCCGGAACAGGCGGCATAAGTGATGATAAAACGTGACAGCCATGCCAGCGCAGGCGACTCTCTTGCAGTCTGTCTGCAATGCCAACACGAAGATGGCGGTGAATGTTTGAGTAACTAACGCAATTGCGGAACCTGGTCCAAGACAGTTACTTACGTCATCTTTAACGTTTTTGTTTATTATGCTGAACATAATGCAAACTTCCAGACTTTCATTTTCTGGCTCATTTATATAAACATGTATATGTAGTTCCCTGCTAGCGGTAAAAGTATGAATTACTGTAACATACAAGTGACTTTCCCAGATAAATTACTAAGTTACTAAGAAAAGTTACTTGTAGATACAAACTTAATACTTTATTAAGGATTGAGTTTATGAACAAAGTCCAGAAGGAGATTTAGGTATCTTCTCTTATTTTGTATTTTCTACGTCCTGAAAACGTTTTTGACAACTAAACCTACGTACTTATGGGTTCAAAGTACGTGTTTTTTCTTTGATAATTTTTAATTTTTCGGCTACTTTTTATGAAATGATGAAAATGACTGCTAATAATGATGAGTTTAATATATTTAAATTTCGTATTGTCCAATAACTATTAAAAGTACTCAAAATCTCAACAGTTACTATAAATATATAGAAAGAAATAAGGGGTAGACCCATAAAATGCTGGCTTGAAGTCGTAAAAGCTGATGCGTACCAATTGATTACCAGGGATACTGAAGACCGTATGAAGTGGAGAAGGAAAAGTCGGAAAACGGACCCCGGGCACCGGAGCGGAAGTTCGAATCGCAACATAGCCTAACGCTTGGATGATGATATAGAAAGAAATATAATAGGATCCGTTATTAAGAAAATATTTACAATATTTTGAGTTAAATTATTAAATCTCATTGTAAATCACCATGAGTGTTAGAATGAAGAATATTATTTATAATTTTAGTCATATGGGTTGTTGATGTTTCGCTTGTAACACTATATTTTAAGTTCGTAGAATACATTTACTTAAGACTTGATCATATCAACCACATAAGCAATGAACAACGAACTTCCCCAACTTGCAGATTAGTTGTTAAAATCGCGGTGAAGGGATAAATTAGTTTTGGATTATTCTATTAGTTTCGTGGTTTTGTTTGACTTGTTGATTTTATCATTAAGCAATGGAATTCTGTTAAAATCAATCGTTTATTAAATTTCTAAAGCTTAATACTTTAGATTATGTAATATTAAATTATCTTTATTGTTAGATTACACGAAGACATTTAAATCTATTTTACTACAAATATTTGTTTGAAAGAAAGAAAGAAAAGCATTTATTTAGGAACAAAATATACATAATATGATACATTTTATAAATTTAAAAAAGTTCACTATAATAATAATTTTGTCCTAAATTGGACCTAATTCAACATTAATGCTGGTTTGTAAAACCAGTGCTGGTCTTCCATTAGGCCCTTGGAGTGACGTCACGAACACTCCAAAACCTTCATCAAACCCCAAAAAAAAACATTAATATCAACAAAAAAAACATCCATAGCGTTATACAAAAAAAATACATGTATGAAAAAGGTATGAAAATATGTATACATACATATGAATGAAATTAAGTTCAAAGTTAGTACCTGATTTTTGTGATGGTCGTGTGACACGTTGTAAATAAAAATGCGGCAACTCCATCACTGTTATAGAGACAGTGTTATTGGATGACCTAAAACTTATATTTATTTGTTTAAATACCGTAGTGGTAAAATACATAGTCAGGTCATAAGTATTGTCACACAGTAAAAACTTTTCTTTTAGAATGCTGGCCACAAAAAAGTTTATTGAATTCGAATTTCGAATTGTTCATGAAAATAAAAATGTATACTTTTAGAATTTTACTCATTTTTAAATATGGAGTGGACGCTTAAAGAAGACCGTGTTGCAGTTATTGCGTTGCATCGTTGCGGTTACGCGCCAATTCAAATTTTTAACATACTGAAAAATTTGAATATAATCAAAAGATTCGTTTATCGTACCATCAAACGATACAATGAAGACTCTAGTGTAGATGACAGGTCAAGAAGTGGTCGCCCTCGGTCTGTTAGGACTTCAGCAGTGATAAAAGCTGTGAAGGTACGAATTCAAAGAAATCCCAAACGTAAGCAGAAACTGTTGGCCCTTCAGATGGGGTTAAGCAGAACCACGGTGAAAAGGGTGTTAAATGAAGACTTAGGGCTTCGGGCATATCGAAGAAAAACAGGACATCGTTTGAATGCTCGTCTAATGGACCTGAGACTGAAGAGATGCCGCGCTTTGTTGAAGCGGTACGCGGGAAAAAAATATCGGGAAATTCTTTTTTCGGATGAAAAAATGTTTACCGTAGAAGAGAGCTACAACAAACAAAATGATAAGGTGTACGCACACAGTAGTGAAGAAGCGAACAACCGTATTCCGCGTGTCCAACGAGGTCATTTTCCATCCTCGCTCATGGTATGATTGGGAGTTTCTTATTGGGGCTTAACAGAGGTACATTTTTGTGAGAAAGGTGTAAAAACGAATGCTGTTGTGTATCAAAATACAGTCCTGACGAACCTTGTGGAACCTGTTTCTCATACCATGTTCAATAACAGGCACTGGGTATTCCAACAAGATTCGGCGCCAGCTCATAGAGCGAAGAGCACACAAGACTGGCTGGCGGCGCGTGAAATCGACTTCATCCGGCACGAAGACTGGCCCTCCTCCAGTCCAGATTTGAATCCGTTAGATTACAAGATATGGCAACACTTGGAGGAAAAGGCGTGCTCAAAGCCTCATCCCAATTTGGAGTCACTCAAGACATCCTTGATTAAGGCAGCCGCCGATATTGACATGGACCTCGTTCGTGCTGCGATAGACGACTGGCCGCGCAGATTGAAGGCCTGTATTCAAAATCACGGAGGTCATTTTGAATAAACTTTAATGTCATAAGAATCTATGTTTTGTTAAGTTCATTTTGGTATATGAATGGTTACATAATGAATAAACTTGTTACAATTATTTTACATTAAACATGTGACAGAATTTATGACCTGACTAGGTATAATGCACTGTTCTTGTCGAATAACATCGAATATGACTGTTTTGAGCAAATAAATGTATTTTGATTTGATTTTGATTTAAGACTTCCCAAAAAGCAATCATAGGCTTTTTCTTTTTTCAATGCCACAATCTTTTTTTAATTCTGGATAAAACGGCTTATACCCTCCCATATAAGCCTATTTCTTTTTTATTGGTGTCGGGGAAAAACCCTCTCTTGACGGGTTTCCCGGGAAAGATGTACGGCCATCCGACTACCCACTAAAAAACCCCACTGTTCTTCTATCGCCTACGCCCGGGTCTACAGATATGTGGCCTGTCGATCTCGTAGCCCGCCTTTTGTCTCAGGGCGGGCCTCTTCCTAATTGTTGGCGCCAGGGGGTCAGGATTCCTCGCCCCGGCGCTCTCCTGAATCAGGAGTTGAGGGGGACTGCGGAACAGCATACGGCCCTCACCCTCGCAGCAATTGTGTGGGCGGCGGATCCTGCCCCGAGAGACCGCCCACGACCGCTTTCTACGGCGGCCGGAAGTCGTTGGATGCTCTCCGGTGCCGACCACGTGGCCTGCGTTGGCGGGAGGGGAGTGTGGTTGTCGACTCCCGCTCCCGCTCCCGCTCCTCCACTTCCTTTGCGGACATTACTACCTTACAAAACGAGGCGACGGCCGTCCAACCAGGATCACCCCTGACCGTGGACAGAAACAGGGCCGGGAGCTACAGGTCCGCGCCGATTTGGGCAACTAGGGCGTGTCCTCCTCGTCATCCGCGCCACAGTTGTGGTCCCGACGTCATCTCCCGCCCTATACGACAATGGTGCTTCATCTGGTGCATTTTTGAACAAGAACATAAAGATAATGAAATAGTCATGGAATATTTTTGACATGGGTGCACATTTTTTTAATAATAATAAGTAGTAATCAATAATGGATAATAAATAAAAATCATGTCTTTAAAAAATATATGTGCCCATTTAAAAAGAAGGGCAAAATATGTTCTCTCAAACTCAGTTACTTAATAATAATAAGACTGCATGAAATATATGTAATATAAATACAATTTATGCAGTTGAAACAAAAAATAATCAATTTACATACATGTCACAATTTCTTTTTTTAGCTATCCGTAACAATCATGTGACTCATTAGTCACATGCGATCTTGCAGTACGTATTGTATTATACAAACGAATAAATTAGTAATCAAACATATGACACACCTATTCACTACTAGATAATAATATAAAATAAATAATGTAATTAATGTATTATTTTATATTTTCGCACCCAACGAGCGTATGATAGTATAATTACCATGTACCGACGCTGACGAAAAATATAGGAAACCTGCATACTGAGTTCATCGATATGTGTAACCCGTCAACCTGCCTTATACAAGCTTGGCGGGTTTACTCTGTTCTCATTAAAAGAGGCCCGAGCCAAGCTGTGAGACTTTAGGGGCCGTTTATGTATGTTAATATACCATTTATATGTTTCTGATTATTGTCAGATTAATCTATGTAGCCACTATCGCGTTTTACTAAATCTATTCTCTGATGTCTTTGATCAATAAAGGTAAATGTAAAGAAAAAGCTCCAACGCCAAAGATCATTGATTGTACGGTCTATTTTCATGTAGCGTTGATGCTTGTTCGTAACTTATTTTTTTCCTGCCCGAAGAGAGACAAGAAAACATATGCTAATTTTTACATGTACAACTGAGTCTCATACACCAACTACCAAAGGAAAACCTGTGATAGAGTTCCGTGCGTTGTTTACCAGGGCGCATAGATATGCGCCCTGGCAGATGCCAGTTATGATTTAATTAGCTCCTGAGGTTCTCGGTGGTGGCTTGTGCAAAAGAAAAAAACGAAAAATTACATATGCTACAATTTTGCAATTAAAAGAAAATCAAAGCAAATAATAGGTTTGAGAAAAGAAGCTTAGAATGCAACCAGAATTAAAAAATTAAATGCTTTTATCACATTTATAGCCATCGATTATCAAATTACCAATTTACATTTCATAAACATTCTTCTGCGAATAAAAAATAAATTTGCTATTTTAAATTCACATTAAAGGTCGATTTCATTAAAGAAAAACAAAAGACGCCAAACTTCCCCCAAATCTTAGTTTAATTCCGAGGCATGTTTTCCTTCATACGCATTATCCTATCATCCATAATCCTATTCTTTCATTTATAGGCTTATCCACTTTAAGACTGTTTTAAAAGTATAAAAAAGTTCAAGATATTTCCCTCCAAGAATGTTTTACTCGTAAAGGCCGGAAAAATAAGATTAAGTTGATATAAACCAAATTACAGAAAAACGTTGTTTACATATTTATTTTTACGTTGCAAAAAGAAACGTTTCTGGAGTATTGTTTTCGTTTTAGTTAGGAACATAAATATTTGAATGAACAATATACTATAGAATGAACAATATAATAAACAACAATATACAAAATTCGAATATACCAATAACATGCAAACAAAAGTTACCTTACGAGATATATGAAGATAATATTATTATATATAGATATAATTTTCTACATTTATATTTAGTCGTAAAACGTATTTTTTGTGTAAGTAAAGCTCAGACGACGCGACAGCGATTACGGGCGGAAAAGGCATTCCAACCCCATAGGAGCGGGGTCAATCAGCCGAGGCAGCATGTTCAAGGACGCACCTCCTGTGAGGTGCGTTCCCAGCTCGACCGCTGCATAGGGACCAAGCAAAAATAGCCACGAATACCATGAATATCTTTATTGGAGATTATCGACTTAACCGCTGAAGCCGATCCTATTCTAATCTACTACCGTTTCGGAGTGTGTACAGCTGGGGAGAAGAAATGGCGAAAAAAACTCCCCCGCAACACATCTATTGTGCACTTGTATAGTGTGTGGGTGTGTGAGACTATAGGTTATGGGAGGCAAAAGGTATCCCTGAACCTACTACGCCAGGCTGGTCTATGCCCGATTGGGAAGGATTGCGTCCGCGAGAACATTCGCTTCATTGTCCTGGTAATGGGGTCGGGTCTATTCGTGGGCACGTTTCGCGGGCGACGACGCACGTGAGTAGCTCAGCGGTTGGGCGTAGAATTGACCGTCTCCACCACCAGAGGATTGGGGTGGTGGGAAGCGAGGCCAAAGAAAGATTGAGAGAGGGAGACCATGTACTTCTTCACAGGAAGGAGTTCCAGGTTGCGGTATAGGTCCGCGTTACGAACACGGTCCTTGGACTGCCATGCGCAAAAATTGTTTTGCAGCCTCTGCATCGAATTGATGTAATATTTGCCGGCATGGGCAAAGACTACACTCGAGTACGTCATGATTGAGTGAACGCAGGTCTTGTAAAGTGACACCTTATACCTAAGGGACATTTTACTCTTCCCGCATATCATGGAGTAGAGGCGGCCGAGCACGAAGTGTGCTCTGTTCCTCACCATCCTGATGTGCTTGCCGAAGTACAAGCCTTATCCAGGGTGACTCCTAGATATTTGACCTCATCAACCCATGGGCAGTCAAATAATTTTATAGGATAGAGAGAGTGCCGACTCGGGTCAGTCGGCCGTCTCCCGTTCTGGAGGGATTTGCTGCGAGCGAACATGATCGCTGCGCTTTTATCCGGATTCAACTCGATCCACCTTTTGCGGATCCAGTTGCCCAGTGTTTCAACCGCCGTGTTGAGACGACTGCGGATCTGATACTAATTAATATCGGACATGAAGAGAGCGGCATCATCCGCGTATAAGGCAGGATGTACATGTGGAGTGCGGGGCGTGTCGCTGGTTTGTTTAAACAGCTTGTAAATGTAATTTGTTAAGAGGTATAGAAATGAATTATCTTCTCCTTTATGTAAACTTTTTAACAAATCCCTTGCTAGTGGTGTTTTTCCTAATCTATGGAAAACCGCATATATCATACCCATCCATAAAAGTGGTGATAAATCGAGATGTGAGAATTATAGACCTATAAGCATTTTATCATGTTTTGCAAAAATTTTTGAATCTTTAGTTCACACGTACCTTTATAATCATTTCAAACCTGTAATTTCTGAAAAGCAGCACGGGTTCTTAAGAAACAGGTCTACTATAAGCAACCTACTAGTTTATAAGGATTTTCTTTGTAAATCTTTTGCTGCTGGAGGCCAGACTGACTCTGTCTATACAGACTTTTCCAAGGCGTTCGATAAGGTAAATCATCGTCTCCTATGTCATAAACTAGACTTGTATGGCATACATGGGAACCTATTTCGTTGGATCTCTTCTTATCTCAACAAGAGAAGTCAGTTGGTGGCTCTGAAGGGCTACTTCTCATCACCTGTCATAGTAACATCAGGTGTACCACAGGGCTCTGTTCTCGGACCCTTGCTTTTTAATATATTTATAAACGACTTAACTGAATATTTAGTATGTAATCATTTGTTATATCTTCTTCTTCTCAGTCGAATACTCTTGACAGAGCAGTCGTGGTCACGCAAGACGCCCGGCAGCGCTTCACCACCGCGCGCCATTTGTCCCTAGCTGAAGCCTGTCTTGCGCAGTCGTTTAGGGATGTGTATGTCATAGACTTAATTTGGTCCGTCCATCGCAACGGCGAACGCCCTCGCGATCTACTGCCATTTACCCGGCCCTGCACAACCAGCCGCTCCACGGAGTCCCCCCCGCGTCGCGTCACATGTCCAAAGAACTGGAGTATTCGGGATTGCACCACCGATTTGTTATATGCGGATGACTTAAAAATATTTCATAATATTTCAAGTCCAGCTGACTGCTCCCTTTTACAGCAAGACTTAGATACATTAGTTAAATGGTGTAATGCTAATCATATGTTTTTAAATAATAGCAAATGTCTTGTTATCTCATTTACAAATAAACGAAATAGAATTAATAATTATTATTTTTTGAATAATTGTGTCTTAAATAGGTCCGTTGTTGCTAAAGATTTAGGCATTATCTTTGATGAGAAACTTTCATTCCGTTCACATTATCAATATATAACTTCTAAAGCTAATCAACTTTTAGGTTTCGTTCTCAGATCAAGCAAAGACTTCAAAAATTCTTATTCGGTATTACACTTATTTTATTCACTTGTGAGGAGTCTCTTGGAATATGCTACACCAATATGGTCTCCGTATTATAAAGTTCATATCGATGACATTGAAAGAGTGCAGAAAAAATGTCTCAGGGTATTAACTCACCGTTTGAAACCAGGTCGAAATAATCTTAATTATGAACAAAGACTAGCCCAATTTAAAACTGAATCTTTATCTATTCGTCTTAAATACTTTGATTTAGTCAATTTGTACAAAATTATACATTATATTATAAACTCAAGTGATTTAATTTCACAAATATCTTTTAATACCAGATATATTGCGCGTAGCATTGCACTAATCTTTTTGCACTTGAAGTTCACAAAAACAACATCTCATACTTTAATCCCATTGTTAGAACGGCACGACATTATAATGAATTGGCAAGTAACAGCACTGATCTTAATATATTTGAAAATAGTTTTTTTAAATATTGTAAATTAGTAAAACATATTCTTAAATAATTTATATTTGACCAGTTAATGATACATTAGATTTAGATTTAATTTAGATAGTAACTTATATATGTGTGTGAGTATGTATGCGTGCTTTGTGTGTGAGTATGTGTCAGTGCATGTGTGTTATGTGTGTATCAATATATACACACAAGGTTTTTAGGCATTTGTTGTTACAATTTTTCTGTATGCTTTGAATTGCAATCCAGATTGTTATGTTGAATATCTAAACTTATAATTTCTTTGGTTGTAATTTGTTTTGTGCATCAATAAAATAAAATAATTTAAAATCAAGCCGCTGTGCCAGACCTTGGCGAAGGCTTTCGCCACACCGAAGAATACGGCTTCCGTCTTCCAAGGCTTAGGGGGCGCGAATAAAACTTAAATAGAACTTTGCTTATTACTATGATCTTTGACGACTTCCGTGGCGTAGCGGTGCTACGCTTGCGGAGATCATGGGTTCAACTCCCGTCTCGCTTCTGGATGCTGGCTGCACAATTCACTTGTGTTATGGGTACTAAGCCACTGATAAACTACATATATACTTTTTTTGTTACTATAGGACAGCGGACAGGCTGACGGCCCGCTTAGTATTTAGCAGTTACCGTCGCCTATGGGTGTTTGCAACGCCAGTGGCATCGCGAATACGCTGCTGTCGCATATGGGTACAGGAACTTGGGGTCACTAATGCCGGAACACAACACAAGGTTATTATGGCGGCATACTTAAGACCAAAGGTGATCGCCACCCAGACAGGTTTGAAGCCCTACCACTTAGCTAGGGTGGGTTGTTTTGTCGCCTTTTATTGTTTGTTTGTTACGTTTTCACGCATAAACCGCTGAACAAATTTTGATAAATTTCGGTATAGAAGTAGATTGGATTATGGATAAGGACATAGGCTACTTTTATAATTTATATAGCTTAACAACGTTTGCCAGGTGCTAGTTAACTATAATCAAGGTTTTAGTTAATAAAGATTAACATAAAACAGTAAAATGTATTTTAAAAAACATCTACAAGCAAAAATAATTCGAAACAATCGAACTCTGGCAATAAAATTTATTGTAATGTGAAATGGTAACCTATTTACGGCGGCAATCAGTGAAATAAAATAATGTCATTCCATTGTTGTTTGCGTTAATTGGCTGCCACGCTACATTGGAGCCCAGTGGCTGGAAAAACTTTATTATGTTAAAAGTTTTACTCCTGCAAATTATTGTAACTATATTTATTGGTAACATTTTACATACTGCTGGATTTAATTTAGCTTGTTTTTTGAAGTGAAAACTTCTTCAGCGGCGTTGTGCACTTTTTTTTGTGATGAGTAAAAAATGTTAAACTCGCGTCAGGTGTCACGTGTCCTCATCGAAAATTCGTAAGATTCGTAAGATGTAGTTTTGCTCCAGTAATACCAACCTTATTAATAATGACTCAAGGTTTATTTTATAATGTAACTTTAAATTATTGCATTGCATTACTTATACATAATTATCTAATCGAATTGCAACTTTACTACAATGAAATACAGTTGAGTTTTTGAAGTGAAAACTTGTTTAGGCGCGTTGAGCACTTTTTGGGTGAACAATCTTTGGTTTGTAAAGAAGTGTTAATGACCAATTTAAACTATAATGCTTGATCTTAAACAATTTTTTATAAACCGAAAATAATAATCTAATAGCTCGACGATACAATTCACAAGTTATTTAGTTTTTAGTTTTCACTTCTATCGGCAGTCCCCAAAGATTACCCCGCATGATTTTTTTTAATACTTGAACTGTTGATTAGAGATCTTATGAACTATTATATGACCTGTCATATAATAAAAGGCGATAAAAAAACCCTAGCTACATTTATTGCAGTATGATGTTAATGTAACACAAATAGCAATAAAATATTCGAACATTTATTATAAACGGCATCATTTTGCGAATATTTTGAATATTAGATAAAACACATTATAATAAACTGGATATAACCTGTTCAATAGAAGTTGGCTGTTGACATTCGGTCAATGACGCCTGCGCTCGAATATTGAAATAACCTCTTATCATTTGTTTATTAGAACTTGCAAATATTCAGGACGAATTATGAAGACTGACTTATTGACTTTATTTTCGGCAGGATTATAATAGTCATCATATATTTAAAATAAAACCAGTCGCAATAACATTTTTATATTATTATTATATGCATGTAATAAGTTCAAGGAACTGTATGTTGTATATATATAATCAATTTCTATCTCTTACATTAACGTGAATATAGTACTCGTATATGTTATATTTTAGCCGTACTACGCATTTGTAGGTGTCAATTAAACCAAGAAACGACCTCCGGCCGCCGTAAAAGGCGGCCGCGGGTGGCCCCTCGGGGGAGGATCCGCCGCCCGCACTATTGCCGCGAGGGAGAGGGCCGCGTGCTGTTCTGCGGTCCCCCTCAACTATTGATTCAGGAGAGCACCGGGGGAACGAAACCCTGACCCCCTAGCGCCAACACTTTAGAAGAGGCCTACGCCCGGGCCTACGGAAATGTGGCCTGCCGATCTCGTGGCCCGGGCCGGTGCCGGCCCGCCCTTTCTCAAGGCGGGCCTCTTCTAAAGTGTTGACGCCAGGGGGTCAGGGTTTCATCCCCCCGGCGCTCTCCTGTTGACTCAAGGAGTTGAGGAGGGCCGCGGAACAGCACGCGGTCCTCTCCCTCGCGGCAATAGTGCGAGCGGCGGATCCTCCCCCGAGGGGCCGCCCGTGGTCGCTTGCTACGGCGGCCGGAGGTCGTTGCTTGCCCTCCGGCGCCGACGACGTAGCCTGCGTTGGCGGGAGTTGACTCCCGCTCCATGATTGAGTACATAGTTTAACTTGAGTAAATATGAAATATACGTAGATTCATATTGAGTACTTGCTCAAATTAGAGTCGTATGAATGTTAAAGTTAACATACACAATGCAGCATCTTTAATGGATGTTCGCCGTGCAAATATTAATTTACTTATAAATAAGTATGAAGGTAGATTAGGAGGTAAAATACGAAGTAACAATAAATCAAATTAATCTTTGAGCATATTCCAAAGGAAGGATTACCAAAGTGGTCGACATTTACCCGTTGGGGTCAAAATCGATTTCATAGAGGTCGACGTAAGCGAAAACTTATTTTAGGGGCCGACGAGGTCTTAAAATCGACCCCTTATAGTTAACACAAGTTCTTCAATAAACTTTCAAGATACTGTATAAATTGTGTTACGTGTACCAGCTTATTATGAGAATACTATAATTGTACGATGCCGGTCACGGACCCAGATTGCACCGTACAGGAATAAGAGGGACAGCTCGAGAGCAGTGGACTGTATGATAAAGGAATGGGAAGGAGCGGTGGCTAGAGAGACGTTGATGCCTTGCTATGGGCAAAGAAACCCGCACTGACCTTGTTTTCACCCCTTCCCGGTTCGGTTCAGGTCGCTGAGGAACTGTTGCACGGCACCAGCTAAAGCACAACACTGAACACACACAGATTTAATGGCACGGCCAATTAGAGTAACCAGGGAGGTCGAACGTCGACCGTCCCGTCCAGTTATTTCGTTAGAAATTTAAATATATTGCACACGGTGCAAAAGGTGGTTATCTCGTCAAACGTTGACACAAGAAGCTAGTTTTTCGTCCCACCCTCGCTTACCATTATTACCTCACCGAGAGTGAGGGTAGATTACAAAAATCAGGTGGCGGGATTTCAAATACCCCTATGCAAGCACCGAACAATAATTTTAGTAGGTACAAGTATTTTAGTAAATATGGACTTATGTTTTGTATTAATATAAAAAAAAACTAACCATAGAATTTTTAAATTAATTTGGCAATGGTTTCTTGCCCAAAATAGTTTGCGAATACCTGTTCTGCAGTATGTAACGTTACAAATATTTTTATCAACCCAAACATCTTGATTCTATAGAAGATTTCTGATATAATACAAAATCAATTGCACTCATACTTGTAAGAAGTTAGGAATCAAGATGTGCGGATTCCATCTATTAATAAGCAATTTAGGCGAAAGCAAAGCCAGATGGCTGATAAGACACGGACGGCCTCTTCTAGACGTGTTATTCGTAAAATCATCGTTAATACAGTAACAGGTTTGCTAAAGAACGTTGTATATTGTAGAATTTAGATATTATATACTTAGTGAATATATTAACAAAAGTAGACAATATAAAAGTTAATTTTTAACGAATTTTAAACGCGTTTCATTTTATGTATGTTCAGGTTTTTTGTAGTCGTTTCTATGGACGAGAACACGCATTTTATAATAAATCTGAAAAACGCGCTTTTTGACTGCCTTTCAGGCGTAATAGCTGATGCACGACAGAACGTCTGCGGAGGTCACAGGTTCAGCTCCCATTCCGCGTCTGAGTATGTATAATATGTATTTATTTACAAGGGATAAATATATGAGTAATATATCAACTTTTAAATACCCATAACACAAGTGCAATGCTACTTACTTTCGAACTAGATGGAGTTGTGTGAATTTTCTCTGTATATATAATATTATATATTATTATATTATTTATTTTTCATGACAAATACCAGCAGTGAAAACTTAATAATATAAAGATCTTTTTTTTATTGCTGTAGGACAGCAGACATACTGACGGCCAACTTATAATTTAGCAGTTACCGTCGCCTATGGGTGTTTGCAACGCCAGTGGCATCGCGAACACGCCGCTTCCCATAAGGGTACAGGAACTTGGGTCACTAATGCTGGAACACAACACAAGGTTATTATGGCGGCATACTTAAGACCAAAGGTGATCGCCATCCAGACGCGCTTGGGGCCCTACCACGTAGCTAGGGTGGGTTGTTTTGTCACCTTTTACGACGCGCCGCCCCGGCCGCAGAGGTTAGTATTCTTTCTCCGCCTCTGCATGGATAGTTATTTAAATAATACAAAAAATGTGTACAATAAATGTCCTTGTCTTTGCCCATATTAGCGACTTCAGCCTCTTCTCCATGAAACATACTTTTATCCGTGCAGGGGCGGAGAAAGAATACTAACCTCTGTGGCCGGGGTCGGCCTGTCGTAAAAGGCAACAAAACAACCCACCCTAGCTACATGGTAGGGCCTCAAGCCCGTCTGGATGGCGACCACCTTTGGTCTTAAGTATGCCGCCATAATAACCTTGTGTTGTGTTCCAGCATTAGTGACCCAAGTTCCTGTACCCTTATGGGACAGCAGCGTGTTCGCAATGCCACTGGCGTTGCAAACACCTATAGGCGACGGTAACTGCTAAATCCTAAGCGGGCCGTCAGCCTGTCTGCTGTCCTACAACAATAAAAAAAAATATCACTCTGTCCCTAAAATGAGGGCATGTGAGTGATAGTGACTAGGAAGCGAATAATTCCACGTATGTTACTAATTTAAGACCGATCTACAAATTTCGACTCACCTATGACCATCTCCGATCAACTTTACATAGAGGTTAGACGTAATGCCAAAGAATATCAAAGTTCAAAGCTACTTTGCGAATTACAGGTTACAAAAGGTCAGGAAAATTTTCCAATATTCGAATCTCTATATTCTATCACGTGCGTAGCTTTTAAAATTATTTAAATTATAAACAAACGATATATTATTTAAGTATTGGTTAAAGGTTAAAAAGTCTTAAATAAAAATCCAAATATGGAATAATCGTTTGCCGTTTCATCCCCTCAAGTTAATATGTAAGATTTGGTCTGTGATGGCGTTTGATAGCATGACATATTCGAATTTTAAATTACAAAAGTTACTAACAAAATTTATTTCACTTATTTAGAATATAAAGTATATCACTTTAATTTATTTACCACTATATTGCAGTAAGTGAAGTAACCATGGTTCCATCTGCGTCTGCCTATAAACTAGGCCTGAGAAAGTTAATAAGATATTATTAGGAGGGCTGACGACATTTGCACCCTTCCCCAACATTGTTCTCTTCACTATATTGGATTAGTTTAACGGAAAAAGAATTTGTGAAGGGATGTATGCTAGTAGTTCGAATTTTATGTAATATTACTATATACATTACAATAAAGTAAATAAACATACGTTATTTATCCACATAAAATAATTATAAAAGTGTATTTTAAAATCATTGTTACTATTCGTGGTAATATAGTGGGTCGATAAAATAAGTCGTAAAACGATTGACCACAAGTTGATTTTACATAAGGATAAGAACAGTGAGTGAGGTTTCAGTCAGTTTACCGTCATTTCTGTCGCTGTCCATCACATCTCGGCAACTAGCAAAAAAGCTGTCATTCCAGGGTTAAAAAACTGAGGCTATTATAGCCAGACTTTTTACCGGAGTCAGGAGTGATATTGAAATTGTAGTTTGGCTTTACTCGGGATTAAAAAGGTGAACAACGCAGACAAAATGTCAGAATAATCGGAATAAATATTAATAGAAATCTATAAATATCGCTTTATTTACGAATAATAGACGTTAAAAGCTGAGAATAAATATATTTAGTATCGCTTAACAATGATCTTCAAAACTTTACTTAAGACGAGGACAAAACTAGGACCTTCATAACTTAACTCTTACAAATAGGCTCGTGATCGAGTATTGACTGAACAGAACCTTCCTATTTGCAGCGATTGGTCCTTTTCCAAAATACCGGAACGGCTGACATAAGCCGTAATCTTTATGTTACACTTTATTCGACTAAATAATGTATACATTTATTTATTTAAAACATATGCTTAAAAGAATAAAAGATCAGGTTTTATCGATGTGTGGAAAATACTTTAATTTAGGATTTTTTGACGATCTTAAACTTCATTCAACATCCAACTGTAAGGTTTCTAAGGTATAGGTTCTCATCTAATGCAAAGAAAACTATAAAAAATTACAGTAAAAAAAAACCTAAAAAAAAACAAGCTTTTATAAAAATCAAACTAGAAGGTAAATAATAATTTTCAATAAATTTAGATAAATAAATTATTAAAGCCTGTTTTTTTTTTAGTTTTTTTAAACTATAATTTATTTTAAACCTTTTAGTTTTATTAACTATAAAATAAAATCGTATTAATATAATTTATTTGCTGTCAATACCCAATCGGTAAATGTTTTCATCAATTTAACACCATGTTTTGGCAGTGTTATTAATTAAACTCCAGATAGCATTTCTAATTTCTGGGTAAACATCGAGTACGAAAATTGCTTCATGTACAGGTCAGGCTAATTTATAGCGTGTAAAAAAAGAGTCACGCGCTGTTGTCCAGGCGGTCACCCATCCAAGTACTAACCGCACCCGACGCTGCTTAACTTCGGTGATCGGACGAGAACCGGTCCGAAATTTCATTAATCCTGAGGGTCCTGGTAAGGATAATGATACAAACTATACATATTATTGCATTGTCATCGGTCCTTGATAAGGGTGCAAAGTTAGAAATCAATACATCGTATTGAAAGGGGTGAAAATCACGTTCAAAGATTCCGTTACATAGATTCATAGATACATACCAAAAGTATAGGGAATACACGTAATAGGGATTCCTAATTAAGAGCTGACTAATGCAACAAACATAATCATTTGACGCTCATTAACAGGCTCCGACGTCACGCGTCCCAAGCGAACAAACGTCAGCTGACGTGTTACATGAAGCGTATTTGAATGGCTTTTAAGAAATAGCTTTGTTTCATTAAGAGAACGTTCTTCAGTAATGTTTTTGAAGCGTTTTAACCACAGAACACTTAAATACAGATCCTTTAAAGTTTAGTTCCCGACAGTATAAGATACCAACAGTATTAAATTAAATACAGCTTATATTCGATGCCAGTTGTCACATAACCATAAAATATAGTCCAAGTGCAAGTGTCACACAACCACCCGCATTATATGTACGGAGCTAAAAGAATACCTATATAATTTATTTTCTAACGTTCAGTACCGGCTAAAAGCAGTAAGAAGAGTACCGTGTATGCCCGCCTGGATGGCAACCGCCCCTGGGACTTCAGAGTCTAAATATGCCGCCTTAACCTGTGTAGTGTTCCGGCAGAAGTGACCAGATTCTAGCACCAGGGTGACTGGCAAAGGTAACTGCTTACTATAAAGAGAGACGCCACTCTATGCACAGTGCACACATCAATAAATAAGGAGTAAGCTGCAATAAAGAGCCGAGACTCTGCTTTTGAGTAGTACAGGGATATATTGTTCGAGAGAATAAAAAATTTGTTAGAGACTTTACTAGAAACCAAACGAAAAAGGAAAACGTATTCTTTAATAAATTTTGGATATTAATTTACAGATATATTATTCTAAAAGAAATAATTTAAATAAAATCGGAGGTGCTTGAACTCAATAAATACCATAACAATAATTATTATTTTGTTAATTGTATGTATACATGTTAATGATACATACATATACAAACAAATACATGTTACTCATAATATTTATGATTTAAATATTTTGGTTTTTTTTCAATTGATTTTGTTTTGTTTTTGTAAGACAGGATTTATCTATTACTTGTGTTAATTATTGAATTCTAAAATAAATGTGTTAATATTCAAAGTTTCGCTTCATCCAAGCAAAAACCTTTTATAACCATATTTAAAAATTACCGCGAAACGAATTGATACCTTTTATCAAATATTCATTATCAAAACCAATTACCAATATAAATCTCAGTTCTGTCTCCTTCAAAGAATTCTCAAACGAATATTACATAAATATTTACATAATTTAAGTACCTAATTATTTTTAACAAGATTTGTGGTTATCGCAATTATCTATCGGAAATATTTACCGGGCAGAACCAATTTTGTGAGCAAGCAACGGCAAATTAATGCAAACAGTCCTTGTCTATATTTTTATTCGATCCCGGTCCCTTGATTTTTTATATCAATCATATTAATACGGGAAAAACCATTTTTGAAACTTCCCAAAGGAGATAAGGATTAATTAGAATTAAAAAAGTAGAGGGAAAGAAGGAGAAACATTTGTTATTCTACATCGACAACGTGGACCTAGTTTTGTTAAATGATAGATAAATATTACAACATGTAACATGATGTGCCGAGCGCATATAATGTAGGATAAAGGCAGTAGGAACCCGTCCAAATTCACACAGAAGAATCTTTAGTAAAAGTTATGAGAAAAGTGTATTTTAGTTTAGTATCGCATATTACAAAAATGTTGAGTAATCAGCATCACAAAGTCATTCAAAGAACTCGCAATTTACATAATACGGCGCGAGAGTGTCAATGACCTCTCCATCGGTACAGCAAAAAACTGGCAATGACCTAGTAAGCGGGCGAGGACGGCGATCATTGCAGCGGGCGAGGACGGCGATCATTGCACCGGGCGAGCGAATACGCACTACTCATTTACGCGGGAGTGACAGTAAGAGACAGGTAATAACAGGTTAACGTACGGAGTTTGCACCATATGACTATTCTGTACGATTGAATTAGTGATTATATTTTCCTTGAAATGAAATATTTTATATTGAAAATTTTACATACATTTTTTTGCAAAAATGGGTTCCTTAAATAGTGTTTAGTGCGGAAAAAAAACTTGGACGGGTTTGTCAAAGTCATCCCTGTATGTAAAGTCACCCTATATATATATATATATATATATATATATATATATATATATATATATATATATATATATATATATATATATATATATATATATATATATATATATATATATATATATAGTGTGTATCGTCGTGTGTTTCTTCTATATACAGATCATATATAAACAGTGTGTAGAAACCGTAACCACCGTAGGCATTCTGACCTGTGAAAGATGTTACTCCACGGAGGCTGTCAATCAAGTCAAAATATAAAAATATATCAAGGGGTCTTTTTTGAATCAGACTACATTTCGAAAAAATCACAATCAAATCCCCGACAGGGAATCGATCCCACATACACATATTTTATATCCATACAAAGTCTAAAAGTCTTTTTATCCGTGCAGTGGCGGATAAAGAATATTGACCTCTGCGGCCTCGAGGGTCGGCCTGTTGTAAAAGGCGACAAAACAACCTATGTGGTAGAGTCCCAAGCCCGTCTGGATGGTGAACTTTGTGTTGTGTTCCGGCATTAGTGGCTCAAGTTTCTGAGTTTCTGTACCCTCATGGGATAGCAGCGTGTTCGCGATGCCACTGGCGTTGCAAAATAAATATCCATAGGCGACAATAACTCCTTGCTTTTGGGTGGCCCATGGTCGTAAACAAAATAAAGACAAATAACGGGATTAAATAAAATTATTTAATTATAACTGAGAAATGAGTCAATATTTGTTTTAATTTGTGCCTACACCTATAAATGTTAGGATTAATTTGGCGTGAGAGTGCAATCTACGTTGTTAACAATCCATTTGAATGGAAGCTTAATCCGGCCACAATCCGATGAAACCGTGTTCTGTAGCTTTAAGCTTCATGTAACGCATGTACAATTTATTTAGTGGGGATTGTTTTAATTTCGTATACTTTATATATACCGTACCATTTATCGCAATATGGTAGAGAAAAATATATAAAAAATAATTGTTATCTTATATTATATCTTTAGGTACATTTTAAGCCTCTAATTACGCTAAATATTGTCACGAAGAAAAATTTAAGCATGAATTTTGGGTCGATTACCATCAGCGACTGTTCCTTTTCTTGTCCTTAAATACAAGAAAAATGTAATGGATGATACATTAATAATACATTTACTATAATATATATTTATTTGATATAGTACATTTACTTTTTAAAAGTGACTGCCACTTGACCTTCCAACTCAGGGAAAAGAGACGATGTTCATATTTTACTGACTTTTACTTACGATGACGATGTACATATTATCCGTGCAGGGGTGGAGAAAGAATACTGAACTCTGCGGCCGGGGTTGACCTGTCGTAAAAGGCGACAAATCAACCCTAGCTACGTTGCAGAGCCCCAAACGCGTCTGGATGGCGACCACCTTTGGTCTTAATTATGTCGTCATAATAACCTTGTGTTGTGTTCCGACATTAGTGACCTGTACCTTTATGAGACAGCAGCGTGTTCGCGATGCCACTGGCGTTGCAAACACCCATAGGCGACGGTAAATATATGGTAGATGTCTTAAAGCAATAAAAAAAGACATAAAGAAAACTGTCTATAAAATTACTCAACGTAGATAATATATATCTGCTGATTTCTCCTATTCCCTTTCAACTTGATATGGTAGCACTTACTTTTTCTGGGGGGGATTACACGGTCAATTTTTTTTACTACGGGGCACATAAAAGCGGTATTGCGCTAAACGTAAGGTAAAAATGTAGCCGCTTTTCAATTGATTAAACCTGTTATGTTTTTGCTTTTCATTCCCTATCTGCCAGTGATGGTTATTTTATCTGCAGGACACCGCATTTGGCAATTTGCATTGATTGCCTCTCATTTCTTAAAAACTTCACTAATTTCCTTGATAGCTTCATTATCTGCTTGAACTTTGAGGTTAAATTGATTTATAAAGAAACTGTTGATGTACTTTCGAAGTTTCAATTTTAAATACATTAAAAAGTTTATGTTGCAAAAAGGGAAAATATGTATTTTTATTACGCAATTTATCTTCATTTAACTTTGGCAATGTATTCATTTATCGGATAAGATGTTTATTTTAGGCCATTGGTTGCTTTTACTCACAATATCGAGCTGAACCCAAAGGTATCTTGTGAGGCCTTTTGAAAGTAAATTCTTGACCTAACTTCCATTTTATTAACACGCTTGCATTAGCTTGGTAAGTATCTACGTATCTATGTAACAGAATCTTTGAACGTGATTTTCACCCCTTTCACAACGACGGATTTATTTGAAACTTTGCACACTTATCAAAGACCGATGACAATGCAATAATCTGTATATTTTGTATCATTATCCTTATCAGGATCCTCAGGATTAATTATTTTTATACGCTTTATATTAATTCGGACTCGATTTATACCCACTTTGAACGATCAAAAACATACAATTTTGCACCCTTATCAAGAACTGATGACAATACATAAATTTAATAATTGTGTCCTATAGTCCTTATCAGTATCATCAGGATTAACGCTTTCTTTTACTTCTACCGAAACGCCATCTGGTGCTTAATTAATAAGACTGCTGGAAAATGGTGTTCATTTAAAAAAAACAGCCCGAAGATGGCATTAAATTTATAAAAATATTTACCGATAGGGAATTGAGAACAAATAAATTGTATTTTATAGTTAACAAACTAAAAAGTAAAAAATAATTTAATAATTCTAATAATTCTTAACATAAGAATAAAATTATCGACGAGAAAATTAATGTCACTGTTCTAAAACCGTGGGATGTTTTGTACGATATTTTTAACCTCTGCATTTCGGAATGAAACTAATAAAAAAAATTATGACGATTCATCGTCAGTAATTTTATTCTAATGTTAGGAATTGTTTTTTACTTTTAGTTTGTTTAATTATAAAAGCGTGTATTTTAGTTTTTTTTTTTACTATAATTTATTTTTTACTATAAAAAACAAGGGAGAAACAATATGTAAATTAGGTATTTGTAAGGTATTAATTAAGAGTTGATTATAGTATGATGTAATTAGCTACATTAAGATTTAGTAAATATCACGAAATTATTTACAGAATATTAATTTCTCCGAATTTTAAAATTGACGAAAGTGTATAACAAACTACATTTTTCTTTTGATAGATCAACAGTGACAATATTTGTCATATTTATTATTAACTTTAATGTAACATTAGTCAGTATTTTATTAGATAATATTAATAAATATTTTAACCAAAACTGAAAATTATATTAAGTAAGCGGGCCGTCAGCCTGTCTGCTGACCTACAGCATTAAAAAAAATTCTAGGCATAGCAAAATACAGAACTACTTGACTCGTCGTAGCTAGTGGAGGCAGCAAGGAAAATCGTCACGTAGCAACTCACCAAACTAATGCCGTTTGGTAAACTGATTAAGAAATGATTTTAGGATGATATACAGGGTGACTTTGACAAACCCGTCCAAATTTTTTTTGCGCACTAAACATCAATTAAAGTACCCATTTTTGCAAAAAAAAATTGTATGTCAAATTATCACCATAAAATATTTCATATAGGATCATTAATTCAATCGTACAGAATAATCATATGGTGCAAACAGCGTACGTTAACCTGTTATTACCTGTCTCTGTCTCTCCCGCGTAAATGAGTAGTGCGTATTCGCTCGCCCGGTGCAATGCCGCCGTCCTCGGCCTTTTACTAGGTAAGATGGAGAGGTCACTGACACTCTAGCGCCGTATTATGTAAATTGCGAGTTCTTTGAATGACTTTGTGATGCTGATTACTCAACATTTTTGTACTATGTGATACAAAACTAAAATACATGTTTCTCATAACTTTTACTAAAGATTCTTCTGTGTGAATTTGGACGGGTTTGTCAAAGTCACCCTGTATAATATATGTTATTTATTATTTTTATAGATATAAAAAAAAACTCAACTACAACCATATGTTGTAAAACGTCGTAAATTTTTAGTATCCCGAAGAGAATATTTTTCAACATCAATATATTTTATAATTTCAGTATTATCTTTTATTACATTACATTTAATTCTTATCAAATTAATATTAAAATATAAAATTTTAGGTAAAAATATTTTATTTTATGTCGCACAAGGTAATAGAAATCCTGAATCAGTGTTCTCCGATACGTACGTAAGGTGCTTACGGGTTTTTTTTAATGAAAGTATTATTGTTAATTATTACATAAATAATTAAATGTTGTGTTTTTGGTATAATTTGAAGTGTACAAGTGTGAACAATAAATAATTCATGAAAGAATTAAGCGATTTTTACTACTTCATATATATGTTTTAAAAGTGTTTTTTGTTTACAATAGTTTTCATATGTCTCGTTGATTGAAAACAATTAATGATAATTATCATTTGTCAGTTCATGAAAACGGCTGCTAAAAGTGAACAAAATAAACTAAACTACTAATTTTAATCCTCAAACAACATTTTTAGTTTATAAGTTAACAATCAACCCTGGGATGTCAATTTTCATGACGTAAACATACATACAAAGACCTCTAATTCTCTGATTGAGCTATTTAGCCCAATAATCCTCATCTAAACACGTTGAGATTAATCGTATTGTGATTTAAGCCCTCACAGGTAGGGTATAATGGCTGAAAAAGGGTCTGCTCCTAAGATTAACTGGTAATTGTAAACGTGACTCCCTACGCGCGACACGAATCAAAATGATTATTTAGATTAATTTGTTGTGTATGTCGTCGTGACAATATCTGGCATCTCGCTTCAAAAAAATCCTTACAAAGAATTTATTTCCGCTTTCAGATATTTATTTTGGAACCTTTTTTTATTTTTATCTTTTCTATCCCAGGATAACCGAATGACCAGTACCACGCCGGACTCCGGGGGAAGCCGACGTGAATGTTAGCTTCAGCATTCACGGGCTCATGGTGCTGCTGACCGAGATAGCCAGCGGCAGCCGCAACGGCATGCTGAATAAAACCCTGGGTCGCCAGTTGCCACCCTTAGTCTAATATCATTTCACAGAATGGACTTTTGGTTATTGCTCTCGACGCCTCCGACTATTATCTTTTGGACTTAATCTGCGTTGTTAAGTATTATCACATGGTATAATTTCAGGTGTTTTTGCGTCTGACAACCAAGAAATGGGGATGCGCGAGCGCACTGTCCTGGAAGTCCCATAGTATCCCGCTGCGCGTAAGCAAAGGGAAGCACGCAAAATGCATTTTCAAGATAAAAATTACTCTTAGCCTAGACGGTTATCAACATAAATTATTTTCTCTTGAAACTCAATATATTACACATAAATAAATTATTATATGGTTTGAAAATATCTTCTTTATTTCCATTTCCATACTAAGTCTAAGTTAAAAAGATCAACCGCTTAAGATTCAGATTAGAAAACGTGAAATTCTCAACATTGGTTGAATTTCAATTTATTGCAATCTACCTTTCAACCTTTTTCACTTAAGGGTTATTGAGATTAAGCCTCCCTATTCGTATCTACTATATATTAATTAAATTTAACTGTCCGTTATAAAACATTTTCACTAAAAGCATATGAAATTGATGTCACTTACAACAAACAAATATTAATATTCAAATTTTGTCACAATTGTTCTCTTCTTTTGTTACAGATAAATAGGTCCAAAATGCCTGAAGCAAAATAGAAGGCATTTTCTCTGACTATTTATTTAAGATACTATAAAAAGTGAATCTATTTTATTTTAGAATAAGGGGTTACAATAATTAAAATTATAAGTTTTTAAGACGTCTTACTTGCATGATAATTTTCTCCACTATCCTTTGACGACACATTGAAATCCATGCAAGCGATGCCACGTGCATAACTAGAAAATGCTGCTACTGAGTCTTGTTAAAACTACCTTTAACTGTCTCCTAGACAGGCAGAGTAAGGACTTTAAAAAGGTTTAAACTTAACTATGAGCTACCGAACTCCGTAGCGCAACGGCTTTTATACGTACGACCGCCTGCGGATGTTACGGATTCGATTCCCGTCTCAAGTCTGAATATTTATTATATAATAATTTAATATTTAGTATGTTTTTTGCAAAACAAAAGTGTATATAAGTAGTTTATTGGTTGCCTTGTACCCATAACGGAAGTGTATTTTACTTTGGAATCAGATGATACGTATACGTATCATCTGATTCCTATAGGATCTTTTTTGTTTGAGAGGATAGTCAAAAATACAATTGCGTAATATATAATAATCTACAAATAATTCAAAGAAATTGCACCCGTATGATCACAAATACCACAATTAACCCAATGATATGTTGAACAGCGTTATTTTTTAGCAATTAATATAAGTATACTGGCACAACTCACACAGCGCTATTTAGTCCCAAATTAATTAGCATAGCGCTTGTGTTATGGGTACTAGATAACTGATATACTACATGTATACTTTTCTTTTGTTAATAAATATTTTATATATTTATCTGTGCAGGGGCGGAGAAAGGATACTGACCTCTGCGAACTAGATCGGCATGTCGTAAAAGGCGACAAAACAACCCTAGCTACATGGTAGGGCCCCAAGCCCGTCTGGATGGCAATCACCTTTGGTCTTAAGTATGCTGCCATAATAATTTTGTGTTGTGTTCCGCCCTATTAGTGACCCAAGTTCCTGTACCCTTGTGGGACAGCAGCGTGTTTATGATGCCACTGGCGTTACCAACACCCATAGGCAACGGTAACTGCTAAATTCTAAGTGGGCCGTCAGCCTGCCTGCTGTCCTACAACAACAAAAAAATATATATGTATATTATATATAAACACCCAGACGCGAGACAGGAATCAATCTCGTGACCTCCGCAATCATGCCGAAGTGAGTTTGTCGCTACGCCACGGAGGTCGTCGGAAAAAAAATATGAAAGAAATATATTTAAAAAATGTCACTAACACAAGGAAATCAAATTCGTGTTCCTCGAATAAATCCTAATATAATCTTAGAACATAGGGAATAAGGACCCTCACCGAAATCAGTTGAAAGGAGTTCATAACAAAGTTTGAGAGGGAAGCCCTTTGGCTCAATTCACCAAGTTTGCGATCCAAACGTGTTAACGGTATACATTTCGATTTATTATGGGAACCTTTTTAGCAACAATATGAATAAATCTTTACAAAGAATTCGATTCGTATGAAATCGAACTCGGAACTTGTGATTTCAATAAAACACGACATATAAAACCATTAATGTCAGTAAATATCTATAATAGATAGTAATAGAACAAAGACGTCTATCTATAAGAATATGCAGGGGTTATAGAACGATTTCAACAGAAAAAAGCATGATCATCGCCAGAACGATTCCAATAACTATTTTGGCCGAAGAAAGAATAAAAACACAAGGAAAGACAGCGAAGGAAAAAAAGAGTTTAAGGAAAGTAAGTGTAGAAAATTGGCAAAAAGAGTGGGAGAAGATTGATCGAGAGGAAAACTGGACAAAGCGACTAATACCAGATGTGAGAAAATGGTATTGGAGAAAATTTGGGGAAATGAATTATTATACGACCCAGGTATTCAGCGGACACGGGAACTTCCAAGACTTCCTACATAAAATAAAAAAAGTTGACACCGACGCATGCTTATACTGCGGTGAAAAAGATACTATACCACACACTATATTTGAGTGTAAAAGGTGGGAAGTAATCAGGACCTACACGGAGACTAGTCTCGAAATCGAAGCATCTCTTTCCCCTGAAAATATGCTGGAGATCATGCTCCGTAAAGAAAGAAACTGGAACGGCATAGAGTGCATGAGAATAATGAAGGCCAAGGACCAAGATGAAAGGGCAAGGAGACAGCAAGAGGATTCCTCTCTCCCCGCCTGTCGCGATGTAATGCCGAGAGGTGTGCCGCAGCAGGACGTGGAAAAAAAAAAGATAGTAATAGAATTATTATAGTCATTGGATACACTTAATATATTAAATAAGTCTGCTCTAATAGATATAATTGTATTTAAAAGTACTTTTAACTGGCTTTTCAAAGAAAAACCTCTGTTCTCAATCATGCGATCATCCCGAGCGAAAATTAGTCTGAAAAGTTCACGTCAAAACAATTTAATAATTTGCTGAGTCACGATTAATTCTAATTCAAGTAAAAAGTTAATTAGATCCATTAGGTGCCTAAAGTTCAAAATAGGCAATCGGTATCACATTTGAGTCTGCATGCACTCATGCAGACTCAAATCGCCTTCGCTGGTATGGCCACGTTTTGCGGCAACCGGCTAACTACGTTGGGAACAAATGTCTGGCCATGCCGCCTCCACCGGGCCCCGGCAGGAGGGGTCGACCCAAAATGTGAAGGTTTGACGTCGTAAGGGGTGACATGCGTGCCAATGGGCTCACTACCAGGGATGCTGCAGACCGTGCGAAGTGGAGTATAAAAAGTCGGAAAGCGCACCCCGGGCACCGAAACGGAAGTTTCGGTTGCAATCGGGATTTGACGTAGGGATAAAGAAGGAGGTACATTTGAGTCGCGACTCGGCTTCAATTCGTACTGTGGCGAGTATTTTGTTTATTTGAGTATCATGTATTATACCCGTATGGGTATCTTACTGATGGAATGGATGGTGTACCTGCACCCAAAATAATTTGGAAGGTATGATTCCCCAGGTAAGGTCCCCATACAAACTCTATCGCGCTGCAATGCTGCCGCTACATTGCTGCCGCGTCATTGCTGCCTAGCTCGGAATGTACTCTCATATAAGCTTATAGAGATTGTATGGGGACCGGTAGTGTCGCGGCAGCACTGCTGCGTGTAGCGTAGTTCGGAATCATACCTTTACGCTAATCGTCTTTTTTTATTGGCGGCCAACTTAATAGTAAACATTTACCGTCCCCTATGGATGTTTGCAAAGCTAGCACCGCGAACACGCTGCTGTCCCACAGGGGTACAGGAACCTGAGTCACTAATGCCGGAACAGAACACGAGCATACTAATAGACCAAGGGTGGTTGCCATCCAGACGGGCTTGGAGCCCTGTAGCTAAGTTTGTTTTGTCGCCTTTTACGATAAACCGATAACAGCCGCAGATGTTTGTATTCTTACTCCGTCCCTGCACGAAGGAAAATTAAGGATAGCGAGTGTACTGTTCATGAAATCTAGAGAGAAGCCCTCAAGCTTAAAGCGAGAACAAAATGGCAATGAGCTGCTTTTAATATATATAGGCAATTGTGTTACTTACGTATAACGACACTAAAAGTTGAAGTAACGACATTAGACATTACCTTATTGAATTATATTCCATAAACCTTGATTGAAAACCAATACTTCCTTAAAAGTTTTTCAATGGAAATACAATATGGAAATTAAATCGTTCTATAATTAACCTTTATAACACGCGACAGCTCATTTTTTTATTGCTGTAAGACAGTAGACAGGCTAACGGCCCGCTTACAATTTAGCAGTTACTGTCGCCTATGGGTGTTTGCAATATCAGTGGCATCGCGACCACGCTGCTGTCCCGTAAACCCTGTACCCACAGGAACTTGAGTCACTAATACCGGAACACAACACAGGGTTATTATGGTAGCATACTTAAGACCAAAGGTGGTCGCCATCCAGACGGGCTTGGGGCCCTACCACGTAGCTAGGGTGGATTGTTTTGTCGCCTTTTACGACAGGCTTTTTATCCGTTTTATATACGTTTTTATCCGTGCAGGAGCGGAGAAAGAATACTAACCTCTGCGGCCGGGGTCGACCTGTCGTAAAAGGCGACAAAACAACCCACCCTACCACGTATGGTAGGGCCCTAAGCCCGTCTGGATAGCGACCACCTTTGGTCTTAAGTATGCCGCCATAATAACCTTGTGTTGTGTTCCGGCATTAGTGACCCAAGTTCCTGTACCCTTATGGGACAGCAGCATGTTCGCGATGCCACTGGCGTTGCAAACACCCATAGGCGAGGGTAACTGCTAAATTCTAAGCTGGCCGTCAACCTGTCTGCTGTCCTACAGCAAAAAAAAAAGGTTGACCCGGGCTGCAGAGGTTAGTATTCTTTCTCCGCCCCTGCACGGATAAAATATTTTTGTTTATATAGTAAAAATGGCATGCACGTTAAACTGCATGTGAACGCGGCAGCATGAGTGAGTATAGTGTTTAAAGAAGCAGGCGTTACTTTTGGCATTATTTCGACATTAGCCTGACCGCAGCCGCAAACTAATGACACAAACCTACCAGATATTTAGGCCTAAGTCATCCTCACCAACAGACTAAATTCACCCTTTTCCCCGGTTGGAATTGAGATTAAAATATCATCATTTACTTAAACTAACGTTATCATTGCCACTTTAAATTTTTAAATTATTGTTATATAAACTGTTTTCTTGGTCCATTTTATACAATAAAGTTACCGTCTTTAAAGTTCTTGACTACTCGTATATTCACTAAATAATAAAAATCTTAGTACATTATAAAATTATATATTATTTTTACATGAATTATCTTTGTACTAAACCTAAAAGACATTTAATTTCGTTTCTTTCAAGCTGTTTTATATTCAACTAATTAAATAAATATATAAATATAAAATATTTTAAATTTACAATTCGAAATATGTTCATTTCTGACCAGTTCAGTTTGTAATAGCTCAAATTACTAGTAAGTAGGGTAGTAACCCTGACACAAAAAACATTTCTTTATTATAAGGCATTTGTCACCTACGATACATGCTCGGTCTTGTTTAGGTGACAGTATTTTTATAGCTGATAAAGTACATATATACATATTTATATGCTTATTTTGTATATATACCTATACCCATTTACTTTTACGTAAATAATTTTGTTTTTGAGAAATAAATAAATAAAAAGAAAATTTACTAAATAGATTCAAAAACCTAGATAACTGTTTGTGAACAATGCAATCGATTTTCAATAGCGTGTGAGACAATCAAGATATCCACAAAGTCCAATTTGTCAGATGAACACTCGGTATGGATTAATACAATGTGACAAACAATTGGCTGGTCCAAAAGCAATATTAACATTTGGATTATTATTAAATGATATTGAAACCTTTTAATAAATTAAATCCTAATTAAACAAACACAAACAGCTATAATATACTTCACTTATATTCAAACACTGAATGTATGTTAATTAGCCATTATTTAATATCAAACGACTTACATTAATAGAATAGTAAAAAATATCATGCACAACGAGTACAACCCGAATTTTTGTACAGAACCCTCAGCAGAGGGTTTTTCCCTTTTTCTCCGTGCAGAGATGGAATAAGAATACTAACCTCTGCTGCGTCGGCCTGTCGTAAAAGGTCACAAAACAATAATACGTAATAGGACGCTAAGCCCGTCTGGATGGTGACTACCCTTTGTCTATAAGTATGCCGCTATAATAAACTTGTGTTGTGTTACGGCATTAGTGACCCAGGCAAACATCCATAGGCGACGGTAACTGCTTGTAATATATGAATGTGAATTTGACGTTAACAAGTTAACTAATTATGACGAATATATTCATGATACAACTTTAACTCCGTTAATAACAGTTAATTGGTTAATTGATTGAACTGATTTTTATGTCCATACACGGTTAATTTAGACTTTATTAGATGTAAACCTAAACTTTCACTTTTTTTATTGCTGTAGGACAGCAGACAGGCTGACGGACCGCTTAGAATTTAGCAATTACCGTCGCTTATGGGTGTTTTCAACGCCAGTCGCATCGCGAACACGCTGCTGTCCCATAAGGGTACAGGAACTTAGGTAACTAATGCCGGAACACAACACAAGGTTATTATGGCGGCATACTTAAGACCAAAGGTGGTCGCCTTCCAGACGGGCTTGGGGCCCTACCAAGTAGCTATTTCACTATAGTTGATGACATCAAGGGCGTGTGCCGTGTGGTCCCGGCCGAAGAAAGAATAGGGCCACCCCAAATCATCCCAAGGGAGTCGTAAAAGCCGACTGATGGGTCACTCCCTCTGCCAGCTTGCACGCGGCGAGGGAAGGACACCTCTAGGTTTCCCTTTAGAGGTTGGGAGGTCGGACGGCAGTCGCTCCCGTAAAAACCAAAACTAGCCAAGTAATCATGGTCAGAACACGGAAAGGTATTGTCACGGATAGGGCGTCGCCGCAAAACGACGCGCAGGAACTTCGCCCGACTCCTGTGACAAGTGGACTAGGGCTGCCGTGCCGTGGGCGAGCACGGCTAAAGACATTAGCCCCATCCAAAAGGAAACTCCGCTTCGCAACGTGGAATATTGGCACGCTAACCGGACGCGCGAGAGAGTTGGCCGATGTGCTCTCCAGGCGGAGGGTGGCCGTGGCGTTCCTGCAGGAGACTCGGTGGAAGGCCAGCAGATCCCGGTTCATTGGGAATGGCTACAAGCTGATCTACACAGGTGCACCTGGTGGGGAGAATGGGGTTGCCATAGTGCTCTCGGAGGAGTTCCAGAACGACATTTTGGAAGTGAAACGTCATAGCGACCGGCTTATGGTCGTTAGGGTGCTTATCGATGGGGTAGTTACCCACTTGATAAGTGCCTATGCGCCACAGGCCGGTTGTGACGACACCGATAAAATAGCGTTTTGGAATCAACTCGGAGAAGTGCTCCGTGGAATCCCATTATCACAGGGGATCGTTTTGGGGGGTGATCTGAACGGTCATGTGGGTGATGAATGTGGGGAATTTGAGCGTGTTCACGGTGGATTTGGGTACGGTAGCCGCAACGCGGAAGGGGAGGACATCCTCAATACGTGTGCGGCGGCCGACCTTGCCATCGTGAACACGTATTTCAAAAAGAGACCCGAGCATCTCATCACCTACAAGAGCGGGAGGAATGCTACCCAAATCGACTTCCTACTCACTAGGAGACACCACATCAGCTAAGTGGCCAACTGCAAGGTCATACCCGGTGAGAGTCTCACTGCACAACACCGTCTTCTTGTCATGGACCTCTGCGTAAAGCCCAAAGGCAAATGTGTCGACCACCTTCAACGCCGAATCAGGTGGTGGCTGCTTGATGAAATCAAGTCCCAGGAGTTCGCCTCTGCCATCGGCGACAAGTGCGCCGGAGGTGAGGGCGAACCGGTTCAAGCTTACTGGGACAGGATTCAGGCGGCTATCCTTGGGTCGGCGAGAGAGGTGCTTGGCGTGTCCAAGGGCGGACGCAAGTGTGACAAGGAGACTTGGTGGTGGAACGACGCAGTCCAGAGGGAGACCAGGGCGAAAAAAGCCCTCTTTAAGAAGTGGCAAGCGTCCAGATCTCCTGAAGATCGCGACGCATACAGAGATGCCAAACGCGCCACCAAGAAAGCTGTAGCCAGAGCCAGACGAGACCACTTACAACCACTTTACGATAAGTTGGACTCGTCTGAGGGACAGAAGCTCATATATAAGTTGGCGCGCTCCAGGGTCAAAGCGGCACAGGATATTTCCAAGTGCCGCTGTGTAAAAGACCCCGGGGGCAACCTGTTATGCGAGGACCTCGCGGTGAAGGAGAGATGGCGCTCATATTTCCACGAGCTGCTGAACAAGCAGCATAAAGAGGTGCAGCCGTCAGATCTTCCTCCGAACCAAGGACTAGTGCCACTGATAACGCCTGCAGAAGTCCAGAATTGTCTTCGCCGCATGAAGAATCGGAAAGCTGTTGGATCCGATGGAGTCCCCATCGAAGCCTGGAAGGCGATGGGCTCTCGTGGTGTGGGCACTTTAACAGACCTTTTTAACCAGACACTCCTCACCGGTACGATCCCGAACCAATGGAGGCTGAGTATCATTACTCCAGTCTTCAAAGGCAAGGGATCGGTGCAGGAGTGCGGTAAATACCGTGGAATAAAGGTCATGTCCCACACCATGAAGCTCTTCGAGAGGGTTATCGACTCTCGGATTCGACAGGAGTGCACTGTCTCGGAATGTCAATATGGGTTTCGCCCTGGTCACGGGACAATGGACCCTATTTTTGCCCTAAGGACTGTCGCGGAGAAATACAGGGCGAAGAATACGCCTCTGCATTGCCTGTTTCTTGACTTGCAGAAGGCCTTCGACTGTATTCCTCGCGCGATAATCTGGTGGGCATTGCGGTCCAAAGGGATTCCAGAGGCCTATATTGAGATCATCCGAGACATGTACCGTGATTCCGATTCCGTAGTTCGGACCGCTGTTGGCGACACAAAACCTTTCCCCATCACCGTCGGGGTGCACCAAGGATCCGTCCTTAGTCCGTTTCTGTTTAGCGTGGTATTAGACGTATTGTCAAACAGCATCAGAAACTCACATGAGCAGCCCCCGTGGCTGCTCATGTATGCTGATGATATCGCGCTAGCAGATTCGGACAGGGGTAGGCTGGTGCGACGTGTGAAGGTGTGGAAGGAGTCGCTTGAGAACGGTGGTCTGAAGCTCAATGTGGCGAAGACCGAGTACTTGGCCTGTAACTCCACAGATCCCACACCCGTACGCATAGACGGCAACACGGTCGAGCGCACGGACCATGTGAAATATCTGGGATCTGTGTTTCATGCGTCTGGTGACATCGATTGCGACGTCAAGGCACGCATTGCTGCCGCGTGGGCCAAATGGCGTGAGGTAACTGGTGTCATTTGTGACCCCAAGATGCCGGTAAAGTTGAAGGGACAGGTCTATAAGACCATCATTAGGCCTGTCCTTTTATACGGCTGTGAAGCGTGGCCGGTGTTAGAGCGACACAAGCAAGAACTGCGTGTCACGGAGATGAATATGCTGCGGTGGATGTGTGGAGTGACGCGGAAGGACCGCGTTAGGAACTCCCGCATTCGTGGTAGTCTTCGTGTCCGTGACATTGCAGATAAATTGCAGGAGTGTCGGCTCCGTTGGTATGGCCATGTTTTACGGCAACCGGATGCTTACGTGGGAAACAAATGTCTGGCCATGCCGCCTCCGCCGGGCCCCGGCAGGAGGGGTAGACCCAAAAAGTGCTGGCTTGACGTTGTAAAGGGTGATATGCGTGCCAATGGGCTCACTACCAGGGATGCTGAAGATCGCGCGAAGTGGAGTAGAAAAAGTCGGAAAGCGGACCCCGGGCACCGAAACGAAAGTTTGGGTGGCAACCGGGACTAACGCTAGGATGATGATGATGATGATGACATCAAGGGCGTAGCGTCTAAGGCACTTCGGTACGCTTGCGGAGGTCTCGTGTCTGGGTGTTTTTCTATAATATGTATTTATTAACAAAAAAGTATATATATTAGTTATCTAGTACCCATAACACAAGTGCTATGCTACTTACTTTGGAACTAGATGGCGTTGTGTGAATTGTATAATATTTATTTATATGGTTGCATACGTTTTTTTGAAATAAATTACAAAACGACAGATAGAATATTTTTTTAACATAAAAAATCCTTATACTTCGAATATATAGGTTTCCGCTGAAAGTGCAAGCCAGACTAGCATTAAAATACTTTCTAATGGAAATATGGAACGTGTATTCAATCTGTACTTTAATATAAGACGTGAGAGCATTTTGTATTAGCTGTAATGTTGCATTAACATGCATGTACGTACATATTATCAGATAGGAGAGAATAAATTATATGAAAAAATAGTTGGAAATATCTTAATTTCATGGTTATAATACTTTTTTTTCTTTTATCTCAGATTTTATATACATGAATTCATAGTAATTGAAATGGACAACTAATGGGTGAGTAGGCCGTTTATATACTATTGTAAGGTAGGTAGGTTGTCGAGTGATATAGTATATCGTATACTCGTAACTGTTTATAGACTCAATCATATAATATGTATATAATCATCATACTACGAAAGTTGGAATAGATATAACTATATTTTTTATACTTATATGTAATCCTCCTGTTCGAACTATGCTGATCTACTTAGCAGTGGCACATGTTATGATTGATAACATTTTTCATAATAATATGGAAAAATGTCAGACGTCTATTGTCGAATTAGGACTTTCCGGTCATACTGCTTAAATAATACAATTTACTGTAAATAAAGTATACAAAATTAAATTTTGGTACTCTTTTAAATGTGATCCTTGCTAATATTATAAAGAAAAAGTTTGTATGTATGTTTGTTACTCTTTCACGCAAAAGCTACTGAATGAATTTTAATGAAACTTTACAATAATATAGCTTATACATCAGAATAACATAGGCTATAATTTATGAGGATATTTTGTGAATTTTCCATATTATAACGATAAGTCAAGTAAGTAGGAAAAAATTCAGCCACCTGCTAGCTACTCTGGCGTGCGCTGCAAAAATCGTTAGAGTTACACGTAATAGTGTATAATAGAATTTTTTATCTTAAATAGTCCTATAAAAAAGCCCGCAACAGTATTTATCTATATTTTATGTGTAAGCCATTTTTGCCAAAATAGTGAACTATAAATACAATAAAAATTGATAATTTATTTATAATGCACATTTGCTAGTAACAATTCTTCTAATTCTTCTAGTATATCTTCTACAAATCTAAAACTGAAAAACTTACTCCATCCGACATTGATGAAGTGACGAATTTCAGTTTTGATATTAATTTGTGCTTCACTTGATTTTTATATAATGTTAACGAGGAAGCTGTAATCACAGCTTATAATGAATATACTATTTCTCAATTAAGATTTATTAAATTGATTAAGAAGAAAAGAACGTGTTTTTATTGCATTGAAAAGATGTATACGTGCTATATGCCATCTCCAGAAATCTGATTCTTGGAAGAATTATTTTATAAAAGTAAATCTATTTACACTTCCGTCTTTATACATGTTAGAAGTTGTACACGGCATTAAATAGTAGACGGTACAATAATTCATATCTATGTTCGTCGTTCTGTAAGACTGGGTTATGATCCCATAGCATATTTGGAATGGCCACACAAATATATAATAAAATTCCTTTAGAATAAAAAAACTGACATTAATCAATTCAAATCAAAATTACAGGAAACGTTAAGCAAGAGGGCATAATATTAAAGTATAAAAGAATTTCTGGTTGCAAATTGTAAAATTTTATTAACATGATTTATTAATGATGATTTTCGATTTTGTAACATTGGTATACCTAATTTCTATTTTTATGTTTGTTTAGATTTATTATTTCTTTTTAACAGGACAGACTTTAAACAATTCTTAAATAATACAATTGTGAGCTGATAATTCAAAAGAAACATTATAAGCTCGCATGTGGCAGAATACAGAGATTCGAATATTAAATTAAATTTTGAACTTTTGTAACCTGTTATTTGCAAAATAAATAGAACTTTAATTTTAACTTTTTATAAACTGTTATAATATAATTTTTTTGTTAACAAGTTTTTATTTTATAATTTTTTTGGCTATAATCTACTAAATTACTACATGTTTAAATAAATCAATTCTGTCAAAAGTTATGCGTGGTCATAGATATAATCAGTGAGTGAACAATCAATCATTCTCTGTTTTCGTAACCTTAAGGTTGGAATTTTTATCCCAAATTTCTATAGGACCAATTTCGGGGTTATCTATACCCTTTCTAATAAAAAAAGATTTTTGAAAATCGGACTACTCTGTTAAAAGTTATACATAAAAAAAAGAAAAAATATATATACGCGTTGACTTGAGAACCTTCTCTGTTCTTTTCGTCGGTTAATAAAAGGAATGCGTGGCACCTTTTATAGGTAGAAATAAAATGATGAACTAGTTGTAGTTCTTGGTTCTAGTGGGGGTCAGACGACTAACATAATAATATATAATAACATTAAGAAATAATGAGAGAATATATTTGGAATCTAAGTATATATCCGCCGGTGGGTTTTATAGTTTAAAATATAAAGCAATAGCTTATAACATTAAATAGTACCATTAAATACATTGTATTCAGTCGACGAAGTATACTGTAAGCGCACATTGAAAATTGAATTAAGTTTCTATGTTAAGCGATGGCAACAGGTGAGGTAAAACTTCGTCACTAGTTTACTAAACAGATTGCCGAGTTTTGGTATTTGGCAATTTAAATTATGGGTAAGCAGCGCTGATGTACGAAGCGTGATTGTAATATTGAATATGAAAACCAATGACGGAATTATATCATTTTTATATTGCTGCGGGTCAGCAGACAGGATGACGGTTTATTTAATAGTAAACAGTCAGGCAGGTGGCCGGTTGTAAAAATTAAGCAACAACTATATTACAACATGTAACATGTTGTGTCGACCCCATATAATGTGGGATAAGGGCAGGAGGAAGAAGAGTTACAGTCACATATGAAAGTTTGTGACACTAAACTAACACACGAAAGGGCATCGCTAACATACTGCCAAACTAAGAAGAGAAAAAAGAAGTAAAACCTAAATGTAACTTTAACAAAATATTGTTGTTTTGCGCGTTTACAGTAGTTGTAGTCCGGTAGTGTAGTCCGGCATTAGTGACCCAAGTTCCTGTACCTTTATGGGACAGCAGCGTGTTCGCGATGCCACTAACGTTGCAAACACCCATAGGCGACGGTAACTACTAAACTATAAGTGGGCGGTCAGCCAATCTGCTGTCCTACAGCAATAACAAAAAGATTCTTTCAGCTAAGACTTCTTCAAATTCTCATTGTGATTTGATTTATAAATATTTAAAAATACCATTAGAAAAATAAACAAGTAATTGTTCCCTACGATTATAAAGTATATATCAGTGAAAAATTATTTTCAATAAATTTAAATTAAGAATAATGTGATTAAGAAAAAAAATTATTGTAAAGTTTAAATTTATTGAAAACTATTTTTTACGTTTTAGTTTGATTTTCTATAAAAGCGTGTTTTATTAGTTTTTTTTTAACTAGGTATAATTTCTTTTGATTTGACTTTTTATTTTGATTAACTATATAATATAAAGGTTAATAAAAGGTAAAGGTTTTCATTAATTTAACGCCATCTTCTGGCAGTGTTATTAATTGAACTCCAGATGGCGTTTCGGTAGAATTTTGAATTTTTGATTGTTCAAAGTCGGTAAAAATTGAGTCCGAAGATTCCGTTACATACAGGTCAAATTAATGTAAAGCGTGTAAAAAAAGAGGCAAAAGCCGCTGTCACACGGTGTTCCCAGACGGTCACCCATAAAAGTACTCACCGCGTACTCACCGCGCCCGACGCTGCTTAATTTCGGTGAACGGACGAGAACCAGTCCAAAAATTCTGACGCTAATTAATCCTGAGGATCCTGGTAAGGATAATGACACAAACTATACAAAATGCATTGTCATCGTTCCTTGATAAGTGTGCAAAGTTTCAAACCAATCCGTCGTTTTGAAAGGGGTGAAAATCACGTTCAAAGATTCCGTTACATATATACATACCAAACTAATAAAAGCGTGTTATAATAGTAATACGTAATTGTTAAAATTATAATACCATATAATATTATTAATATTATTATACATACTTTATCTCGACGTATGTCGGTTTTTTTATGAATACCCCGTCCTGTAGCCCACGGGAAGAGGGATATTCATGCCCCCCTAACTATTTAGTACGGTGAGTGTGTGTTGTGTTTTGTGTTCTTCTACCACTCCCTCTGCTTCCTTCCTGATGTGCGTTTGGCGATTAATATTATTACCATATAACATTTTATTACCATGGAAATTTGTTTGATTGGTCAGTTAATAATTTAAGTTTGGTTTATATTTATACCGATTTCATTAAATGTCCTTAAATTTAATAACCAGTAAAAAGTTTTCGCTCAGTTTAAAATAGGACCAATTACAAACGGATTAATACTCATGAATAATGTATAGGGCAAGAGAACTGTATTACGCAGTCACTTAGTTTACATTACATAAGCGATAGCGATTTTATTTTATCTAGTAAAAATCGCTAATACTACAATCTGATGGCACGGATTCATTAGTCACATTAATCCGAATATTATAGAATAAGAATAGAATTATCTTTTAAAAACCATCCTTGTATGGTCGTGTAAGAAAGTAGATTGTTCTAGTATGCGTCTTTTAATTGTAAATATAGGTTTTCACTTAGCGCGTAAAACTCAGTTCATGTAGAACTAGCACATTCGTCAACGATAATAAATTGTTAAGTCACAGTTGTACCCTAGCTCTATATTTTGTAACCCTGGTCCAGTGTTGAGTATGGCTATTAGAAAAAATATTACATTTAGCGTTGCTTTATTGTTTTTAGGAGTAAAACATCATTTTTTACGACTTCCTAGGAAGTAATCACCAAGCTACAATCTGTTAAAATAAAAGACTAGCTATTGAGCAAACATTGGTTTCAGATACAAAATCGCTCATTAAAGGGACAAACTTTTTGATTTTGGAAATCATGTATCATTTGAAAATGGCCTCCTATTCTTACCAATACAAGAGCATCAATATTATGTCGATATTCTAAGTCAAAAACACATTCATCTTGTCCAGCGTTACTGGCCTGTTTCCGCTATTGTTTTATTACACAAGTCTCACCACAACTTAAACATACCGTTAAGAATTTACCAAAATGTTTTTTCAGAACTAGATTTTTCCCGAGTGGCCCAACGACTCTCGACGGATGAGAATTTGTATTTAACTTGTAGCAATTTGCTTTATTCAACCATAAAATATGCAGAACTTATTTACTTTAATATAACTGGAACTCTCGACATTTTTGTCCGAAAAATGTAATGCTAGAAAAGTTTTTAGTTTTGTATAAAACATGTTTGGAGAGGAATATGTTATAAAATTAATTTCAAATTCGATTTCTAATTTTATAAATTCTAATAAATTTTCGTGCATTTATGCAGTTTTTCGTCCGTGCAGGGGCGGAGAAAGAATACTAACCTCTGCGGCCGGGGTCGGCCTCTCGTAAAAGGCGAAAAAATAACCCACCCTAGCTACGTGGTAGGGCCTCAATCCCGTCTGGATGGCGACCACCTTTGGTCTTAAGTATGCCGCCATAATAACCTTGTGTTGTGTTCCGACATTAGTGACCCCAGTTCCTGTGCCCTTATGGGACAGCGTGTTCGCGATGCCACTGGCGTTGAAAACACCCATTGGCCACGGTAACTGCTAAATTCTAAGCGGGCCGTCAGCCTGTCTGCTGTCCTACATCAATAAAAAAAAATGCAGGTTCAATGCGCGTTTTCTTTTAGGAGCTCTATGTTATTAATATAATTTTGTAACAGGTTAAAATTATAAATGGAAGCAATTGCACTCTTTTTCATACAACTTTTTCCGATGCCGAGATTTTTTCATACGAAATTAATTAATTAAGTTTGATATAATATGACTGATAAGAATAAAAATTGAAATCGAATGCAACATTTGCTATCTTTGAATAATAAGGTAGTCATGAACTTTGTCACAGTGTCGGAACACGTTAAATACAAAACTTGATATGACTAAAAGTTTATGTGCGATCGTGCATTTACATTTTACTCTGTGAGAGACAACATGTCTTAGGGCCTGACACGTAATCTGCAAATGCAATCGGAATAATGAAAGATAAAATATTAAGCCTTTTTTCTTCTGAGGCGAAAATTATTTGCGCACTCATCTGCCGTTTTGGAATATACAACGTATATACAACGACTCTTCATACAATGCGTCCATGTGCGTATTTCTTGCTTAAAAGACGCTAGTATACCCAATAAAAACAGCTCGGAATTCGTCCGAGTTTTAAGTTACTTAATTTTTAAACATTGTCTATCAGTAGATTAACAACTGATAAATAAATATAAATCTCTAAACGTTGGCCATTCCGTGTATTTAACGGTGAATGTTGGCAGTGTAATTTCTGGTAGTTTAAGATTAGAATTTATATTAATATTCCAATAAATAATTACTATTATTATTATTAGTGACTAATTTTATTAAATGGTTAAATTCAAATATGATAAAAATTCTTTTAAAATACATTTGTAATCTATATATAGAATTGTGTCAAAAGCGTTGTCACCAAAATAATATTTTAGTTACTGTACAATAATTTTATTCGTTTTCTCTTTATTTTGCTAAAGTACCTGTAAATGTTTTTATTTTGATTCCATCTATATTTTGGTTAAGCGTTTTTTATGGGATTTTATAAAGTTTACAATAAACCTTATAAGTGAAGGAAGATGATCCAATTTAATTGTAATTAATTCTTCCATTTTATTCATATAGAAAATTTTGCCAAGTATTATAATAAATTATTTATATTATATGGAAAAAAAATTAAAAGTAAAATACAAAAGCAAATAAATAATGCAAAGGAAATTCATTTGTTGTTTAGAAATAGTATTGCAAAATTGTTCTCCTAGTGTTTCTCAAATTAAAAATCAACAGATTAACGTAGTATGGCCATTAAAATGCTAAGGGATATAAACAGCAGGTGAGATAGACTAAAAAAAGATGGATGGATTACGTAAAAGATGATTTGGTGAAAATAGTGTGAATGTCAAAAAGGCTGACAGAGGAGAGCGGAATAAGATAACATGTAACGTGTAAACTACCCCATATAATGTGAGATAAGTGCAGAAAGAAGAAGCTAGTTTAGTTAACCGTATACGAGCATCTGAATTGAAATATTGGATATACGAATAACGTTTGCAACAAGAAGATAAGTATTCGTTAAGTGAAAGAGTGGTATAATTAGAAATAAATCTAGCTTCGTTTGGTTGAAGTGCTGTATTTCTAAGCCACCATTTGGTCGCTGTTTCCTATCTGTGTAAATTTGATTCATATGAATTTTGCGGGATAAATTTCCATCATTTTTATAAACCAATCATGTTGTTTATTAAATGCATCAAAGCTCTTCACGGTCAGTGGGCAATGCTGGCAGCGGCCAATTACCAAACTCATTGGCGCCCTAAATTTTGGTCTATCCACGAAATCGAGTTAAACTTGAAAATTTGAACGGAGAGAAAATATTTTTTAAAGATTACGCTCAGCACAAATGTATACAGATAAATGCACATAAACATACTACTACATTTTTTTTATTTAGTGTAATATATTAAGTATAATAATATTAAGTATATATAATAAGGGTACAGGAACTTGGGTCACTAATACCGGAACACAACACAAGGTTATTATGGCGGCAGACTTAAGACCAAAGGTGGTCGCCATGCAGACAGGCTTGAGGCCCTGCCACGTAGCTAGGGTAGGTTGTTTTGTCGTCTTTTATGACTGGCCGACCCTGACCGCAGAGGTTAGTATTGTTTCTCCGCTCCTGCACGGATTAAACTACAAGTTTTATCTATTTTCTCTTTGCTTCTTGTACAAAGAAATGCTGAGTAACTGCAGGTCAAAAAAGATGCATGTTTTTGGCCCAAATATTTTAAAATTTCAAATACAACGTACATTAAAGATCATCAACTTCAAAGTTGTATATTATAATATTCCAATTAAACAAAAGTTAGAATCCATCTCAGACTTAAGCTTCAGCCTTACCTAAAGCGAGGTTCCGACTTTTATTATTCATGGCAATGATTTTTTCCGTGCAAATCTTCATCCACCTTGATCCCTAATACCGCAAGGAATACTTGATGAATAAATTTCAAAACTTGAAAGAATCCTACGTTATTTATATTTTCTTTGATAGAGATTTGACTTTGTGATTTTTGTAAGTTACAACTGTTGACGTCCTGTCATACATGAAATATTTTATTTTATCACGGCATATCGCAAAAAATAACGCACTTTAACTTAAGCTGCCTTCTTCCAAATGTTTCGCCCCTATTTCGTTTCAAGTTCAGCGAACCCTTGGCTTTGCTAATGAGTATTGTTTAGTGCATAACTTCTGTGTGGTCTGTCGATCCCTTTACAAAACCATTTGAAAAACTTAGCCCGACATGAAAACGAACTCTAAATTAATTAACTCTCTTATTAATATCTAAGTCTTATTAATTATTCCATTCATTATTATTATTTCAAGAGAGTTTTTTGTTTTCTATAAATAATAAACCATATTTTTTACAATATGAAATATCCGACAATTCTTTAAAATTACTATGAATAAAGTCAAAGTTGACTTATTTATAATAAAATATTTATTTTGCCCAGACTTATACAGACGTTTATATATTTTTATTTGTTTTATTTATGCCTAATAAATAAAAACAATACAAAAAAACTAAAGACTAATTTAACTCGGCTTTAGTAATTCGATATTCAGATCCTTAACATTTGCAGCCTGGCGAATTATTTGTATTTTCTTTATTTAATTTAGCCACATGTATTAAAATATTTTTCTTGTAGCTTCTTGGTTAAGGAAACGATAACTCACCCAAGAAAAGTTTTGATCTCTGTTCTTTCTCAATAGAAGATCCCGGATTTCAAAATGCAAACACAAATAATAGCTGTAAACTTGTATGGCAGGGTTTCTTATGACACATGCCAGCCAAATCAGAAAAAAATATTTGCATTTAATGTAAAATGCGTGAGATCGAATCAGCATCTGTACCACAGGCCGTTGTAGCTAGTAGCTTCAGCCTTGTCATATAAATTTTCACATTTTAATACTTGCAAACGCCAACTTCAGTCGCTATAATGTTTTATAGGTTTCAAATTTTTTTGTAAGCCACAAATAGTTTTCTTTACATAATATTACTATAGAAATATATATTTACATCAATTTCCCTAATAGAATACTGTATTAATATGAACTCTATATTAGTGCTTCTATTCCCAGCGGTGTTGGAAAATTGGGCATATTGTCCTTTCCCGCAACACCTGTTTACCCTGTTATTGTAATGGAAACACTGTCTAATAAAGTGGACGAGGGTTCCTTCTTGGGAAAAGCTATTTTAGGTGTAATCGGATGATCTAAAAAGGTAACAAAAGTCCTTTTGTTCACTGTAATCATATTGTAGTTTGAAAATCACCGTTTTTTTATTTATTGTGGCAATGTAAGTAATTTACGGGGTAATCAAATGGTCTTAACTGGAAAGCCGGCCGGCTGGAAGTCACAGGTTCGATTGCCACGATGGCTAATAAGACAGTTTTTCTCACTACTTGAGCATATTACGACTACATAATTGTCAAATACGAACGGTGAAGAAAACACCGAGGAAACCCGCGTAGCGAGATATACAGTATTTGCACCTTGGACAAGCGTGAAGGATAAACTTTTCTACTTTTCTCTTTCTTTGAGAGGAGATTCTATTCTCAAGCCCAGCATTGATACGTTATCTGCATAATAGATAATATTATAATACCCGGATGACCGAGCTTTGCTCGGTATTTTTTTTTTTATAAATTGTGTTTTTTGGAAATTAACAATTGATTTTCTTAGTCTAACCGCAAAGCAAACACTCATTGACTTCGTGTTACTTAACAACGCCATCTACTGGAATAGCTTTAGTGTTGTTTTGTCGTTAAAGCAATTTAAAAAAAATAGTATTATTATTTGCCGATAGATGTCAGGAAGAGTCATTTTTCAGTTTAAATTGGGACTACTCAAACGCCACCTTTTGACATTTTCTAGAAATGATTCCTAGCTAGATCGATTTATCGCCCCCGAAACTCCCCGTATACAAAATTTCATGAAAATTGTTGGAGCCGATTCCGAGATTCTATATATATATATATATATATATATATATATATATATATATATATATATATATATATATATATATATATATATATATATATATATATATATATACACACAAACTTTTGACTAAGTCGACACTTCTGGTTGTTATACAAATTAGTGTTACAAATGTAACACAACAAGTTAAACCGTTAGAAAACCAAGAACCCATATTACTCCAACTTTCATAAGTTCATTAGTATAGCGGTCGAAATCCTACCTTGACTTCTGTCTGTAGTCTGAAAATTTGTTAGTATCAGAACTTTCGGCTTCCAAATACTTTGCCAGTTAGCATCTTGTGGAACGAGGTTCTGAAGCCAAGTTATCATTATAAGATCACGTTATTATTAAAATACAAAGTTAGCCAAATACTATTCCGAGTTGTTCCTTGTGATGATTTTTTTTAAATAAATTTCAAGACTAGAAGTCAGGACTCGCTAATAACCATTTACATATAATAACCTTCTTACTTATTCCAAATTATTCAAATATTTTATTTTATTGCTTATAGTACGTTGCATCACACTAAAGTGAATATTCTATATGTACTTAGTATATTTGTTACATTTCATTTTTTTTTTTATTTCTCTCATTTACTGTATTAATTGCTATTTTCTCATAAAATCTCATGAACTCAGTGCGGTGTGCTTTTTTTATCAGCTCATTTATGTTATCCGGTATTATTTGTACTCTTATTTTTTCTTCTAACACATACCTTTCTCTCCCAAAGAATAAACAGTGAAAGATTATATGAGGTACCGTCTGAATAATGCCTGGCTCACAAAACCACGATGGGTCCTCCTTGCATTTAAATCTAGCCAGATACTCCCCCTACGCCCCGTTAAGAATTGCGTCAGAACTCCTTGGGGCCTAAGACTGTGAATTACTTCGTACGTACTTCCTTATGATGATTATCACTAATCACGGATGAGCAACGGTGAAAACTACGCGAATTACAATAGATTTGCCGCGTGACAGCACTCAACAATGGACCTCAGGCTCCAAAGTGAAAGCTTTTGATGTAATTAGGATTTATTAATTTGGTGATGATGATGACGAGTTCCTGGGATATTAATTGGCCAGGTGGTTTCCAGAGGCAAGTGGATTACACCTTTTGTATGGCATAAATACCATATCGTCAAAAGTCGAAACTAGTGCCGGATTAACATCTATCCCTTTTTGCGATATTCACTTTTTATGCCGTTGTAAAAAATATATAGCACAATCTTAAATGTGTTTATTTTGTAGCCGGAGTTCGGCAGGCAGGCAAACAGCGAAATCACCTGATAACAAGTGGTCACCGGTGCCTGTGGAACTTTGAAACACCAAAGGCATTGCCAACGTGTTGTCGATGTTTACGTACTACGTATATGTATCCGTGCAGGGGCGGAGAAAGAATACTAACCTCTGCGGCCGGGGTCGGCCTGTCGTAAAAGCCGACAAAACAACCCACCCTAGCTACGTGGTAGGACCTCAAGCCCGTCTGGATGGCGACCACCTTCGGTCTTAAGTATGCCGCCATAATAACCTTGTGTTGTGTTCCGGCATTAGTGACCCAAGTTCCTGTACCCTTATGGGACAGCAGCGTTTTCGAGATGCCACTGGCGTTGCAAACACCCATAGGCGACGGTAACTGCTAAATTCTAAACGGGCCGTCAGCCTGTCTGTTGTTCTACAGCAATAAAAAAAAACTACGATGGGAAAACCTCAGCCGGAAGCGCATTCAAAATCCGGATAGTGCCATTTGAATTAACGTTCTCGAAAATCGTTTCGCACAGGAAAGAAAAGGCTCATAGAAATGGAGACACCTAGCTGATGGCAGTTTGGATTAATTGTCCCCCAAAGGTCATGGTGGGAATCCTAACATCCCACCACGCACTGATGATGAAGAAAACAAAATTTAGGTAATTGTATTGACTCAGACTTGTATATTTAGTAATAACATTACATTAACAATGTTTTAATAAAATTACATACAATGACAAAGTAAACCATTTAAAATAACTTTTAATAAATTAAATAAATCAGTAATCGACTTAGGCTAAACTTTTAGTACAAACATTTAAAATTAAATCGTCATATCCCTTTGAATCCGAGGCTATCCTTTACGAAACAATGTTGAAGCACTCAAGTTGAATCTTGACAAATTTAATTAATTAATAACGACATAATCTCAGATGATGAAATTAATTGGCAGAACGATAATGGAATTTATTATAACTAATACCATCATCCAGTTATTAAGTCTTTTGATCCTTCGGGTGGGTGGGTGTGAAACTAATCTTAACAGTGTTTAAAACATTATATATTAAAAAGATAATTCCATAAGTGATAATTTTTTATCCGTGTAGAGGCGGAGAAAGAATACTGACCGGGGTCGGCCTGTTGTAAGAGGTGACTAAAAATCCCTAGCTTGGGTTAGCGGTAGGGCTCCTTGCCCGTCCGGGGCAACCAGTCCTAGTTCTTAAATATGCTGCCAACCTTATGTTGTGTTCCGACATAAGTGACCAGATTCTAATACCACTACGTGGATAGCAGCATGTTAGCGATGCTCCTGGCGTTACAAACATCCATAGGTGACGGTAATTGCTAAATTCTAAGTGGGCTGTCAGCCTGTCTGCCTGTCCAACCGCAATAAAAAAAAATTGCTCTTTCATGACTCGTTCTTTTAATTTATAGAAAACCTTGTATCTAATGTTCCTTGAGTTTGATGTCTTGAGTTCCGATCCGGCACTGAACAGTAGTAGTTATCTCCGGGCAAAAAAGGTGTTGTTATATTTGTAATTATTTCTATTACTTGATAGAATACATATTAGTGACCTGCTAACGGCCGAACTCAGACTCTTTTATTCTTATACCTTATCCGTTTTACCAAAAAATAAAATGTAAATAAATCGTAAAAAGGGTTTTTTGGATGTCTATTTTACAATAATCATCATGATATAAAAATAATTATCATAGCAACTTTTAATTATTTTTTGTAATATCTCCTATATTCTAATTTTTTATATTATGTTTCCTTACTTTTAGAAAAAAAAACATAAAATAATTTTATTTTTACAATTATGAATAATAAATATCATGCATATAAAATTTACATATTTACAACATTAATTGTAGTAACTAACTTACAAAGAACCTAAAAATACAACGTTTCCAAATCTCTTACTGGTTTTATATGCTAGTAATTATAAGTGTACTGTTCGACGTACTATTGTGGATTGGATTTGGAAGGAGTGTTTTATTATTACGGTCGGATTTTACACCGCCATGTTGATTTTATTCTAACTTTGTTTGAAAAACATTCGTTTGTTTGTTTACATTTTATTTTTTGGTAAAGTGGATAGAGTATAGTCCTCATTTACGAAGACGCGGGGCGCCGCCCGTCGCGTTTGGCGTGGCGTCTCACGGCGCGTTGAAAGTACGTAACGAACGAATGAAGCGCGGGCCGCGCCGCCACATGCGACTCACAACGCCCCGCGTCTCCGTAAATGAGGCCTTAGATTATGAATATTTGCCTGGTAAAAATCATCTACAGTGTAAAAGGGTGCAAAAATTAAACTTTTACGAGTGTTAGCCGTCTTTTCCCTCAAACCCGAAGGAAAAGCCGTGGTTATGATCTTGTACATTGTCCATGTGTGGATGACTCGAAGATCTTAGTAGTGTATGGACACTGAACAGGTACTTGTTTTATAGTACATATAACAGACAAAACGACATCGGAAGGGACTAATACTCGTACGCATAATGACGCTGACATCCCTACAACCTTTCTACGCGTATTAAAATGAGGGAACATTGTGTTTCTTTCGTATTTTTTTTCTTTTTGAATTCCTAAACGGGCAAATTAAAAGTAAGGTCATTGTTGAAATGTAAGCAAGCGATTTAAGCCATTGTTCACATTGGCAACATTAAAATATTTTTACGTAATATTTCCTGTTACAATTTTTGTTTTTTCTTTTGGAGCGAGAGGGTTACGTCCATAGGTATAACAATTAATTTTTCCACTTGGGTTCTTTTTTTCTTTTTTTGCTATCTTTGACAATACTCAACAGCGAAATCCAGATTTTACATCTTTAGTATATACCTGCTTTTATGTTCATTCACGTTCATTCCTAGCATTTTTCTAGTTTTTTTATAGCTAGAGTTCAGCAGAGAGGCAAACGGCCCACCCTGCTAGGTGGTCACCGTGGCCTATGGACGTTTGCAACACCAGAGGCATTACCGCGCTGCCGGCCTTGAATAAATGTTATAACGCCTTTTTTGAAGAACCCCATATCGTTATGTGGCATTCGTCCCATTGGATTATATGGCCATACCACACTAGGATATAGTTTGTCGACCATTATACGAGTATTACTTCAAACTTAAAAGTTTAATGCAACGAGAATATAACGCACGAAGAAAAATCTTTGTGAAAAGGTAAAACGTAATTGAGAGTACTTTTTACTGATTTTAAGCGCTCGTTTAATTTAATCAGCTTACTCGGCTGCTTAATCAGCCGATCACATTGAAAAATAGACAGGCTTAAATCGAAGTTTTAAAGATACATGTTAGTAGTAAAATTTAAAATAAATAAAGTCTAATCAAATTATTAAAATTAAGAAAATATCTAATATATACACTTAAATATTTTAACTATAGTTAAGAATAGTATAATCGCTGTATCGTACCAAAGACCGTATAACGTTGCAATAAAATGCCTTCGTTATTTTATTAACAAATCCATTCCAACGTAAAAAGCTTTACAGGTGCGGAGACTGTAATAAATTTTATTGCACTGTGACATATATATTTTGTTTTATAACCCTTTAAAAAACAATTCTGCCGTTATATTTCAAGTTACGATCTTGAATATTTTCATGTGTTCGAATCTATGTAAACAACTTGTTAGCACTTAAAGCCTAATGTGTTAGTAAAAGACCGTAAAGGCCCTCAAGTTGAGCTTGCGCCTTTTATACTAAATTAGGGAACGGACGGTTGTTGTCTACGTGTATTTTTATGTTATACTACTCGTATATTAATTCTTAATCTTTCATATCGGCATTAACTGTCGAAAACGATGCGCAGTTATTTCTTTTAAGCTGTGACAGTACATGATTGGGATTCTGGTCACCAACGAGGTACCTCTGGATGTAACCAGGATGAACCGAACGGATGATGACATATATTATACAGCTCTTATCATACTCTATATCACCTCTATCTGTTTCAATTTATATACTTCTCATCAAAAAAATCGAAACACTACTACATGTATTGTTCAGGCGGCATTTAAATGAAAAAAGGATTGATATAATTAAAAAAAAATTGCTGCCAGCTTAGTCTATATAATGGTGTACCAGAATTCCAAATTTTAATTTAAATTTTTGAATTTTCATCCAATAAATGAACGTAGAGTCGGAATTTCTGCACTTAATCACATTTTTTTTACATAAATTATCGTTTTTTTTAACTGAGCTCTAAGCTGAGCTGAGCGTGATTGTTAACTAAGCTCTATGACATCCTACCAAAGAGATCTTTTCCTAAATAAATACGGATACCTCACCCACAGAAGCCGCCCAAGTCGTAGCGTTTTTTGATGCAGGGCATAGTCAGCGTATTGTGACTGCAAGATTGCATCTGAGCCTCTCTGCTGCAAATAGAGTGTATCAGCGTTATCGCTTATTATATATATCGAAGATAAATTACTTATAATGTTCTTCTTTAAGGGATCGAATAGTGTAGGCACTCAAACGGCTGCCATATTTGTCCAAGGCGGTAGCAAGTTTCTTCAAGAAGTATCTTCACGAGGTTTATCTAATCATCACATTATATGTATAAGATATCCGGTAACTTAATGGTATTACAATCTAAAAGCTGTTTAAGTATAACGGGTTCAAACCCTGTGTGTGCCTAATGTGCATATTATAATAATAAAGTAAACATTGTGAGGAAAGCGAGATTACCAGTATGTGTAACTCGGCAAACCGCCTTGGCGAGTATTATTGGCGTTTCACCTAGGGGGAAGTCCTAGACAAACATTGGAAGGTTTGGTTTTATTATAATTTGTTTTTATACACATTGAGTTAATAAAACGCATAGTCACCGTCGTAAGCTTAATTTCAAGTTTTGGTAGGTACTATTGAATACATACATAGACCTGATATGTACTAATACTATAATATTATACGGCATTAATATCAAAATCGTATCTACAGTTAGCGTAAGCACGGATATATTATATACGAACCGTTATACGAGCCAAACAATAACGACAGACACGTATTCTCATATAGAGGACAAAGGTGGGCCGCACGACAACAGTTCTTCGTCGACAAATTGGGCTGCCAACCCCCAGTCATTGAGATCCTAAATAAACTCCACAAGTTTATCTAACTAGCGCAAATACCAACGAGTATTTATAAGTGGGTTGTTTGCACACATGTTACCAAATAAATGTGGCTTTTTGTATTGATATCTACAATCTTGGCTAGACTAAGAATAAATAAATCCGTAGGCTACAAAGAGTGTTTTGTGAGTTTGCCGCCGCGACCACCCTGGCTATATTTCCCTAGCCAGTCGAAAAGTAGCAGTAGCGGAGCGGAGAACCCTACATCGGTATACCGTTGCGGCACTAATAAGGTCCAATATTCCCCAGGTACAATATAAGGGCTACGAAATATGGTAGAAAGTTATTCCCGTTGACAATCTATACATATAAATATATATATATATATATATATATATATATATATATATATATATATATATATATATATATATATATATATATATATATATATATATATATATATATATATATTATATATATTTATATAAATGAATGTTTGTCTGTATGTCCTTTATAGAACCGTAAACTATGCATTTGATCATGTCATGATCTTCAAAGTGTTGTGCATGAGCCCATAAAGGTTTCTGTTACGACCAATCTTTGACAGATGGCGCCACTATCATTCCAATGAATTTCATTTATTGCCGTGACAGTTGAACGTAAGAATTTATGTAAATTCTTAAATTAAAATCCATGTTTTAATATTATGGATATATTGAAAAAGTTTTGCATCTCTGCATAAAAACTGCTTTATATTACGAACATATAGCCAGCTTGATTCGATAATAAAATATTTAAAAATTAAAATTTAAGAACTTTTTATTGTATCGTTCCGCCGACAATATTGTGCGTATTTTTATATTTGTGAGCGTTTTTAGAATAAATTTATGCATTTCATTGCGAGTTAAATTAATTTAGTTAGTTTAAAAGTTTTCCCAAACATTGCACAAAACTACAAAAATCATCAATGGCTCAGTACGCGTGCTATATTAGCGGCCAAAAACATCGATGTCAATATCATCAACTTCACTATTCAAAATGGAATACCCGGCGAAACGAGAACATATAAATCCATCGATGCTGAGGTGAATCAAGATGAAGTGTCAACTATCCAACTAAATTCTTGAATTCGCTTAATTTGTCAGGCATGCCACCGCACGTTCTTATATTGAAAATTGGCGTAGCCATCATTATTCTTCGAAACATAAATCCACCACGACTTTGCAACGGAACCAGACTCTCAGTCAAGAAAATGATGAACAATGTTATCGAGGCAACAATTTTGACTGGAAAATTCAAAGGTGAAGACGTACTATTGTCACGTATACCAATGATCCCGACAGATATGCCATTCGAATTAAAACGTTTGCAGTTCCCGGTGCGACTCGCTTTCGTAATGACTGTCAACAAAGCACAAGGACAATCGTTGCAAGTGTGTGGATTAAATTTGGCCTTCTCACGCGTAGGAAGAAACCTTCTGATTTATTCGTTTAAGCAACAGATGGAAAAACAAGAAATATTGTGTATCCCACAGTACTTCAATAAATATCAAATGGAAACGAAACGCTGCAATGTCACAATTTTCTCGACATGAACATAATCAATAAAATGACTCGAAATAAATTCAATATTTGTGTAATGTCTTTCCTTCAAATTTATTTTAGTAAGTAGCGTAGCAACGCGCGCATTGTACAGCTAGTACTCAACAATTGCTCAAAAACACACATGCCACATGCTCTTAAACACATGATTTGGATAATGACGAAATGAACAATAATGAGAAGAAAAAGAGAGTAAATTCACAAGTTAAGAGTGACATTGAAACCAATTGTCTCACGATTAGAGGACAAAAAAGAAGAAATAGTAAAATACTATTTAGAAACTATGAGGTCTGCTATCAACTTATTTTATTTTGTATAGTGCCGCAACTACGTGTTTGGGGTTGCCAGCTAGAATAATCAAATTAATTGAAATCTATGTAAATAAATACGAATAGAATACTAAAAAGAATACTAATAAAGAGTAGTCATAGATCATAATTCTATTACAGAGTTATTCAACTTGAAAGTAGCAGTATAAATTCTGTCTCGCTAGTTATATTCCATTATAAAGATTCCCTTGGGGTCCACAAGCGACAACAGTGTTTGGTACAATGCAAAATGCATTATGGTTGGATGTCCTTGCATCGTCAATGTATATTGTTCGAACACAAAGGCTTTTCCATGCTAGCTTTATGAGATACTTTCACTTTATTCCTTCCTCCTCCTCCTCGAGTCGTAGTCCTCATGTCTTAGGGTCGTGACCAACACCCTCCAGTCTATCACTTATGGTAGTTTTCCACTGCTTCCTATTCTCAGCACCGTGCAGCGCCTCGTAGACGGATGTGTCTAGTGCGGTGCGAACTTGATCCGACCAACGTGTCGGACTACGGCCACGCGATCGGCTGCCCTCGGCTTTACCGGTTACAACTAACTTTTTCAAGTTGTCATTGTCTTTTCGACTTTATTCCTTAAAGCAGGTTTAGTTTTGAATCAATTTAAATAATTGCAAGGTTTAAAGACATCTATCATACCAGAAGTTCTTAAGATAAGTGGATGGATTCTTTAATAATAAGTTGTTAACTACGTAACGTATTTATTGCGTAACGTACACAGAGTGTATTTCAAAAAAGGAGTCACAGGATAAGGAACAATTAAATAACGAAAGATAAGAAATGAATGGCCCAGGAAAGGCGGAAGAAAAATTGCACTATTTGTATTCTTATTCACAAAACGATTAGTTGAAGACAATTTCACAACGGTATTATTTAAGTGTTCACAAACTATTTTCGACCAGTATATAAGGTTTTCAACATGATCCATGCCGAAACGTTTTCGATGATTGTTTGATACGACAATTTCTTTTTTATTGCTGAAGAACAGCAGACAAGCAGACGGCCCACTTAACAGTAAGCAGTTACCGTCGCCTATGGATGTTTGCAACGCTAGGGGTACCGCGAACTCGTTGCCATCCCATAGAGATACCAGAACATGGGTCACTAATGCCAGATAATAAAACAAAGTTATTATGGCGGCATACTTATATACCAAGAGCGGTTGTCATCCAGACGAGCTTAGAGGGGCTACGGTCCTCCCCGGCCGCAGGGTTTAATATCAAAATACCAATCTCCAGATATTAACTTTTATTTACGCAAATAATGCACATATAAATTTAATATTAAAAATTATCTATATTACTGAGTAGTTCTGTTCTATGATAAAAATAGGGCAACCCCATGTAGCTTGGTTTCCTTAAATACGATTGTCCCTCCCGATAATTAACGGACAGCAAATAAAGACATTGTCCATATTATGTCAACACTAAAAAACCTTGTAGCTAAAGGTATGTCCAATGAACCGCGGCCCTCCGAAAATACTGCTGATGCTGAAGCAAATGAACCCACCAAGATTTGCTACCTGCGTCCTATATGGGACAGCCTGTTGTCACTTTCATAAGGCATGTATTGCGGCCGAGTTTGCTTCGACCATTTCTTCTCTTCACGGAAATATAAGGGATTAGAATTGGCTTTGCTGACGAAGAAAATATAATAACCGGCATCAACATAGATAGCCCCAACAGGGATCTTTGATGCTATCTCACTGGAAATATCTCTTCAAGAACGCTGACGAGGTGTGTTCTTCCTCGCTCAGCGGGGTCGTTAAGCCCAAATCACCTGGTGTCTACGTTGTAGAAACAGACAATACTAAAAATTATCAACGTAATTAAACTGTGAACTTCTGGCTATAAAGGAATGTTTTGTACAATCAGAAATTAATGTAAAGAAATTGATCAAACGACCTTTAATAAAAGATTTTAAGTTGCCTGCACTCTATCAACTTAAGCTTATCCATGTAACATATAGTTCAACTTTACAATGTTTGCAATATCCTTAGCCCTGGGTCCGGCAGCAGGATCCTTTTTATTGCCATTTATATTTTATTGTATGCAAAATAATATTGTGGAACATCCTGTTTATATTAGTATCTCGGGTACTACTCTGACCGGTGTAATTTTGCAGCGTTCTATAGTTCTATAGTTGATTAAATAATACATTATTATTTTTTTGAAAACTACTTAATAGTAACGGGTTACAGTTGCGTATATGTTATGCAATATTTTTATGAATTCGGATGACATTTCAAGGTGTTCCCAGCTGCAATAGAAAGAAGGTAACGAAATTGAAGACTTGGAAAGTTAATAGACCAAAATGTACGTAACGTCCATGATGCTTACTCTCAGGATTTGGAATGAGCTTCCGGCTGAGGTTTTCTCAGCGCGGTACGATATGGGGTTCTTAAAAAAGGCGTTATATAATTTCTTCAAAGCCGGCAACGTGTTGGTAATGCCTCTGGTGTTACAAACGTCCATAGATGACGGTAACTAACTGCCAGGGTGGGTCGTTTGCCTTTCTGCTAAACTCTAACTATAAATAAAATAAAAAAAGATAGGAGCAATGAAATACGTCATAGGGAAAAATTAGTTCTTATGTTTAAAGCAAACTTATTGCTATGCTGCCTTTGCCAGGTCTTGGCAGGAAGAGCATTGCAAACAAAGGTCCTAGCTTTATATCGTAAAGCCTTCCTATGGCAACACAACGGGTTCATTGAGTAGGTAAATATTGTGGTCAAGTCTGTAAATATTTTCCGTGCAGGGGCGGAGAAAGAATACTGATCTCTGCGACCGAGGTCTTTCTGTCGTAAAGAGCGACAAAACAACCGACTCTAGTTACGTGGCAGGGCCCCAAGCCCGCGTGGATGGCAACCACCTTTGGTCTTAAGTATACCGCCATAATAACTTTGTGTTGTGTTCCGGCATTAGTGACCCAAGTTCCTGTACCCTTATAGAACAGCAATGACGACGGTAATTGCTAATTTCTAAGTGGGCCGTCAACCAGTCTACTGTCCTACAGCAATAAAAAAATCGCTCTCTTAATTTTAGAAAAATATCTCTATAATTTGCAAACATTTTTCAGTATGAGTGTGTCTATCAAAGCATTAATCTATTAATGATCCTCCTAGAAATATCCTCTATTTCAAGAAACATTTATTAAGACAAAATTTCTATGAATTGAGAATTGAATAATTAAGTATAGATTCTAGACTAAATTTTATAAGTTTACATTAGCAATTTAATTTATTTTTACAAAATTCTTTGACGCACATACTATCCCCGGAGGTATCCTAGACAGATCACGTCCTTTTCTTGATTAAGTTTATCAGACTCGTCCATTATTAGCAATGAATATAAATTGGCCCAACAAAAACAAGTACTACGGGCTACGTTTAGATGAACAAAATTGTTCAGGTTTTTAAAAGGTTTCTTTGCATTTTAATCATTTATTATTTAACTTGTGTTTTTATAATACAGGGTACAGTTTTTGTTATATTCAAAACTAGCTAATCCGGCAAACGTTGTTTTGTTATGTAATTTGAAAAATTACGTTTTGGACAGAATGTCCATAAAATCCGTTCTAAGTGAGCTTTTACAACGCAAAATGAGTTACCATTCTAAATTTCAAGTCAATCGGGATTATAGTTTTAGAGATCTCTTGAAAGAGTGGTATTTCGCTTGTAGATACATAAATACATTTTGGATAGGATTTCCATAAAATTCGTTTTTAGTGAGCGTCTACTTCGCAAAATGAGTGATTATGCTAAATTTTAAGTCAAGCGGGTTATAGTTTTAGAGATATCATGATGAGTGGTATGATAGGGTTGCCACATACTTTTATTAAGAAGTCATAAAAAGCGACTAAATAATGACTCCTTTTGCCTGTATATATATTAACATATACCTATAAGATGTCATTGCGAGCCACCCTCTAGAAAGAACGGACAGGATTCCCGCCACATGTCCAAGGCGAATTGACAGGCTATACCGGTGGTCTCTGTACGCAGGTTTCCTCCCAATTTTTCATATCACCGTCGGTATATAGCGATAATATTGTAATATATGGTACACATTAGGCGAGAAAAACTGCATGGATGCATGCCATTGTACGATTCGAAACCGTAACCTGTAAGATGGTCTGTGAGTGTTACTTGGTTACCACGTAATTTCTATTAAATATTTTCACTTCAATTTATTAATAATAAATTCACAATGTAATTTATATCATTGATGAGGATTTAGTCAAAAATAATCAGGACGTATATAATGATGTTTACTACTCACTGACACGAAGTTCTATTAAATAATCCCATTTTTTAACTACCAACATCTACATCATCGGCCTTTAATGATCTTATATTCAATGTTGCTATGTGGAATCTCCTTTTCTTGGTGTTCATTATTGTTTTATTTTCCGCTTCTAGTGTAGTATATTGGGGGTTTGCTCGATAACCCTGCGGTGACCAACCGTATTGGGGTTTTTTTTGTTTTTTCCTTTGTTCTTGCCTATATACGAGTAGTTTGTTATGATTTCGTTACCGGTGTCTTCTGACATTTCCTATGCGTTATGTTATCGAGATGGGTTTTCGGTCAAAGACTAGGATCTTGCCCTCACAAAAACTTAGTACGACCTTACAAAAAATATGTACACACAGATCTAGTCTATAACATACTATTTGTCATGAAGGTTCTGTCATATCACAATCAAAATAAATTCAACCCCTATCTGGGGGAACGTCTTCTCCTACTGACGAAGCTAACATCATCAGAGGCGATTAGTAATATTAAGCATTAATAATATTAATAATAATACATTAAAATTAATTGTACTATTAAAATAATAAAATAGTAATACTTAAAATGAACATGATATGGCAGATCTTTTTAAAGAATTTACGTTGAATAGCTTTATTCTTTAAAAAACATTTTAAAGTTCTCGGATATCTATCTGATTTATCGAAATAAAATATAAAACTTGTTAAAAATATGTTATTTGTCAATTCAGTATACAAATCATGCGTATGCGTGGTTTACTAACAAATATGAAAACTCTACATTTATAATATTTTGCGAAAAACTATATATTAAGGGTAAAAGTCTGTCCCGGTATTAAATTTATCCATTTACCATCTTATTACATGTACTAATATACATACCTCTTTACATTTTAATCATACCATTGAAAACAGTCAACACAGCTCCTGCTCAAGTTGATAAAATCTATATCTATTTATGTCGTCTACAATGAAATTACTGAGCGCTGCCACTCCACCATGTTTCAGACGTTCACTTGTACCGGCTTCGACCTTATTTCATTCATCAGTATGAAGATATTGTGGTAAGATTTTATGTTGTTTTTCATAACTTCATTATTTTATGGTATCAATCGTTTAATTGTAACTTCAAGTTTGATTTATTTGAATTTGTAAATAGAATGCAGTAAAATATACTTTATTACACAAAAACAAAACATTCATATTTCATTCAAAATATAAAACAAATGGAAATTTTATTTTTCAAATTATTTTCGCCCTCTTTTTCTTTCAAGACTTACAATTCCCAAAGGATATTTCAAAGGATATTTCACCTCAACTTTAAGTGTTTATAATTAGTTAAGTTGTAAAATAATTTTATTTTATTGATTTCTTATGATACTATTATCATCATAGTGGAAGTGGTTCGTTCTAATTGCGCTCTTAAGCAAGAGGACCATTGAAAAGTATAGCCCCGGGCAAAACTTGAACACCCTTTTTATACGATACCTCTCGTCGACTCTTTCTTTAACCAAGGAGATACAAGTGAAACGTTGGAATGTGACCAAATACGGTTTTTAGGAGAGCGGTTGGGGCTTAATGGGGACCTTTATTTGCTACAATTCTATATAATACTAGTTGACCCGGCAAACGTTGTTCTGCCATATGAATTTAAAAAAAGTAGCCTATGTCTTTTTCCAATGTCCAATCTATGACAATAGCAAAATTAATTAAAATTGGTTCAGCGGTTTAGGCATGAAAGCATAAGAAACAAACAAACTCACTTTCGCATTTTTAATATGAGTTAGAATATACTATATTTACTAATTTCTAAGAAAGTGAAGCATAGCCCAATATTTACGAGGTACACATAGAAATGAAAGTAAATGTGGTCATTATTTTTAATTGACAAATGCTATAAAATATAATTTAATAAATTAAACTATTTTAATAATTTATTACATTGTACAAATAACGTTCTTACTTTATATGAAGAATTTACTTCTGCTCTGATGTTCGCAGCAAATTCCGCCATTTCATGAAAAAATTTTGCTTCTGGCACAATTCCTTCACCAGCTTAGTGAGATTTTGATTTTTCTCTTGCTATTAAACAAAGAAAATCTGCAGAAATCAAGTTTACTAACGATCTTTCGGTGCAAAATTATGTAGAACTTTAAAAAAATTGTGCACGTACAAAAAACATTCTCTACAAAAAAGAAATTCAGCTGGAAATTATTATGCGAGTCTTTATGCCCCATAACTCCTTCTTGTCTCATCTGGAACAGAATCAAATCTTTTCGCAGATCCCAATCTGATAGAAACATTTCTATCCAAACTTTCACCTCTATTTGTTCCTACTGAATCCTCTCTTCCCCCTAATCCTTAAGTATCAAATGACTACAGTGGTATGAACTCTGAGTTTTCTTTTATAGAACTATCATGTGCCTTAGATCACCTTCGTGATTCCACTCCAGGAATAGATGGAATTCCGTATTCTTTTGTGATCAATCCAGATGACCACTCCCAAAAGTTCTTTTTATCTCTTATAAATTTAATATTCTATTCTGTTTTAATCCCCATTTCATGTAAAACCCAAATCATTCCAATTTTTAAGCCCTTCATTCAATTCCAATTTTTAAGCCCAGTAAAAATCCCCTTCTTGCAGAATCCTACAGACCTATTGCATCATCATCCGTTTTAGCCAAAATAATGGAACATCTTCTAAAAACCGATTAGAATGGGTAGTTGTATCCAAAGGATTTCTCTTTAATAATCAATTTGGATTTAGAAAAGGCCTTGGCACAATAGATAGTTTAAGTCTCTTAACAGCAGACATCCGCCTCGCCTTCTCTCAAAATGAAACATATCATAGGTGTATTTCTAGATGTTTGCTCAGCGTATGATAACGTTGACTTGTCTATCCTAAAACAAAAAATGTTTGGACTTGACCTTCCTTCAAGGATCATAAACATGATATTTAATATGTTTATGGAACGTTCAATTACGATTGGTTCTTCTGGTTATATCTTCCTGCTCATTTGGTATGGAAAGGTCTCCCACAGGGTTCTGCTCTCAGCCCGCTTATTTATAATTTGCGAATTTGGATTCTTCTGTAAACAATTTTTGTAAAATACTTCAGTATTCAGATGACATTGCATTATATGCCTCGTCTGCCTTATTTTCAGATGCCACATGCCATCTCAACTGCGCTCTTTACTATTTAAATGAGTGGCTCCTAGAAAATAATTTATCATTATCTCCATCAAAAAACACTGCAGTAATTTTTTCTCGAAAACGAAATATACCGAATGTTGTCATCCATATTAATAATATCCCTAAATAGTTAAAAAAGATATTTAAAATAGTAAGTAAAATAAATAAATACGTATCTTTTTGTAAATGTTCGTATAAAATTGTATTATTCTACTTTTAAATAAATATATAATATTTCACTTTTAAACTGTCATCGTCTCCCGGTTCACGGTTAACTAGTAAAAATTAACGTCAAAATGATTTCCTGGTTCTCTCTTTTGCCACCTGCCTTTTGTAGTCGTAATATACTGTAAAATACTTTGACATTGACAAATTGAAGGATTGGAGCCACGTGAAAAAAACCTTATCATATAATACTTATAATATATAATTTTGCTATAAACAGTTTTAAAAGTATTGTTATATCATATTTATATCTCAACTCTACACATGAAGTTGTAAAATGAAATCAGAATTACAAAGGGTTTGAACCTAAATAATTCTCGTACTACCGACATTTCGAGTTGGCTCGTTAATACATTAAATACTAGCAGTAAGCAATCTCCCAACAAAGTTACTTTTATTGCTGAGCTGTAAAATGCACACGATGCACAGGTAGTTAAACCAGTTCAATTTATTGCACAGTAACCCAATGTACGTGTTTTCCTTTATAAATACTTGAACACTAGGTATTATAGTTCAATGGAAACATCTCATAGCTGTTTGTGGGTAAATTAAGCTGTTCATTTCACTCTGATCTTGTTTGAAATATTACATTACTACATAGAGTATTCTATCTAATGGATGGATATACTTGATAATTGTGTTTCTATTAAAAATTAATAAAAAAATTAGTTTGCTTTTTAAACTTGGGCAAAAGATAAATGGAAAGCGCCAACCTGGCTGCTTGTCTGAAAGATATAACCATGTGGTAAGGCCAGTGATTATCATGTTTCTATTTATTATTCACTAGGTGACCCGGCAAACGTTGTTCTGTCATATGAATTTAAAAAAGTAACCTATATATCCTTCTCCAATGTCCAATCTATGACGAATACCGAAATTCATCAAAATTGATTCAACGGATTAGGCGTGAAAGCATAAAAAACAAACTCACTTCCGCATTTATAATATTAGTTAGGATTAATAAAACATATCTCTGATGAAGCTATTTATTGCCTACAGGCATTTGTATTTCCAACTTAATGACAGCCTCGATATATAAAAAAGAACATTAGCAAATAGCTTAATGTTTTAAATAATGGCACGACATCAATAACTGTCAAGATACCCTAAGGGCGGATTACTTTTTAATGTAACTCAGGTTGTAATCGAAATTAATTTCAATGATCGAAATAGTTGTAAGTTGCAAGTAGCGTTAACGTGAATAAGTTCTTTTAATAGTTATTCGCTTAAAATATCTTTCTTTGTAAGCAAGGTGCCCACTGCGCGACAAATCCGCACAGTTGATAAGTGCCCAACGGTGAATCTGTGACGTTTTGACAAATTTTGCTAGTCAGATATCGAGGTCGAAATTTTATATATATGACAGTATTGAAGATAATATCCTCAACTAAATGATATCTTACATTTCGCAAATGTAACTTAAAAATACGACCAAGCACTTAGCTATTATATAAGGCATCTTTAACTAGCTACTAGATAAAAATATACAAAATATATGTAAGTTATCTGAAGCTAAAGAGACCAACATCACAAAACGTGTGGCTTTACAAGCTATTAATTTTATACGCGTTTCATATCTCATAAATCATAAAAATATCTTATAGAGAGATTAAACTAAAACCACATAAAAATCATGAATGTTTCCAACGTTATATCGAATATAGGCTTATGTTAAAAATAGGAAAACGGCTGTAACGTGTCTACTTCATATGTTTGTTCGATGTCACTCATTAAGCTTCATGATCATCATTTCAGCCGGAAGATGTCCACTGCTGGACAAAGGCCTTCCCCAAAGATCTCCACGATGATCGGTCCTGCGCTGCCCTCATCCAACCTATTCCGGCGATCTTGACCAGATCATCGGTCCATCTTGTGGGGGGCTTACCAACATTGCGTCTTCCGGTACGCGGTCGCCATTTGAGGACTTTTCTGCCCCAACGGCCATCAGTCCCTCGAACTATGTGCCCAGCCCACTGCCACTTCAGTTTTGCAATCATCCGGGCTATGTCGGTGACTTTGGTTCTCCTGCGAATCTCCTCATTTCTGATTCGATCTCGCAGGGAAACTCCGAGCATAGCCCTCTCCATTGCCCTCTGAGCGACCATGAGCTTTCTCATAAGGCTCATAGTTAGCGACCACGTCTGCGTTCCGTATGTCATCACTGGCAACACACATTGGTTAAAAACCTTCGTCTTGAGACACTGCGGTATTTATTTACTCATTAAGCTTAGTAGGAACTAATCAAGACTGCAATTGAGGGATTATTAAAGGTTGCTTCTGATGTCTCTAGTCTGTTTCATTCTAATAGCAACTATGTCATGCTTCGTGCAGGGGCGGAGAAAGAATACTAACCTCTGTGGCCGGGGTCGGCCTGTCGTAAAAGGCGACAAAACAACCCACCCTAGCTACGTGGTAGGGCCTCAAGCCCGTCTGGATGGCGACCACCTTTGGTCTTAAGTATGCCGCCATAATAACCTTGTGTTGTGTCCCGGCATTAGTGACCCAAGTTCCTGTACCCTTATGGGACAGCAGCGTGTTCGCGATGCCACTGGCGTTGCAAACACCTATAGGCGACGGTAACTGCTAAATTCTAAGCGGGCTGTCAGCCTGTCTACTGTCCTACGCAATAAAAAAAATGCTCAGATATGACACCCATTTAAACTCTGAATCTTAAAAATCTCCAGGACATCGCCCTTCTGCAAACCCGGCCACTGGATCATCGCATCATTTATATACTGACATCCTAGATATATAGACCCTAGACTTAATAGCACGTACATCAAACTTGGAAGATAAGCCACTCAGATAGTGAAACCATTAAGCCATAGACAAGCCAACAAAATCTGTCGATGGCCAAGTATTCCCAAGATTGGTTCTCCAAGCCGAGATGAGCTAACGTGGTACTCGAACATGCGGATGCGTGCTCCCGCAACTCGAATCGCGTACTGAGGAATCGTTGCCCCCAGGGTTTATGCCGTGACGAAGATGGCTAGCACAGACCCATTTCCCTCCTCTCTGTCATGTATAAAATATTGGAGAGAATACTCTAGTAGACGCTGTTATCCCACCAGAACAGGCTGGCTTCAGGGGAAATAGAAGTTGCGCAGACCAAGTTCTTGCTCTGAGCTCCTTTATTGAGGCTGGTTATCAACGAGGCTTAAAGACATCAGTAGCTTTCGTTGATCTAAGAAGATTTAATGCATTAACAATACACGTATTAGCAGTACCTAATTGTTGAACAAAAACGGCAAGCTGACCAAATACAGAATATTAATATTGTATAAACAACTTCCATCACTTTGAATGTCAGGGAACCTCCTTACATAGATCACTAGTATGTGTGATTCGCCAATCCGCTTTGGACAAGCGTGGCGGGCATACTGTTAATTCCCTCTTGGAGAAGCCCAGGCCGAGCGGTGGGATGGCATAGGCAGTTATTTCGTATATATTCAAAAGTAAAACTTATAAACCGCTTATTAATATTTTTGATTAAAATTAATATCCGACAGACTGCCTAACCATAGTTTTGGAAATTATTAACAAAGTTACTAATCCGTCAAACTTAAGTTATTATTAAGTTAGCACTTGTAAGAAAAGTATTTCCATAACATTTTAATTAAAATTAAACTATCCTCTAGTATTTACTTTGTTAAAATTGACTTTAATTTGCAGAAATCAGTTTTTTATAACGATGTAGGAGAGGAGTAGAGAACTTCTTAATGATTTAGGACAGCAGACAGGCTGACGGTCCACTTAGAATTTGGTAGTTACGGGTGTTTGTTTCCAGGGGCATCTCAAACACGCTGCTGCCCATATGGGTACAGGAACTTTGTTCACTTATGCTTGGAACACAACACAAAGTTATTACGGCGGCATACTTAAGACCAAAGGTGGTCGCCATCCAGACGGGCTTGTGGCCCTACCACGTAGCTAGGGTGGGTTGTTTGCCGCCTTTTACGACAGGCCGACCCCGGCCGCAGAGGTCAGTATTCTTACTCCGCTTCTACTTGGAGAAAATTATTCTTTATCCATTTTAGCATGAGTATGTTCTATAAAAAGGCTATATGAAGACTGTTTATTTTAAATTATTGAAATTTAATAAAATGCAAATAAGTATTTTACGGTAATTTTAATTCTAATATAGTTAATTACTGTGAGCATAATATTTAATAATTAGAAACGGTACTGAATTGCAACTATATTGAGTTCGTGGAGCGGACTCAGTGAAACAATAATAAAGGGGAGGTCGGGCATTGTCCGACTGCAGATGTGTTTACTTTTATTTCTATTGAAATGGGTCGCACTCGCTTTGAATGATTGTTACATACCGGTATTATACCATAAAATAATGTATAATATTATTAACATTTCAATCCCTCCTCCTCCAATCGTTTGCTCACTGCTGAGCGTCGAGATGCTCACGACCGATATCATGACAGCACCGCTTCCAGTGCTCTCTGTCTTTGGCGTGGTTTAGGGCGTCTGTGATACGCGTGCCCAGCTTTTTGGCCACTTGGTCGGACCATCTTGTCGGGCTGCGACATCGGGGTCTTTTTCCCTCCACATTTCCCGTCATTATTAGTTTCTCCAAGTTATCGGAGTGTTTTCGGGCAATATGGCCGAAATATAGCAGCACTCTCTGGAGGCAAATGCTCGACAATCTCTGTGTTATTTTAAGCTTTTGCAGCATTGAGATGTTTCTCCTGCGAGCCGTCCATGGAATGTACAACATTCGCCGCCAGCACCACATCTCAAAAGCGTCGATACGTCGCCTGTCGGCCAATTTAACCGTCCAGGGTTCCGCACCATATCAATGGAAAATGGGAAGGACCAAAGTTCTTACGATGTAAATTTTGGTCTTCTTGAGTATGTTTCCGTCTCTCCACACTATGCCTAGTTGGGTCATTGCCGTCTTCGCCATAACATTTCAGTAATAATTACAAAAGTCTACGTTTATTAAAGAGCCACCGTGATGCCCCATCACTCAAATAGTTGTGCGTGTTCCGACGCCCACTCCATATCAGCAGGAGAGTAGTTGCCCACTGAATTTATACTAGGATAAAGAGGTTCACCTCTACGCCCCAGCCTCCCCTGCACAAGGAATAAAAGACCAAACAACAGCTTTTTAAAGAGTCCTACCAAGACCTTTGGGCTTAAGTCAGCGAAACAACAGAAAATGTTCTAAAATAAATACTATATTTTGGGTTAGAGGATCAGACAGCTTTCACCCTAGTAAATTCTAATAATTTAAGTTTAAAAAAACGTATTTTATCATGGGAAGAGGTGTTTAAATTTGATTTAAAATCTAAATTAATACTCCTTATTGTTCACTATTACAAAAGTTCTTGAGTATCATTAAGTACAACGTCATATCACATTTTACGACGTGCGCTTTTTGGATCAACTTGTATTGCAGAGACCCGGTGGGAGTTACAAATTTGTTCCTGGCGTAAACGAACGTAAAACAAAGTTAGACAGTTTTAATTCTAAGATTTTCCAGACTGTTTTTCACTTCCATTACACGTCAGAGACCTAAGTCGTACAGTTTAAGCCTTAGGTCACCTGTTTTTTTTCTTCTGTTCTATTTTGATACCCTTTAAATATGGAAATATTGACGTATTTGTTCCAATTGTGCAGTTTTCTTGTCGATTGCGTTTTTCCCTTAAGCTCTTGCAGCGAAAAAGTACATTTAGTATTTGTTAGGCAAACATTAATGAGCTGCGTTCACGGCTTTGAATCGACCGAAAATTGACGTGAATCGTATGTATATGTATGTTTTTTATAGATTTGTTGTCCCAAACAAAAATGAATATTAAGTCTACCCAGTCATTAACGGCCAATTTTAACTGACTATTTTATAGTTGTATTTTTTTATTGCTGTAAGACAGCAGACAGGCTGACGACCCGCTTAGAATTTAGCAGTTACCGCCTGTGGGTGTTTGCAACGTCAGTGACATCGCGAACGTGCTGCTGTTTCACAAGGGTTTAGGAACTTGAGTCAGTAATGAGGGAACACAACACAAAGTTATTGTGGCGGCATACTTAAGACCAAAGGACCAAAGACCCCGCCCGCAGAGGTCAGTATTCTTTCTCCGTCCCTACACGGATAAGTACGGACGGAGTGTAACAGGCGATTGTTTTACTTTTGTTTCTTATTTTGCAAGCAGTAAAAGCACCATTTGGTTTTAAAGTTGGATGGTCAGACAGAATATACGTCTAAAACCAAAACATTCTTGATTTCAAACATGTAGGTGGTTTTAAAACTACCGCAAACGATTAAAGTTACCTGTTAAATAGAATTTAGTATTTAATTTAGCGTAACCGATATCAGCGACAGATTACCCAATTTTTTTTTTGTTATTCAACAATTATGATACCTGTAGTTAAAATATACTGTGACAATTCATATAGCACCATCTTACCGACACGTCCCACAGTAAGCAGCAGTTCACTTGTGTTATGGGTATTTGACAACTGATATACTACTTTTAAATAATACTTCTTCTTTTGTAAATAAATACATACTATACATAAACACCCAGAATCAGAATGGTAATCAAACTCGTGACCTCCGCAAGCGTTACGAGCGTTAACCATCACGCTACAGAGATCGAGTCACAACGCAAAAAATTTTATATACTCGTATATAAGTATTGACATCGTGTATACAACAGGCTTTTTTTCTCATTCCTGCATGCCACGTTGCATGTTACTTTCTTTTTAGTCCACCACCCGAAAGTATTTTCGCTGTTGTCGTCGCTCTAGCAAACTGTGGGGAGTCTAGTCTAGCGAGCTACAGCAATCAGATCTGTTATTTGATCTTATTGTCCACAAGATTATAACTTTAATCATCTTCCTAAAAACTAAACCCATATAAGTATATATTAGAACACTATTTCCATCCTAAGTCATTAACATAATTTATTTCTTTATACTTTTTCTTTAATACTAGCTGTGCCCGCGACACCGTCCGCGTGGAATAGTGACTTTAGGCAGCATTTTTTGGATATATGATGTCAAATTAAATTGGAAATTCAATATACTAAGTCCAGCCTAAGCTGAACCCTATTTCATATGATTAATGATATAAATCTGAGGTCAACTTAAATTGGATTAAAAATATCCGAAACTTATCATTTTTAACAAAAACTATTTTTTTTTTCTAAAATAAAAATAGCCTAAGTTACTCCTTGGTACATCAGCTATCTGCCATTGAAAGTCCCGTCAAAATCGGTGCAGCCATTTCAGAGATTAGCCGGAACAAACAGACAGACAGATAGACCGACAGACAGACAGGCAGACAAAAGATATATACGTCCGAATGCACTTAGTAAAAAGCGGTTATTTTAATATTACAAACAGACCCTCCAATTTTATTTATTTGTATAGATTCAAATGTAAATTTTTTTGCCAAATCCAAATCAAAATTTTTGTTGCTAGTTCTTAGTCATGTTAAACTTTTTTTTATGTAACCTGTGACAAATATTGTTGGGTTTATATTATTACTAACATATAAAATAAGACAATTTACTAAACGTCATATAAATACTGTTTGTTTGTCCAATAAATGAAAAAAAACCAGGCGTCAAAACTGTCGTTAAATTTAAAATTACAATAACCCCCTATGTCCTTTTATGAGGTTTTTAAAAATTAAATCACAAGATCAGAGCAAACTTTAAAATATAATATTTTACATTTTATTTGATTTTCTCCACACAAAAAGAATGACAAACTATTTAAACAGTCACGAGCCTACCTCTTGAAGTCACTTGGGAAATCGGGCGTACTCCTTCACCGAATGGAAGCAACTGTGAAACATTAACTACGTTCTTACTTGTTTGTATTCGAACATACACTGAATATCTATGAGACGTTACAAATTCATCTACCAGCTAGACTAAGTCTAGTATTCCAATTATTATTATAAATTGTGAATGTGAGTTTGTTACATTTTTTTCATTGCTGAGAAACAGTGGACAGCGTGAAGGCTTACTAAATAAGTAGTTACCGTTGCCTATGGATATTTGCGATGCTAGGGATACTACGAATACGCTGCTCTCCCATAGCTGTACAGGAACCTGGGTTACTAATGATGGAACACAACACAAGGTTATTATGGCGGCGTACTTATAGACCAAGGGTGATTGCCATCTCGACGGGCTTGGGACCCTACCACCTAGAAATTAAATAATTGCTTACCAATCTTCAAACAAGCTTGACTTACAAAAAGGTTTTACATCGAAAATTGTTTACTCCTTCCGAATAAAACAAAAATAATGTTAATAATGAGATTTATATGACACTGTGAATAAGAAAATCTAAAATACACTACAAAAGTCCATTTAAATTCACCGCTAGAGACGTAAGTTATTAAGTATTAACATAGTTTTTAAGATTCCACTAACAATTTATGGACTCAGCGTCTGAATTAAATAAATAAAAATAATAATCTGTCTTAATATTTTAATAATTATCTTTTGTGTAACTAAGTAGTTGTTGTAATTAGTCAATGTTTTTATCAATATCTTTATATTCTTAGCGTGTTTACTCATTTTTTCGTATTTTTGTTTGTTTCTTCTTACAATCTTTTAACACTTCAGTTGATGTTTTCTGTCTGATTTTTTTTATTATTTATGATATTAATATTTTTTGTATTCCTTAATATTTAGTACATATAAATGTTTGGTTATTGTTAATAAATTACTAATAATTAAATTGCTTACTGTTAATAAACGTGATATAAATAATTGTTATATCGTCACTTCAAGTGTCCTAACGGAATCAGCGCAGGATGCTCTTTAAACAGCTCCTTGCATTGCTGAGTTAGGCACCTTTTTAGGGCTAAGACAAATGTATTAGTGATTTGGTAATGTATATGTTTTTTTTTTTGTTAGAGTTTTAAGCTCTAAATAAATTATTTTTCTTTCTTCTTTCTTTCTAATAATAAAAGTAAGTGCTTGACTTAAATTTCGGATTTGTCAAAATTTCAGATTGACATTGAGTAGATTTCTTGTGCCGTGTGACCCCGGCCAGTGAAAAGAATAGGGTCACCCCAGGTCATTCCAAGGGAGTCGTAAAAGGCGACTGATGGACTACTCTTTTGCCAGCTTGCATGCGGCAAAGGAAGTGCACCTCTCGGTTTTTCCTCTAGGGGTTGGGAGGTCGGACGGCAGTCGCTCCCGTAAAAACCAAAACTAGCCAAAAAATATGGTTCGGACACGTAAGGGATATGTCACGGATAGGGCGTCGCCGCAAAACGACGCGCAGGAACTTCGCCCGACTCCTGTGACAAGTGGACTAGGGCTGCCGTGCCGTGGGCGAGCACGGCTAAAGACACTAGCCCCATCCAAAAGGAAACTCCGCTTCGCAACGTGGAATATTGGCACGCTAACCGGACGCGCGAGAGAGTTGGCCGATGTGCTCTCCAGGCGGAGGGTGGCCGTAGCGTTCCTGCAGGAGACTCGGTGGAAGGCCAGCAGATCCCGGTTCATTGGGAATGGCTACAAGCTGATCTACACAGGTGCACCTGGTGGGGAGAATGGGGTTGCCATAGTGCTCTCGGAGGAGTTCCAGAACGACATTTTGGAAGTGAAACGTCATAGCGACCGGCTTATGGTCGTTAGGGTGCTTATCGATGGGGTAGTTACCCACTTGATAAGTGCCTATGCGCCACAGGCCGGTTGTGACGACACCGATAAAATAGCGTTTTGGAATCAACTCGGAGAAGTGCTCCGTGGAATCCCATTATCACAGGGGATCGTTTTGGGGGGTGATCTGAACGGTCATGTGGGTGATGAATGTGGGGAATTTGAGCGTGTTCACGGTGGATTTGGGTACGGTAGCCGCAACGCGGAAGGGGAGAACATCCTCAATACGTGTGCGGCTGCCGACCTTGCCATCGTGAACACGTATTTCAAAAAGAGACCCGAGCATCTCATCACCTACAAGAGCGGGAGGAATGCTACCCAAATCGACTTCCTACTCACTAGGAGACACCACATCAGCAAAGTAGCCAACTGCAAGGTCATACCCGGTGAGAGTCTCACTGCACAACACCGTCTTCTTGTCATGGACCTCTGCGTGAAGCCCAAAGGCAAATGTGTCGACCGCCTTCAACGCCGAATCAGGTGGTGGCTGCTTGATGAAGTCAAGTCCCAGGAGTTCGCCTCTGCCATCGGCGACAAGTGCGCCGGAGGTGAGGGCGAACCGGTTCAAGCTTACTGGGACAGGATTCAGGCGGCTATCCTTGGGTCGGCGAGAGAGGTGCTTGGCGTGTCTAAGGGCGGACGCAAGTGTGACAAGGAGACTTGGTGGTGGAACGACTCAGTCCAGAGGGAGACCAGGGCGAAAAAAGCCCTCTTTAAGAAGTGGCAAGCGTCCAGATCTCCTGAAGATCGCGACGCATACAAAGATGCCAAACGCGCCACCAAGAAAGCTGTAGCCAGAGCCAGACGAGACCACTTACAACCACTTTACGATAAGTTGGACTCGTCTGAGGGGCAGAAGCTCATATATAAGTTGGCGCGCTCCAGGGTCAAAGCGGCACAGGATATCTCCAAGTGCCGCTGTGTAAAAGACCCCGGGGGCAACTTGTTATGCGAGGACCTCGCGGTGAAGGAGAGATGGCGCTCATATTTCCACGAGCTGCTGAACAAGCAGCATAAAGAGGTGCAGCCGCCAGATCTTCCTCCGAACCAAGGACTAGTGCCACTGATAACGCCTGCAGAGGTCCAGAATTGTCTTCGCCGCATGAAGAATCGGAAAGCTGTTGGATCCGATGGAGTCCCCATCGAAGCCTGGAAGGCGATGGGCTCTCGTGGTGTGGGCACTTTAACCGACCTTTTTAACCGGACACTCCTCACCGGTACGGTCCCGAACCAATGGAGGCTGAGTATCATTACTCCAGTCTTCAAAGGCAAGGGATCGGTGCAGGAGTGCGGTAGCTACCGCGGTATAAAGGTCATGTCCCACACCATGAAGCTCTTCGAGAGGGTTATTGACTCTCGGATTCGACAGGAGTGCACTGTCTCGGAATGTCAATATGGGTTTCGCCCTGGTCACGGGACAATGGACCCTATTTTCGCCCTAAGGACTGTCGCGGAGAAATACAGGGCGAAGAATACGCCTCTGCAGTGTCTGTTTCTTGACTTGCAGAAGGCCTTCGACTGTATTCCTCGCGCGATAATCTGGTGGGCATTGCGGTCCAAAGGGATTCCAGAGGCCTATATTGGGATCATCCGAGACATGTACCGTGATTCCGATTCCGTAGTTCGGACCGCTGTTGGCGACACAAAACCTTTCCCCATCACCGTCGGGGTGCACCAAGGATCCGTCCTTAGTCCGTTTCTGTTTAGCGTGGTATTAGACGTATTGTCAGACAGCATCAGAAACTCACATGAGCAGCCCCCGTGGTTGCTCATGTATGCTGATGATATCGCGCTGGCAGATTCGGACAGGGGTAGGCTGGTGCAACGCGTGAAGGCGTGGAAGGAGTCGCTTGAAAACGGTGGTCTGAAGATCAATGTGGCGAAGACCGAGTACTTGGCCTGTAACTCCACAGATCCCACACCCGTACGCATAGACGGCAACACGGTCGAGCGCACGGACCATGTGAAATACCTGGGATCTGTGTTTCATGCGTCTGGTGACATCGATTGCGACGTCAAGGCACGCATTGCTGCCGCGTGGGCCAAATGGCGTGAGGTAACTGGTGTCATTTGTGACCCCAAGATGCCGGTAAAGTTGAAGGGACAGGTCTATAAGACCATCATTAGGCCTGTCCTTTTATACGGCTGTGAAGCGTGGCCGGTGTTAGAGCGACACAAGCAAGAACTGCGTGTCACGGAGATGAATATGCTGCGGTGGATGTGTGGAGTGACGCGGAAGGACCGCGTTAGGAACTCCCGCATTCGCGGTAGTCTTCATGTCCGTGACATTGCGGATAAATTGCAGGAGTGTCGGCTCCGTTGGTATGGCCATGTTTTACGGCAACCGGATACTTACGTGGGAAACAAATGTCTGGCCATGCCGCCTCCGCCGGGCCCCGGCAGGAGGGGTAGACCCAAAAAGTGCTGGCTTGACGTTGTAAAGGGTGATATGCGTGCCAATGGGCTCACTACCAGGGATGCTGAAGATCGCGCGAAGTGGAGTAGAAAAAGTCGGAAAGCGGACCCCGGGCACCGAAACGAAAGTTTGGGTGGCAACCGGGACTAACGCTAAGATGATGATGATGATGGATTGAGTAGATTTCTTAATTATCTAATTCACTATCTAGCTTAATGTGTACTTAGTCTAAAATGAATACTTGTAACCATTCACCATTAAGCTAGCTTGGCTAACAAGCATTTCAGTATCTCCAAGGAATAAATAAAACGCTGACTCGAAAACGGAAAAATCGCACAAGAAGCTTTTAAAGAAAAAATGTTTGAAAACTTCTTGTACTAAAGCTGTTTTAATGAAATTTTCAAGTTGAATTGACTAATTATGGTTAGTTAAAACTTTACATTAAAAATAAATAACACATAAAATTAAGGAGTCAATTTGTCTACCTAGTTACGATTATATTTAAGTTCTTGTCTGTCCGCATCCATATAAAGAAAATCTAAAAAATCAATAACGCAAAGTAACTTGCAGATTTCTTCTGTGACAAAACTTATCATTTTTGGGGCTCCGGTGTGAATAGTTTTGGAAAACCCACATTAAAATGCTTTTAAAAAAGCAAGATCAAGTTTGTACAAACAATACTAACACAGTTTATGTAATAATAACAAGTACTTATCTATATAGAAGGGATAAGTCATGGTATATATTTATCAATCTTCAAGAATATTATCTTTAATAATATTATTATATCTTTTCTAAATAACTCCTATTTAAATACCAGCATTTAATTGCTTTGGATTTAGAGACACTAAGCTTGACAAGTGTTTCGGAGCTTACTCAGTTATCTGAGAAACTGTGGCTTTATTATCGCCAACTAATCCCCAAAGACTCAATTGTATTGAGTCTGAAGCAACGACAAAAGGCTTTCATGTTGTTTCGTTTAATTACTAACAGACGTGTTTCAAATAAGTTCGTTTAAAATAAGGTTTATACTATGTACATGTTAAGCATATGTTACCGTTTTTTTAACAATAAAATAGAGGAATTAAAATAAATTCAGTCGAACTTTATTTATTAGTTACGACTAAGTTATTCAATTTTCCTTTTGGATTATCGTGATCTCGACGCTCTAATACTTAATTGTCTACCACACATAATAAAAAATATACTTAATACATATTTTCATTTAATTTCCCCTTTCTACCGTTTCTACCCACAAATCAGTTTTAAATTGCAGTGTCTCATATGAGTGAAACTATGTAATAACTACCGCTGTTCAATTTTTAGCTTGCCGTCACTTTACAATGACACATTTTACTTATTCAAGCATGCCGTGTGTAATTTTTATTATTTTGTTAGCTTTTATTTAGTGTTTGTGAAGTTTGTTTCTTTTTATTAACTTAAAAAAAACTTGCTAGAAGCCAAAACTCGGCAATATTTTCCGCAGAAGTTAGTTGATCGAGGAAAAATTAGTCACCACTCTTTCCAACTTGCTAGGAATTATTCGTCTCTTTTCTTACCTAGTCAGGTCATAAATTCTGTCACATGTTTAATGTAAAATAATTGTAACAAGTTTATTCATTATGTAACCATTTATATACCAAAATGAACTTAACAAAACATAGATTCTTATGACATTAAAGTTTATACAAAAGGACCTCCGTGATTTTGAATACAAGCCTTCAATCTGCGCGGCCAGTCCTCTATCGCAGCACGAACGAGGTCCATGTCAATATCGGCGGCTGCCTTAATCAAGGATGTCTTGAGTGACTCCAAATTGGGATGAGGCTTTGAACACGCCTTTTCCTCCAAGTGTTGCCATATCTTGTAATCTAACGGATTCAAATCTGGACTGGAGGAGGGCCAGTCTTCGTGCCGGATGAAGTCGATTTCACGCGCCGCCAGCCAGTCTTGTGTGCTCTTCGCTCTATGAGCTGGCGCCGAATCTTGTTGGAATACCCAGTGCCTGTTATTGAACATGGTATGAGAAACAGGTTCCACAAGGTTCGTCAGGACTGTATTTTGATACACAACAGCATTCGTTTTTACACCTTTCTCACAAAAATGTACCTCTGTTAAGCCCCAATAAGAAACTCCCAACCATACCATGAGCGAGGATGGAAAATGACCTCGTTGGACACGCGGAATACGGTTGCTCGCTTCTTCACTACTGTGTGCGTACACCTTATCATTTTGTTTGTTGTAGCTCTCTTCTACGGTAAACATTTTTTCATCCGAAAAAAGAATTTCCCGATATTTTTTTCCCGCGTACCGCTTCAACAAAGCGCGGCATCTCTTCAGTCTCAGGTCCATTAGACGAGCATTCAAACGATGTCCTGTTTTTCTTCGATATGCCCGAAGCCCTAAGTCTTCATTTAACACCCTTTTCACCGTGGTTCTGCTTAACCCCATCTGAAGGGCCAACAATTTCTGCTTACGTTTGGGATTTCTTTGAATTCGTGCCTTCACAGCTTTTATCACTGCTGGAGTCCTAACAGACCGAGGGCGACCACTTCTTGACCTGTCATCTACACTAGAGTCTTCATTGTATCGTTTGATGGTACGATAAATGAATCTTTTGGCTATATTCAAATTTTTTCAGTATGTTAAAAATTTGAATTGGCGCGTAACCGCAACGATGCAACGCAATAACTGCAACACGGTCTTCTTTAAGCGTCCACTCCATATTTAAAAAATGAGTAAAATTCTAAAAGTATACATTTTTATTTTCATGAACAATTCGAGATTCGAATTCAATAAACTTTTTTGTGGCCAGCATTCTAAAAAAAAAGTTTTTACTGTGTGACAATACTTATGACCTGACTAGGTATATATTCTATAAGCAACCCACTGTTACCACTATAACCTTCTTCATTACTTTTTCTAAGGAAAGAAAGTATTATTCTCCTTCTTTCTTCCCTTATCCCACGTGACATGGAATCGACACATGTTCTCTCCTTCCACTCTCCTTCGTTTAGCCATCACCTCAACGTTTACAAACATGAAAGTATTGCTAGAGAGCAAATATTATGAAACAATTTTGTGTAATTGCAAAGAAGTTGTATTCTATCAACTATACTTAACAACTTTGCGTGAAAAAGTGAGGAAGTATTATGGTTCTCATTTATAACACTTAGGCCCACTTGCACGTTCCTGGGTTATCTTAATTAACTCGGTGTTAACTGCTAACACAGGGTTAAATAAATAATTTATCTTGCGCCATCAAGAGTTAGTAGTAACCCTATGGTTAAACTTTTAAATATCTTAGCCCACCGATGTGGATAGGTTAAATCGCTAACACAGGGTTAGTGAACTGTAATGTTAATTGTCAAAATAAATTGAGGTTAAGTTGCGCTGTATATTGTGTACCTATCTATACTATTTTGTAGTGTGTTATCCATTATTCTTTAAAAACTCGTTTATTTTATCACTTATACGGCACAAACTCACAAAACTAAATAAATGACACGATACAATATGGTTAAAATAAAAATCTTTTTAAAATTCATACATTGTGGGATAAAAAGGAAGCCTATATACAGTATGCTGTAGTGTAAAAGAGATAGACATTTAAGTTTCGTTTTTCATCTTTGGTTGGTTTACAATAGGAAAGCATAGACATTGCAATGTTCCCAGTTAAAAAAAGAAATGTCAGGTTAGTTAACCCGGTGATATTTTTTAGTGGTGCAAAGCACCATGAGAGTTAAGATTTTAATTAACTAACCCAGAGTTTACAAACTCTACACTTATTTATTTAACCCGACTAAGCGTGCAAGTGGGCCTTACAATGGTTGATTTTAGATTAAAACAAAATATATCCTCTGCAACTATATATTTTCGTCTTTTTCCACTCAACAAACTGTCTACGAAAGAGATGTTGGTATTCAAATTTTCACCCTAATATATTGGTATACAAAACAGAGGTTTTATAACACGTCGCCTCGTGGCATCTTGTTTCGTGAAGCGAGCTCACTTTATAGGTCGGACGTGAGAAACTATACTACTTGTCTTATTTTTGTTTTATTTCTAAGCGAAACTATTTGGTCGTGTTTGATGTGTTATGGTTTATGTAAGCGTGTATTTAGTTTCAAGTATTTATTTAATACTTTAAACTTTTTAAATATCTGAAAGCACTTTTGCCAGCATTTTATCAGGGTTTTAAATAACAAATTCACCAATTGTTGAATATTGTCACAGGGCGTTGTTTACGCGACTTTTTACCTCAATTTCTGAGCAAAGGTCAAATAACAAAATAAACGAAACAAATGAGTCTAAATTTATGTTTTTCTAGTGGCGCTCTAATTCTATTGATAATTGACCATCTAATTCGTCATCATCAACCCTGATATCTCTTTGGTGTTTCTGAACTAACAGACCTAAATATTTGATTAGTACACTTTTGACTTGCTAGGTTTTTGATGGACCTACATCTTTTAAATTTCTACCAGACAGACTCCTTAAATACGAAGGTAGAACACACATACGATTAGAAGGTACTGGTATAGAGTACGTGGTAGAGCATATTGCTCGAATATGAACGACGACACAAGATCTATTATAATGTTGATGATTCATATTCCGACAAGATTATTAAAAACAAGCGTCACATCGCTTCAACTGAACATATACAACATTATTCATATATCTCCTACGTTCACAAAACCCTCCACACATAAAAGCCGCCGTTGCGTCATGTCTGTTATATCAGCATTAACAAGTGGCCTAAATCACAACCTGTGTATCCATTAACATAAAGATATGAACTGATTGCGTCCGCCCCAACTGGTGCTCGGGAAAACCAACAATTAGATGGGCAATTGAGCATTGGCGTTTTGTTGCTGAGAGCTTATTATCCGTTTTATTTGAGAATAATAAAGTGGTTTCAATTTGATCACATGATATGAGCTACAATTAAAAATACAACTAGCTAATTAGTTTTCTAGGGACCCATGGAATATTTCTTAGCGCATAAGCACCAAAAGAAGAGCATCTTTTGATTGTTCCTCAAGGGTTTGAGGTAAGATGACAGTTTCTTCTTTAATTCTTTTCGGTCAAAGAAAGAAAGAGTTACTAAGGATATCGAAGAAAAATTCAAAATCAACTCAAAACCAAATTAAACATAGAAAATATCAAAACATTGACGCAAGCAATGAATATGTCAAGTCAAAAAAATATTCATGTAGACAAAACGCTGATACGCTAGTTATAAATACTCAATAAAACAATCTAAGTGTTCCTTGAGTTGAGCTTGGACTTGTCTTAGTCGCCCGGGCCACGAGATCGGCAGGCCATATATCCGTGGGCCCGGGCGTAGGCGATAGGTGAACAGCGGGGTTTTTTAGTGGGTAGTCGGATGGCCAATTATCTTTCCCGGAGTCCCACATATCATCATACATCACATCACATATATCCCACATGGGGAACCCGTCAAGAGAGGTTTTTCCCCAAGACCAAAAAAAAAATGGACTTGTCTTAGTAGTAAATGAGAGAATACCTACAATATTTGACAGAGATGGATGATTTTTTTTATTTTACCCATAATCCGTAGTTTACTGTATATCTCAAGCTTTAAAGATACATACACTTAGGTGGTTACGATTTACCATAATATAAAACGTAGTTCAATTCCATTGAAAAGTGCACTTGATTTGTCACAAAATTAGCACAATGATCAATGAATATTCTTTCCTAACGCATACATAATTTATTATTCACCTCAGCGGAATCGCGAGTAATTAGAGCACATAAAGAAGTAATGAAAGACATTTACTTTCCTAGTAATTGATACTCCTTCAGTTCCCGGGTTTAAGCTGACTGCATACAGACAATATAAGCGCTGTCGTGAAGCATGCAATTTATTTTAATACTGACATTATGTGACTGATGTGACGGAATCCCATTGGTTCTTCCAAAAGCTTTTGTTGGGGGTTCACGTCTTTCGTCCAAGTCAAGAGTCACGCATTACCTCCGTTCATAGTCCGATGCATGGCCGCTAAATTACAGTCACTTTATTCTAGTTGATAACGTTACATTTAAATCTTAAACATTAGAACTAACTTTAAATGTCTATATCTAATAATACTAAGTTAAACAGACTCACCAAAGTACTGTTCCCGTACAACGTATCGTACGACTCAGCTTTCGATGCCACATTCCTCAATTTGCAGGGTTTCTTCAACGGCGGCGGAGGCTGGTTCAGCTTATGCGATGGTGATCCCTGTCCAACATGATTCGCGTTCGCCTTGTTCTCTTTTTCTTTGACAACTTTACTGTTGTGTGTTAAGTTGTTCTTTGTAAAGTTTCCGAGTTGTTCGAACATATTGCTCAAGTGTTGGGACATCATGTTGATCGGATTATTGATTCACTTCACTCAACCAAAACCGAATGTTACGTGCATTGTTTGTTACTAGTTTATTTTGAAAATCACTGAAATATATTCACATTTCTGAAAGGATTTGTTGGAAATGAAAATTAGTGAATTTTAAAACGAAATATCTATTTAAATTTTTCTCATTATTATTGTTGTATATTTGTTATTGTTGACTTACAGTAAAAACAGGGCTTAACGAAAATTGAACATTTTGTTTTTATTTTATTTTTAAATGCGTTTCTTTTCGATGACATTTGATTCAAACATTATGAAGTCTGAGGTATAATTTTGAAGTATCGCCAAACCTTCTGCTGCTTGGGGAATCTTACATTTCTTGATCAGATAGATATAAATAAATATAGAATAGATTTATTCTATATTTCTGACTTCTCAACGCCGAAAGAATAACCAAGTGTTGTCCTATTTTGCTACCTGTGAATTGGCAGTAGACATAAATTTGTCACTTTACGACTGGCTTAGAATGTCTTGAAGAAATTTTATTTCTATTTCTCGTCGGAAACCACGCCTAAATTGTTTATTGCCATGAGAAAAAAATTAGAATATTTGTAGTTCCTATATTTTGGTCTACTACAACGACTGGAAATTAATACTTATAAAAACTGAAAATAATAAATATTTATGATTTCCTATGTTTTTATTACGCGTTTCAATTAGACAGAAATACAAAAAAACAACAGTTTTAAAAGAAAACGAACTATTCTAACAAGCGACATGTATCATCCTAACTAATATTATAAATGCGAAAGTGAGTTTGTTTGTTAGTTACGCTTTCACGCTTAAACCGCTGAACCAATTTGGATGAATTCCGGTATAGTCATAGATTGGACCTTGGAGAAGCACATAGGCTACTTTTTTTTAAATTTATATAACTAAACAACGTTTACCGGGTCAACTAGTTATATTATAATACAAAGTTTCAAATTGTGTTGTGTTCAAACTGTGTATTTGACAGTACTCGCGTTATAAATCTAACAAAGACATGCACCTGTAACGCTGTCATGTACAAACAAGCTGCCCATTGTGTCCAATAATTACAGCAACCGTGCTACTGTCGCTTTGTTCATTTATCCATACTACTGAAGAACTACTGTTATATTATTCAGAACTTTTACGCTATTTAAGTTGACGTTTAGGAACGATCCGTGATCCTCCTATCCGTACAGGTGCGAAGTAAAGAATACTGACCTCTGCGGCCGGCCAAGTTCCTGTACGCTTATGGGACAGCAGCGTGTTCACGATGGCACTGGTATTGCAAACACCCATAGGCGACGGTAACTGCTAAATTCTAAGCGGGCCGTCAGCTTGTCTGTTGTCGTACAGCAATAAAAATAAAACCATCGCAACGGCTTTCGAACGTTCGAACTCGTTCGGACAATTATCCACTGACTCGTTCACACTCGTTTGGAGGTGAAGAGTTCAGTTCTCGTCCCGAGTCTGGGTGTTTATACATTGTAATATATATTATTTATTACATTACGTTGTCTTTTTCTTACTGTGTTAATAAGCTAGATTGTATTGTAAATTAAATTTAAATTATATTTTCGTTAAATGTATTTATGATTAACCTGTAATATGATTTCGAAACGAGCATTAAATGCTTCGAAAATGGAAGCTACATTCCTGTTGGAACAGGGTCGATGTGAAACAAAGATGTCGGCAGCGATACTGTCACGTCACCAGGATCCGGTGCAAATGGAAACTTACCTGTACAATCTCTAGTCTGAATATTGTATAAAATTGGACATTAATGATTTCAAATCCTAATGATTTACTCACATAGTGTTATAAGGGATTGTATAAATTAAATTATCATTTGTTTCAGATTCTTGATCCATAATTTATACGTTTATACATTAAAATTTAAAATTACTACGTAGTTTTAAAATAAATGAAATGGACACATACGTCAACACACATATTACATAAAAAAATTAAGAAATAGAATATCAAAATATAGACTGTATTAAATTAAATAAAGTGGAAAATTAATCTTTAAACTCCACCTGTAACTCACAACACCGAAGAGCTGAAACTCTGTGTTGATAATCATTATTTTGGCGATAGCGTGTGTTAGTATTCAATTTCTTATGTTCATTGTCAATAAAACCAGCCGATGTCATTTCTAGGGCATAGTAAAATGTTACATATGATCAAATCACAAATCACTCCTAATTGCTCACATGCCATAAAATAAGGTGTAGTTTTTATCCGTACAGGGGCGGAGAAAGAATACTAACCTCTGCGGCTGGGGTCGGCCTGTCGTAAAAGGCGACAAATCAACCCACCCTAGCTACGTGGTATGGCCTCAAGCCCGTCTGGATGGCGACCACCTTTGGTAGGCCACCATAATAACTTTGTGTTGTGTTCCGGCATTAGTGATCCAAGTTCCTGTACTCTTATGGGACAGCAGCGTGTTCGCGATACTACTGGCGTTACAAACACCCATAGGCGACGGTAACTGCTAAATTCTAAGGGGGCTGTCAGCCTGTCTGCTGTCCTACAGGAATAAAAAAAATAGTTTTAGCGTTTCAAACTTCAATTTCATGGAGTTTCTATGTTGATAGCAATAGTTCAAAAACCAAATAGGGGAATCTATTAATAAAAGCCTATTCAAAATTACATATTCAAAAGGCACATAAAAGTTTTCATTGTTATATATAGTTACTCTGAAATTGATATTTTGAAAATCGGACACTGGTAAAAAGAGTGCATGAGTAAAATGACCATTTTTTTTTGTGTCAAAGCGGGACGCCTACGGAATTTCGTATATAAATAAATACATATATAGGATACGTCAGTGTAAGATGTATATTTAAGTGCAAAATAAAAATTATCGTTTAAAAAATGACTTGAAATCATTTATTATGGTATCTTACCCTCACTGACATCTTAATTCTTACTTTGCTGCAGAAAAATTTGAGTTACTTTAGTATGTATTTTGTAATACAATAAGGAGTTGGGATAAGTATTCCGTAAGTTTCTAATAAACACATGCACAATAGATAAATGAACTATCATCTTTCGTCTATCCCGTTCTCGCATGTCAGTCGCTCGCTCTCGTTTGTTCCTGACTGTCAACCCCCGTCTATGCTGCGCTGCCGTCTTTCGCGATATTAATGTAGACAAGTATGTAGTTAAGTAGGTATAAAGGTTTATTCGTAAAAGCAGGACATTTTTGTTCTCGTTGGGGACAGCGGGACGGACAGCCTGAAAGCGGGACAATCCCGCCCAAAGCGGGACGTATGGTCACGTTATGCATGAAGAACTCTACAATCGAAATTCTACGTCCTAATTTGTATGTTTAATCAAAAATAAATATAAACGTACAACAAAACGTAACATTAGTCAGCAAAAGGCTGGGCGTACGGGATGAATAAAGATAATATATTAGGCAATAAATATCACAAAATGCCCTTTGCCGGATATGGTTATGTTTTTTTACAATATTTTATTTATTTCAATCTAAGGATACGTAACTAGGACAATTATTCTCTCATCTCAATCTTACTTGAAAAGCGGTAGTATACATAAATATAACGTTAAAAACCATATGAACAATAACTACAGTAACGAACGACTTTTAATTGTGCGCAACGCGAATTTTGTAATCTAAGTTTCAATATTTTGACATACGGATCATTTTCGTTTCATATCCGGCGTTCATTCGATTAGCTCAGTATGTCTTCTGCCACCAATCTTTGGTGCCAACCAGCTTTCGACGTCCCTGTTAGTCAATTAGCACGCATATCGTATGGCCTTCTTCAATAAAAGTAGTAGTTTCTTCAACTCTATATGGCCTTCTTCCTGGATTTAGACATTTATTTCTCACGTAAGTCGTCGTAAAACGTAGTCTAGCAATGGCCACTCTAAATTGGTTTGCAATATAACCGATGTGAAGCCTGTCACGGATTTGGGAATTTCTAACACGAGAAATAACATAAACATATGTTTCCAAGGGATTGTGGTAACTATTGTAAATTACCAGTTTGCGGTAACTAATAGCTTTCCATTAAACACTGGTGATAAACAGGTTGCTGCTATTAATATTGATAGGCGCTAATGCATATAATTGAAATTAATACGAACTCGAGTAACAGAATGTCTATATTTAAATATTCAACAATTGTTATTTATTTCATATCTCCCTTCTATCTCTTGGAATGGATAAAGTAAAATAACACAGTAGGTGATCGTCCTGCAATGCGTCTCGTGAAATGCACTCGTGCGCCCCCGTAGGATGAGTGGCCCTACGTGAATGTGAGGAAAGTAGGCGCGCTCCCGCTTCCTCTCTACTGCCTTCTTCACGGAGATGACAGTCGTTCCATCGGTTATCATTCCAACCATTGCTAGAATAATAGCCAGCAGCGAATAGTTCGGTCCAGTGAATATGACAAAATCATGGCGCTCTAAACAATGCCATTTACTCCTTCTGAACAGTGCGACACAAATACCGTCTGAATAAATTGATCCCCGAGAGTATTAGTTTCACGTAAAACGACAGAGTGCCTAAGTATTTGTCAACCAAATCGCGAAGGGTGGGCCATATCTCTGCGACGGTGTTTTTGCCTAGCCTCGGGTGTGCGAGTCTTAAGCCATGCGTTTGTTAGATTGCCTTGATTTCACGAGGCATCGAAATGAAGCCACAGGCGGCGATTTCTAAACACCATTGGTACAGCTACACCAAGAGCCAAACTTTGAAATCCCACGGCGTAGATCCGTTGAAGAGGGGGATAGCCTCGAAAGACTTGTGATAGCCCTAACAGACAGAGTTCGCAATTCCGCAACGCAGTACTCTTGGCTAACAGTTGCCTCATCCAAACAGGAGCCTTGTGATTAATCGTACAGTCTCCATACGTTGGGGTGATTACGGACGAATACCCCGTCTGCTTCCATGAATAGGAAAACAGTCTTTTGAAGTGTGCCGATAAGTCCCAGTAGCGGTAGAGTACAAGATATAAAATTTTAAGTCCTCTCCCACCATGGTGTGAAGTTTGTATAGATCCTGGTTTAACCGCTTTGATGATTTGATCAGTCAACATAGTGGTGTTTCTCTGTATTCTTAGATGCATTAAATAAAAATAAAAAACCTACGAGTAACAAGTTACATAAAACAAGTTGCTATCATTGTAGCATTTTCAACTCGATATCTAAACTATAAGAGCGTGAAGTGCATGTAACAGTATGTTACTGAAGCGACATTTTAATGTAAAACTTGCAACAGTTACAGTTGTTAGTAGTTTAAAACTTTCTTAACTACCCAACACGTCGCTTTTATGTCACTGATTCACTCGTAGTAACGATATAATGTTAAAAAATTAAGTTGCAAGTGAGAGGAAATTCATTGTAATAGTTATTCAAATGTAATTTATTCATTGCTATGCTTGGAAAACTTGGAGAAAATGTTCAAGTGAAAATTCTTCTTCCTGCCCTTATCCCACATTATATGGGGTCGGCACAACATGTTCTCTTCTTCCACTCTCCTCTGTTAGCAGTCATCCCAACATTCACATCCTTTTTTGCCATATCATCTTTTACGCAATCCATCCATCTTTTTTGGTCTACCTCTACTCCTGTATCCACTCTCATATCTATCATTTTCCTTGTTATATGGCATTCTTCTCTACGCATTACATGGCCAAACCACGCTAGCATATTATTTTTAAGTTTTTCAATAATTTTCACACTTCAAATTCAAGTGAAAATAAGTTTATAATTTATGTTATTAATAAGAATGAGTGGAGGATGAATAAAAATATGCAGCAGGAATATTTAATTATCTGAATATTTAAATATTCCTGCTGAATAAAAGGAGAGGGAAGTAATGGATATGATAAGAACAGTGTAAATGGAAATCCTTAAAACAATCCCATGTCTAATGGCAAACTAGAATAGATGAAATTATGGATGTCATGTGAGAAGATAAAAAAACATGCGGAGCAGTCTTTGGGGACTGCCGATAAAAGTGAAAACTAAGTAACTTGTGAAATGTATCGCCGAGCTATTAGATTATTATTTTTGGTTTATAAAGAAGTGTTTATGATCAAGGATTAAAGTTTAACACTTCTTTACAAACCAAAAATTGTTCCCCCAAAAAGTGCTCAACGCACCTAAACAAGTGTTCACTTCAAAATCTCAACCGTATTTCATTGTAATAACATCACAATTCGAATAGATGTGTATAAGTAATGCAATGCAATCATTTAAAAGTTACATTATAAAATAAATCTTAAATCATTATTAATAAGGTTGGTATTACTGGAGCAAATCTTACGAATCTTACGAATTTTCGATCAGGACACGTAACCTGACGCAAATTTAACATTTTTAAACATCACAAAAAGTGCACAACGCTGCTAAAGAAGTTTTCACTTCAAAAATTAACTCATTTTACTATTTAGTGGCATACTATAAAAGGCTTTTCTAATTAATTTGAAAAGACTTTTGACAGACTGAAATAAGAATCGGCCTACTCCATAACATATAGTGATAAAATGGGAAAATGGATAACTCCGTTTACTAGTTTACAAATAGAGACGAGAAACATTGTCCTCTTTTCCTATCTCTAGGACCTCGTGGGTAGCCGTTTTTTTTTTATCTGTGCGCCGTCTTCGTCATCGGCCACAATGGCATACGGATCAAAACCCCATCATCACCCTCAGCTTTATGTGGGAGGCCACAGGATCTGATCAGGGCATTGCTGTGTGACGTCCCTGGCTCGCGTGTCACCTTAGTGTGTCCTAGGTGACATTTCCTTGATCGAATGACAAGTTAGGGATAGTGCCTCCTTCACCATTATAATGACTTCGCCGAGTAGGTAACAGGAAAACTAATTATATTACAATAAATGATAAATTCTTCCCCGATAAATGTAGTGAAACAAATATATTACAAGAAATCAAACTAAACACAATATTTAATATAATAAACATGTAAAACTAAAATTTAGATTTTATGAACGTAAATATGATATTTTCATTTTATACTGTGACGAAAGAAAAACAACAAGTGAACTTTGAAACTCGAAAACGTTTTGAACAAATTTCCGCCCCAAGATGCTGGACAAAAAGAAATTTGAAAATAATATATTTTTGGCTCATCATGTTTTTAAAAAAGCTAATAAAACAAAGGATGGCTGATAATAGCCCTTTGGGGACTTGCAAAGTTTGATAGGAAAGTTGGCGTTATCGAGACGAAATTTCGCTCAAACATTATTTGGGTTCACTTCATTGATTTATCTGACACGATTATGTATGTTCCATTTATTTTTTCGAAATATATTATTCCGTTGTTATTTAAGTAGTTTTTGTAAAAACTTTTTTGAGGTTTGTAATGCAGATAATGGTATAAAAGAGGACCGCTCCCCAGCAAAACCTTTTATTGGTCTCGGGGAAAAACCTCTCTTGACGGGTTACCCCGGCCCGGGGGGACCGAGGGATATGTGGGACTCCAGGAAAGACGTTCAACCATCCGACTACCCACTAAAAGAACCCCGCTGTTCTCCTATCGCCTACGCCCGGGCCCACGGATATATGGCCTGCCGATCTCGTGGCCCGGGCCGGCGCTGGCCCGCCCTTTGTCTTAAGGCGGGCCCCTTATAAATTGTTGGCGCCAGGGGGTCAGGATTTCGTCCCCCGGCACTCTCCTGGATCAACAGTTAAGGGGGGGCCGCAAAACAGCACGTGGCCTTCTCCCTCGCGGCAATAGTGCGGGCGGCGGATCCTCCCCCGAGGGGCCCTCACGGCCGCTTTTTACGGCGGCCGGAGGTCGTTAATTGCCCTCCGGCGCCGCCGGCGTGGCCTGCGTTGGCGGGAAAGGAGTGTGGTGGTTGACTCCCACTCCCGCTCCGCCGCGTCCTTTGCGGACATGACTGCCTCGCAGAAGGAGGTGACCCCTGGAAAACCTTTGGGGTTCACGTCCAACTCAGCTGATATACAATCGTCTTCTAAACAACGGACGTCACGTTGGCGCAAGATTTTTTCGGGATTGAAAAGTCAGACAACAGTCGCTCCCGAAACCAAATAGAATCCATACTATTTCATGTTTTACTAATTATTTCAATAAATAATAAAGAGACAGACAACCACCGACTGTGCTGTACTCAGCATTATAATACTACAAAGCAACTCCTAAGCAAAGAAATCTGTAGGTGAAACCGATTATAACGTCTTTAAGAACGTTTTATACTGCTTTGCTCGGTGCTGTGCTTGGTAGCAAAATAGTATCATACTCGGAGAACACCACGATGGCGTACACAACTGAGGCAGTCCTCTCTAGAAGGAAATTCCACATTGTAGTTTTTCAGTCCTACAAACTGTGGACATATATTGTCTAATGGCATGTCTAAGATAGAGTCACTACTGAGTTCTTTAAGGTCCTCAGCGTGTATGAGAACCAATTTTTTGACTCCTGTGCATTTATCCTGTGCATGCAGGCCAACGCCTCATACTGAATAAACAGCGAAAGAGGTAGGCTCGAACTTTAGACTGAAATAATTGTATATTTGTATTAAATGTTATTCACCTTTTTCTAAATTTCATTACCTTTAAAAATAAAACGACTTTAAAGAATAAATTTACAATCAAACATATTAACATACCCCAGAAATCGACAAATATTTTCATAGACTCTATTGTGTCGACCACAAAATGCTGTCTCTCATGATATAGTCGATCCGACCACGATTCCCTAGCCTTAGACCCCGGCATCCTTATCTACCACGACAACGTACGCTTAAGGTTTGCTTATGTTTGCACACAATATAATTGGTATCTAAGGAATAATCCTTAAATCCCAATCGTGGTTTAACTAAACTTAGAGTATGTTGAGGATATGTCATTGTGTACTTGACTATATTATGTTATAAATTGAACAAAAACTTAGATTAGGTTTAGGACACATAAAAATTACGGTATACCAATATATAAATAAATATTCTGAGACCATTCACGGAACGCTATCTAGTCTGAAAAGTAGATAACATAGCACTTGTGTTATGAGTACTAGATAACTAATATAACACTTATATATTTTTCTTTTGTAAATAAATACATATTATACATAAATATCCAGACGCGGGACGAGAATCAAACCTGTAATCTGCGCAATAGTTGCGATATGCGTTAGCCGTTACGCCACGGAGGTCCTCAAATATATAACTACCAACACCAATATGCTTGTTCGAGATGAATTATCGGTTCACACAAATAGTACTTATACTTTAATTGTCTGTACATTGCAATTATGGGGGAAAATAACTGAAAATAAAAGAAGTCATCTCTGCCTACGGGAAAGAGGCGTGATTATATGTATGTATAACTGCCTATTTAGTGCGTACCGTAATGGAGATCAGATACGGATCCTTTTATAAGAACTCGAGTATAATACCACAAGGTAGATAAAACTTTATAACCTATCATTGAATATGATATAAAAAATAAATATAACAAAACTCCATCGAGACATCAATTAATTACAACGCAAACATAATGACAGTGGTATTAGGCAATAGTCAGTAACAAATCAGTTCAGCGGTTTCGTGATTTATTACCTCTAAGAGAAACAATTTAATAGTTTCTAAGGAAGTTTTAATCAATTACAATTTTAAGGGCTAAATTTTTTGACGTCAATATTAGACTAAAAACCAAGCTGTGAAGTAAGATAGATAAATAGACTTTAGGCATTTAAAAAACAAGCTAATATCAAAACCAGAATTGTTCTAAAATAATAGAAACTTTTGTCTTTTTATCCAAAAAGTGCTGGCTTGACGTCATAAAGGGTGATATGCGTGCCAATGGGCTCACTATCAGGGATGCTGAAGATCGCGCGAAGTGGAGTAGAAAAAGTCGGAAAGCGGACCCCGGGCACCGAAACGAAAGTTTGGGTGGCAACCGGGACTAACGCTGGGATGATGATGATGAATAGAAACTTTTATCTGCTCTAACATTGAAAATAGTCACCAATGGATTACTCAATACTGTAAAAATGATATAGTGGTTAGATTCACATTGCAACTGAAACGTATGTAAGGATGAGTTAAATGTACTTATGCTTCCGGCCACCGTGAAATGCGGCCGCGGGCGGCCCCTCGGGGGAGGAGCCGCCGCCCGCACCATTGCCGCGAGGGTGAGGGCTGCGTGCTGTTCCGCGGCCCCCCTCAACTAGAGTTATTACAGGAGAGCGCTGGGGGGACGAAAGCCTGACCCCCTGGCGCCAACACCTTAGGAGGGGCCCGCCTTACGACAAAGGACGAGATTGGCAGGCCATATATCCGTAGGCCCGGGCGTAGGCGATAGGAGAACAGCGGGGTTTTTTAGTGGGTAGTCGAAAAAATCCCGGAGTCCCACATACCCCTCGGTCCCCCCAGGCCGGGGGAACCCGTCAAGAGTGGTTTTTCCCCGAGACAAAAAAAAATAGACCGCTGTCAAAGAAACCCTTTTCGCTATCATTGGGTGACAACAAAATGAATTTATAGTACTTATTAAAAATTCCCAAAACCATTCAAATTGAATAAATTAAGGGATGAAACTCGAATTAACAAATATTAGTATGACGATGAGAAATTATAGACGTTAATCACCAAATGAATTTTCTCAGTAAAAGTCCTAAGACCTAAAATTGTATCAGCTCGTAACTCAAATAACAGACGTTGAAGTAGTTTAATTAAAAAGTAATTAAAATTTATTATCCCTTAACAAAACAAGGAAATAAAGTTATGAAAGTTTCTAACAAAAATTTGAAACACGGCGTCATACTTATTATACGGGCAGAGTCGCAATTGTTTAGTGTATGAATGAATGTTAATGTAACATGCAGGCGTCACAAGTTGAAAATCCTGTAAAACATTATATATAAACAGTAAATATTATATTTGTAGAGTGGTTCCAGTTAGATATAAGAGTAGATCCAGTATTGATAGGGACCTCCAGGGAGTCGTAAAGAGGATGGATAGATTTCCTTTAGATTTTGGGTTCAGGCACAGTCGTTTCAATAAATATTAAGCCCCTTTTACCCTAATGATTGTCCCTCTTATGCTTAAGAAAAGGAAGAAGAAGGCATTACTCAACAGCATGTCTCCGGCTTTCGAACGACAGCTTCGGATGCAACCAGGTAGAAGTAATTGAAAGAAAAAGAGTATGAAACAATAAATAAATTTAAGTTATAAGTTTCTGTCCTACGCTATATGAATAGAAGAAATTGACTGAAAAGACTAGCGCGTTTATAATGGATATAATATAAGGCAAGGCAAAATGTGGTAGAGACATACATATAGTTGATTAAAAGTATCTGCAAGAGTATAATTATGTAAATACGCTTTACGTTGATCTCACGGACAAGTTCTCTGTAAAAGTAGGCTTGCAGGGCTCAGCCTTAAGCCTTTATATATTTTTGGTGGTTATGGATTCTTTAATCACAACATGAGGATGCACCCTAGTGTATGCTTTTCGCGGACGATATTGTTCTGGTTCTGGAGGAGGCTAAACTAAGGATTAGCAGAAACAAAGCAGAGTAAATATTCTGTGATTTTGGTAAAATTTCTCTGGTCACAGATATCAAGTTTGATACCTCTGACCCCCTTTACCAACTACTCTTGATCCTTGGATTCCTGGCGATAATTAAGTGACAATGGATCCGTACTGCACTTTGACGGAAGCATTGGGAAAGATGTTAGAAGAATAATAAATGTAGGATAGTTGAAGGGAGACAAGTAAAAAGAAACAAGTAAAATGGTGCTAAATGTTGTGCCACTTAATTAAAAACTGAGAAGCGTCTCTATTTAGCGGAAAAGAGAATGTTGAGATAGATTGCCGAGTATCAAGAAAAGATAAGGTAAGAAACAAGTAACATTCGTAATACTATACATAATAAACAAGTAACGTGCATAAACAGATCTCTGAACGTAGCACTTATAAATGATAAATGGAGAGAAAGAAGACTGAAAAATACGGACATGTGATAAGAAGAGATGTGGACTATGTTACCAAAAGAATGTTAATCCTGAACGTAGATGGGTAGTGGTAGACTTAAAAAGTGGCAAAAAGTATGTGTAATGCATATGAGGATTTGTGAAGAAACAGATTCTCTCCTTCCACTATCATTCTGTAAGCTCTGTTCTCAATAATCACCCTTTTTTTTGCCAAATAATCTTTCACACAGTAAGCATCCAAGTTCATTTATAACAATATCCTCGTTAGGTGAAATTCTTTAACTCCCTTATTCCCTAAAAAATTAGTCTACTTTCAACTTTAAATTTTCAATTTTCTCACGTAATCATATCTTTTTTATTGCTGTATGACAGCAGACAGGCTGACGACCCGCTTAGAATTTAGTAGTTACCATCGCCTATGGGTGTTTGCAACACCAGTGGTAACGCGAACACGCTGCTGTCCCATAAGGGTACAAGAACTTGGGTCACTAATGCCGGAACACAACACAAGGTTATTATGGCAGCATATTTAAGACCAAAGGTGGTTGCCATCCAGACGGGCTTAGGGTGGGTTGTTTTGTCGCCTTTTATGACAGGCCGACACCGGCCGCAGAGATTAGTATTCTTTTTCCGTCTCTGCACGGATTAAATCTGTCTAACAGTTAAACATTTCTACCGGAAATAAACATATTTCTAACATTTAAATCGGCCTACTTTATTATTTACGATAGTAAGACAGTCCAACATACAATATGCCATGAAAAGGCGATTATAATAAAACAAAATATGAATACGGAATTGCGAGTTGTTTGCAAAATGAACACATCTTATTAGAAATCCTATGTGTTTTGTTTATAGGAACGAAAAGTAAAACTGAGAGCTCTATCCTGAATAAAAATGAAACAACATTTTACTGCAAACCGTACAAAAGACTGTCGACTATTTCATTATTTTGATGAACAGTGATATGACGACGTACAGTGTGTTAGGCTTCGACGAGAACAGAATTTTCTTTTCGTTTTTTGGGTGAAGGTAAAATCCTACATTACACCAACACAAGCGTTCACTTCCGTTCAAGTTTTTTACAATAGAACGGCAGACAGTGTAAAGGATTATTTAATAGAAAACAGTTACTTGTGTAGCCTAAAGTATAGTACTTACTACGGCTGCTTTCAACGTGCTGTTGAATAAGAATTAGAGGATCTTGAATAAGAGGAAATAAGAAGGATCGGCAAGGGATGAGAAATGCCAATTTTTTTTGTATCTTCTCAGAAAAAGTAGGAAACAATACTGTACAAAGTGCAATTAGCTCAAAGTTAAAAATTTGACGCCGATAGTCCGTAGAATGCCGACAGAAAAAATGCACAAATTTTTTAACGAATTCTAGACCAAGTTTTTGAAGTTCACTTGGCATAATAGATCTAGAACTTGCTAAATTTGCATGCAACTGGTAAAAATTTAGAAAAGGAGACAACACGAACAATTTATTACAATAGTTCACATTTCTAAACTTTGTAAGAATAAATATAAAATGTTATTATTAAAAATATATGTACTTAATCTAGATATGACATTTACAGTTACAAATAATTAAATATATATATTGGGACATTTCACACAACGCCATCTAGTCCCAAACTAAGTTGCATAGCACTTTTGCTATGTGTACTAGACTAGGCTGGAAAGGCGCCACAGCGCCCTGACCTTCCGCCCTACGCAGGTCCTCTCGGGGTACGGTTGCTTCGAGAGGTACCTGTGTCGCATAGGGCGGGAGATGACGTCAGGGTGCCACCACTGTGGCGCGGGCGACGAGGAGGACACGGTGAACCAGACTGTCGCGAAGAGCGCCGCGTGGCGCGAAGAGCGCCGCGCCCTCGTCGCCCAAATCGGCGTGGACCTGTCGCTCCTGGACCTGGTTCTGTCCATGGTCGGGGGCGATCCTGGATGGACGGCCGTCGCCTCCTTCTGCGAGGCAGTCATGTTCGCAAAGGAGGCGGCGGAGCGGGAGCGGGAGTCGACCACCACACTCCCCTCCCGCCAACGCAGGCCACGTCGGCGGCGCCGGAGGTCAAATAACAACCTCCTGCCGCCGTAAAAGCGACCGCGGGCGGCTCCTCGGGGGAGGATCCGCTGCCCGCACTATTGCCACGAGGGTGAGGGCTGCGTGCTGTTCCGCGGCCCCCCTCAACTCCTAGAGTTGTTAGGAGAGCGCCGGGGGGACGAGACCCCCTGACGCCAACACTTTAGAAGGGGCCCGCTTCAAGACAAAGGGCGGGCCGGCGCCGGCCCAGGCCACGAGATCGGCAGGCCATATATCTGTGGGCCCGGGCGTAGGCGATACGAGAACAGCGGGGTTTTTAGTGGGTAGTCGGATGGCCAAACATCTTTCCCGGAGTCCCACATATCCCTCGGTCCCCCCGGGCCGGGGGAACCCGTCAAGAGAGGTTTTTCCCCGAGACCAAAAAAAAATGTGTACTAGACAACTAATATACATACATACTCTTGTCTATATATAAAATGATAGAGGTCTGCAGTTGTGCGCACATTACGCCTAAACTAATGGATAGATTTCTATAAAATTTTCTAAGTTTTATTTCTTAGACACTTGGCCCTTAAGTAGAAAAATATTGCGATATCTTCATTTAATATAAAGTTATTAAAATTTTAAGAAACAACAATAATAATAATAATAATAATTTTTATAAGCACTACGTGTTCAGTGATGTGTGTTTTCTTTCCGCGGAGACACTTCTCCGCGAACGAGCGGTGTAGCATGCATGCGTACAAAAAATTTGTTAATATATCCACGCGGACAAAGTCGCGGGGCGGGTGTCAGCTAATTTTGTAAATAAATACATATTATAATAGTTACAAATATGAGCATCTTCTCTCTTTGCCCACCGAATTTAAAAAATCTGTCCTAGATTATATAATATATTTGAACAATATTCATATTTTAGAATTCACAGTTATTAGGCCACGACCGTTTTATTTATTAGAAATAAGTATTCTGTTTTAATTATTCTTGTAATAATCTGAAACGTTTTATAAGTGATAATTTTAGGTAAAATAGGAATTAAAATAATTGAATATAATTGATATTTATTCTTATCGTAGTGTCCGTAAAAAATCTTAGCAAGATATAGACGAGTAAAATGAGTAACTTAGAAATATACAGGAATGACTATATCAAAGCCTTTGGATTTACAATACAATAAAAACCAAATAAATGCGTAGAACAAACACGCTGGAATCGTAAAGGCAAGTAATGAAGGCTTCGACGGGTATTGTTTGTAACTGAAGTTGATTCCCTTTTTTATATTTAAAACGACAACAACCAGATGCCTTAGGAATTTTGATACGAAATTCCTTTTATATTAGGTACTATCTGTACAAAGTTCACGTGAATTAAAATATCTTTGCGCATTTTTTATTTTATTACGTTATTTTTCCTTTGCGTGTACGTTTTATATTTCTCCACTCTACGATGATGTAAAGTTGGGGTTCTGCAGAAAGAATCAGAAGGACAATTTTATGAGATTTTTCAGAATAAAATTTACGTTGCTATATATTATGGAGAGGGCTATGCTCGGAGTTTCCTTGCGAGATCAAATCAGAAATGAGGAGATTCGAAGGAGAACCAAAGTCACCGACATAGCCCGGATGATTGCAAAACTGAAGTGGCAGTGGGCTGGGCACATAGCTCGAAGGACTGATGGCCGTTGGGGCAGAAAAGTCCTCGAATGGCGACCGCGTACCGGAAGACGCAATGTTGGTAGGCCCCCCACAAGATGGACCGATGATCTGGTCAAGATCGCCGGAATAGGTTGGATGAGGGCAGCGCAGGACCAATCATCGTGGAGATCTTTGGGGGAGGCCTTTGTCCAGCAGTAGGCGTCTTCCGGCTGAAATGATGAAATACAAGAAAATAACAATCAATCGTATAATAATTACTTATTATTTTTCAGTCTCACTACTAGCTATACTAGTAAAATTCTCATTATAACTTCGTATTTATAAGATTTAACAAAAATTGGAGACACCTTAAATATATTTGCCATCTAAATACGAGTATATGTTAGTTTGGCAGATGGCTGGCGGCTAACGTTCTGCGTAATCAGGCGTATATCGTGATAACGAAGTTTCACCGCACCTACCTCAGAGGCACTAAATATATATATTGCCCTGTAAATTCTAGGTAGCTTTTCGGTAATCTCATTTTCGAGAAAGGAAACATGTTTTGGAAAATATCAAATGTTTGTTGCTCTATTGATCAATTATGATGGTTGTTCGATCCTTGCATAAAGGGTATTTGAAATCCTGCCTCCTGATTTTTGTTACCTTCCCTCACCCTCGGTGAGGTAAATGGTAAAAGCGAGGGTAGGACGAAAATAATGTAAGTAGCAACGCGTGAGCTTCTAAACGCACGGGACGGTCGAAGTTCGACCTCCCTTCAGTTACTCCAAACCCTCATTGGCCGTACCGTGCAACAGTTCCTCCGCGAGCGGACCTGGTGGTGGAATCAAGGTCAATGCGAATTTCTTTGCACACTGCTCTCGAACTATCCTTCTCATTCCTGTACGGTGCAATCTCGGTCCGTAACCGACATCGTACAATGGTCAAATTTTGATGTTTCGGCGCTAGATCTCTGCTCTATACATGTCTATGCTCTATATATCTAGAATAAGCTTTTTCAATCTTAGTTTTAGACACGGTTTAATATAACTACTTTTTAACACAATGGTAACTTTAAAATGTTTTTTTTATTGCTGTAGGACAGCAAACAGGCTGACGGCCTGCTTAGAATTTAGCAGTTACCGTCGCCTATGGGTTTTTGCAACGCCAGTGGCATCGCGAACATGCTGCTGTCCATAAGGGCACAGGAACTTTGGTCACGAATGCCGGAACACAACACAAGGTTATTATGGCGGCATACTTAAGACCAAAGGTGGTCGCCATCCAGACGGGCTTGAAGCCCTACTACGTAGCTAGGGTGGGTTGTTTTGTCGGCTTTTACGACAAGCCGACCCCAGCCGCAGAGGTTAGTATTCTTTCTCCGCCAAATGTAAAGAAAGCTCATCATAATCAATAGGATTTCACAAAGAAAGTATTAAATATTTAAAACTACAGATATCCTAAGAGCTTTATTTTATAATACGTTTCATTTCATTATTGTATATAAAATACACGATGAGCTGTGCTTATCCCTTGAAAACACAAGAAAAATACATTACCTTGGTTCATAAACATTAAAGAATGCAGACCTCGGAATGCTACATTAATTAAGAAAATGCAGATTAATGGCTCATTAAACTTGAGAAAAATCTTTTATTTACATAATTATGTTCTTTGTTATTTTGTCTGCATTATAACATAAGAAAATAAAGAAAGTTTTTTAGGGTAGCCGCAGGTGGTAATATAAGAAATGTTTCTCTACTTAGTTTTTGTAAAATAATACTTGTAAAATGTAGGTTTTGTATAACCGGTTGGTATATTTTAATATACATTTACGTTTATTTGATTTTAGCCATGTATTGACAAGAGAGTTTTCGATGCACATCAAATGATTAATACTTAGTGACTATGAATTTTTCTTCTACATAATTTCAAAGATTATTAACTATCCTAGACAAAACAATACGTGGACTCAGTAAACACTTTCTACTTATGCTCAAAAACGTTTATGTAAATGAAGTGAGCGAAAATTTAAATTTTTAGGTATATGGTAATTTACCATTTATGGTTCAACTATTAAGTGATTATTTTTAGAACAGACCACATATGATGGAACTTTTTTTTAAATTGTTGCATATAATATCTTAATTTTCATGCTGATTTATTTCATTGTTTTATTGTTGCTTCATAAGTTTTCATTATCATTAGGGCCTTCTTCCACACCATTTCTTTGGGGAGGTTCGGGGCCTCGAGTTGATACTCTTTACCCCAGCATAAACTCAGGCAACAACGACCCCCTGGTGACGTGGCTCGAGCAACGGGAGCGCACTTCCACATGATTGGTATGGCTTCACCGCAGCTCTACCTTGGCCCATCTTGGCTTGGTGAGCCAATCTCTTGGCCTGTCAATTATTATCTCAATTCAGCGACATCATTCCAAAGGCTAATATCAGCATTTATTTTTAAAAACCTGAATTATGATAACTTATAGATACCTATTTAGGACTATATAACTGTAGCGAAATTGCGATGTAAATTTATTGTATGAGTTATTCTAATAAATTGTGTATTTCTTTCAAAATATAAATTAATTTAACTTAACAGAATCAAGGAATAAATGTCTCTGTGCTTGTTTGAAGCACAGCATATTTTATCTATTTAGTAAATACCTGTTATTAATTTAAACCTTACTTGATTATTTAAGTCATTGTCTGTGAAAAATATTATAAACCCATACAATAATGCAAAGGGAAAATCTCAGTTGAAATGTCAATCAAAGTGTCAATGAAAGTACGCAACATGAACGTCCAGTTTCTTAGTTATGTGGTGTGTTCAACTGTATTTTTCTATAAAATAAGTTGTCCGGTCATTATAAACATTCACCAAATTATAAATAAAACATATATAAGGAGTAAAATCATAAAAGTAAAATATTATTATATACGTATGTCAATCGATGATTGGTTATAAAATTGCTTGGGTGCGTTATCAATTGGCTTCCTTAAGAGTCAGTTTATGATGTGAATAGTGACGTCACATAATTGCGGGTCATTCAAGGCACACAGGGGCGGATGTTCTTGACAAAATTGAGTTTTCAGTTTAATACTAAGAGCATCATGTGAATGTGAGAATTTGTTTCTTGTAGTTTCCTCTTTTGCTTTGTATTGTATTGTATTTTTTGCTAAGGAGACAGGTTGACGGCCCACTTAACAATAAGCAGTTACAGTCGCCTATAGATGTTTGCTAACGCTAGGGGCAACGCGAACACACTGCTGTCCCATAAGGGTACAAGAACATGAGTCACTAATGCCAAAACACACAAGGTTATCCGTTTGTATCCGTGCAGGGGCAGAGAAAGAATACTAACCTCTGCGGCCGAGGTCGGCCTGTCGTAAAAGGCGATAAAACAACCCACCCTAGCTACGTGGTAGGGCCTCAAGCCCGTCTGGATGGCGACCACCTTTGGTCTTAAGTATGCCGCCATAATAACCTTGTGTTGTGTTCCGGCATTAGTGACCCAAGTTCCTGTGCCCTTATGGAATAGCAGCGTGTTTGCGATGCCACTGACGTTGTAAACACCCATAAGCGACGGTAACTGCTAAATTCTAAGCGGACCGTCAGCCTGTCTGCTGGTCTACAGCAATAAAAAAAAACAATTTTCCTATGTTCCGTTCTGATATTTTAAGACTTAAGATCTCATAGGCTGTCAGCAACTATTTACAGCTGCTAGTCTATAGCTATGAGTAAGTGTCAAATTTCAGCTTCTGGACGTTTAAATGACTGGAGAGATAGTTAACTTTCTATATTTTAATATTAAAATATAAAAACTACTCTCAAAGATTAAATGCTCTAAGAGTAAATGAGTTTTGAATTATGTTATATGCATTAGACTTTTGATACTTGTAACGTTAATTTTAACCTTTGACTTATGATTGTTTCGTGGAAAATTTAACTGGCAATGTGTCATGGGTAATTTAGATAAGTTTGTAGGGAAGTACTTATATGTCGTAAACTTTTTGTTTATATTTTTGGAAAAAAGGGTCGCTCAGTTATGAATATAATTAAATTGCGATTGTATGTTGTGTATATTTAAATATATCTCGACTTCATTCTATTTCTATGTAAATTTTAAATTTTTCTAAGCCAATTTAAGAACGATAAAGTAGAGTCAATAATATTATGGTAATTATTTTATGTAAGTATAATGCATGTATACTATATATTTATAAAATACTTCGGCAGGTAAGAATCTAAGATTATTATTGTAGCCAAGGTCCGCAATCCATGCGTTGATGTAAATATTAAATACATTTTTAGAACGAACTTTGATATATTTTATTATTAAATATTAAATGAATGCTTCTGTAAACTTGCAACAATAAATTTAATGAAGCAACTATAATAATACATTAATCTTTAAAATTTTATGAATTGGTTAATAAAACTGGCCTAATTTAATTTAATTTTTGCATATTTTAATACTTTTATAAATTTTGATAGGATAACGATAAAGGGAATTTCCCTAATATTGAGCATTTTATTGATAATATAAGGCTTAATATAAGGGATCGATGAATTATTTTCTAGATTAATGAGGCAATTACATGAGTTCACTTTAAAATTTATAAATAAATTGATTGGTCTTAGAATTTCATTTTTGTACCTATTTTACGTGACTAAAATAAGTTCCTAATAAAATTAAATAAGAAATTATTAATTATAATTGTATATAAACATTAGTTATAAATTTATATTATTCAAATGTAAATCAATATATTTCTTACTTGCGTTTAGTTTTTTTTTTTTTTTAATATTAATATTATTATGAAATCCAATAAATATTAACAAATTTTCATTTCCAACTTTAAAAAACTTTCTTACTTTGCAAAACTTTTGGCAACTTCTTCTAAAGTTCGATTAACTTTTTTAAGATACTTTTTATAATAGTTTAATATTCACAACGATATATAATGCATTTCCGGATGCGACCGTATAGCACGGAGGTTTCGCGGCGACTGCTGTGCTTTTCCATCGGGGGCCGTAGACAACGTCTGCAAAGCATTTCTTCAGGAAACTTACTACGCATGTGCAAACAAACTCCGCCCATGAAAACTTTTTTACCGGTCGAGAGGTGCCGAACCGACGGAGTAACTTTTTGATTCCTAGAATGTAGGCCACGTTGCTTTTTAGACCATAATCCAAATTATGTATGAACTTTGGTACATTATATATACATACTCTGGCATTAGTAAAATAAATATGAAAATATTTGAAAAAATTATCATTATTCTAAATTTCTTCACCCTAACTACCCATAGACTGACATGTTTAATCATGATATATTCTATAATTATAGAAAAATATATAGAGTCTTCATTATAATAGCTAGGGTTGAGTCATGAGTAAAAAAATCCTGAGAAACATTAACCATTGATAAATGATGATGATTGATGCTCAATATATTTGAAACGAATGAAAAAAATAAAAACTATTTTTTGTACATTTAATTTTTATTCAATTTCATTGTTCTCTACTTTTCAACCTATTATAAACATAGAGCTATCAAGTCGTAGGGATTCGTAAAAGTTAAGAAATTGAGTACGTGTTAGTAACCGCGTTTATTTTCATGTACTGATTTGTTCTTGCCGTTTTGCACGAGCACTAGTACAAGTCTTACAAAAGGGTACCAACAGAAATGATTACGATACTAAGTAATGAACACGGTCCAAATTAAATATCGACAACCAACTTAAATTTCAATTAATTAATGTGACAAATATAAATCTAAAAGAGAGACCGTCTATAAATCAAATTTAATGTCCGCAAATAAAACTTTTAATTTTTCCTCTTTATCGTAATGATGTGTGAAGAAAAAAAAGTTAATTACAGGTTCATGCGTTAAAGAAAATAATCCACGTAAACTCTTTGATGGAATTTTATCATGACAGTAAACGTTTCATAGTTCCCACAGACGGAAGTCAAAGTTCGATTTATTTTGGGAATGACAAAATTTAACAATATTCGAATCTCTGTATCATATTTTGCCACGTACGTTGCTTTTAATTTATTTTTAGATTATCAATTCACAATTATATTATTTAAGAATTGGTCAAAGTCCATCGTGTTAAAAAGAAAAAAATCCAAACATATATAAAAATAGAAATTAGGTATGTCAATGTCACAAAATCGGATATCAACATTTATAATTATGTTGATATTTGATTATCGTTGATATTCGATATTATATACATCATATTAATAAAAATTTACAATTTGCAACTCAGAAATTCATTTATACCATAATATGCTCTCTTATTTAACATTTCTTGTAATTTTGATTTGAATTGAACATAGATGTGAATTATTGTACCGTCTACTATTTAATATCGTGTACAAAGGTAAATTATTTTTAATAAATATAGCAACTTCTAATATATGTCAATAGATTTAACTTTTTAAACTGGAACTCAATTCATTTTCGATTCAAAATGTTATAAATTTCTTTTCATTTCATATATTATATTTATATGATTGCTTACAATTAATACATTATACAAATAATAAACATACCAAATCTGATATTCTATGCGTGAGGTCTACGGTACATAGCGCAATTGTTGCTACCTAATTTGGCAAGGTTATATACCGTTTATATTGGCACACACATTTGATATGCTTCTAAATTATGGCTCCTTAGAAAGAAACTCACAAGTTACGATTTCTCTTCTACATGTCGGAATATAGTTAACAATTTGGCTAGCTGATAATGAACCTTCGAGAAGGATGAAATTATAGTGAAAGTAGCCATAAAAGTAGGCAAGTATATTTATTTATACTTGCCTAGGCCATTTGGCCATATAGGCCTTTTGGTAGGGTAAATTAGCTACCGAATCTCTCAAATAGTTACAATCCCACGACATCTCTTCTGTACCTACAGATAAGCGTGCGTATACCTACCTGACGTGTATTCAAGCACACGGAAAAGTTTTTTGTCGTCATAATTTTCATAGATAGCTTTCCCGCAATGTAAATTTTGTGAGAAGTAGTTTTATTAAACGCGACACATGCTGCGGCTCAAGATGTGTACATGAATTATTTAATTTTAAAATATGCTCTGTAATACAAATTTTTCACGGTTATTAATTTATTCATAAATAAAAGTATAAATATTTATTGCGTGTTTATTTTAAACATTGTTGACGTTTCGGGTAGTTTCCAGCAACCATTTTCACCAACTGACAAAAAATAACAACCATTAATAATAATAATTACAATTATACTAGTCTAGTAGATTTAACATACATTGTTCATTAACTTTATAATGTATCTATATGTGTTTGTGCAATAAAGAATAAATAAATAAATATTTAATAGGAATCTAGTCAAGAGTTTTGTTACCATATCACAACATTAGCTAAAAAATAAATGATAAGAAGATATTTATTTATATATATATATATATATATATATATATATATATATATATATATATATATATATATATATATATATATATATATATATATATTAGCCTTTTGTTCCGAACTAGTTCCTCTTGGATTGTCTTATGGTTTTATAAAATGTCTCTTTAGCTCGGTGTGTCGCTTGACATAGGCCTCCTCCAACTCTCAGTATTATTGAGTTCAGTGTTGCAATTATTATTGATTTACGTGGTTTAGTTGGAGGGTTTTGGTCTGGTTCTCCCGCGGTGACCAGCCGTGTTGGGAGACATTTGTTGTACTGTGGTATAACTTGAGAAAGAAGAAACTTAAGAAGATATAGTAATAATTATGTAATATACCTTTGTACAATTTGGAGCCAGTGGTAAGGTGTGCATCAACCATTTCCACCTCATAATAAGAAAAGGTCAAGGATTCCATTCCCAGAATGGAATCTACTTATCAGTTTCTCTTTTTTAATTAATTTACTTCCCAAGTGCTGATGTTGAAGGAAAATATGCTAAAGTAACACCGAGATCACTAGAATAAGATCATCAGAAGCGTATTTAATGTTCGTTCCTACAAGAGAAAGATCCAAGGCGTATAACTATAAGGTTGATCTGATGTCCTACAGCAATAAAAAAAGACAGGCTGACGGCCCGCTTAGAATTTAGCAGTTACCGTCGCCTATGGATGTTTGCAACGCCAGTGGCATCGCGAACACGCTGCTGTCCCATAAGGGTACAGGAACTTGGGTCACTAATGCCGGAACACAACACAAGGTTATTATCGCGGCATACTTAAAATCAAAGGTGGTCGCCATCCAGGCGGGCTTGAGGCCCTACCACGTAGCTAGGGTGGGTTGGTTGGTCGCCTTTTACGACTACGGCCGCAGTTAGTATTCTTTCTCCGCATCCGCACGGATAAAAAGATTTCATCTCTAAGATAGGTTTTAAAAGATATCAAATGGAGGTTATATACCACCAATCGCACAGGGTAAACAGTTTATAGATCGATATAAAAGAACAACGACTCTGACTTTAAGGATCTGCTGAGAATTTACAATTTTATTGCTTATATTAGGGTGACCATAAATATTTGCGGATAAATTTATCCACCATTATTTTGAAAGATTTATTATACAATGTATTGTTCTATAACTTGTGTTAAATTGAGTCTTATTTTAAAGTAACTTAAGATATATAAAAAAGGACATGGACAGATCAGGGTGGGTTTTGATTTACAAAAAAATTGCTATTGCCAATGCATTACATACGAGTCGAATGTTTTTTCTTCGTGCAGAGGCGTAGTAAGAATACCAACCTTTGCGGCCGGGGCTGGCCTGTCACAAAAGGTGACAAAATAACTCTTACATAGTAGGGCCCCAAGCCCAATTTTAACCACCGTTGGTCTATAAGTATGCGACTATAATAGCCTTTTGCTTAGTTGCGCCTCTACTCCTATGCGGATAACTGTATTCGCGGTGCCCCTACCGTCGCAAACATCCAAAACTGATGGTAACTGCTTACTATTAATAATAACTTTTTTATGTCTGCTGTTCCCCAGCCATAAAAAAGTTATTAATATGCATTTATATATCAAATATTTCTATATATCAAAAATAATTTTACAGTGATCAGAGGGACAATCGTGAGATAACGTGTTCAAAAACTTTACAATCAAAAAAGTAAAACGGGACCCCCATAATTTAGCCTATTTGTTTATTAGGCATTAGGTAACACAGCGAGAAAAAGTAAAAAATAGATACTTCAGATTCATTAAACTGAAACTCGTATCACTGTAATAATAAGGATGTCTAGTAAAACTGACACAAATATAAAATCTGATAAGACTACAATTGAAACATTTGATTGACCTATTTAATGCCGGTTCGAATAAAGGTTCTTAATTCAAATCAAAGTCAGTTTTTAAACAAGACCTAACTACGTGGCCAAACTATTTTGTAATGTCTATAGCTAAAGGATGAGGTAAGATATTATTTTAAACTAGCCGTTCTCGCCCGGTTCGCTGATCGAATAACAGAAAATCGAAAAAATATGAGAAGTTTCCGTATGCATGCGTGCTACACCGTTTGCCCCACTTCTCCGCGGCAAGAAAACACAGTAGTGCTTATAAAAATCGTTGTTTCTTAAAACTTAAATAACTTTTTACTAAATGAAGATATCGCAATATGTTTTTTTAGATAAAGGCTAAGTTCTAAGAAATAAAACTTCTAAATTTTCTAAAATTTAATTGAAATATATCCAGTAGTTCTGCCGTGATGCGTGCATATCTGCAGACCTCTATCATTTTATTTATATAAGAAAATGGGGGGCCACCCGTATCTTATTATTTTGACGACCTCCGTAACATAGCGACTAACGCACTTCGGTACGCTTACAGAGGTCTCTGGTACGATTCCCGTCTCGCGTCTAGACGTTTATGTATAATATGTAATGATTTACAAAAGAAAAGTATATATGTAGTCAGTTGTCAAGTACCCATAACACAAGTGCTATGCTACTTACCTTAAGACTATATGATGTTGTGTGAATTGTGACAGTATAATATTAGAAAAAACAGACAGTTTAAAAAAAATTAACAACATTTATAAATAAAATTACCTTTTGTTTATCAAAAGTGGAAGCTATCATATTAAAATAAATATTACAACAGATGCTACAGGAAAATACAGTTCCACTTGTTTCGTTTCACGCAAAATGCCTTCGGATTAACAGAAAGCCTGTCGACTTACAGAGATCGCGTTTGTATATTTTGTTCAGGCGCTATTTTCTTGTTCAATAACATTATAGACTTGTAATTATGTAATAGGTAAATCGTTTAAGTAAGAAACACTTGCAAGTGTTGTTTTATAAGATTTTTATCAAAACATTTGTTTTATTTGTAATTTCAATTTTACTTATTAATTAAATTATTTATTTTTTATTAAAACACATCAATTAATGGGTTAAAAAGAGAGCTCCTTTTTAGTTACTAATCTTCGAGTCCAATGGTCGACAACCCGCTCGTGAGCTACACGCAGCTCTTTGACTCTTCAACTACGGCTCTTCCGCGAATTGTTTAGTCCAGGCACGGAATATTATTTAGTATCTATAATTATTTACGTAATAATGTCTCCTACTAAACAAAGCATATATATAAATGATGGCTCTTTGATTAAGTTTCAATCGTGTATTTTCTGTATTTTGTTCTTTAAGATGACACGGTTGCCGAGCGCTATTCTAGTCTAATCATTTCGTAAAAGACAAAGGTTAAACATTATTCATTATTATTTATCAGAGCCTTTTAACAGTTTTTTAAACAAAGTAGCACAAATGTATTTCTTTTTTAAATCAATGATTATTTGAATACACAAATTAACTTTTAGTCGTAAGTAATGCCATATTGCCCATAAAATGACGAAATTATTTAAATAAAAAAAAATAAGTAAAATTCTCAGAGTACTGATTTGTAGCAATTTTGATTAAATTAGGTGTTTTCACAACGTAGTATTCGGTATTTGTTGCCGTTTCTCTCATATATCTAAACATAATATGTCAATATACCTATACATTACGATTCGGGCATTCCTTGTTATGCTTTTCACATAAGCTCCATCCTAGACAACATCTTCACTGCTTTTCAGTGGATATTCCGTTAGCACATGAACCTTGTTTTAAGATGTGCTAACGACCTACTTAATAATAAGAAGTTACCGTCTCTATGGATGTTTGCGACACTGAGGACATCGCGAAGACACTGCTGTTCATATTAGAAGTCACTAATGCTGAAAACACTAGGTTATTATAACGGTATAGTTAAAGACCAGGGATGGTTGCTATCTAGACGAGCTTGGAGTACTACCACCACTAGCTAGGGTTGTTCTGTCACCCTTAACGACAGGCCAACCCCGGCCACAGGGATTAGTATTCTTACATCGTCCCTACACGTAAAAATAAAGAGAGAAACCTTTTGATTACTAGCAATAAGATGATGATGATGAATGTTAGTAGATTATGTATCTAATTACAAAAATTTAAATTTAAGGTAATCCTTGAAATTAAAACTTAATTTAGATTGATGTTAATCACGATAATTATGTTATTATATAGATCAGCTGGTCATTGAAACAGGTACACTCCTTGTTGTGTTCGAAATTAAAGCATTGATTATTCATTGATTATCACGAGATCAGACGTGCTTACGTATTTTGCAAGTTATTTTTTGTGCGTCACATTGTATTACAATGAAATCAACTGTAAGTACTGAAAAATCAATCTTAACAATTTATAAATATTTTAGATGTATGTTTATCTATACAAATAAATAAAATTGGAGGGTCTGTTTGTAATATTAAAATAACCGCTTTTTACTAAGTGCATTCAGACGTATACACGGTACATATACCAAAACAATTTTTTTTAAATTTTGTCTGTCTGTCTGTTTGTTTGTTCCGGCTAATCTCTGAAATGACTGCACCGATTTTGACGGTACTTTCACTGTCAGATAGCTGATGTAACAAGGAGTAACTTAGGCTACTTTTATTTTAGAAAAAAAAATAGTTTTTGTTAAAAATGATTATGAGATGGAAATTTTAAAATCCAATTTAAGTTCACCTTAGATTTATATCATCAATCATATGAAATAGGGTTCAGCTTAGGCTGGACATTGTAGGTTGAATTTCCAATTTAAGTTAACCTCAGATTTATGTCATCAATCATATGAAATAGGGTTTAGCTTAGGCTGGACTTTGTAGGTTCGAACGTACGTATTCCGGAGGCGCATGGCGTAACAGTTGCATTCGATAATACTGACTGACTGTTTGCATATTTCATTTATATTTTAGGGTTTATAGGGTTTGTAATCCAAAATAAACCATCAGATATATCCAAAAAATTCTGCCAAGTCACTATTCCACGCGGACGGAGTCGCGGACACAGCTAGTTTTTATTATATAAGACTATGCAATATTTATTTAACCTACCTTTAAATTTACCGCTTTTTTTATAAATCTCCTTTCTATATATCATCAAACTTATTGGATTCACAACCGAAAATAACTTTCACTTTAATTAATTTAAAAGGGGAATATATAAATTCTTCTTATTTCAGACACTCCTCGTCTTCGTGGCCTTCATATGTGCTGTAGTTTCACATCCAGGCAAGAAATATGCGGACATATCACTGGGACCAACAACTCCTAGCATTTCATCAACTTCGGTCGTTACTCCAAGTGCTGATCAGCAATCAATTTTAATCATCTTAGGAGCTATTAATTCAGGAACTGGAGTTGGCAGTCAAGTATTAGAGAACGTGAGATTGTAAAATTAGATATCACCAAGAGTATACCGTTAGTTCTCTTTAAGGAGGTCCAAACTCAGCAGTAGGACGTTACAGGCGGGCGGTTATATTTATATTAAAATATTAAATAATAACTTTATTAAATATTTATTAATTATTGTCCTCTACCGGCTACAATCTCTATTCGTGAATAAAAGTTGTGATTTTTATATTTTTCAAACCTTATAAATTATTACAACCAAATTTATTTGTTTTAAGAATATATTATTTTCGGGTAGACATTAAAGGGCATCGTTTGGTTTTATTTTCGTAATTAGAAGCACCCTCATTTTTGGCAAAGAAAAAGAAAGTTTTACGGAAGCTTAGCAACGTTGATAGGTACGCAGTAAGTTCAGTCAGTCAGTTCGCCTTTATCACATTACAACAGATCCCGATGTGAAAGATTCATATGCAACATTTTTATCCGTGCAGGGGCGGAGAAAGAATACTAACCTCTGCGGCCGGGGTCGGCCTGTAATAAAAAGCGATAAAACAACCCACCCTAGCTACGTGGTAAGGCCTCAAGCCCGTCTGGATGGCGACCACCTTTGGTCTTAAGTATGCCGCCATAATAACCTTCCGTTGTGTTCCGGCATTAGTGACCCAAGTTCCTGTACCCTTATGGGACATCAGCGTGTTCGCGATGCCACTGGTGTTGCAAACACTCATAGGCGACGGTAACTGCTAAATTCTAAGCAGGCCATCAGCCTGTCTGTTGTCCTTCAGCATTAAAAAATGCAACCGGGGCGAAACGCGTTATTTATTAAACTAATAAAAACTTAATACTAAATTGATGAAACTAAAGAATAAGAAATCTTAAGATTATCCATATCCTATTAGCAATATAATATTTTGTCCTGTAATTTCATTAGAGTATCATGGCCACATTTACCTTCAAAAGCCTTTAAAAGGGTGCGTTTGCTTTGCTCACGTAATGGCCGAGTATATAATGAACCCTTGCACTCGTTTTATGACACTCGTTTCAACGCTGTACAAGTGCTCAGATTAAGCGGCGATAAACTCTATAGAAAATATTTTGAGATTTGCTCCGTGTATATTTCTTATTTCATGTTTCTCTTTGATAACGTTTCAACGAAAATATTTTTGCGAATAATGTCTATATGTTTATACGATCGTTGAAAGTATGAGTGTTTTAAGAAATACGTACATAATTTATAAAGAACCTGCACGCTACGGATATCCATACTAATATTATAAATGTGAAAGTGAGTTTGTTTCTTTGTTACGCTTTCACGTCTAAACCGCAGAACCAATTATGAATATTTCAGTATACCCATAGATTAGATCTTTTAGAAGGATATATGTGACTTTTTTATTCATTTTTGCTGAACATAACTTTGCTTAGTCATAACTGAACTACATTTACCGGGTTTGCTAGTGTCTAGGTTTGCTGATAAGGTTAATTTTACTAGTAAAATATTCTCAGAAATGTTTAACAGTGTAGAAGTAAGTGCTCACAACTAGTTTAGATTATAGCATCAAAGATTGTGTAATCACTACATTAGATTTTAGTCATATCAATTATTAAAGAGTAGACGAGTTATAAAGTAATAGAATCGAGAAAAATATTTTTATTTTAATCCCCTTAACTTTGCAAATATGTGTGTATATATGTCGTCGATATTTTTTAGCTCTTCAATAATATCACTAACATGGTGAAATATGTTTGCTAGTTGTGATTCATAATATATAACAATTTTGCAGATTATCCGTGCAAAGGCGGAGAAAGAATACTAACTTCTGAGGCCGGGGTCGACCTGTCGTAAAAGGTAACAAAACAACCCACTCTAGCTACGTGGTAGGGCCCCAAGCCCGTCTGGATGCCGATCACCTTTGGTCTTAAGTATGCCGCTATAATAACCTTGTGCCAGGTTTTCCAGCATTAGTGACCCCAAGTTCTTGTATCCTTATGCGACAGCAGCGTGTTCTGGATGCCACTGGCGTTGCAAACACCTATAAGCAATGGTAACTGCTAAATTCTAAGCGAGCCGTCAGCCTGTCTGCTGTCCTACAGCAATAAAAAAAAACAGAATATTGAAGATTTTTTTATTTGAAATAAAATTTGACTCTGTTACGACTCTTTTAACTAATTTTATATTATCAATATTGTTAAATAAATTATTGAGTATATACAAAAATATTTACGTAATGCCGAAAATCAATCTACGAAGTATTTTTTCCTGCCATAAAATATTGTTTCTCTGGAAGGCGATGAAAAGTATTCTAGCATCGAAAAATATTACAACGTACTGGAGTAGATGGTAAACTGCAAATTTTATTTTTTGATGTTCAACGGTTTGATCCTACGCAAGAACTTTTATTTTTCACCCGTTTCACTAATAATAAATCTGAAGCTTCTAATTGGAACGCAGGATTACTACAGATTTGCGTGGCTTTCTTTGACAGTGCTTTCGTGGAAGTACTTTTTCTGTACAAAGAAACCCAAAAATAGATGACTTAGATGTGGTTAAATTGGTTTTATAGGGCCTACTACCATTCTTCGACATTACTTCTACTTCAGAAATTAAATATTCACAAATAATTATATTGTGAAAATATATTTATGTGGCAACATTTCGTAAAAGATGTTTGGAGTACCTAAAACTTGCTTTAGATGGTTAAAAATCAAACAATATATAATAAAATTTAATATTATCTGGTTTTTTAACAAAAATACTGGTTGAGACATGGCAAAAGTTCTTTATTTTAGAAAGAATACTGACCTCTGCGGCCGGGGTCAACCTGTCGTAAAAGGCGAAAAAACAACCTACCCTAGCTAGCTACGTGGTAGGGCCCCAAGCCCATCTGGATGGCGGCCACATTTGATCCTAAGTATGCCGCCATAATAACTTTCTGTTGTATTCCGGCTTCAGTGACCCAAATTCCTGTACCCTTATGGAACATGGTGTTCACGATTCCACTGGCATTGCAAACACCCACAGGCGATGGTAACTGCTAAATTCTAAGCGAGCCGCCTGTCTGCTGTTCTACAGCAATTAAAAAAAGTCTGCTCTAGTAATACATACATATAACTCTATGTCGAACAATTCTTTTTTATGAGGATACACTCGATTCCGATTGACAAGTATGCCAAATAAAACGGAGTATCGGGACAGTTGAAATTGTACCGACGGAATGAAGTGCCTTGATATTTGTTGTTTTAGGGTCCCATTATAATTTATAGTGGTTCCATACATGGACAATATAAAAAAATAAATATACTGGGTCAATTCACACAATGCCACCTAGTTCCAATATAAGTAGCATAACACTTGTGTTAAGGATACTAGACAACTGATGTACAATGCATACATGTACTACGCATCTACATATTATATGATCCCAGATGCGGGATGGGAAATGAACCCGTTACCTCCTCTGGTGTTCCGACGAGCGTCACGCAACGGAGGTCAGAATATAATTAAATAATTATTTGTGTGAACGTTATTTTTAAACGTTAATTCCGTTAACATCCTAAGATTTTGTTGTAGTATTTTTCTTTATTTATACTAGAGGACCTAAAATGTGGTGTCCTGTTCTAATGCAGACACGGGTTCTTATTCATCACGTATGTTTAGAAGGAGTTGTGATATAAACGTACAAAATGTATATGTATATAATAAAAATAGAAAAAAAAATCCATAATTGACACAGCGCCATCTAGTTTTTTTTATTGCTGTAGAACAGTCTGGCGGCCTGCATAAGGGTACAGGAACTTGGGTCACTAATGCCGGAACACAACACAAAGTTATTTTGGCGGCATACTTAAGACCAAAAATGGTCGCCATCCAGACGGGCTTGGGCCCTACCACGTAGCTAGGGTGGCTTGTTTTATTGCTTTTTACTACAGGCCAACCCCAGCCGCAGAGGTCAGTATTCTTTCTCTAGGGACAGCAGCATGTTCGCGATGCCACTGGCGTTGCAAACACCCATAAGCGACGGTAATTGCTAAATTCTAAGCGGACCGTCAGCCTATTTGCTAAAAAAAGTTAGTTCTATTGTCTGAATAAAGGCTTTTATTATTATAACTTGGATTAGGCTCTATGTGTTTGATGGATTGTATTTGATTCCTTACAGCTCATGTTAATATAATACAATATTAACCTGCTCGTATAAACTATTATACAGGTTTTATATAATCAATGCGTAAGTATTTAGTTAGGCGAGATTGCATGGGCCGTTAACTGTTTACCTTGAAATCGAACTCGCTCATGCGATCGTCTAAAAAATGCAAATCATCTGATGTTTAGTATACACATCATATTAATTGATAACTTTGGCTCATCGTCATTCAGCGCCAAATCGATGGTAATTCTGAAATTTGCAACATATATGAAGTAGCAAATATATATTGAGTTTATTATAGGCGCTGGTCAAATACTTATTGTTGTAACCGCAGTTTTTTAATATAATTCTTAATATATGATAAATTCTTCTTATTTTGGTTTTATATCATTTATTTCAAAACATATAAAATAGTGTTATTCAATATATTGTAATTTATAATTATTACATAATTTGTAATATACATTATAAAAAAATTTACAATGTATTGTTTAAACCCATGCATTAATTGAATGAATGAAAACTCTTTATTGTTCAACCAAAATAATAGAGAGAAAAAATTAAATTTGCTACATAGTATTTTCCTATTATTCCAATCATCTGATTCCAATACAGTATTGCCTTGTTCTGATGTACTTGGCGACCTTGGTGGCGTAACGGATAACGCACATCGGTACGCTTGCGGAGGTCACGGGTTCGATTCCCGTCTCGCGTCTGGGTGTTTATGTATAATATGTATTTATGTAGAAAAAAAAGGATATAAGTAGTATATCAGTTGTCTAGGGCCCATAACACAAGAGCTATGCTACTTAGTTTGGGACGCTGTGTGAATTGTCACAAAATATTTATATTTATTTATTTATTTACTTCTACTTTGAGAATTTTGTAACAAAGTTTTACCAACATCCAAAATGTGGTTGTAGAAATATCTAATGAGTAACTTACATCTTGTGCTCAAATTATAGTTCACTGCTGGAAATAAGACTCTTATAAGGCTTGCCATGAAGCTCGATTGGTTGCTTTTGCATCTATTTCCTATCACCTTTCGCAGGTTAGCCCACTTCGCTGACTGGCTTGATCACATTATCGGGATGATTTTTTTTTATTGCGTAGCACAGCAGACAGGCTTACAGCCCGCTTAAAATTTAGCAGTTACCGTCGCCTATAGGTGTCTGCAACGCCAGTGGCCTTGCGAACACGTTGCTATCCCATAAGGGTACAGGAACTTGGGTCACTAATGCCGGAACACAACACAAGGTTATTATGGCGGCATACTTAAGACCAAAGGTGGTCGTCATCCAGACGGGCTTGAGGCCCTACCACGTAGCTAGGGTGGGTTGTTTTGTCGCCTTTTACGACAGGCCGACCCCGGCCACAGAGGTTAGTATTCTTTCTCCGCCCGTGCACGGGTAAAAAGCTTACAAGCATTTCTTACAAGCATTTCATCCGATCAAGCGATGCATATGAACGCGAGGATTAACTTCCGCACGCCTATTTACGTGGATCCTTCTCCTGAGCTCCACGATATGGCTTATACTTTATGCCTCTTTTCGGGTTAACTAGCAAATGGATGATATCTATTTATTACATTTACGACTTCCTAGATAACAAGGATACTTTTTTTATTTCGCCAAGACTACACGGCCTTCAATTTATAAGCAGCTCTGCTTTAGTATACATCAGTGGAAGTATCAAAAAAAACTGAATAAAACATCGTAGGTAACATTAGCCTTACATATGTATATTATGTAGATAGGCATATCAGATAATATTAGAAAGTCAATTGTGCGAATCTCTATATCGACTCCGGATGATCGAAATATCTAGAACCAGTTTATGTCTAGCAACAAGATCGCTTATAGTCGTCTCGTTGATTACGAAATAATATGCATGAAAAGTAAAAACACTCGAGTCAATTATTATAATTGATAGGATCTAGTTCTTATATAATAAAAATGCATGAATAATTAATTTAACAAAATATTTATTTTAAAAAGATGAAAGAATATTAATCTAGATTTTATAAACTTACATCTATATACTGAAACATAATTTTCTCGTGTAAAAAATATCACATAAATAAGAAAGTTGGTATAAAAGAGAGCAGAGGTAGTGAAACAAACAAAATGATGCAAAGAAAATGTTTACGAGTACACAATTACGTATTACATCGGATCGTGTAAATTTTTTATAAGAAAATCAAAGAATACTATATAATTTACAGGTTTCTATAAACTATATTTAACTAATATCTTGCTCTATGGGTTATATTAGATAATTTTTATTTCAGGATAACGTACGTCTAACTCAATTTTCTGATTCGTATTAGTGATGATCAGTGTTGAAGTTATGTGATTTAGTGATGTTAAGCGTAACAAACAAACATGTTCTAATATAATAAAATCTCAAATTCTTTCATCTTAAAGAACACCAATAACTCCACAAGCCACACGTCCACCAGCGTTGCCAGTCTTCCTTGAATCAGGATGATCAGTTCTTCCGAAGTCATCGGCCCTTTCATGAAGAACTACCGCCCTGCCAATAATATTGTATTTCCCATGGAGAGCAATCAGACCATCGATGAGATCAATATTGCTAACCTGGTTCTCATCAAAGACAATGTTTCCCAAGTCACCAGCGTGGCGATTGTCATCTTTCGGGTGGCCGTGGTCTTTCTGAAAACATAATAATAATATTGAAAGATAAACCAGTGTTCCATTCAAAAAAATTGTATTGAAGGGAGTTAAATTTTAAATAAATGTAATAATCTAAATTAATGTTTTCTGGAATGATTCTAAAATTCTAAAATTCTAAACATACAGACAGTCGGAATTTAAACCAGCGTGCATTATTCTAATACCAGCAATATAAATACATAAAGTTGCTTCGATGGTAGTATACATGTAATATACATATACGCGGAAAGCCGCCCGCTTCGCTGGTCGAATAACAGAATCGTACGTAAGTTTTCGTACGCATGTGCACTTTCTTTTGAACAAAGAAAATGAACTGTTTAAAATTTTGGGGTTATGTTTTTATATGCGAAAAATAAAAATCCCAGAACTCGATCGCAGCGCCACCACCGGGTCCAATTGCGAATCTAAACCATTCTCGAATCCACTCAAATACACAAAAAAAATCAACAATATCAGTCCATTCGTTTAGGAGGAGTTCAGTGACATACACACGCACATAAGAATTATATACCTATATCAAGATGTCCTATAGTACAAATTTAATACATAAAAATGAGTAATTTGTGAAAATGTGTTGAAATTTTAACTTCGTTTTGACTACTTCTTCATTGTCAACAAAATCGTTTTAACTTGACTTCGAAGTGACATTAATGTAAGTAATGTAAGAGAGTCATCTGTGTTGGAATGGTCACGTTTTACAGCAATCAGTTCTTTGGGACTAAATTCTACAAAGACTTAATTCAAGTATAGGCTAGATTTTTATTTGAGTTAAAAAATGTACTTACTTTATCAGGATTGAAATGAGATCCAGCCGATGCACAGCCATTAGTGATGTCGCCAAATTCGTGGACATGGAATCCATAAGTGCCAGGAGGCATTCCAGCTATGGTACCTTGGACATGGAGTTTGTTATCTGGTAGCTCAGTGAAGGTTATGTTGCCGCGTACGTTATCGCCCTTTAAAAGAACTATGGCCCGCTGATGGTGCTAAAAATTATACATATTTACGTGTGAGTGAATAATACGCTGAAGTAAAATTTCTTATAGCTTAATTTCATGTTAAAACTAACAGTTCATAACGGCCTACTCTCTCTCTCACTCTACCCGAAAAAACTACAGTGCACCCGATAAGCTTATACAAGATATTTTGGCAGGTCAGATATAGTGATAGTCTCAGTATTAGGCATTCTCAAATTTTCCCCACTTGACTATACAGATCCTTTAATAACTGACTCTTCTATTGTTTGTCTATAATATCACGGTACATGAGTCAATGAAATCACATTTATGAAGAAAGTCGTGAGTATTGGAGAACAAAATTTATAAACTCTGATATCGGTTATTGAAATGTAAGTTCATTATGCAAGTGTAATGATGAAATGATAACCTTTTTTATTAATGACGACAATGCTTGTGGAACTGATTTGCCAAGGTCCAAGTATGAAATGCCAGGTGATGATGGTATATAACAATATATTAATAAACTTTTGAGCGGTAATTTATACAGATTGTCTGCTAACAAAAAGTATATGCTAAATTACTTTTTAAATAAAGAGAAGAATAAAAAGAAGTACTAGTAGAACATTATTGTATATAACATTAAACAGACTTACGGGGTTGTCATAAGTATAGCCGCTGTCTGCGGTGACCGCAATAGCCAGGGAAAGCAAGAAACAAAAGTTCTTCATTTTCAATCTGTAAAAATATGTGAATATCAATTAGTCTCTAACTAAAATGCTAGACTTGAATATTCTATACAGCTGCTAGCCAGGAGACACTAAGTACGTTCTTAGAGCCTATAGATTAAAATAATACCAATAAGTTATATTACTTATTGGTCATGATTGATATTGATGATGACATATGGATGGTATCAATAAGATTTTTTTATTGGTGTAGGACAGCAGACAGGCTGAGAGCCCACTTAAAATTTAGCAGTTACCGTCGCCTATGGGTGTTAGCAAAGCCAGTGACATCGCGAACACGCTGCTGTCTCATAAGGGTACAGGAACTTGGGTCACTAATGCCGGAACACAACACAAAGCTATTATGGCGGCATACTTAAGACCAAAGGTGGTTGCCATCCAGGTGGGCTTGGGGCCCTACTACGTAGCTGGAGTGGGTTGTTTTGTCGCCTTTTACGGCAGGCCGACCCCTGCGGCAGAGCTCGGTATTATTTCTCCGCTCCTACACGGATAGATTCCAAATATTAAGTTATATTTGTAACTCAATGTTTACTCGATCCTTAAGCTTATTACTAATTTATTATAAGCAACAAGATACAACAAATATTTACGCAAAGTATAGTTCAATTTAAATGAATAGTGAAGTCACAACTTTGTATAAATATTAATTAGTCTAATTCGTAATAATATACGCTTCAGACTTACTACAGTTTTAATATGTACTTCAGCAGGAATACCGCTTCTGATCTTCTGATTGAGAGCATCTTCGGTGATGCATTAATAATAAAAGTACTAGGAGTAAAGTACAAACAACAAGAGCGTAAAAAGTCATCAAGCGGAAAACACCCGATAGAAGAAAAGGAGAAGTAAAGTTAAAATCTCCATGAAGCAGGCTCATCTGCATTATTACATGCAATATGTATATGGCAATGTGAAAATATGAATATCGTAACTGGAGTTGTGAGATCACATAAGGACAGAGTAATTAATCTTTATGATTGAAGGCCAACAAGAGCCTCATTTGAGGCACCTTAAGGCTTGAGGTAATATGTGTATTTACAACAAACGATATGTCGTCGGCTTATTGCAAGAAGTCATTATGTGACATTTGATTATTTTGGGAAAACAGCATTTTAGTTGGAATTAGTTAGTGGTTATGTTGATTAGCCAAAGACGTAACGGCTAAAATTGGTCAGCTTGAAATTAGTGTGTTTTTACATTTTGTAGATGTGTAAAAATGAACTCATTATAGATAAAAACGTATCTAGTGATTTTTTGCAGTTAATGAGTTCTTGTAATAAGCCGACGATGTATTCTAATGGTCTTGTGGTTCAGGTTCACTAGAGCGTTGTATTATTATTTCTGACAACTTACAGAAGGTAAAGGAACAATACAATGGTGCTATTCTTTTTTTTATTTCTGGGGAATAACAGACAGGACGATGGTCCGCTTAATAGTAAACCGTCGTCTATATGTATTTGTGACGCTACGGGTACGAATACGCACCCGTCCGCATAGGGGTACTGGAACCAAGGTACTAATGCCAGAACAAATCACAAGGTTATTACGGCATACTTATATACCAAGGGTGGTTGCCATCCAGACGGACTTGGTGCCCTACCACCTAGCTAGGGTTGTTTAGTCCGCTTTTACGACACGATGATTCCGACCTCTGAGGTCAGTGTTCTTACTCCGCCCCTACTCGGACAAAATTTATTGGGACTGAGATTCAAAATAAAGTACACTACGTAAAATATTATGGATTTGTCACTATAACATCTATTTTCGTGAACCTCTTTGCACAAAAAAAGCATACCTTCACATTCATCAGATGCAACCGCGAAAAATACTTCTTAAAATTATAATTTCACCCATTTAAAGTTATTTCAATGTATAACATACACTTTAATAACATTACGATGTTCAAAACAATACTATTTAATGTAAATAGCACCATAAAATGAAAACAAGTTTAGTTACAACAACATTGCACAAGACTTTGTAATTAATAGCGAGACACATACTAATTTTGTTTATTAAGAAGAACATATTTTTAATCTAACGGTAAATAAAAAAAGGTATAATTAAATATTTGTTATAAACAAGTTTGACTTTATAAGAATACTATAAGAGTCTCACAAGGTGGCTTAGTAGAACCAAAGTTGTAATTTCCGTACAAATTAATATTCTTAACCATTTACCTCGCTTTGTTATCCTTGCTTTATAAAGTATATTATGCTATATATAGAAGTATAGTTATTACTTTAAGTACTAATATAAAACAGGTTTTTTTTAGTTTTGTAACAGTAAGATGCCGAATAATAGAATGAGTGACGATCTACGCAAGGTTACTGAGATATGTGGTGCAACCTTTGGGAGGCCTACTGCCTACTGCCAACAGTTGTCGATGATTGATTAAATTACCTTACATTAGAAAAATCATTGTCATTATCTTGATGATGAATCCTGATTCCATCGTAAACTCTGTCTACACTTTAATATAAGATTAATTGACAATTTAATTAAGATGTCACTGTACATCTTGTTAGTGTGATCTCACGGTATTTTTTATTTTCTATTTTATGCAAACTATATTAACGCCAACGAACTTTCGAGAATCAATTAATAAAAACGTATTTGTTTTGTTTTTCTAAGGATTTGTAAATACTCATTAAGAATCTTATCTCTATAACTTCTCTTTAACTTGTATTATATCATTAGGTTAAGTTGGTGACAATAAAGTATTATCTATCTATCTTATCAGCTGTCAAAGAGAAGAATTATCTTTACTTTTTTTACAAAATTTATTAGGTATTTTAATATATGTATATAAAGATTCTAGATGTATACAGGTATTTAACAATAAATAATACATAAACGGTTGATCACGTAGAGTATTGCCAATTTTGAGACCCAACAATCTCGAAGTTTATCCATAGATCCTAGGATTTCCTCAAGGGAGTAGTATTATAAATCGGTGCGAATAATAATAGTAATTAGTTAAAACGTTATTAATTACTTAATGAAATCGTATTTTATTAACTAAATTCATATATGCACTTTTATAAAAACTTAATAAAAAAAATCGCGTTATACTGGCAATTTTATAAAGAACGGGCCGGATTACAGTAGAAGCAGTCCGCCCGCACCTAGCGGTTTGTATCTCGCATCATCGGGAGACCCTGACATACCGCCTGCTGCAGATATTGACCAGGCATGGTTGCTTTGACTAGTACCTGTATTAGATTGTGAGGTGGGAGCCCACTCCGGTCTGCTAGATGCGGCACTCCCATTAACACCATGGAACATGCGTATCTGAATGTTTTTCTTGGGGATGCCAAAGAACGGATTTGGTATCAGTGTTCGGACCGGATCTCTCGCTGCAGAATCTAGTTTCACAGGTGCTCCACAGCGAGGCAGGCTGGGAGTCTCCTTCTTCGAGCGAGTCATACGGTAGAAGAAGACCGCCCAAACAGGAAGGGAGGTTGACGCCGCCGTGCCATCTATTCGTTGACGGAGGACGAATAGACACCGCTACGCACTTCTACTCGTAATACTTCCTTAGCAAATAGAGACTGCCGGTGACTGTTATGTCTAACTAACCCTAACCGGGAGGGCCGGAGGACCTACCCGGAGAAGGCAGCGGTGCGCGGGGACATTCTTTGCCCGAATAGGTGCTTCTCACTTGATCAAGAAAGTGTCACCTGAGATACCCCTTAGGTGAACGCACGAGCTATCGCAGAGCAATGATCAAAAAGCTTTAACTTTTTTTTATCAACACAATAAATTTAAATGTCATACAAGGGCACCGACGGTCGAAACCGAATCAATCAGCATACTGCGTGTCTATTACGTGTTGAGATTACAACAGGGGGCCTCATGAAGTGGAAACTTAAATGCAAACACCATAAAATGCTTGGAAAATGAAGAATAATACAGAGCTTATTTAGTAAAATGTTAGTTCCTAAGTTTAGATGAACTGTACATCAGAATTAAATGATCATTTTGTAATAATAATGAAATCTATCTACTCCTTATGTAATTTTCAATAAGGTAACGTTGATAAATGAACATTGTATTTTTGGTAATTGTAAATAAAGTATTCCAATCTTAAGGGACTGATGACCTAAGGTACATTTTTTGGTGATAACTTAATCAAAATAATCAAATAGAATAAAACAACACTCACCTTTGACGGTCAGACGGCGAATGGTCTTATTGCGTGTGCGCAGCTCCATGCAACATTTAGTATACATACATATACGTATAATAATACGTTTCGATGTCATTTAAGATTAAAAAGTATAGAGAGGTCAAAGCTTATCCTCGTTTACAGGTGATAATGAATGGTTTCGGTTGAATAGACTGCATAATATTAACTATATGCATTTTGATCATACTTATATAAAATTATACTTAACGTATAAATTCCAGTAAATATGAATGAAATACTATCAATATACTTAAACTGTCCTTTTTTTAAAAACTACTACAATATAAAGGTTTTCAGTTATAATCAATGAATATCTGATCTGATTTGCAGATTCAAATTAATTATCAACTATCCTATTGAATATCTAATGATTTACAGAATGCTTGCGATTGAATAGTCACTGTTCAATTGAAGCATTATGATCCTAATTAACTGTGTGTATGTATATGTATGTGTGTGTGTGTGTGTATATATATATATGTATATGTGTGTGTGTCTATATAATATAAATACTTTGAGTCGTCTTGACATCACGCTAAAAGGAAAGGAAGGGTTGTACTGAAAATCAGCGTTGTGTCGGATATAATTCCGGCACAGCAATAAGCTGAGTGCAATCCTTGTTTGTTGAAAATGCGGCGCACAAATTCTCTAATCTAGTTGTTATTTATATTTTCTTGTGATTAATGTAAGTACGTCGCTATTTTTGCAAATCAATATTTTCTTTCTTTCTGTTCTGAATTCTTGTACTTGGGTATTTTAAACATAATCATACATAATTAATTTCTTACATTTTTTATTGCTGTTTAATAGCAGACAGGCTAAAGGCCCACTTAACTGTAACCAGCTACTTCGCCTATAGATGATTGCGACGCTAAGGGCATCTTGAACACTACTGTCCAATAGGGGTACAGGAACCTGGGTCACTAATGCCGGAACACAACAAACACAAGACTATTATTATGACTATTATTATACATATAGATCAAGGGTGGTTGCCATCCAGACGGGCGTTGGCGCGGGTTGTTTTGTCGCCTTTTACGACAGGCCGACCCCGGTCCCAGGGATATGTATATTATAACTCCGCCCTTGCAAGGAGAATCTTTATTGGCTTAAACATAATGGACCTATATTTTTTTTTCTTTAAATAATAGATCCCATTTTTGGTAATATGTTATTTTTTAATTGTGAAAAAAAAATCTGTCAGTGTCAGTACAAGAAAAAACAAAGTTACGGTAGAGGTATTCTGTGATGGTTTTTCTTTGACAGTTGACACATACAACCCAATACTGGTTCGTATGACCATATAAATAGGTTCAAATACTCATAGCGATTTAATAGTAACTTCTAGATCCCTTGTGGTTAAGATCGTGAACTTGTTATTTACCTTCATAAGGCAAAATTTACCTTCATTATCATCTTTGTGTTGAATCCCGGTTGCAGCCCAAACTCTTTTTTGTATTTTTCGTTCTGTATTTCTCCGCGACAGTCCTTAGTGCAAAAACAGGTTCCATTGTCCCGTGAGGGCGAAACCCATATTGACATTCCGAGACAGTGCACTCCTGTCGAAATTGAAATAAACTGCATTTATTAATGAACTAAGATTGAAACAGTATTTCATTTTTATTATTCTTATAACCAGTTATCTATTTCTAGAATGCTTACAAGATCATAATACATGACTAGACACGAGGTCTATGACCATGATAACATATTATAAGCTGTCATACAACGTGAGTTATCCAACGAACCTGTTCAAGGTTGAGTACATATAAATTGCGATCGAAAACGTTATTTATGCCAGGCAGATTAAGAAATAAAAAATGTATGAGAAATATAAACCAATAATGATATATTTAATAGCCCTAGATTTTATTTCTCATGGGATTTATGAGAAGATGTTATAGTGAGATTGTATTAATTTTTTTTTTCTTGAGGAAAATCACGCTACTGTGCTATTATTTCACAATTGTGTAATGTGAATTACAATTTATCGTTAGATTTGACCAAATCTCTATCTATTCCTGCGACGTATATATTAAAAATAGGATTTTTAGGTAGTTAAGTTCCCATCACAGAGAATCAAAAAAGGTGACTAATCGTAAAAACAAGTACTTCATTTTTTAATTTCACTGGTAATAAACAAATATGCTGGTCGTTTTTCTACTTCTTCAATCTTTCAGGTGATCTTGTCAAACGCAGCCACCTTTATAATACCTAAAGTTTACCACAAATTTTTGCTATGCCCTTAGCTCTGGAAAACTAAATATCATAATTCCTCGACACTCCTTTGGTACCCATTAATATAAGTACATAAGTGCGTATAAGTTTAGTTTAGAAATACGAACGGCATAGGCTTAACAAAGAATACAATGGTCTATCCACGTTTAGAAACAAACGATTACCACATTACAAAATTTTGTTATATATGGTTTTGTATTATTTTGGTGCGGAAGGAGGAGTAGATCAAATAAAATTTAAGAATAGAGAGCGAAATGCAAAGAAAGGCGTGAATAGAGTTGTTGTGCCAACCGCACATGAGGAGAAATAACCGCAAAGAGAAAGAGAAACACGCAACAGATGAAACTAAACGAATCCTGTTGGACCAATTGTGTTTTTTTATAATCTTTAATACCAGCCACGTCCAGGTACAAAGGAGTATGAATCAGTTGAATAGTTGGAATTGAAATAAAACAAATGTTCAAAGTGGAGTGATTACACTAAAAATATATTACCCCGACCGAGTGCGAGTGCTCAAATGAAAAAAAAAGAAAAGTCACTAGTAGACCGCATTTCACGGATGAATTGCAAACTGCATCGACGGGTTCAGGCTATTTTCCGCTACATCACTCATTCAACGACCCATTTTGTATGTACATTTAAATCGATTGTAGAATCGGAAAGCTGTTGGATCCGATGGAGTCCCCATCGAAGCCTGGAAGGCGATGGGCTCTCGTGGTGTGGGCACTTTAACCGACCTTTTTAACCGGACACTCCTCACCGGTACGGTCCCGAACCAATGGAGGCTGAGTATCATTACTCCAGTCTTCAAAGGCAAGGGATCGGTGCAGGAGTGCGGTAGCTACCGCGGTATAAAGGTCATGTCCCACACCATGAAGCTCTTCGAGAGGGTTATCGACTCTCGGATTCGACAGGAGTGCACTGTCTCGGAATGTCAATATGGGTTTCGCCCTGGTCACGGGACAATGGACCCTATTTTCGCCCTAAGGACTGTCGCGGAGAAATACAGGGCGAAGAATACGCCTCTGCATTGTCTGTTTCTTGACTTGCAGAAGGCCTTCGACTGTGTTCCTCGCGCGATAATCTGGTGGGCATTGCGGTCCAAAGGGATTCCAGAGGCCTATATTGGGATCATCCGAGACATGTACCGTGATTCCGATTCCGTAGTTCGGACCGCTGTTGGCGACACAAAACCTTTCCCCATCACCGTCGGTGTGCACCAAGGATCCGTCCTTAGTCCGTTTCTGTTTAGCGTGGTATTAGACGTATTGTCAGACAGCATCAGAAACTCACATGAGCAGCCCCCGTGGCTGCTCATGTATGCTGATGATATCGCGCTGGCAGATTCGGACAGGGGTAGGCTGGTGCGACGTGTGAAGGTGTGGAAGGAGTCGCTTGAGAACGGTGGTCTGAAGCTCAATGTGGCGAAGACCGAGTACTTGGCCTGTAACTCCACAGATCCCACACCCGTACGCATAGACGGCAACACGGTCGAGCGCACGGACCATGTGAAATACCTGGGATCTGTGTTTCATGCGTCTGGTGACATCGATTGCGACGTCAAGGCACGCATTGCTGCCGCGTGGGCCAAATGGCGTGAGGTAACTGGTGTCATTTGTGACCCCAAGATGCCGGTAAAGTTGAAGGGACAGGTCTATAAGACCATCATTAGGCCTGTCCTTTTATACGGCTGTGAAGCGTGGCCGGTGTTAGAGCGACACAAGCAAGGACTGCGTGTCACGGAGATGAATATGCTGCGGTGGATGTGTGGAGTGACGCGGAAGGACCGCGTTAGGAACTCCCGCATTCGCGGTAGCCTTCGTGTCCGTGACATTGCAGATAAATTGCAGGAGTGTCGGCTCCGTTGGTATGGCCATGTTTTACGGCAACCGGATGCTTACGTGGGAAACAAATGTCTGGCCATGCCGCCTCCGCCGGGCCCCGGCAGGAGGGGTAGACCCAAAAAGTGCTGGCTTGACGTCATAAAGGGTGATATGCGTGCCAATGGGCTCACTACCAGGGATGCTGAAGATCGCGCGAAGTGGAGTAGAAAAAGTCGGAAAGCGGACCCCGGGCACCGAAACGAAAGTTTGGGTGGCAACCGGGACTAACGCTAGGATGATGATGATGATGATTTAAATCGATTGTAGTAATATAAGTTACATTTATTATTACAGGGTATTTAAATAATTGCTTGAAATTTATTTAATTCGTTTTCTTTACAAACTTTAGGGACATTTGTACGTGGTGTAACCATGATAGACCCGGATCAACTTAAGACTGATCTGACTTGACCAGTGTCAGATACCTCTCTGCGGTCATTCCCTCGTGCTTGAGGATCGTGGTCATCACTGGATCGGTGCTGTGGTGCACCTCGTTTTAATAATCTGCCTCCATCGGTGCATAGCCATTGCGTCTCTGATGACCGACCAAAATTTAGATTATCAAAATTCAGAAAATGTATAGAAAAGAAGAAAGAAAGAAAACCTTTATTTAGCATGTTAAGTGTTAGCACTGTGTTACAAATATCTTCACATAGTTTTTAGCCAGATAAGCCAGCGGTGATCTTCCGTCAGACCCATAGAGTGACGTCACAGTGAAAATAATATTCAGCATAAAATACAAAATCCTAGAAATAGTGATAAAAACAAATAAAAGGTAAAACAAATATATAGGTATATAGTACAGGTCGTATCCGATTATATGTTAAGATGCTAATTATAATAACAAAGTCATGATTGGTCAAACTCACAAACACTTTGAGTGAAAAATACGAAACTAATAAATAAAAATAAACCTTAAGGATATTTACAAAACAAAATAGTATAAATAATTAATATAAAATACAATATAAATGAAATATCATGTATTTTTAAATCTGGGTCGGTTAATACAAGCAGCACTATATGAGCACACCTCGTCTATTGTGTCTCCATGATTAAAAATAAGCTCTGTGATAGAGCAAGCGCCAACAAATAGCCTTATTCCCGATTTCTTATGGAAATTTCATTCATAGCCGACGCCTACAACAGTGAATGGAACCAATTTTATTGCCAACATTGGTACATGATTTTATGTATTTTCTTAATAATAATTTGACGAGTTTTTGTTATCCAACGCTTTGATAGAATTTGTGTAGATCAATACCTAGGTGAATAATACGCAATATTTGGATCATTTTACAATATCACTATATCAAAGTTTGTGATTCATAGTTGTCAAACTAATATCTGCTATGCGCACTTTTTTGAGATTTTTTTTTATTGCTGTAGGACAGCAGACAGGCTGACGGCCCGCTTAGAACTTAGCAGTTACCGTCGCCTATAGATGTTTGCAACGCCAGTGACATCGCGAACACGCTGCTGTCCTATAAGGGTACAGGAAGGATTTAAACATTTTGACTATTATGACTAGTGTGCAACTAAAACTTTTATATATAAAAACCGCTACATTACCTCTAATCATTACTTTACTTTAATATAAAATTACTTTAAAAGAAATTGTTTCTTGTAAAAGTGTACATGAAAACGTTTTTACTCCATGTCTTAAAGTTTAACTTTTTGCACATAGCACATATTGGTTTGACGATATTATGAATTACTTTAACAAATATAAATTATATCTATAAATCTATAGAAACTAAAATACCTCGATGTCTATGACACCGTCTGGCTAAATGGGGCGATGACCTACGAAAAGCGGTTGGCTGAAGTGTATGCAACAAGCCAAAGATCGGAATAAGTGGCGTACCTTGGGAGAAGCTTGTCTCCAGCAGTGTAATTTAGTGGGCTAATTTGATTTATCATCATCACAACTCTTTATTTGTAAAAATGCAGGTTATTGTAATTAGATGTTATTCCCAATGCATTTTTACCCTTAGGCATACAAATATTATTGTATGTATAATTTTCTCATTCTTTGATGTTATTACAACAAATTCTATAACTTAAATTTTTTATTATGATATTTAATATCGACATATTTATAAATATTAATCAATTGTCGTATTACAGAATTACAAATAAATAAAAATCTAATTTAAAATAATACAAAATCCACATAATTGTACACAAAACTTGTCAATAATTCATCGTTCAAAAAATCGTCAATTTATTGAACTTATTATTACACGCACCGTAAATAAATTAAACTACAATTCTTAATAATAATATAAAAATGTTATTGTGACTGCCGGTTTTATTTTAAGAATATGATGACTATTATAATCCTGCAGAAAATAAAAGTCATCCTACATCTCATTATTAATTCTCGTCTTCATAATTCGTCCTGAATATTTGCAAATTCTAATAAACAAGTCAGTGTTAAGAGGTTATTTCAATATTCCAGCACAGGCGGCATTGACCGAATGTCAACAGCCAACTTCTATTTAACAGGTTATATCCAGTTTATTATAATGTGTTTTATCTAAAATTCAAAACATTCGAAAATGCTGCTGTTTATAATAAATATAATTATGTCCAAATATTTTAACGCTATTTGTGTTACATTAACATCATACTGCAAAAAACATCAAAATGAAAATAATACCAAATACTAATCGAAATAAAATTTGCCAAAGCTATAAGAAAATATCATAATTTATCATTCATAAAATCTTCTATTTTATAATAACATTTTGAAACAAGAAATGTCTTTAAAATTTTTAAATAAGTTAACATTTTGATTTTTATATTTTGTGGTACTTTATTATATCTTTGGACCCATATACATAGTAAACTTTTTTGCATTAAGTTTGTGTTACTTATAAGGATGCATATTTTGCTGTCATCCCGTCTATTGCGTTTATGCACTTCTCCGACACTCTTGAATATGACGATTTCTTCTAACAAATAAACATATTTCAAATATATAAGCAAGGAAGTGTTATAATTTTATACTCAGCGAAATACCGTTTGCAACTATCTGTTATTTGTAGCTTAAACATTGCTCGGATGCAGCGTTTTTATTGTTTAAAAGCAATATTTGTGTCTGTAGAGTTGCCCCAGAATATGATGCCATATCTTAGTATTGATTCTAATTAGTATTGAGTTTATTTAAGTCGAATAATTGCAAATATATGAACATTGCGAATGTATTTATGACATCAATCGAATTTCACTAAGGTATCCAACTGTTCTGCCATAATAATGATAATAATCATTTATTTCAGACATGTTATCCATAAGTTATTAGTGGGTTAGTCATATAGTAAAATTCTTAACAGTAAGTTAGAATTGTTAATAGGTAAATCTAAATTAATCCACACTACATTTTCCCCGTTACAATAGCTATCCAATACTTCTGAATAGTATATAGTAATAGTATATAGCACAATCGTAGCGGGCTGAAATCATTTTAAGAATGCTGTTGGCGCTGCCACGCAATCGCAGTAGCATTGAGGCCGCTTTTTTCCTGATTAATGCCTTAAAACCATCAACCCGGGCATTTACAAACATGACCGATGCACTGCAATGGCGTGGCAACCCCATAAACACTCTAAATGCATTGTTTTACTGAACGCTATAATGAACTGTAATGCTATAATAAACGCTATAATTTACTGCAACAATACTTTTTGAGTCCTGTTCCTCTTTGTCGCTTATGACGACCTCCTTGGCGCAACGGCTTTCGCACGTTAGAACTCTTGTGGGGGTTACAGGTTCGATTCTCGTATGAGTACGGGTGTTTAGGTATTTATTTTCAAAATAAGTATAATATGTTTTTATTTATAAAATAAATAATACTCGTAATATATAAGTAGTATCCGTGCAGGGGTGGAGAAAGATTACTAACCTCTGCGGCCGGGGTCAGCCTGTCGTAAAAGGCGACAAATTAACCCACCCTAGCTACGTGGTAGGGCCTCAAGCCCGTCTGGATGGAGACCACCTTTGGTCTTAAGTATGCTGCCATAACGACCTTGTGTTGTGTTTCGGCTTTAGTGATCCAAGTTCCTGTACCCTTATGGGACAGCAGCGTGTTCGCGATGCCACTGGCATTGCTAACACCCATAGGCGAGGGTAACTGCTAAATTCTAAGCGGGCCGTCAGCCTATCTGCTGTCCTACAGCAATAAAAAAAATAAGTTATCTAGGATTAGATGGCATTGTGGGAGTTGACACAATATATTTATTTATTTTTTTCCATTTTTAGTGTTCGCCCACTACTCGACAGTAGACCTCGAACATACTGAAAACATAAGTTGTGATTGGGATTAATCAATGATGTTATTTATATACGAGTTTATAAGCGAAATAAATTACTTTATGATTGATATTGGTTCCAATAGTGATTGAAATTGCAATTCTCATTCGTACTACATCAAATACACCCACATTTTATTCAATCAGTCCCCATGTGCAAATAAAAGCAATTTCCAGTTTGCATACCCACGTATTGCCTGCAGAGTGCAACTGATTCAAATTCAAGCCTGCCGTCAGTGCTGGCAAACCGACCTACACAGTGTAGTGGGTGTGAAAGTGTAAACTATTATTCATTCGTATAAGTACGGCTTCAAATCGTAATAGGTATTTTTTTAACTTTTAGCTAGTGTCTTTAAACAGTTTATATTTTAAAAGGCTTTTTAGTCTTACTCATCCATTTTAAAAACAGTATACGCTCGCTTTCTCCTAATCCAATCTTATGGCGTCTCAGAGTCTCAAATACCTATTTATTTAAACAAGTAATATATATAGTATGTCATAACTGGTATAAAATTATCAAATTAAATCAAATGTATTTAATTTACATGGACATAAAATGCTACCAGTAAATATAGTCTTAGTCAGCGGATCTTTCCGTCCCATTTGATTGTTATTATTTAAGCCAACAAAACAACCCACCCTAGCTACGTGGTAGGGCCTCAAGCCCGTCTGGATGGCGACCACCTTTGGTCGTAAGTATGCCACCATAATAACCTTGTGTGTGTTCCGGCATTAGTGACCCAAGTTCCTGTACCCTTATGGGACAGCAGCGTGTTCGCGATGCCACTGGCGTTATAAACACTCATAGGCGACGGTATCTGCTAGATTCTAAGCGGGCCGTCAGCCTGTCGGCTGTCCTACAGCAATAACAAAAAACGTACGACCGTATTACCAAAATAAAAACAAAACTTTTCCCGCGATTTTCACAACGTGTTAAGTATTTAAGCTGGAAACTAATTTGAAAGCGGATTTGGCTTCATCCCACTTCGGAAGCAGGTTTGCAGCGCCATTACCGGCCACGGCCCTGCCTTTTATAGCTAAAAGCTTCACTGAAATACCAGGCAAGTATGAACAGTAATCCTCGACCAATACATAATTTTATATATTGAAAAATACAAAATTGCTTTATTTAAAAAAATATTTTAATTTCATTACAAAATTGGAGTAGTACATATCTGCGATGACAGTCAGATAATTTCTTTTTATATAATGGGGTTGCTTTTCCCCGCGTCCTCCCCTATATCATGAATAGGTTCCGAACGGTATAATAATCTGCCACTAGAAATTAAATCATCTCCATCCGTAGATATCTTTAAAAAAGACTAAGACTATATATTTATATACTGATATAGATAACATTATCTAGTTATAAATAATAAATAAATGTATCTTGACAGTTCACACGGTTTCATCCAGACCCTTGCAGGTAGGTAGCGCTTGTGCAAAATGTTTTGTTCTTTGAGTACTATACGATAAACCAAAAAAAAGTTATTTGTAACTATAGTAGTTCGTATTAAGATTAATCTTAAAAATTGACGCTATTTTCTCCAATATCTCAATAGCAAGACTCCGCACATAGAATTTTCCATGGTACATCTGCTTATCATTACAGCACTGTTATATAATGTTATGTAACATTGAATTTCAGTGTAGCAGTTCAGTATAGTGTAAACAAGTTTGTTATTAAGCCGAGAGAAGTCGGACGGCTTTTTCTCAAGCACGAATTAATGTTTTAATTATAAAAAAAAGAAAAGGTTTCCACACCGTTTTATGAGCCGGTAAAAAATGGATAGATTATAACAATCATTATGTGATTGATTGAATGCAGCAATGTTCCATATTAAAAAAAACACGTTATGCTGATTCATTGTATAATAATACTGTATTTGTAAAATAATCGGAAAACAGCTTCTTTGAGCTCATGTTTCTAGAAGCTTAGTCCATATTTGATACTTAAAGAAATCTTTTATTTTTTTTAATTCCTGCTCCTGATAAAACTCGATATGCAATATCCCGCAATGCGTCATTGCAAACTTGATTGCTTTTAAACGAATGCAAACAATTCGCTTTCTATTCATTTAATTTATATTTTATTGAAAGCTATTTAAACGCAAAGCAATGTAATTACTGCAATGTTTTATCTAAGCAATGTATTTACTTAATATACATTTAATAAAATATACTTTTTATAAATTAATTTTTAACATAACCATCAATTTCAGCAAACGATTTTCTTGTGTTTGAAATTGAATTAATTTATTCAGTCAGTCAGCAGTTTTACTACAAAAAAACTGTGGTCATTCAGCTATTGATCGACTCGTATACGTTGTATGACCACTTCGTATTGCCTGAAGCCCACCCAGCTGATCCTTCTTGGATTTATGATCTATTCAACTTTATAGCCGTGCAAACACGACGTTGAGTGTGCCACAGATATAAAGAATATAAAAATCACAAAATTAGAGGAATAAAATAATTCCGTGATAATTCTTGATATTATGGTCTAGTAGGACAGATCCTCAAAAAAACAAATAAATCATTGAATATAGTGGAAAAATTCAAACAGCACCATCTATAACCTAAGTAAGCGGCAGAATGCTTGTGTTATGGGTAGTAGACAATTGATATACTACTTACACACTTTTCTTTTGTACATTGATAGATAGATAACCCTTTATTGATCTACAATAACAATACAAAAAAATAAAACAGAAATAGAAAAAGAAAAATCGCATGTACAATAAACAAATATAAACAGTAAATACCTTTTATTTATTGAATAACTTATGTTAATAAGTTAGTATTGATAATTAATAGTTTTTTATTAGTAATTAGATAGTTGCGGAATCAATTTTGATGAATTTTGGTATAGAGATGGATTGGACATTGATTAATATATATTCATATCCTTCGCAACTACTCGTAAGCCGCGTTGAGGAACTTCGCTCCAATAAACACTATATAACTCGGTGGAGATAAAAACGTAGGTAAATAAATAAATATCATATTGTACATAAACATTCGGGACAGGAAACAAGCCCACGAGCTCCACAGGTTTCGACATGCAAAAGCCGTCGGTTGTCAATGATATATATTCATCTTTCAAAGGATGATTTTATCCATGGAGAAAAAGAAACAGTTTTCTCCGTGCAAGGGTGGATGAATACTAACCTCTGCGCCCTTAGCCCGTCTCGATGACAATCACTCTTAATTTATTAGTATACCGACACCATAACTTTGTGTTGAGTTTCAGCATTAGTGACCCAGGTTTCAGTGTCCCTATACGGATAAACAACATATTCGCGGTACCCTAACGTCGAAAGCATCCATAGGCGACGCTAACTGCTTACTATTAAGTGGACCGTCAGCTTGTCTTTGTTTTTAATGCTGTAGGACAGCAGACAGGCTGACGGCCCGCCTAGAATTTAACAGTTAGGCCGACCCCGGCCACAGAGGTTAGTATTCTTTCTCCGCCTCTGCACATATATATATATATATATATATATATATATATATATATATATATATATATATATATATATATATATATATATATATATATATATTCTGAATATAAAGATTATACATAGTTAAGAAGATTTACTACTATTATAAAGATATCTATTTTCCCTAACTCCGCGGCTGTGCCCTCAGGGTACAAACGCCTTATTGTTTTATGTGAGTGGAAACGTCCAATTTGTCTATCCGGTGTTTGTCACCCTTTTTATCTCAGTGGATGATGTACTGTAACGAAAATTCTCCAGTTTTTTGTTTTAAAATGTATACTGCTAAAACGTCAACTGTTGGGCTGAATATGTCCAATGTAATGCATGGAAATTTTCCGTATTGACCTAAAAAAACATTGACAGTGCTTCATTGGCCTTATTTAAAACTGGTGCAATTCACAATACGTAAAAATATACACATAATCTCGGACAAGTAAATAAGACAAATTGTTTGCTAGCAAACCTATCTATCAGTTTCTAGACGGAGGGTCGAGCTCAGCAGCCATACGTTGTTGCAGGCCGATATTACAGAATCTAACGCTGAGAACACAACAGTTCTCTTTATCCGTGCAGGGGCGGAGAAAGAATACTGACTTCTGCGGCTGGGGTCTGCCTGTCGTAAAAGGCGACAAAATAATCCACCCTAGCTAAGTGGTAGAGACCCAATGCCGTCTGGATGGCGACCACCTTTGATCTTAAGTATGCCGCCCCAATAACTTAGTTTTGTGTTCCGGCATTGGTGACCCAAGTTCCTGTACCCTTAAGGGACAGCAGCATGTTCGCGATGCCACTGGCGTTGCAAACATCCATAGGCGACGATATCTGCTAAATTCTAAGTGGGCTATCAGCCTGTTTGCTGTCCTACAGCAATAAAAAAAAACTTAACTAAATATAGTTTAGTAGTGATTGTTGTACAAAAAAATCGAAAAATATGAGAGTTATATAATTAAAACAAAATTTGAAGCATTCTTCAACTCTCAAATACAAAAATACTTATGTTTTACCAACAAGGGATAACAATTTAAAGGTCCGTTTTTTCCAGTCACTGTCCATGATAAAAGAGACCCTCGTCGACATACGACTATAAACGAACTATTTCGTATGTTTACAAGAAAATTCACTGAGCCATTCATTTTTCTCATTTGAGAAATATATGTCAATGAATTTTTGAAGTATGTATTGCATTTCTTTTATCATATCTTGTGCCTGCAGAAATATTAATAGGAATAGATGGAGAAATGTTATTGCATATTACTTTATGTGTTCGCAAATTTGTAAAGAATAAATTTTGGTATTGTTGCCGCTTAAGGGGTGACCATCGGAGCTCAATTCAACTCACCCGCTACTTAATACACTCTTAAAAAAATATTCTCCCTGATCCCTTAAAAAATCATGTACCGCGGTGACTAGTGCGTTATCATCTTCAAATTTATGACCCCTGAGATATTCTTTTAACCGCTGAAATAGATAGAAATTACTAGGAGATAGGTCCGGTGAATATGAAGGATGTTCCATCAATTCAAATCCAGCTTCTTGAACGACAGCCATCGCAACTCTAGACTTTGTGCGGGGACGTTATCTTGGTGAAACAAAACAACTTTAGCGAGATTGCCATGCCGTTGCTTGCATATTTCTGCACGCAAGTTTATTATTTGTCCTGCATACAAAATCGCTGACACTTTTTTCGTACCCAAAGGGTTGTGTATAATATTATGGACACTTCCTATAGAAATCTTCATTTCTTCTGCTACAAAAGAAACAGTAACACGATGATCCGCCAAGACAATGTATTCAATTTTTTTAATCATTTGTTAAGTCACTACTGATGTAGGGCGTCCCGTGCGGGGGTCGTCGTTAATGGAAGTTCTTCCTCGCTTGAACTCAGCACACCAACGCGCAACCGTAGAATGTGGAGGAGCATAAACCCCTAATGTTGCTCTCAAGTCTTGATTTACCAGCACCGTAGTAAAATTTTTTTGTCAGAGATATATTCTATTACCGCGCGAACTTCAATTTTATCCATTTCTAGAATACGTTCCGACACAACACAAACAAATGACTTCTTTTTTTAAAAACAAAAAAGAATTGATTATTTTTTTTTATTATTATTATATCTAATGTCTGGGATATGCCTGCCAGTATGTTTTTCTTTCTAAAGAGAATGTATCGCATTATCACTATTTATTGAAAACCACTCTAAGTAATAAGAGTGCTCTGCTGATTACTCTTTGTGTAAATTGTCGTAATATATTTATTTATATTTATACTAGCTGACCCGGCGAACTTCGTACCGCCATATTTTATTTCTCTAATCGCAACTGAGGAAATAAAACCCTTCCGGTAAAATCGAACAGCGCCATCTATTGGGTGTATTTGCAACCTAGATGTCAAAAAATATTGAAGAATTTTATCGATGAATCAATGTACACCGCCATCTATGAGAACTTCATAAAACTAAACAGTAATTAAACACTTGCTTAAGCAAGTGTTTATTTACAATTAATTGATACATTTTATTCGTTTACATTCACGACATAAGCGAATAATTGAGATGATAACTATCCTATCCAATAAGTTAGACCAAACTACGGGTACATGTGAAATTTGATTGAAATCGGTTTAGTAGTTTTGGAGTTTATTGGCAACATACATCGTGACACAAGATTTTTATATATATAAATTGCCAAAGAACAGCATCAAGGTAAATAAAAATTTATTTCTTTCCATCAAATATACTCACAGAATATGATCCCTTCATCCTAGGAAATTCCATTGCTGACTCTCTGCCGGGGAACGATTTGACTCGGCTTGTTTGGGACCGCCGCCAAAACAGCTAGCACTCTAAAAAGAGCATTAGTAACGAATTGCAAAGTACACCTTCAACTCAGTTATCACCAATATCGCCGTAAAAAATTCTAACATTACAGGGAATTCTTAAGCCTAAGTACCGTCCCGTGGTGCTAAGTTCTTCTCTCTTAGGGTGCTGTTTATGATCTCTTCCTTGACCTGTTATGGTAGGTAAGTCTGGGAGTAGAAAACACCCAGAAGTTTAACATCTTTAAAAACTTCGAATAAAACTGAAATCACACGCTTGTATAAAGCTCCTTCCAGTTTAAAATTATGTAATAATTAAATTTTAAGCTTTCGATTTAATACTGGAATGAATTTTATGATGCGAAGAGAAATCCTTTTTTGATACAAATTGTGCTCATAATGGCAAATTAATAATCCATCTGCATTATCTGGATTAACTTTGTGCATCGTACTGTTATGATTTGCTTTACGGCTTTTAGTTACCATCAGCTGGGTGTTCATCCCCATTTCTTGGAAGCTTTTCTTTCTTGTACAAAATAGTTATCTAGAACGTTCATGTTGCGTACTCTCAGGATCTGGAATGAGCTTCCGGTTGAGGTTTTGTCAGCGCGGTACGATACGGGGTTCTTTAAAAAAGGTGTTATAAAATTTCTTGGAGAGCGGCAGCGCGTTGGTAATGCCTCTGGTGCTGCAAACGTCCATAGGCGACGTTGACCACCTGCCAGAGTGGGCCATCTGCCTGTTTGCTGAACTCTAGCTATATAAAAATAACTTATTACGTGAATTGCTCACGTTTGTAAGTATCTTGTTCAATTATTAACAGGGCTAGTGACTCATGGTAATTAACATCGCTGTAACGAAGTAACATATGGACTGCAGTTAATAGTTTAAATAGCCGCATAAATCTATTGGACTTTACCTATCTAAGTATTCCTATTTTGATTAATATAACTCAGATTTTTTGCCTTTACTATAAAGAATGCCCGTATGTAGCGCAATTAATTCTCTTGCTTGGTCACAAATATCAAGGAAGAGCACGCTTCGGGATTGGAAATATCAGACAGTCGTTGTTCCTATATACCAAAAAACATTTTGTCCATTGTCTTTTTTAATTATATTTTTATATAATGTAACATTAATTATAAAATAAAGAAAACTAGTTGACCCGGCAACATTATTCTGACATATGAATTTTAAAAAAAATAGCCTATATCCTCTAAGTTCCAATCTATGATTATACCGAAATTCATCAAAATTGGTTCAGCGGCTTAAGCGTGAAAGCATAACAAACAAACAAACTCACTTTCGCATTTATAATATTAGTTAGGATGTGAACCTGTATCAAAAGGTTTTTACTCAATGCGGGGAATTGTTTCGAAATCTAACATCCTATTAAATTGTCATCTAGAACATGATGTATTTGTTAAGGCTGCTTGTGCAATAACCAATCCAATAAAGTACATTCTCTTTAGTAGTAAACAAAACGGTACACATTCCGATACTAACTCTAAACTAAGCCCGTACAATGTGGACCAAACCTGTTGATTGCCAATACTGACCCAATTCTACACACCTAGCAAAAATTTATTGCGTATATGCAATATATTTGTAATCTTCATTTATCATTGGTTTGATTAATTGAAATTATATATTTCGAATTTAAAAATCGTGTTGAATTAATATATAATTGAAATATACAAGATGACGCCTATCGGATTAGTGTTTTGTTTAAAATTAATTTTAATATGTACACATTTCTAAGAAGTTCATGGAAGCTACCCGTAATTAGAGGCCTGGATCTTTGCACTGCAGTTGGCATTGTTATCTGGTTGTAGCATCTGATAGATGATGCTAGGATATCAAAACCTTGCATCCAATTATTTGATAATAATAACAGCTCAAAACAATTCAATGATTAATTAGGGCATCTATCCTAGGCTCTAGAGGCTTGCCTCTACTGCAGAAGGTTAAATTTTTCACCAAGGCGTGATGCAGATTTCCTCGCCCGATTTTTACCGTACATCCTAATTATGGAGGAAGAACATATTGTTGTATTTTGTATAGAATATGACACTTAAATCCATTTCTACTCTCTTGTCACTTACCAAAGGTGTCAAAAAGTTCGAACAACAGAACAACAAGTTGCCTATAAAGCCGGTATCTTTTGTTTCCACGAGTGCTTAAGTCGTCAACTGAAGTGGATGCGCCTCCAAGATACGCCAACTTGATTGATGAACCCTTCGCATATCCACGATATGTTTCTGGATCTATATAGAGCTGTTAAATATTTATGCACTTTCAAAGTGTGATTATATTTTATGTTATTTTTAATACCTTCTTAACATATAAGCTCACATTACTGCGCTAAATACAAGCGCTCTTTGGTGGCAATCCTGTGAATCAGCCGGATCGAAATAGTCGAATTTTATTTTTTAAGTTAATTTTAGAAGTAAATAAATACAAAACGAGATAAACCAAACCATATTATAGTTTTGATTTCAAAATTATTAAAAAAAATTGTATTAAACCAACAAACATTCTCCTCGTTCATTTACATGAAAAAGCTAATTTAACAATAATATTTTTTTGGCATTCTAATTAGAACAATTTATTAATTTAGTAATTAAATAATTAAAACGTGATATGATTTTACAAAAATACATAAAATAAGATATGTTCTTGTTACAATACATAATTACTGCGTTTGTTGTAGCCACTTTATATAATAATTGGGTGGTATCGTAAACGTAAAATAAACAAGGTTCGGAAACCTCTCAGATTGTGCCGAAGAACTGTCAATGCTGTCACATTAGATACACACTTGTCAAATGTACGGAATCCATTCAGAAGTTGTAGACTTTTAAAGGGTACATCTACCCTTCATACTTTAAAAACTTAGAAGTTGTAAGAAGAACGATCTCATATGGATGAGAAGTTGAAAAAGCGTACAACTGCCCGATGTAAATTACAGATCAAAAACAAGCCAGAATGGCGCTAGTGTAGATACAGTGGATGATATAAATGTAGCTGTAGTAGACGACTTGGAGTATGCGTTGTGCGACTGAGTTAATTTTTTTTTTGTAAATTTATCTTCTGCCTCCCTTATCCCAAACTATGTTGGATCGGCACAACATGTTACCTCCTTGTTACATGACGCTCCTCTCTTCGCATTATATGGCCATACCAGGGTAACCTATTACTTTTCAGCTTCTCAATCACTGGCTCAATTACTTCTCTCATCTCAATTACTTTCAAACTTCCCCTAATGTACTCATTTCTAATTCTATCCATTTTTGTAACTCCGCTCAATCATCTCAACATTTGCATCTCTGCTGCATGCAATAACCTTACATTCTTCCCCTTTGTGGCCCAGCATTCCGATCCATACAGTATGACAGGTTATTACTTTTTGTAAATTTTTATGAAATCTATTTATTGCTGTACATTATATATACTTCCTATTTATAAGTTTCTTATTTTAGGCGTACTTTAATAAGTGCCATATAATAAGGCGCAAGTGTCCCCTTCGTGTTCATTTTTCTTGATCCACTTTTTTAACTTCTAACGCCCTTTTCTTAAATTTACACTTATGCTATTGCAAGCGCTACCTTAATTTAATGCACTTCGATGGACACTTTTTCAAACACAATCCTCTTTACTTCTAATCAAACCATCCATACATTAAAGTATCATATGTTTTTATATTTAAGTGTAGATAAATTATTATTAATTGCAGTAAAACTTAATGAAAGAAAGAATTTCTCTTTGGTAAACTAGAATAGAAACCAATGTATTGCATTTCAGGTTGTAATGTTAGTAGCCTTGTATGGTCGTGGCTGTGTGGGGAGTACGTGGGTTCAATCCAGACCCAGGACAAAATATGTTCTGGTCTGAGTTCGTGGGTACGTTAATAGATTTAAATGTGGCTTTTACGGTCGTGTTCAAAGACTTCCTTATGAAGTTTTTGGATTAGCCTTTATCTTATTTCTTAAAACAATATTTATCCAGTAGTAATTTACTGGATAATAAATGATTACAAAGAACAAAGTAAAACCTAGCTTATCATATTGTAAAATGCTTAAATTTCGATATAAAACCGTAATGTTAATCTTGTGTTCATCGCATTTACTCGTAGTTCTCTTGGATTTCTAGATTTAGTTACAAGAATGAAACATTTGGTATTTAAGAAGTATTCGTATTAGTTTTTTTATCATAAAATAGAAATTAATTATGAATATCACGTACTCAATATTACCATTTTGTGTTTAATATTCCAAACAGATGACTATCAACCGTCTATTGTGTCAGATTTATGTCGGATAAGAGTATTTTTCGTGTGTGGTTATCTTAAGACGCAATAAAATAGCCTCTATTAGATTTTAAAAAATTAAAAGTATTATGCTCTATAGCCTGCCAGCCCCTTTTTGAAATAAACTCGTCCATGTTGTGAGCACAGGAGGAATCCCTGGCATTCCTTGCAAGGCTGGGGTACAGTAACATCTGCATGCGGCTTTCCTCGCTTAGTTAGTCACATACAGTGAAAATCCCCGCAAGGTTATGTTCAGCAGTCGTGCTTAGAATACATGTCTAGCGCGGGGTTCCCAACGCCATCACCAACGTATCATCGCTTTAACAGATTGCTCTGACGCGCGATCGAGACTTAAACCGCTGAATGTACAATTGCACGCAGCTGCACATCGAAATGTTCGTGAACATGAACATGAACAATCCACCGAAATACTCCATCATCAGTACAAAATGCTGGTGCAGACGATAGATCAGTATTCAGATCTACATATATCTCCCGCAGATCTTTTAACATCACAATGGGGAAATTATAACATACTGTAACTTTATTTTATTCAATTACCCTTTGAGATTCTTAATATTTTTATTATTACAGGAAAAAAACGTCATTTATCATTGATTATTTATCAAAAATTTTCTCTGTGCAAGGGGTATAGTAAAAATACTGACCCCATCTACCAAGGGTGAACTGTCATAAAAGGCGACAAAACAAACTACGCGGCCATAATACGGGGCCATAAGCCCATCTGGATAGCAGCCACCTCTGGTCTTTAAATACAGGCCGTTCCAGTTCCCCTACGCAGACGGCAACTTGTTAGCGTTGCCCTTAACGTCGCAAACATCCGAAGGCGACGGTAACCGCTTACTATTAAGTGAGCCATCGGCCTATCTGCTATCCCACAACATTAACATAGCCATTATTTTACCTGATTTCAATACTGAATGAGTAATACAATATTTTTTCGACCTGTTAAAAATTCTTAGATTGTTTCAGATATCATTATCTTTTGTAATTCATTTGAGTCTACTTCTCACAAACAATTTGTCCCGAATCCTATCCTTTACTTCTGAGCCCGGACTCCGATATAGTAAGTATTGTTCAAGTCAAAATGTTTTAGTACTTTTTACATTACTACCCTTCTGTGACGTTCGTTTCTTGATCGAAAGCCTTCTAGAGATAGCTGGATCTCTAATTCTAAACTATGTCATCTTTCAAGCTGAAAGCACCCATACACATTCTCATTCATAGAAAATGGTTTAGCAGCTATGAAATAACACGTCACAAAACGTAGGCCTCCTGAACATTGTACCACATATCTTGATCGTTAAATGTTTCTTTAAGCTTCCTCCTGCCTTTTGTACTACGTATAACAAGATGCTATGTTCACTTAAGAGAATTAATCCGGTCTGCGGAACTATGTCAGGTATCTGTTTTTTAGCCATACCATTCCTCCATCGCTTTTTGCGATACCGAAAAATGAGACGAGACGATTGCTACCATTTTGAACAGCGGCAGTTTGCAGTGGGCACATGCCTAACAGATTCGAGTTAGGAAGTTTTCTGCCGTCATCAGTAGATACCTCCAAGATTTTCTCCCCATAAAAACTTCGTCACATCTTCTTGGTGATTATCTTCTAGTAATTAAAATCAACAGTCTTCGATCAATGCGTCCAGTTAACGATGTTGCACTTCTTACACATGAGCACTAATGGCACAAATTTCAAGTCGCTCAGCGGGCCACAGAGTGGGTTGGGTATGTTGAGCGTTTCTCAGAGAACCAGAGTAACCGACATAGATCGCAAAACATTAAGTAACAGTGGGCCGGTCAGGTCTGGCATGCCCGATGTAAATAGAGAAGGAAGTCCAAACTAAGTCTCAATAAATGACGTTTTGCTAATTTCTTAGGAAAATTATTTTCTTTGGACAATTGGCTAATTTTAATAACATTAAATATAAACAACCAGCACTGTGTCGGTAATTTCAACACAATTCAATACAGTATCCTCAATTTCATTTGCTAATATAACATCTGTTTTAAGCACATACGAGTACGTGGCAATTCATTAGTGTTTGAAATGTTGGTGTTACTTTTGACACACAATTTTCTGTAGTCCACCCAACAGAACATATGTTTAAATTAAAAGGATTGTTTATATATCGGATGTGTATGAATAAGACCTTAACCTTTACAGTGATAAATGTGATTTACTGCTCCATATAAATTTAGTTGACCTACGTTTCCACGGCATGGAGGTATGCGGATGAGGGGAAGATTTATTTCATAGTTCGATTCCCGTCTCGCGTCTGGGTCTTTATGTATAATATGTATTTATTTACAAAAAAAAAGTATATAAGTAGTATATCAGTTGTCTAGGGCCCATAATACAAGTGCTACTAAGTTTGGGACTAGATGACGCTGTTTGAATTGTCACAAAATATTATTATTTATTATTATTATAGTAAAATATAATTATAACCGTGTGGCCCGGGTCAGGAAAAGAAATTATAGAAGAGAGTACTTTTTTCTAGTTTAAAGATTTTTTTTAACAAACAGATAACAAATCAAGGAAACCTATAATGACTCCTGGATTTGAATGTAGTTTTCTATATGTCTGAGGAACAGAAGCCAGGCTAACGGCCCTGTTACGTATTTAGCACAAATAATTTGCGGCAAATCAAAGCAAAAAAGTATCGAGTTAATCGTACCTAAGCGAATGCATTGCGACCACGACCACGCTGCCATCTCTCGATTCTTTCATTCAAAATATACGCTGCGCACGCATCGCGTCGATTTCCGTTGTTCTAGTCCAATATTTCAAGAAACTAACTAGCGCAATCAAAAGTAGTTCATGCCAGTGCCTCCTAAAGCCATAATCGAAGAGCCCCAGCAGCACGAAGACCGAGGTATAGGGGTACAGGAACCTGGGTCATATCAACATAAAATTATTATGACGGCATACTTAAGACCACGGTTGGTTGCCATCCAGACATGCTTGGGGCCCTACCACGTAGCTAGGGTTATTTTGTCGCCTTTTACGACAGGCCAACCCTTGCAGCAGGGGTTAGTATTCTTATTTCGCCCCTGCATGGAGTTGTAAATGTTCAGGTATTTACTTTATCGTGTTTAATTTTTAGCTATATGGCATTTCAATTAAATTACAAAATATATGTTCTCCGATCCTGTATCCGGTATCAAATATTTTATATTTAATTGGCCTTGCTACTACGCGTGATGTATGCAATATGGTCCATGGTATGTATTTACAGCACACACTGTTTCGTGTGTCTATAATGTATAGTTATAAAGATGTCACTATCAAGGACACGAGAGCCAAGGGCGAGTGCGGGCATACAGATATACATCGTATACAGGGACAGTGCCGAGCCAATGAGGCACTCATACAATCACCATAAGTAGATAAACTGGAAATAGGGATTCCACGAATTGCACATATTGTTTCAGCTCTCTGATGGCTATGTGTAATGAACATTTTAAAGCGAAATTGAGGTACTCAAATTAATTTAATCTTAAATATCTCTTTTTCCGAGACTCGGAGTATTAGGTATATGGTGATCACAGTTTTAAACAGTTCTGATCTAGACTATCCTAACTAATATTATAAATGCGAAAATGAGTTTGTTTGTTTGTTACGCTTTCCGCTGAACCAATTTTTATGAATTTTGGTATAGTCATAGATTGGACTTTGGAGAAGGACATAGGCTACTTTTTTAAATTCATAATTGATACCACTTAGGATTTTTTTATATTTGGATAACAAAAAGTAAATCTAAAAATAAGAGGGATAAAGTTTAAAAATAAAGAATGATATAAGTAACATTAAATTAAAACTTTAAAAATGCCTTTTGATTTGATTGGGCAGAGGCTAATTTTGAAATAATAATATAATTGACTAATATAAAGATTATATTTTGTTATGTTGATGTCTTGGTAGTTAATGTCGATATAAATGCAAACCAAATTATTGATCAAAAATATATAAAAGCCTTTATTGGACCGAACCTATTACTGTCCGATACACAGCTTAAAGTTGATACCTCTTATACAGGATAGTTAATATTATATGTTTTTTTATTGCTGTAGGATAACAAACAGGCTGACGGTCCACTTAGAATTTTGCATTTACCGTCGCCTATTGTGTTTGCAGCGCTGCTGTCCATAAGGGTACAGGAACTTAGGTCACTAATGCCGTAACACAACACAAACTTATTATGGCGGAATTACATATGACCATACGGGCTTGGGGCCCTACCACTTAGTTAGGGTGGGTTGTTTTGTAGCTTGTTACGACAGGGCTACCTCGGTCGCAGAGGTCGGTATTCTTTCTCCGCCCCTGCACGGATAAAAATAGATGTCATGTGTAAGTGACATAGAATAAAAAAATATAACCCACAACAATTCATGTCACATATTTGAAGTCAACATTTATAAGATACGAAAATAATGGTCAAAAGAGCACGCATCTAAGCATTTCGCACTGCGTATCAAGGATGCCGCGTATAATTTTCATATTATGTGTAACATGTAGGTGTTTTATTGAGATTTGTATTCTGCTTGTGTGGTATTGTTTACTACGTTCAAATATATATTATAATACAGTGTTAGTCAGGGTTAAGGTTGTACTTAAAATTATGTCCTTATAATCATAACCATGTAAATGCTACAATAATTCACACCGGTCATCTAGTCCAAAATTTAAACAGCATAGCGCTTGTGTTATGAGTACTAGGCAATTGATTTACTACTTATATACTTTTCATTAATAAATAATATTATGCATACCTACCCTCAAGTCAGAAACCGAAGCCGTGCTACATAGGTCGTCAAATATAAGAATAGGGTAAAGATAAACCTTGATACACATTTAGGGAATCGTTTAAAAGACAAATTACTTTTTCTAGTTGATTTGCTACCAAAGGAAGGACAAATTTCTAGTTTTCATTTAGGTTTGGAGGTAGTCAGAAGTGTTATACTTTAAAATAAGCTTTATTCCATTATATTTCTGGTAGTGTTTATCAGTATAAAAAGAATGAAAATTACAGATACTTACACAAATATCGCGTAATTTTTCCTTAAAAAACACTTTTTTGTAGAAAATTGAACTAAAAGCTAAAATAATTTTCAATTAATTTAAATTAAAGATAGTGTGATTAACAAAAAATATTAATTTTATTGCAATAAAGTGTGGGGTGCTTGTTATATAAATATTTTATTGACAGATATAGGTATAAATAGTATCTTTGAAAATATCTTAAAAAGCACCTCACGCTTCTTCTCTCTCCCACCTCACTATCTACATAGATACATGGATACTTAGATAGATAAATACATAGATACATAGATATATACGAAGCTAATAAAAGCGTGTTAAAAGACCGAAGGCCCAAAATGCTTTCGATGTAAACCAAATAAGAAATGTAATAGGTAATGAACCACAAAATGAATGGATAGAAGGGCAGAAGCAGACCTTAAATGTATTGAAAAGAATGTGTGTTGCATGATCTGAGGGTTCGTTAAGAGACAAGGTTAAGACCAGGTATAATTAAAAGAAAAGAATATACGAGTAATCTATATTGATCACCAACAAACAAATTAATACACAAAAACCATATGGAACATAATGACGGTACAGTGGGCGGTCATGTTACCTGAAAAATATTTTCCATGAGGCCGTGGCATTATAGTGTTAATTATGATGATGTAATATATCATTTATGCCAATTAATACTATATAATAAGCGAGATTGAAACACGTAAGTCTTCGAGTCACGTTTTACTGTTACTCCTTCTTACAAAATCATTGGGAGTCATATTGTATACCCTCTTGCGATCGCGTCGGCCCCCCGTAAGGTCGCAACCTATGCACCTGCGCGCGCGCATTAACATCACTATAACTCAACGAACAAAGATTTTATTACGACGGTAAAGTTGAGCCATTGCATACACTACGCGGCACGACTTTTCAAAAGAATGCTTTGACTTTATTTGTGACTAGCTGTGCCCGCGACTCCGTCCGCGTGGAATAGTGACTGGGCAGCATTTTTTGGATATAGCTTATGGTTTATTTTGGATTACAAACCCTATAAACCCTAATATATAAATAAATGAAATATACAAACTGCGTTCGAACCTACAAAGTCCAGCCTAAGCTGAACCCTATTTTATATGATTGATGATATAAATCTGAGGTCAACTTAAATTGGATAATAAAGTCCGAAACTGATCACTTGTAACTAAAACCATTTTTTTTTTCTAAAAATAAAAGTAGCCTAAGTTACTTCTTGTTACATCAGCTATCTGCCAGTAAAAGTCCCGTCAGAATCGGTCCAGCTGTTTCAGAGATTAGCCGGAACAAACAGACAGACAGACAGACAGACAAAAATTGTAAAAATTATTGTTTTGGTATATATACCGTGTATACGTCCGAATGTACTTAGTAAAAAGCGGTTATTTTAATATTACAAACAGACCCTCCAATTTTATTTATTTGTATAGATAACAGCCCATAACGGCGCACTGCTGTGTTTGGACCTCTCCCTAGAGATCACGGTCAGTATACCTGCCACGTTTGTTCTAGGCGGATAGCAGTCAGCAGCAGACATACCAGTGACCTCAATACGCATGTTTCCCTACGATGTATTCCTGTACCATCATTACGTGCCTCGTATTTTTGAAGTGAAAACTTCTTGAGCGGCGTTGTGCACTTTTTGTGTGATGGGTAAAAAATGTTAAATTCGCGTCAGGTAACGTCTTTATTCTATGGCAACGTCAACACTAACCGCGTGAAGCCTAGGGTGTGTTACGAGGTGTTCAGAGGTACGAGGTGTTCGCAACCTCGTAACGCACTGTATTAAACTTTTATTTATTCAGTGCGGTACGAGGCCTAAAAAATCTGGTATTAAGGTAGGTATACCAAAAAATTCAGCATCAATAGCACATCTCAGATATATAGTTATCTCTTTCCTAGACTAAACCAGACGGAAGTTACGCCTCTCGCACGACAAAGATATTTAAGTTTTTCCTTACCGCTCTAAAGGCGAGACACGGACGAGGTGTTTCAAGCCTCGTTTCGCACTCATCGTGTTAACCGTTTATATGTCTTTTAATCTCTCATAAACATTCTTAAAGTAGTTATTATTTATATGTTTAGTATATACTTATGCTTTTGAATAATGTTTGACAGTGTCGCACCGGTCTTATTCATTAATTATATCCTCAAATCTAAAGATATCTACACTTTTTCGATATCTTTTTATCATATATAATCAAAAACATGGCAGCTTCTGGACTTGCTGCTTTAAAATCAATAGTCCAATTTGAATGCAATTTTAACAAGAAATAATATTTTACCGAGGCAGGTACTTTTTGAAGTAGTGACATCTTCATAACCTAGCAAGATTATTATTTGGGTATTTACTAACTATGAAGTATTCCGCATTTTCAGTCGAGTATTTATACGTCAATGTACATTCACATATATCAAGCAAACGTGCACGCTGTATTGGCATCGGGTCAAGTCTTTCGCAGAACGATGGACGATGAAACAAACGAGTCCTGGGTGGTAAAGGAAGGTTACTAGCCTGGGCGGGACGGAGAAGACACGGGACCGATCACGTATTGTATAAATATATCTTCGTTTGGCGATTACAATCAATCACGATATACAGGGTGCATTAAGAAAGTAATGCGCATGAATGTTTTATAACGTAACTATCCATCGCAGCGCACCGGTCGGATAGTGTGGTGCGGATTATGCCCTTCTAAACGCGCCTAATCTCAGTTTGCTACGAGCAATAGGAGAGATTGCACGTGTCTCCGCACAAAGTCCTTTTATCGAGTTTGTACCACGAGAACAAACAGGCAACGCTGACTTTTGCCTGGAGGTGCTCAAAAGATTGAGGTACATGGTCGCGCGCATTAGGCCATATCATTATCGTAATTAATTATTCTTAAATTGTACCCAAACTAACCAGGTAGTTAATTAAGTAACATGTGAAAATGTATTTCACTAATCGATGGCTAGTATTTAATATTTAATTTTGATTAAACTTTACTAAAAGTAACTGATAACCGCATTTATTTGTATGCTGTTATTTGACGTGGTTGATGTTGATTGACAACTGGATAAAATGAGGTTTTACTAGCCCTGTCTAAATTATTATAGATATTATACGTATGATCTGTTTCTGAAAAACTATCAAATGAAATCAAAATAATTTATTTCTATCCGTGCAGGAATGGAGAAAGAATACTGACCTCTGCAGCCGGGGTCGGCCTGTCGTAAAAGGCGACAAAACAACCCATCCTAGCTACGTGGTAGGACCTCAAGCCCGTCTGGATGGCGACCACCTTTGGTTTTAAGTATGCCACCATAATAACTTTGTGCTGTGTTCCGGCATTATTGACCCAAGTTCCTGTACCTTATGGGACGGCAGCGTGTTCGCGATGCCACGGGAGTTGCAAACACCCATATGCGACGGTAACTGCTAAATTCTAAGGCCGTCAGTCTGTCCGCCGTCCTAAAGCAATAAAAAAAAATTCAATATAAGATCTTACACATTCCTTACTTAATGTCAAGAATCTATTACTGTTTCTACTAAAACACTCTAGCTAGAAAAGAAATGGCAAACAAAAGTCTTCGATATAGTAATTTAATTTTAATGTGTTCTTTGCATCTGAAAATACCTGCTATTATACCATTTGGTAAAAGCCTATCATGACATAAGAAAATTTTAATAAAGTTTTTTTTAACACAAACCTAGATAGACATCTAGTCTAGTAGGTTAGTGGTCATACGTGCAGAATAGTCTAGAGGTCACGGATTCGAATCCCATGATGGCATGTAACGCTAACCCAATATTTCTCGTGCCATGTGCGTATTTTAAAATAATTTTCATATACTAACGGCGAAGGGAAACATCGTGAGAAAACCTACATACCATTATCACCGGTGTGTGTAACTCACCAATCAACCTTGGTTAAGTGTGACGGGTATACTCTCCGTTCCGGCCTCCGTAAAGCAAGCCGAGTAGTTCCTGTTATTATATTAATAAAAACCTAGTTCTTGTGGGCTGATTTTAGGTTTGATGAAGTTACCTAAGTATCCTTAGATGTCCACTGTTCCAGTTTAACGAAGACATTTCAGTTCAAGCTTGACAGATATATGACGCCAGCTCTGATTATGAGCATTATTTGTCGTAGGTTGGAAATACAATGTGGTATAGTTGTGTGCCGATTTAATAATCGATTTAATAATTATCATTAATTATTTTCAAAGAACAAGTTAAATGTTTCATAAAAACATTCTAATCCCTAAAAAATCTTTAGAATGGTACAAATAACTTTTAATTACTTAAAGAAGGCGATAGACTTGTGTAATATGCTTAACATGTTTCTCTTTTCTCCTGCGCATCTATTTGCATCGATATCATTCTGTGAGATTTACTTTTTCTGATTTATTATTATTATTAGAGACCACCTAATGATCAAAATTCGATCATAATTCTAAATTTGGTTTGAAATTCTATGTAAAAATTTACTTCTATAATTGCAGAGTTATTGATCTATCTTTGAAATTCGGTAAGACTACATGTAAATAATATATTAATTTCTTCTCAGTTTTACAACACACTTCAACCACAAATAAAATAGTATCTCTCTCTGCAGTCGTTCTCTCGTGGTTGTGGTGCACCTTGATTTAGTAATCTGCCTCCATCGGTGTCTATCTATAACATCTCTGACGACCGGTCAAAATTTGGATGGGATTGGGGTCTTTATTTGAACGCATCTGTCCGACCGTCTGCACAGACTGTGTCTGACCGTTTGCAGGCTCGTTTACCCTCCAACTACAATCAGCTTTTCGACAGATAATCGAGAAGCGTGTTTGGACATGAAGCTGCGAAACAATCGATGCATTGGTGCCCATACGCCTTCAGCAACACATCTCGAGTGCTTCGATTCTTTGCATTTAACGGGCTCGTATGGTCCACGTTTCCACTCCATATAAAATTATCGGGAATATAAGAGCGCGTATTTACCGGATCTTGGTGGCATTGGTGATTATCCTTCTCTTCCATATGTTATGCTTCGCGTATTTAAAATAATAATTAATAATAATAATAAATATTTTGTAACAATTCACACAGCGTCATCTAGTCCCAAACTAAGTAGCACTTGTGTTATGGGCCCTAGACAACTGATATACTACTTATATACTTTTTCTTTTTGTAAATAAATACATATTATACATAAACACCCAGACGCGAGACGGGAATCGAACCCGTGACCTCCGCGAGCGTACCGACGTGCGTTATCCGTTACGCCACCGAGGTCGTCATCCTCAAACACGAAAGGAAAATAATCTGCTTGTATTCAAACTCAATATTGTTATTCAAAATAAGTTACTACCTAGAATATTTTTTGAAAATCATATATGTCGGTGTCTTATAACTATTATCTGCAGTATGAACTAAAGTTACCACCGCTTCACAACTTGTTTGGCTGCTACAAGAAGAAGGCTTCTGGTCCTAAGCTTTTTACTCCTAAGAAATCTTTAACTCCCTGATCAAGTTTCCCTTTATATCAGATCAGGATCACGCGCCCAAGTAGGGTTGCCAACCATACTTTATAATAAAGTATCCTACTTTATTTTTGGTAATTATACTTTATACTTTTGCATACCAATAAAGTATGTGAAAATACTATATTTACAACCTTCACTGTGATGCGTAAAACAAAACACTCGGTGAAAAGCACAGTTGACAAATGGCAATATATACTTAAAAATGTGTCTGATATCTTACCAAATGTTAAATATATATATATATATATATATATATATATATATATATATATATATATATATATATATATATATATATATATATATATATATATATATATATATATATATATACATATATATATCTTATGTACTCCCCGTTCCCGCCACTTCAGCTTTCACTGAAAGAGTTTTTACAGTAATGAATCTAAAGTGGCCAGAAGAGAGAAATAAAGTGTCAATAAATTTAATATATATATTTAATACGAATTTTTTATTTATTTAAATTTAAATTTTGATTGTTAAACAAGCTTTAAAACATTTAATGATAGCAAAAAATTGTTAGCATGTACTAAAAGCACACAAAAATACGTTTTTAAGGCAATAAAAACATAAAATTAGAAAAATACTTTTTTTCTTCCAAATACTTTGTCTTTTTCCTACCAAGCCATTTAATACGTTTTTTTTTTCAAAAAAGTTGATAACCCTACGCCCAAGTCAAGTCCCAAAGGGTTAGAATATGTAAAAGAAACATAAGGTACTTAATCAAACTTTTATTAATAACTTAAAGATAAAATATAAAGTCTTATAAACTAATTCTTATATATGGCTAGTTTTCAGCTGGCAATCACCGAATTTTTCGAAGAAACAAATTCCAATCAATACCGAATAATAAGTACACGAAGCCAATTATAGTTTTTCTAATCACGATTATCGCGTGTTCCACATACACTTATCCGGCGAATTGCACTTTAATCCCTAGTTTAATAATAACAGATATTCACTAATTATCACAAGGTTGTTATACGTAAACAATTCTTTGAACCATTGACATTCAGCATAGATAAACATTGATATTTCAAATAACCACAATTCATTCGGCTTAATTTTTAATTTATATTATACGTAATTACCTACTTATAGATAATAAAAACACGTTCGTCGTATAATTTAAGATTTTAAATGATACTTAATGCGAATATTAGTAATAAACGGGACAGCAGCGTGTTTACGGTACCCCTAGCGTCGCAAACATCCATAAGCGTCGATAAATGCTTAAGTTATTATGTGGGCCACCAACCTGTCTGCTGCTTTATTAATAAAAAAAATCATTAGATTTATTATATTGACTCAGTAAAATTAGGACATTATTTTAGATCAACTGAATTTAATTACTTTTAATTTTAATATAAAATGTTTTATACTAGCAATGCTCGCAGCTTCGCCTGTTTGGATTCTAATAATATATTCTAAAAAAACAGTCATAATCATTCCACGTATTTTAAAATGATGTTCAGACAATAAATTAAAAAAAAGAAAAAATACATGAACACTTAGTCTACTGACTACCTTATTCATAAATATTATGTGTTCGCATTAGTATCACTTAAATATCCAATTCATTGAAATAATAGATAAAAGAAAACCAAATTACTATAATGACCCATTTTTGAGAAGAAAACAGTTAAAAATTGCGTTAATTAGTATAGATTGTTACAATCTATGTAAAATAATATTATCTTAATGATAAAAAAACAAAGTTTACTTATATTTTCAAAAAAAATCTACTGTAGCTATATTTTGGTTTTGTTTAAACGTAACATAATTATAGAAAATTAAAAATTCAATTAAAATGACCAAAAATCTAAGAACAATTTCTCAAACCAATAAAATTGTACAAACATAAATGTAATTTAACAAAAACTATATTGATGTTTTTTTCTCTGCTGAAATTTTGAACCAAACAATTGTAATTATGTTATAGTAACATATTTTGAATTATATGTATGTTGGTTTTTAAAACAACTATTTATGGAATTTCGATAAAAAATATAAAGATTTATTTGCCTAGCTAAATTTCAACTAATGGAAACGCTTATCAAATTTAAAACAAATCAATACAATACTAGATTTTTTTCGTATCTTATGACAAATAATTTAGATAACAATATGAATATCAAAAACAAATTACCTTTGTCAAAACCTCGCCCATTATTAACACTAGTTTGATAAACATATATTATTTACGAAAATTAAGTTGTGTTAACATTTAATTTAGTTTTGTTTTAAACTTTAATGGTCTCGACACATAAATTGAACACATTAAATTATATGGTAAAAGATCAACCCATCCTCATGATGTTTCTTCGTCGGAGCAATCGCTCCATTGCGTAGAACACGCGATCTGACCCTCAGTAGGGACACACTATACCCCCTGTGCCGGGCACTGCTGCCGCATCGGGATAATGCACCCTGCATATATCCTTGAACGTCTTCCCTTGTCTCGGCGCACGATCAACATTTTTGTTTCCGCCGTAGTTGTAGCCACCATACCCGCTGTAGCCACCATACCCGCTGTAGCCACCATACCCGCTGTAGCCACTATACCCGTTGTAGCCGCCATAGCCGTTGTAACCGTTATTCCCATAGCCACTATAACCGTACGTTCTACGCGGGTTGCCGTTAATTGCGTCATAGATGGCATCAAAGAACGGCGCACTCTCCACTGCAACTATAGTGGCTACGAAAAGGATCAATAAACACCGGGTAGACATCGCGGAAGGGTGTGAAGAGAATTGTGTCAATACAATTGAATATCAGACTGGCCTTGTCGTGCGGAAGCTCGCTCCAGTGGCGTTTAGTCGCGAATGGTGCCGGGTTTACAAGTAGCCCGCTTATATATCGGCCTCGGCTCATCCATCTGCGTGTACGGGTGCGTACGCGACGGGTTCACGGTCTATACCCTGGACCATGAAGCCTGATATATAGAATATTTTGGTCAACAGTACGCGGAGCTAAAGAGGGGATTCCCAATATTTAAGTATTCTATTGATATTTTTTTGTAAATTTTAAATTTACAATCACATTTATCATTGCTAGCATATGCTGAGTATGCTATATTGCTATATGTTAAGTACATAATTAATTTCATATACATATATTACTAGCTGACCTATCAAACGTTGTTTTACTATATAAATTTAAAAAAAGTAGCCAATGTCCTTTTCCAAGGTCCAATCTATATCTATACCGACATCCATCAAAATTAGTTAAGCGGTTTAGGCGTGAAAATGTGACACCCAGACAAAGCTACTTTAACATTTATAATATTAGTGTGTCTATAAGTTTTTTACAGCCGTAATCTGTCAAATGCATAATTCGTCATCTGGTAAACTTTGAGAAATGAATCATGTGATTCCCCTCTCTTTGGCCTTGAGTAGAATTGCATTAACAATGCGCTAAGGTAACCCAATTTCGTAAACAGGAAAGAGTATAAATAGCCTGTAGCTTAATAGCCACTCGCTCTTACCACGTAATCTAGGTCGAAATGAACATTATAGGTACCATTGTTAATATATTGTCATAACAGTTGCAAAGTGATTTCATCTTCTGTAAAGATGTGATCAGCATCGAGCAGTAATAAGCGCTTTGATCCAACCTGAGGAGGTACGGTGGAGGAGGCATTCCTGGACGTATGATCCTCACGTTGGTTGACGAATATGGGATATGAAGGCAGGCTATTGGTTTGAGTGTTGAGCTGATCGTTTAAAATACTACTCAGTTTATTTTTAATTATTTTCTTTATTTATTCTTTCTTTGTACACAACATTGATTACACACATAAAAGTTAACGATAGAGTACATATACATAGCCGCGCTTTAACCCTAAAAGAGTTTTCTTCCAGCAAACCTAATGTTAGAGATTGGAAAGAATAAAGAGGCAGGGTTGTACACACAATTCTCACAAAACTATATAATTCAATATAATATATAATAATAATTTAAATACATATAATAATGTAGTAATGTATACACACACGCAATAAAATATACATAATATATAAATACATATTATATAACAAGAAATTAAAGTTATGATATGTATAAAGGATATTAATTATTCAAATCATCATATGTTTCAGACAGTAAATATTCTTTTAGTTTTATTTTAAAAATATTCTCCGAGCTACTTTCACGAACTTCGTGAGGAAGGGCGTTCCACAGCCTAACTGTATGAGCGGTGAAGGAGCCACTATACCGTTCGCTTTGGCATCGAGGTGATTTAAGGATTAGTGATTTCAAGGTCCTACAATTAGTGTCGCTAGTGACAAGAAACTTGAATCGTTCACGTAGATACATAGGAGAAATAGGATTGTGAAGAATTTTGCAAAGAAATGTTACAATATGTAAATCACGTCGACGACAAATTGGAAGCCATTTAAGTTGTGTTCTGAATTCAGAGACATGGTCAAATTTCCGTAGCCCAAAGACGATCTAAGACACAAATCCTGAAGTCGTACGAGCTTATTCAAAAGTTCTTCGTTAACATCTAGAAAGCACACATCTGCGTAGTCTAGAATAGGCAACATTAATATTTGGGCTAAAGGAATTTTAGTTTTATGAGAAAGGAACTTTTGTAGGTGTTTCAAAGACTGAAAGGTATAATGTATTTTTTTACTGATTGTATTAATGTGATTTACCCGGGATAATTTATTATCAAAAATAACATCTAAATTCATAGCGTGTTTGGAGAGAGGGATCACCTCATTGTTAAATGAAATTGAAGGAGTAACTCTCTGGTTCAAAAGATTTAACATGTAGTGGCTTCCAATTATCAGCGATTGGGATTTAGATGGATTTATTAAAAGCCCAAAGTAATTTGCCCAATTAGTGATACACTCTAAATCTTCATTTATTTTACCAATTCGATTAGTCAATTCATCGATTTTAAAATGGTGATAAAGTTGAAGGTCGTCAGCGCACAGATGACACTTGGAAGATATTACTTTTCTTATCCCCTTGGTTTCCAAATTTAAAATATCTATTACAGTCCATTTTTTTATTGCTGAAAAAAAGCAAGCAGGCTGACAGCCCATTTAATAGTAAGCAGTTACCGTCGTCTATGGATGTTTGCGACGCTAGAGGCATCGCGGACACGCTGCTGGCCCTAAAAAGGCCCAGGAACCTGGGTGGGAACCTTGCGGAACACAACACAAGATGTACAATATGGCGGCATACTTATAGACCGAGTGCGGTTGCCATCGCAATGGGCTTGGGGCCTTACCATAGTAGAAGATACATAGTACTTAATATTATTAATGTGAAAGTAACTCTGTCTGTTACGTATTCACGCCTAAATTTTTTTTTTTGTTAGAACAACATTTGCCGGTTCATCTAGTACTGAGTATATACTGAACATATCGGGATGGGACGTGATCGAGGCGGAATTTTTTGTAGATAGTTATAGGCTATTTATTTTTAGGATTCCATCGATCCTTGCTCATTTTTTTTCGAGTTACTTTTGCCTGTTATTCGCCCAGCGGAGCGAGTGTGATTGGCTAGATGTATAATGTATAACTACAAACGAACGAAGAGTAACGTATATGAATATGAATGAAACTCATTATTTGAATAACTTATCTCCTTTTTTATCGTTAATAATTTTGAACAATCCCTACGCATGACAAAATAAGATGCTAGTTAGACGCTGTTGACAGATATAAACAATGAATAAAAATTGAACTTGAACAATAAATACGTGAACTATAAAGTATTCCGTTAGCTAGTTATCTTACATAACACCTTAGCGGCCTGTCGCGAGGGCGACCAATGTTAAGGTAAAACGGAGTCAAGTTCACTAAGAGTCGAGAGCGTTCACCCTGTACATTAACATTCAAAAGACGATACTAAAGTTGACACGTCAGACGAGTAGACAGTGGGTATATGAAAGAATCGATTTGAAATCGATATAATAGTCGCAAAAGTTATATATTTGAATTCTATTTTGAGTATTTTATATTCTCAAATGACAAGCATGTATTTGCGACCGCATTTCGTTAATAGCATCGTAAAAACGATAGGAGATGATTCGCTTTCCCATTCCGGGTCTGAGGTGTCAGGCGACAGTCATCTTTGTGAAAACCAAATTTAGACAAGCAATCTCTACCTTCTAGAGATTGCTTAGCCAAATTCATTTAGCGGCAGCCTAATTTTGCAGGTATGTTCACTACCGGGCGGGTGCAGGGCCCACAGTATCTCCTCCCTCACCCAGGATGAGCGGGGGAACACTGATGTTACTCTTCAGACATATGCGTGCCAGTTGCGACCTTTTCGGATCGTAGCTCGCGAACATACACAATGAATGCCGAAAGTCTGTCGCCAACCTTGAACAACAACTAGCCTAAGCTTATGCGGGACCGCCCTAGCTCCTGCTTCCTCTCAGCCGCCTCCTTTGCAGACTTAACTGTCTTACAGAAAAAGAAGACACCCGTTATTCCCTGAATTATTAACAGCACGTCTCAGGGTCCGAAATAACAGTTACGAATGCAAACGTTAGAACGCAGATAGAGAGAAGATATTTTATTGCTATTCCTAAAATGGAATTGAGTGAGAGACACTTTAAAATTATATTAGGTATATACATTCGTGCATTAGAGTGGTCCTTATTTCGAGAACTTTCAATTTTTCTTCTGTGATACTCCTAAATCAGCTCTAAATAGAAAAAAAGAATTCTTGACAAGTTACAGCTCTTAATATTAGTTTTAACCCAGTCCCCGTGACAGTCCAAGTTTTCAATCCAACATAGGAAACTCTTTATTTGGCAATTTATAAGGTGTTGAGAATAATACTATTGTAATAAACTAAAATACATATTCTTATAGGAAATTTAACGTTCTACAAAAAGGTAAAATACAATTTTTCGCTAAGTTAACCAGTTTAAAAGTTATTTGGAGTTAAAGTTGAAGCTATAGCGAATTTCATGGTATTTAGGTTTTCAGGCTTTATATACAAATATTGGGGTATTTTAGAATAAGGACTACCCTAGTGTGTATATACGTATCTTTTGTAAAACATTATTTAAAAGCCTGAAGGCCTGCTAAGTTGTCAACACAAGTAAATAAGTATTGAATTAATTACAAAATTTCATGAAAGTATCATAGAACTCGTCTAATTATAGAAATTAGTGTAGTTAAAAAGTATTCATGTTAATTTGTTTAAACAAAGGAAATGATCATTCCAATATAGATTAATTAAAGTTGTTGATTATATGAAACACTGGTCAATTTAAAAAAGTGCGTGCGTACAAAGTACACATGTCAGAAGTGAAACTTCTTTGGCAAACTAATTTAGTGGACTCTAGACGGCCATGAATCGGCCCCTTATAGATTTCTATAATCCAACTTTAATAAATGGACTGCGCTTCGAACGGAAATTTTTGGTATAATAATATTTAATATTATAAAGAGTAAAGATTTCATTGTTTATTTGCTTACATTGAATAGGCTCCGAAACTACCGAACCGATTTGAAAAATTATTTCTCTGTTGGGAAGCTACATTATTCCCGGGTGGCATAGGCTATATTTTCAAAAATATTAGGAATCCAAACTAAAACTCCAATAATGTAACCCAAGGTGTAAAAAATTACCTAAAAATTCTTTACATCGCGTGCGCTGTGAAATCTATTAAAGATAGAATAAAATAATGTACTACGACTTTGCAGAACACATCATTGTTTACAAAAAATGTCGCGACAGCATGTATAACTATTATAGTTATACCACAATAAGTGTTTTTTTATTTTAAAATTTTAATTGAAATACTGCCCCTAGAAAAGGCTCTTTATTTGTAACTTAGTATTAATCCTTATCAAAATAAATACCTTACTTCATATTCAAGACTGCTTCAATACCTTTATATAACTTTTTGAATTATTCAATCCGGACATTCCATTCGAAAGATATCACGAGTTTAAAAATGTAAGTATTAGAAAAAACTTTTCACATCTTCGTGACGCTAATTTGCGTTTCATCCGTAAAAATTTTACCCTCATGTGCCCAAAGAAGTTCACTTCAAAAAAAATTGATTACTTATGTGTATTTTTAATGTAAAGTAGTATGTGGTACTTGATTTTTAATAATTAATTCTGAGTACCTATCAATCACGAAATTGATTATAGTGCAAATGTGTTGGACATTTATACAAATAAATAAAATTGGAGGGTATGTTTGTAATATTAAAATAACCGCTTTTTACTAAGTGCATTCGGACGTATACACGGTACATATACCAAAACAACATTTTTTTTACAATTTTTGTCTGTCTGTCTGGCTGCACCGATTTTGACGGGACTTTCACTGACAGATAGCTAGCTGACTTAAGCTATTTTTATTTTAGAAAAAAAATTGTTTTTGTTAAAAATGATAAGTTTCGGAAATTTTATATTCCAATTTAAGTTGACCTCAGACAATTTAAGTTGACCTCAGATTTATATCATCAATCATATGAAATAGGGTTCTCTCTTGTCTGATATGCACATACGCAAGTTAAACACATTTTAAGTATTTATAAAGTTCAGAATCCAACATTCTAAAATACTAGAGAGGAGACCGTAATTTTAGTCGAAAGTTTTCGTAGTAAAATTCTAGCGCTTATATAATAAAACATTTGGTACAGAATTGAACTCGTCACGTCGCTGTCAGGATTGCGTTTTAATACAACATGTTTATATAAATATTCTACATGAGAATTTTTTTCTTAAACCTCGTATTTGGGATTAGAATAAAAATATGCTGTGAAATATATCCGTGCAGGCGCGGAGAAAGAATACTAACCTCTACGGCCGGGGTCGGCCTGTCGTTAAAGGTGACAAAACAACCCCAGCTACTTGGTAGGGCCCCAAGCCCGTAGGGCTGGCGACCACCTTTGGTCTTAAGTATGCCGCCATAATAACTTTATGTTGTATTCCGGCATTGGTGACCCAAGTTCCTGTACTCTTATGGGACAGCAGCGTGTTTACGATGTCACTGACGTTGCAAACACAGGTGACGGTAACTACTAAATTCTAAGCAGGCCGTCAGCCTGTCTGCTGTCCTATAGCAATAAAAAAACATAATATTATGTCGCTCAGAATCAATTCTCAACAGAAGACGCCGGGTTCATTAAAGTGATGAATTAGGATATAGGAGATGAGCCAACTGTTGAGGACGATGTCACTTGAATTAGAGTTTGATTATCATTTATTATTGCTCTGTGACAATGAAAAAGGTCACAGTCCCCAACAACCTTGCTGGATAAAATAACTTATGACGACAAGTAATTTAGTGTTTATCGTCTTATCAGGGGTCAAAGAAGCTCAATGATATACCTATTCCTTAAATTGGTAGAGAATATTATTTTTTAAGATCTTTAACCCCTTTCTTCCTCCTGCCCTTATACGTTATATATTAGAGTCTCTTCCACTCTCCTCTGTTACCCGTCATCCCAACATTCCCTTTTTTGCCATATCATCTTTTAAACAATCCATCCAACTTTTTTGGGCCACCTCTACTCCTGTATCCATCCACTGTCTATCATTTTCCTTGTTATAATGCATTCTTCCCTGCGCATTATATGACCAAACCACGCTAGTCTATTACTTTTAAGTTTTTCAATAACTGGCGCTACTTTCACACTTCTTCTAATATACTCATTTTTAATTTTATCCATTTTTTTGTAACTCCACACATCCATTTCAGCATTATCATCTCTGCAGCATGTAACATCCTTTCATCGCTCCCCTTTGTGGCCCAGCATTCCGATCTATACAATGCAACAAGCGTTATTACGGATTTATAAAATTTACCTTTGAGTTTAAGTGGTACCCTTGGGTCACAAATTGTTCCTGAGACCTGGCGCTATTTCATCCATCCTGCATTCACTCTGTTTATTACATCTCGACCTATCTCACCGTCGTTCTGGATTAATGATCCGAGGTACCGGAAGTTGGAACAAGTTGGGTAAGGTAATCGGGGTAAAGACGGAAATTCCACCAAACTCACAAAATAGATGTTCATGTGTGATGTGTTTTGGTTATAATTATCTTCAACCCAACACCCTCCAATCTTTAAAAATAAAAACCATACTAATAAAATAATACAGTCAAATGCTCTTATAAATAAATAACTAGTATTTATAAACACTATTCACTATAAATCCATAAAATATTATATAAGTCTGTTCTGTTAAGACTGTTCCAATTTCAATAAATCCAAGAAATATTTGGCCAACGAGAAAAAACAGTAGCTCCCTTGATGTGATATTTCGAATATAGTATTTTTTTTTTTCAAAAATTTAGTCTCAGTTAATTAGTAGTTATTTTTAATGTTCAACCCTGCATGATACATGGTTTGTTTATATATTTTCAAAAGTTGTCATTCTTGCCTTTTCTCATCTATAATTCACTTTTATTATACCAAAATTTTTTTATCTTTAACCTCTCATTTAGTAAAACTACAGGTATATAAGACTGCTAGTATAGTAATATTCAAAACATGACTTATATCTAATATTAAAGGCTTTCTAAAGATACTACTAACCGCCCCTGCACGTATACGGATTAGAAATTATATTGTTAACAAATCTTATGTGGATGAGATTAAATTAGCAGCTGTACTGGTAATAAGGAATATTCATTCAACATTTAGTTTCGATTGAATTAAAAGAAAAATGTTAAGGTTTATAAAATGTAAGACCAATGTCTTAATAGTTGCCTTTTTAGTTAATGATTCAAGTCAATCGTCAACTAGTTAGAAGGTACGCTGTCTATATTTAGCTACTCTTTAATTAATTCTATCTATTTTTAAACTTAATGAGAACACATTACTGAACACTGGCTGGTTTTAGCAGATGTTTTTATAACACCAAATTGCATATCTTCAAAAGGAATACAACAGCATGAGATGGATTGAATAAATTGGCGAATTGTTTTTTACAATAGCGGCTGTCGTCTACCTCCTTCAATCCTGAAAGGCAAACTTTGTTGAGTTGACTTGGGTTCTAAGATGATTAGGAATCGTGCGGTCCATGGCCCTGTACGGGGTCCCTGTGTGGGCGTTAGACATGACGGCCAGCACTCTCGCCATTCTACGCAAACCGCAGAGGGCGATGGCCGTCAGAGTCGTCCGAGGGTATCGCACGATTTCCTACGAGGCGGCTTGCGTCCTGGCCGGATCCCCGCCTTGGGACCTAGAGGCGAAAGTACTCGCGTCCTTATATCGATGGCGCGAGGAAGAGCGGGCACGGGGCTCGAGGCCGGCGCAGCAGCAGATCGCGCTGCGCCGAGAGGAGCTCCGTCAGGCGGTATGGCGGCAAAGGCTTCTGCGCCCTACCGCCGGCCTCGCTACCGTCGAGGCGATCCGGCCAGTACTCAACGACTGGCTCGGGAGAAGGCACGGCTCCCTGTCGTTTAGGGTGACGCAGGTGCTGTCGGGGCATGGCTGCTTCGGCAAGTATCTGTGCCGCATAGACAGGGAGCCGGACGCTCGGTGCCATCACTGCGTCCACGGCGGGTAGGACACGGCGCAACACACACTCGCCGAGTGTGTAGTTTGGGAGGAGCAGCGCCGTATCCTCATAAATGAAGTAGGAGGCGATCTGTCGCTGCCGGCCGTAGTGCGGAGGATGGTCGGTAGCGCAGAGTCGTGGGACGCGGTGGTGTCCTTCTGAGAGGACGTGATGTCGCAGAAGGAAACTGCGGAACGGGAGAGGGAGGTCTCGACTCCCTTCCCCGGCCGGAAAAGGCGCACCGGGCGCAGGGGAAGGGCGGATAACGCCCTTTTCCGGCCCCCATGAATGGGTCCAGGGGCGAGGGACTTGGGAAAGTCCCCGCCCCCTATTCGATGAACCCGAGGCGGAGGCGCGTGCGGGTGTCGGCGCGCGCCTCTGTGGCGATGCACGGGGTAGCTGAACACCTCATTACCCCGTGCAGGAGACGAGGCCCGGACAGACCGGGCCAGCACGAGTGTGAGGCTGCGGAAGAATTTGGATTCCCGCGGCCCCGCGCGCACGTGTGAGGAGACACCGGGGTGGTGGTTTTAGCCGGTAAGAGACCGGCACGCCCCTCCGCCTTTCCCCAGGCGGGGGTAGTCCATGAGGATTTCCCCCCCACCCCCCCGTAAAAAAAAGCGTTCTAAGATGATACTAAGCAATTACAGTATACACTCAGTTAAGTTACTATGTTGACTAAGACTTGATATGAAAATTACAAACATTGTTAGTTTAATAGTACCAACATTCGGCAATCAAAGGCCCGTTGCACCAGCGATTGGCCACACTCCACTTTCGCAATACATATCTCCACACGATTACTCCCAACTAAAACAACACAAGTACATAAACATTTAACACATTTTCGACTTCCATTTCTACAACTTAAAGTATATGATCGGTTGTTTGGAAAATCGTTGTTATTATAACGTTTTGGATAGAATACATTCGCATGCCAATGCGTTAACAGATCGACATTAACTGTTGAAATGTTTGGTTAATCAACGGGAATTAGGAACACGGTGAATGTTGCGCTTTTCGAATATTGGCTATCTCCGTAAATGGTATTTTGCCAACATTGCACTTGGTAATTAATTATACTCGTAGATACCCCATACGTTCATATGAATTTTGAGTGTAGCATTCCAGCGTAGATTATAAATTAATTAATGTATTTATTTTTATGTTCTACCCTTTAAAATTGTATGATACAAATATTTTATGTATTCATCTGTTAATACGTTAGTAGTCACCATGCCAGCCATATTTTTGATTTATTTATAGAGTATAATTGCCTAAGTTTTATCTATATTATATAATCCTGAAAAACTTTAAATTAAAATAGGAAATTGTGTAAAATATTTTATATAACAGATCACAACGTCCCACTTCTGACCTTTCCCCTAGTGGGAATGGTCAGTATACCCCCACTCATTGTGGTCCAAAGCGAATTACGTGATAATCTCTCTCTCTCTCTCTCTTCAGTCGGTCCTTCATAACTGAGAATCGTGACTCCGTTGCCGCAATTTCCCGAGCGTCTTCCTCCACTTGTTGCAGTCCATGTCCCGGTGTAATGCCACAATACAATAGGCGAGTAAAACTGACTAATTACTGTATGCCATCATGGAATTCAAACCTGTGACCTCTAAGGTAGTTTAAGTGATACCACTTGGCTACCACGTACCTATTTTTTTATTACTGTAGGACACCAGACAGGCTGACGGATCGTTTAGAATTTAGCAGTTACCGTCGCCTATGGGTGTTAGCAACGCCAGTGGCATCGCCAACACGCTGCTGTCCCATAAGGGTACAGGAACTTGAGTCACTAATGCCGGAACACAACACAAAGTTATTATGGCGGCATACTTAAGACTAAAGGTGGTCGCCATCCAGATGGGCTTGGGGCCCTACCACATAGCTACGGTGGGTTGTTTTATCGCCTTTTACGACAGGCCGACTGGCCGCAGAGGTCTGTATTCTTTCTCCGCCCTTGAACGAATAAAAATATGTATCATTAGACTAGCATAAAAATAAATCTAAAATAATCTAAAACTATTACTACAAAGCTCATTGAACTGGCCAAAGCAATAACAATTTTAGAAAAATATAGCTGTTTACGACTACTGTACTAACTCTACACACATAGCTGTATAACTATTCCCAAACATGGAGTTCAGACACAGGTCGAAGCGGGAATATATTTCAATGGCTCGGAAAACAACGCCCCAAGGGCCGTGAGATATTTACAAAGGATTCAGCTACGTTGGCTCACTGTTATTGATACAATTCACACCTACGAAGCGTAAAGTGTAACTGTTAGCTTCTATGCATACATTATACATAGATACATACATTCTATGCATAGATACATTTTATGTATAACATTTGATACCCATTCTAGATGCAAATTTCAACAGTAATAAATTTGATCCGTGCAGGGGCGAAGGAAGAATACTGACAAAAAGGCGACAATAAAGCCCACCTTTGGTCTTAATTATGCCTAATTATGCCCAAGTTCCTGTAGCCTTATGGGACAGCAGCGTGTTAGCGATGCCACTGACATTGCAAATACCCATAGGCGATGGTCAGCCTGTCTGCTATCCTACAGCAATAAAAAATAATAATAAATAAATAAATATACTGGGACAATTCACACAACGCCATCTAATCCCAAAATAAGAAGCTTAGCACTTGTATTATAGGTACTAGACAACTGGTATATTACATATATACTTTTGTGTTGTAAATAAATACATATAATACATAAACACCCCGACGTGAGACGGGTATCGAATCCGTGACCTCCGCAAGCGTACCGAAGTGCGAGATGCGAAATCTATTTAGATCCTTTTCATATGGCCCAAAATACTTCAGTTTCGTAAAATATTAAAACAATTTATTTATTTATTTTCGTTTACATAATCCACCGACGGCAACGTTTTAATTGCAATTAACTCGCTCGACGACAGTTCCCATCATTACAAGCTTTCAATAAAGCTTGGTCATTTATAAATGTTGTTCCAAGCAATGTGATATATTAAAGTAGATTAATATAGAATTGCGTTTAATATTAAAAAAAACAAAGTATTTCTTCGAAGGGCGGCCACGCGGATATTATGGCCAACGAAAATAATTTTTAACTCGGGCGTAGCAGCTAAAGCATCATCGGCATACGCTTGCAGAGGTAAGGCGTGCTCGCGTCTGAGTGTTTATGTATAATATGTATTTATTTACAAAAATAAAAGTATATATGTAGTATATTAGTTGTCAAATACCATAACACAAGTGATATGTAACTTTGTGACTAGATGGCGCTGTGTGAATTGTCCCAGTATATTTATAAAGTTTGGTTGGAGCCTACAAAAACCACAATATGGACCTGAACTGTTTTGCAACCAACCTAAACGCCTAACTCTGATAGAAAAATGTACAGGTGAATCTCTTAAGCGCTGAGAAAATATTCAAGGTTCAAAGGTTGGTTCTGTATTGAGGCGATTATTGCTGCATCACTCAAGGACAAAGGTTTCATCACCATGTGAACGTCGAGGCCATCCAACTCCTCGACACCACGGACATAGTGAGAACACTAAGAAGGAAAAAACCTTTTGAGTTAGTTTAGTGCAGTGCTAGTGTAATGTAGTGAAACAGGTACTACTACAAAGAACACAAGAACAAAGTGACTTCCCCTTAATAGAGACATTAAGAAAAGTGTTAATGGACACATTCTTAGTAAAGTCTACTTAGCAAATTAAGTTACTGCATCTGTTGTTTATGTATTTATTTAAAGCATAAACATTTTATTCTGGTAAAACATATGCTAGAACCTTTCTATCCATCCAACCGAAAGGATGAAGACAACATTTTTCTCCTCGCAAAAGTTCTATAAAAGTAATACGACGACTGTATTATTATTTTTGGTCGGAATCACATGGATATTTTGTAAATAACCGCCCTCTCTAAAAGGTCGGCAACATGTTTCTCAAAATTTAGTAAAGCCAGTAACGAGTGAATAATGTTAAAGATACTCATGTATACGCTTTTCAAATTTATTCAAAGACAAGCCACAAAGTGTATCAGCATTCAGCAGCACGCGTCCGACCGCATTCTGCATAAACTTTGTACGTTACTGAAACCCAGCTTATAAGTGCCCGAACTAGGACTCTTCTTTCTGTTACAAGACTTAACATTTTCAAAATTGGAACACTATATTTTAAGACGTTTAAAGACAGCTTGTTTTTTGGTTATTTTTTATAATTGAGATCAGTAGACAGGCAAAAGGCCCACCCGATAGTAGGTGGTTACCAACCAGCCTTATAGACGTTTGTAATATCAAAGGCATTTACAACGCACTACCGGCTTCGAAGAGAAACTGGAACTCGGTATAATAAAGCCGCAATATAACAAAAGATCATTATAACGGCATGTTTTAAGACCAGGGGTGTTTGCATCCAGTCAGGCTTGGGGCCTTACTACCTAGCTAGGGATGTTTTGTTGCCTTTAACGATAGGCTGCCCTTGGCCAAAGGGGCTAGCATTCTTACTCCGCTCCTGCACGGATAGACTTGTATGCAACAATGTGAACAGGCGCTTATAATTTTTGCTCGTACAGTACTTTGCTGATACAATGCAATGACCTTTGGCATTAAATTGTATTATTCTGAAGGTTTGCAGTAGAATATTTAGAAGAACTTGTAAATCCACAAATTAAATAATGTCGATTGCATTTTCGCTTTCATGGATTCACCCTGTAATTCACAAGTTCGATTTTCCAACGGCATGCACCACTTCGACAGATTTTATCGTCTAATGTGAATATTAATAAGCCCATCTTTCGAAAGCTTTATAAATAACTAGCCGTTTCCACCTGCTTTGTTGGTCGAATAAAAAGAAAATGAACTGTTTAAATTTTTGGGGTTATGTTCTGATATGCGAAAAATAAAAAGTCCAGAACTCGATCGCAGCGCTACCTACCGGGTCCAATTGCGAATCTAATCCATTTTCGAATCCACTTGAACACACATAAAAAATTTTAACTAAATCGGTCCAGCCGTTTAGGAGGAGTTCAGTGACATACACACGCACATAAGATTATATAGACATTTACCGGTCCTAAATCAACTTAGGTTCAGAAGGTAGCTATCTATAATCCTGGGGACAGTATAAATAAATAGTCATAAGATTAGTAACAATACTAAGAAATTAATAAATATTTTGTAAATCAGTTGTTTAGTATCCATTACACAAGCGTTCTGCTACTTACCTTGGAACTGGGTGGGCCCGTGTGAATTCTCATAGTATATTTAAATTGTTTTAATATTTTACGAAACTGAAGTATTTTGGGCCATATGAAAAGGATCTAAATAGATTTCGCATCTCGCACTTCGGTACGCTTGCGGAGGTCACGGATTCGATACCCGTCTCACGTCGGGGTGTTTATGTATTATATGTATTTATTTACAACACAAAAGTATATATGTAATATACCAGTTGTCTAGTACCTATAATACAAGTGCTAAGCTTCTTATTTTGGGATTAGATGGCGTTGTGTGAATTGTCCCAGTATATTTATTTATTTATTATTATTTTTTATTGCTGTAGGATAGCAGACAGGCTGACCATCGCCTATGGGTATTTGCAATGTCAGTGGCATCGCTAACACGCTGCTGTCCCATAAGGCTACAGGAACTTGGGCATAATTAGGCATAATTAAGACCAAAGGTGGGCTTTATTGTCGCCTTTTTGTCAGTATTCTTCCTTCGCCCCTGCACGGATCAAATTTATTACTGTTGAAATTTGCATCTAGAATGGGTATCAAATGTTATACATAAAATGTATCTATGCATAGAATGTATGTATCTATGTATAATGTATGCATAGAAGCTAACAGTTACACTTTACGCTTCGTAGGTGTGAATTGTATCAATAACAGTGAGCCAACGTAGCTGAATCCTTTGTAAATATCTCACAGCCCTTGGGGCGTTGTTTTCCGAGCCATTGAAATATATTCCCGCTTCGACCTGTGTCTGAACTCCATGTTTGGGAATAGTTATACAGCTATGTGTGTAGAGTTAGTACAGTAGTCGTAAACAGCTATATTTTTCTAAAATTGTTATTGCTTTGGCCAGTTCAATGAGCTTTGTAGTAATAGTTTTAGATTATTTTAGATTTATTTTTATGCTAGTCTAATGATACATATTTTTATTCGTTCAAGGGCGGAGAATTTTTTTTTTTTATGAAAAATGTTGTCTGCAAATACGACTCCACAGAATTTATTACCGTATTTACAGAAAAATATTCTTCATGTAACGCTGGTGTCAGTTACCGATCTGCCGCAGTACGGCTCTGTTAACAACAGGGGATTAACAGCTTCCGAGCAGACGTAAATAATTCATCCAAGGAGCTCCGTAAACCCTGTTTATTTTGAAAGAAAATATTTTAAAAGTATTTTCGTTGCGTGTATACTTGAGCGTGTCACATAGGTTTTCGTAATGGTTTTTTTGGAGTATAAATAAAATAAAATAAAATAAGCCTTTATTGCTGTTTTTTTCTTTTTTACAATAGTATATTATTATTATTTTTTTTTATTATAAATATATAATCAAGTTTTTCTCGACAATCGGTTAGATTTCTTCTACAACAGTTTGTCTTTCGACAAAGGCCTCCTCTAAGGCTTTCCAATTTGTCCGATTTTTTGCAATACGTAGCCATTCTGGGCCAGCTATCTTCTTAAAATCATCTTCCCAACGTTTAAATTGCCTTCCTCTACTTCTTTTACTTTCTCTTACGACATATACATAGCTGCCCTTTTTGGAGTATATTGTATTATAAAGATACAATTTTATGGATCGGAGTTACAAAAATAAAAGGCAGATAAGATACAAATTTATGATGTTAATGTATGACATAGATTTGTTAGATTCAAGTGTAACTTAAATTTTCTGATATTGACATTTCTTAAATTTGTGATGTCATTTTTAAATAACCTAAACGTAGGTAGGTTTCCATAACATAAACTAACCGGAAGTTTGTAAATGTTTAAAAACGCAATAACCAAAATTAATACAAAATACTTATAAAAATAATATAATAATTAATGCCTAAATAATTTTATGTCCACATTTTGAATTTAAATATTACAATATAATTTTGCTATAGATATTAACTAGCGGAATTGTTTCCGTTTCTGTAATAAATATTTTGTTAGATATTTAATTTTGGTTATTGGCAAGTAATGGCAGGAGGCGAGACACCTGTGGACGGGATACAAAATCTAGCGACAGAATATTATAAAAGACGGTGTAATACTAAAAAATGGACGGTGTAAGAAATATAATTGACACGTGAAGTTGAAATATATTCATGGTGATTAACGTTCAAGTTAGTTTTATTTAATAACTTTTGAATATGTTGTGCCGACCCTACACAATGTGGGATAAGAGCAGGAAAAAGAAGAAAGAAGGTATGATATAAACTTAATATTGTATCCGTAGACGCTCGATGTCTTGTTGGTTAACATGATGTACCAATGATCTTAACTAACTAACTTAAATTAGGCAGAGAGGATGCTCACATTTCACAGCAAGACTGTTAAATCTAGTTAGCGATGTAGATGTAGCCGCATCCTGAAACGTATATTTTTGGTGACTTTCCTCAGAGAAAGAAATTGACATGGTGTATTTTAGAACAATAAAAGTATATTCTATTATTATATAATAATCTACTGTAAGCACTTTTCGTACACTGTAAATTAGGTATGTGGTGGCTAAGTCGTATCATACTCGGAGACTAGCCTAGATATCCAGTGTTCGCATTCCGCGATTGTAATATACAACGCTTAGGCAGTTTTTTTTTCGCCTATGGGCTAAAGATGATAAGATAAAGATATGGCTGAAATTTGCTGAAGATAAGAAAGAATTATCGGACAATCGGCACCGAGGAAAAGAGATATCAAATTGAGATATTGTCAAATACTCTATGCTTGGGATGTAACAGACAGAAAAAGCTTAGAAGAAGAGAGTTAAAGTACTAAGAAAGTAAAAGCGACAAATGGTCAGGGACAAGTGAAATTGACCTATTCATACTGCCAACTAACGTCCCGTTAAGTCAAACAAATGTATGTGGGAACTTTTCCAAGAACTGACCTTGCGCAAAGGTTTATCACCGCGCCGTCTGGTGCGCGTACGCACGCGGAACTGTCGCGTGTCGTTGATCAATTTAAATCGGATTAAATAACGACGATGCATCGTATTACTCAGAAACTCGAGTCTCTTTTAAATTCATCCTTTTAACTATATATTCTATATACCAAATATCGATATAGGTATGACTTTAATTATAACCTAAAACTCATCGAGTACATAATCACGCTTGTTTTTCATTTAAGTAATTTCCTATCATACTAGTTTAAGATTAATTTATTTGAAACATTGCTCTTTTTACCATACGTCCAAATACCTTTTTTTATAACCTGGGGAAATCGAATGACTAGTACGACGCCAGAACTCCGAGGGAAGCGGACGTGATTATGTCAGCCTCACCTTTTTAACCCTACGGCGGCCACCTTTGTAATACTGATCGAGATGTTATGGTTTCCAACCGGGAACTAATAGTATATTCTCTCTATCGTTGACTATATATTATTTTATTCATATTTCCTCAACTGAGTATTGTAAACAATTAGTGATAATAGTTTTCATTAGATTCCTTCAATATTTATAATTAAATTGCTGTAAGTCATTCCGCAATAAATTCCATGAATCACCGACATAACCGTCCTCCGCAAATATAATCTTGTCGTCGGTTTATATATATTTTTCCTTGTTATTAATGGTAAATATTTACATTATTAGTGTCAAAGAGCTTATTCCAATAAGTCAACAATGATAATCGGGACCAAACATGACGTGTGCAAATGAGGGTGAGTCACCCCGGACTAACGCGAGTCCTGTACTGGATTCGGGTTTCGTGGCATTGAGTTGCATTTGATGTTCTCGTTAATTCCTCTGATGAAAATGGTCTGATCATGATTATTAAGTTATAAAATCTCCGTTTTATCAGAGGATTAAACTGTTTATTAGTCAAGATTTACCTTTCTGCTGGATTCTTTGCATTTCCCGAACGACGATAATTTAATTACTTTGTGTACGCTTTTTATCGAAGATATGGTGTCGTATAATTTGTTCCCCACGTAACTGACTGGCTTTCGTTAAAAATTTTGTCGCAGAAGACACTTCTGTAACAATTGATACTGACACTATCGCTATGACATCGCTATGATACTACGCTATGACATTTTCTAACAATTTATTTCAAATTTTGGTGATAATTTATTTCGTCACACTTAATTCCTACCATCCTGATAACAATAAAGCGCAGTATCTTTGTTGCGTGTTAGATTGAGTTGAGTGTGAGACAGAGGTAATAAATAATCCATTTTTTACTATTACTACTCCCTAGTAACTAGATGGAGTGGGCCTAATTTTAAATAAGGTCGGGACCTCACGGCCAAAGCACTGGCAATGGCCTCTTCAAGCCCTACGCAGGATACAATATAATTTTAAGACGTTTGCGCTGAACTTGATTAAAACCTAAACAAGGCATTTTACAAAAATTCAGTTAACGGGCAGCCAGACCAGAAAAAATATTTGCTTTTTATAAATATTATGTTCTTCGAGAAGTACCGTACTTAGCAAGCCACTGTGCCAATCGTGTCTACTTGTATGACATGTAGTCATTAGTTCTGATCTGGAAGTACCCCTTTCTAATTTGTATGTGTCTCATTTGAATAAATGATTCCATTTCTATCTCCGAACAGGGGCAGAATATTAATACTGATGTATAAATATGCCGCCACAATAAATTTTTGTTGTGTACTGGCATAAGCGACCCAGGTTCCAGTTCCTCTAAGTGGACGGCAGCATTTTTTCCGGCGCCCCTACTGTCACAAACATCCATACGTGACGGTAACTGCTTACTATTAATGTTTTTGACAATGTTTTTGTCAGGAAATAAAGATTTATTATTTATTATTATTATTTATTGTTCTTTTATTATTATTACTATTAAGTGGGCCGTCAAACTCTCTGCAATAAAAAAAATAGAGCAACTTTCTTTTTATAAATCATATTATATAATACTAGGACATTATGACATCCTTCCCTCTTCATGGATCTGAAGAATATACATTTCTCCATATCATAAAAAAACTTCATCCGTATATTTCCGTCTTGAAAAACGACAAACTTTCTTTTTACTTTTCGGTTTGTTTATTTCTCGGCTTATCCCATTTGTGATTGCGTCAGTTTTATCACACGGGCGCGACAGAGGTCAAGTGTCGTGCGATTAGGAGTGAATTCGGCGCATAACAGCTTTAAGGCCAGCCCGGGTAATGATTGATGGATAAATATGTTTGGCAATGGCAGGCGTTTATCGGAGTCAGGGCTCCCGACATGCACTACTTCCCGGTTCTGTTTGTCCGAGCCGACCTTATGGTCACATTTTGTTCCAGGAAGAGATTCGGATGTTGTTAATGTCGGTAATCACGCTCTCACTGCCATTATCCCACATTATACGTCAGTAACGGGTCACGTTCGACTTTCTTCTATTATGACCTAATTTCATTATATGACGTTTAAATTAACGTCTCCAAGGGATAGATAAAATTTGGATTATTCCAACATTATTTTAACGTCAATTTAATTTTTGCAAACATTTTTACGTCGATGCCTTTTTTGGGCGTAATGATTTAAGCAAATAATTGAAATATAGACTCAAAACACTCTGCATAACCTCAAACTATGTTATGTTTTCAATTATGTACGATATACTTCTCATCAAAAAATCAACACTACTGCAAGTATTATTCAGGCGAAATTTAAATGAAAAAGAGGATTGATATCATTAAAAATATTACGCCATTAAATAGCTGGCAGCTTAATATACACAATGGTTTACCATGATTCCGAATTTCAATTTTTAAAATTTTCATCTAATAAATGAATGTAGAGATTGTTTTCAATGTGTATTCCGTCTGAATTTCTGCACTTATCACATCTTTTTTTGCATAAATTATCGTTTTTTTTAACTGAGTTCGGAGCTGAGTTGAGCGTGATTGTTTACTAAGCTCTGTGAAATGCTACCAAAGAGATCTTTTTCTAAAAAATATGGATACCTCGCCCACAGCAGCCGCCCAAGTCGGTGGCGTTGCTGGATGCAGGGCATAATCAGCGTGTTGTGACTGCACGGTTGCATCTAAGCCTCTCTGCTGCCAATAGAGTATTTCAACGTTATCGAGAGACTGGTATGTTTACTCGCCGTCCAGGATCTGGTAGACATCGCAAATATAGTCAGGCAAGTATCGCAAATATAGTCAGGGGGCCGCGGAACAGCACGCGGCCCTCTCCCTCGCGGCAATAGTGCGGGCGGCGGATCCTCCCCCGAGGGCTCGCCCGCGGCCGCTTTTTACGGCGGCCGGAGGTCGTTACTTGCCCTCCGGCGCCGCCGGCGTTGGCGGGAGGGGAGTGTGGTAGTCGACTCCCACTCCCGCTCCGCCGCCTCCTTTGCGGACTTGACTGCCTCCAGCCCCTAAAGCTGGAGGATTCTGGACGGGGCGGGACTTGCATCTCCGCCACGTGCCAGTCAGGCGTGGGTACGATTACCAGACGACACCCCAGAAAACCAGGGAGTGGCCCAACGCCGTAGCCAACCCAGCTAGACCGACGGAGAGCGGAGATACCGTTCCCGCCCCAGAAACACTCTCTGTGCAGGCGCAGTCGAAATGGGCATGGTTTCGACTACCAAATCAGGGCCCGGGACAGAACCCGGGACCCCAACCAGTACTCGCAACCATCCCACCGGGGACCGTGCCACGAATAGAGAGCGAAGTTGGGAAAGGATGTGGGAGGTCGACGGGAAGAAAGGTGGCCGCCTCGGGCGAAAAAGGGAATGAGGTGGCGGATGCTCGGGCACCTCGGGTACGCACACCCGTGCACTCCTCGGACAGAGAAGCGCCCCTGAGGGAACAACTACCTACTTAGGTAATAGGCTACCCCACGCTGCAACCATGATCAATTAACCAATAGAAAATGACGATGAAAATAAAATGTTTAATATTTTTTCTATCAAATCGTATGAGGTTAGGCCAGCAAAGATTCCTTTTATTCTATATAAATAAAAGTATCCTTAAGAAATGACATAACAGACAATAACAGAAATTCAATTTTTTTCTTCTAACTCCAATTTTTTTCTTCTAGTCATGAAGAGAGCTCCATTGTAGCCTTGCGTTTTTAGGCGTGTATTTTATTTTTAACGTATTTATTTTTATTTTCCCAAGTATTCAGTTTTTTTTTTATTTTCTCAAGGCTTTATTTTTTATCCCTCGCATTTTTTTCATTATTTTTTAACGCTTACTTCCTACGCTTTATTTTAATATATTTATTTTTATTTTCCCGGGTGTTTCCGGGGTGTAAGGGGCCCTACCAACATCTTCAGGGCCCAAGTCAACCTCACCTGCAAGTCGGCGCACCCTGCTGAATAACGGACGAGGCTCTGACGACGGCTTTCCTTTTGGGGTTGGGGGGTCAGACGGCAGTCGCCCCCGTAAAAGCCAAAGTTGCCAAATCAACATGGTGAGAACAAGATTACGAGATCGGCTAAGGGCTAGGGCGCCGCCGCATAACGGCGCGCAAGAGCTTCGCCCGGCTCTTGTGAGAAGTGGACAAGGGCTACCGTGTCATGGGCGGGCACGGCTAACGACGCTAGCCCCATCTCACGCAGCCCAAACATCTCGAAAGATCCGCTTCGCAACATGGAACATAGGCACGTTAACCGGACGCGCGAGAGAGTTGGCCGATGTGCTCTCCAGGCGGAGGGTGGCCGTGGCGTTCCTGCAGGAGACTCGGTGGAAGGCCAGCAGATCCCGGTTCATTGGGAATGGCTACAAGCTGATCTACACAGGTGCACCTGGTGGGGAGAATGGGGTTGCCATAGTGCTCTCGGAGGAGTTCCAGAATGACATTTTGGAAGTGAAACGTCATAGCGACCGACTTATGGTCGTTAGGGTGCTTATCGATGTGATAGTTACCCACTTGATAAGTGCCTATGCGCCACAGGCCGGTTGTGACGACGCCGATAAAATAGCGTTTTGGAATCTACTCGGAGAAGTGCTCCGTGGAATCCCATTATCACAGGGGATCGTTTTGGGGGGTGATCTGAACGGTCATGTGGGTGATGAATGTGGGAAATTCGAGCGTGTTCACGGTGGATTTGGGTACGGCAGCCGCAACGCAGAAGGGGAGGACATCCTCAATGCGTGTGCGGCGGCCGACCTTGCCATCGTGAACACGTATTTCAAAAAGAGACCCGAGCATCTCATCACCTACAGGAGCGGGAGGAATGCTACCCAAATCGACTTCCTACTCACTAGGAGACACCACATCAGCAAAGTAGCCAACTGCAAGGTCATACCCGGTGAGAGTCTCACTGCACAACATCGTCTGCTTGTCATGGACCTCTGCGCTAAGCCTAAAGACACGTATACCGAGCGCGTTCAGCGCCGAATCAGGTGGTGGCTGCTTGATGAAGTCACGTCCCAGGAGTTCGCCTTAGCTGTCGGTGACAAGTGCACCGGTGGTATGGGCGAACCAGTTCAGGCTTACTGGGACAAGATTCAGGCGGCTATCCTTGGGTCGGCGAAGGAGGTGCTTGGGGTGTCTAAGGGTGGTCGCAAGTGTGACAAGGAGACATGGTGGTGGAACGACACAGTCCAGAGGGAGACTAGAGCGAAGAAAGCCCTCTTTAAGAAGTGGCAAGCGTCCAGATCTCCTGAAGATCGCGACGCATACCGGGTAGCAAAGCGCGCCACTAAGAGAGCTGTTGCCAGAGCCAGGCGAGACCACTTACAACCACTTTACGATAAGTTGGAATCGTCTGAGGGGCAGAAGCTCATCTATAAGTTGGCGCGCTCCAGGGTCAAAGCGGCACAGGACATTTCCAAGTGCCGCTGTGTAAAAGACCCTGTGGGCAACCTGCTATGCGAGGACCTCGCGGTGAAGGAGAGATGGCGCTCGTATTTCCACGAGCTGCTGAACACGCAGCACAAAGAGGTGCAGCCGCCTGATCTTCCTCCGAATCAAGGACTAGTGCCACTGATAACGCCTGCAGAAGTCCAGAATTGTCTTCGCCGCATGAAGAATCGGAAAGCTGTTGGATCCGATGGAGTCCCCATCGAAGCCTGGAAGGCGATGGGCTCTCGTGGTGTGGGCATCTTAACAGACCTTTTCAACCGGACACTCCTCACCGGTACGATCCCGAGCCAATGGAGACTGAGTATCATTACTCCAGTCTTCAAAGGCAAGGGGTCGGTGCAGGAGTGCGGTAGTTACCGAGGAGTTAAGGTCATGTCCCACACCATGAAGCTCTTCGAAAGGGTTATCGACTCTCGGATTCGACAGGAGTGCACTGTCTCGGATTGTCAATATGGGTTTCGCCCTGGTCACGGGACAATGGACCCTGTTTTTGCCCTAAGGACTGTCGCGGAGAAATACAGGGCGAAGAATACGCCTCTGCATTGCCTGTTTCTCGACTTGCAGAAAGCCTTCGACTGTATTCCTCGCGCGATAATCTGGTGGGCATTGCGGTCCAAAGGGATTCCAGAGGCCTATGTTGACATCATCCGAGACATGTACCGTGACTCCGATTCCGTAGTTCGAACCGCTGTTGGCGACACCAAACCTTTCCCCATCACCGTCGGGGTGCACCAAGGATCCGTCCTTAGTCCGTTTCTGTTTAGCGTGGTATTAGACGTATTGTCAGACAGCATCAGAAACTCACATGAGCAGCCCCCGTGGTTGCTCATGTATGCTGATGATATCGCGCTGGCAGATTCGGACAGGGGTAGGCTGGTGCGACGTGTGAAGGCGTGGAAAGAGTCGCTTGAGAACGGTGGTCTGAAGCTCAATGTGGCGAAGACCGAGTACTTGGCCTGTAACTCCACAGATCCCACACCCGTACGCATAGACGGCAACAAGGTCGAGCGCACGGACTTTGTGAAATACCTGGGATCTGTGTTTCATGCATCCGGTGACATCGATTGCGACGTCAAGGCACGCATTGCTGCCGCGTGGGCCAAATGGCGTGAGGTAACTGGTGTCATTTGTGACCCCAAGATGCCGGTAAAGTTGAAGGGACAGGTTTATAAGACCATCATTAGGCCTGTCCTTTTATACGGCTGTGAAGCGTGGCCGGTGTTAGAGCGACACAAGCAAGAGCTGCGTGTCACGGAGATGAATATGCTGCGGTGGATGTGTGGAGTGACGCGGAAGGACCGCGTTAGGAACTCCCGCATTCGCGGCAGCCTTCATGTCCGTGACATTGCGGATAAATTGCAGGAGTGTCGGCTCCGATGGTATGGCCACGTTTTACGGCAACCGGATGCTTACGTGGGAAACAAATGTCTGGCCATGCCGCTTCCGCCGGGCCCCGGCAGGAGGGGTAGACCCAAAAAGTGCTGGCTTGACGTCGTAAAGGGTGATATGCGTGCCAATGGTCTCACTACCAGGGATGCTGAAGACCGTGCGAAGTGGAGAAGAAAAAGTCGGAAAGCGGACCCCGGGCGCCGAAGCGAGAGTTTGGGCTGCAACCGGGATTCATCGCTGAGATGATGATGATGATTTATTTTTATTTTCCCAAGTTTTCATTTTTTTATTTCCTCAAGGCTTTATTTTTTTGCTTCACGTCATTTTTATCATTATTTTTTTAACACTTAGTTCCTACGCTCTAAACTATAAAGCTTCGCTTCGTCCGAGCGTCCCTAGACGGCACTGTTATTTTTTTTAATAAATAATATATTTGCTGGTAACAACAACTTCTGAAAAAGTGCGGAATCTTTAAAAATACGTAATCCGTAAAACGTTTTAATAACATCCGTGAGAACTTCAAATATTGAACATGTATTTGGTAGTACAAAAATCACGTAGATGCCAAAAAAAATTAATTCCCATTTTATTTGAGAATACTTCACCGCGATGATGTGAAATTTTCATAGAAATCTCAAGAAGGCATATCCCATTATGATGGGATATTTCAAAATTACAGTATTTTAAGACCAGGATAATTATATTACATTTACTATTTCTGCTATCACGCATGTAAGACGTGATATATTTTTCCTGTGTCTCATGTTCTCCACAACTTGACAATGGCCCATTTTAAATAGAAATAACCATTTTCGCGTGGGTTGTCAGTTTGCAAATTCAGGTTAAGGCTGACAACGACGATTCCTGTTAGCTCACCATTATGGATGAGTTTCCAGTTGACAATAAGATTGCAAGCCGCCTAAATTCCTCATCGTAGTGTAATATATTTTGTAGTTGGTTGGTTAGTTTAATTGGCACATAGTATACCTGATTTTATACAGAGTTGAATGAAATGTACTCAAACTCCAGGTATCATCTATATAGGCTTTAGAGCGCCGACAACTACCTTACCAGTACTACATAAATTTGGAGCCAAACCGGATGAGACACCGTCGCCTCCTTTTATGAACAGTTATTAAAAGAAGTGGTTTTTCTGTATTGCTGAAGAACAGCAGACAGGCTGACAGCCCACTTAACAGTGAGCAGTTGCCGTCATATTGATGTATGGCGTCTATGGACCGCACATAAACCGGTCTCGGAACATCACTAGTTTTGGGGCGTAATGTTACCCTCACTAGTGTGCTCCAACCCCGCCAATATTATTATTTCTTACACAGAGATAACCTTTCTCGCAGCATATATGTATTTTAACATAACTCCAATGTTTGTTTGCCTAAGTTTATAAAACTAGAATATATAAAGTTAACCAAGAGGCATTTTCATTTGAGCACGCCAATGGCGGTCGTGCTCACCGACAACCCTCCCAACTTTATAGATGTTTGCGACGCGGGCACCGCGAACACGCTGACGTCCCGTATAAATACAGGAACCAGAGTCACTAATGCCGGAACACAACACAAGGTTACTATAGCGGCATACTTAAGACCAAGGGTAATTGCTATCCAGACAGGCTTGGGGCCAAACCATGTAGTTAGGGTTGTTTTGTCGCCTTTTATGACAGGCCAACCCCGGCTGCAGGGGTTAGTATGATTACACCGCTCCTGCGCGAAGAGAAAGCGGGAGCGCACTAGGCTCTCTTCCCACTCATGCAGGGTCATTTGTCCCCGAAGGTCAGCAACCGACCTCCAGCCGCCGTAGTGAACGTACGCGAGCACGGCCCTAGAGAAAAGGTCCGCAACCCGCAAATACATGTCCGAAAATGGGCAAGGCGACGTAAGTGACGAGCATATAATGCGAAAGGAAATAATGCGATGTATAAAATAATGCTAGAAATGGTGGTGAGAAAGAATGGTGCGGCTTAGATCTAGCAAGATTGTAGCCACAGTGCGGTAATCAAACGTAGTGCGGGTTCGATAATTAACGTGGAAGGGAAGGAGATGGAAATACCCAACAAGTCAGAAAGAGCGACGACTCGCCTGAGGTTCTCCGATCTGCTATCTACCTTCCACGGCTGGTTCTGCGGTTTGGAGTCGAGGCCGTTATAATTAGCGGTTCATATAAAAATTCGTGCGGAGTTAACCAAGACTCGACGGTACGTGTCGTCGGCGCGGTCGCTCGCCAAGAAGAGGCCGGCTTGGCGGTGGTCGAGTAGTTTTATTCGAAATCACCGTCAGGCGCCGCAGCATCTAAACTAACTTGCGGGTAGGCAGGGAAAAATGATAGGATGAGGCGCCTAACCAAATGGAATGCCAGACTTTGGATGGATGCATAAGGAGGGGTAAACCGAAGAAAAGATGGATGGTAGCAGTAGAATCTTATTTTTTTAGAGATGGAAAATACAGTGCCGTCGTACCGTTGTTTAGCCGCCTTTTATGACCGACCGATCCCGGCCGCAGAGGTCAGTCGAGGCGGGAGCCTCTACACGAAGAATTTTCCGATGATTTGATGTTTTGTTACCAAGAATAAATTCGGATACGACCTTTCCGCTATTCTCGCTGATGATGGTACAAATTATAAGTACACAAGACTCGTAACAACAAAACATATATTTATATTATTTTTAAAATTATAAATAATATTCTTTTTTTATTTTCATTTTACATGTTACACTTTTGAATGTTTTAACTATGGACTAAATTAAATAAATAATTTAACAATAAACAATAAAAATAATGTGAGAATTAAAGTTAAAAACGATAGTGTAGACATCTATTAGTGTGCTCTCAAAACATGTGTTGTATTTGGCGGGTAAAGTGGGTGGCGCCATGCCGTGTCGCGCTACATATTCGGTCCAATAGATGGCGGTATCCATAATTGGGTATTTGAAAAAAAAAAAATTGATTTTTTTTTATGTATTTTAAAACTTTATTATTAATAATATTGATATTTAATGCAAAAACTTTAAAAAAAGTTTTTTTCAATTAATTATAAACAATTAAAAATTGATGAATTTTAAATAAAAATCACGTGACTATAAACGCGCCATGATTGGTCAACATAATTGTGACGTCATAATGTAATAGCTGTTAGTGATGTGAACCGATTACGATTTTCAACACCGGTATATACTTTGAAAACTAAACCGGTTTTTAAGTTTTTTTTTTAAACAAAAAATACACTAAAATAATATTAATAATCATAAGGATGTTGTTTATTTTTCTTAAAATAATCGCATTAATTGTACATAAGAAATAATCATCAAACGGACACAATATGTAACCATAAAAATCTATTTTTATTTTGCATCTTTTGCTAATAAATCATAATTCTGATTTACAAAACAAATTTAGTCAACAGCATCTGCTTGTATCCTGCTCTTTCTAGATGATATTACATATCCAGTTTTGGAAAACATTCTCTCTGAAGGTACCGATGTCGCTGATATAGCCAAATACTTTAGCGTTATTATATTTAATGGTGCTAAATGTTTGTTGGTGAACCAAAAGCACCCGCACTTCGCAACGAAGGAAAGCAGTTATGCTTTTGTGATATCTGCTTCTTCCTCTTGTGGATTTGTCTCAATATACATACGTAATATATTAACTGCAGAAGCAGTTGGATTCGTAAAGGGGCTTCTTTGTTTTAAAAAATCTAGCAATTCCGATTTTTTCTCTTCAATTGTTCCGTCACTTGACGTGTTACTTGCTTGTTCTGAAGTAGACGTTAGAAACCTGTCAGAATCTTTAATGTTATGGGCTAATTCTTTTCTTACTAGCTCTTTTGCAGACTGCATGTTTTCCGGGTGACGAAATGCAGTTCTTAATGAGGGATGTAAGAATGTAGATATTTGGGACACAGTTCTTGTCTCATATGAGAGAAGTCTACTAGTCATATTTTACCTTACTGATGAGTGAAACATCTTGCCTATATCTGTTGCCAGGGAAATTTCAGTAACATTCAGCTTTTCAAATAATCCACATATTATAGGAATGACTAATGAACTAGTCGGATACTGAGCAGCGTTAGTAAGTTTTGTAGTTTCCTAAAATATTTCCAAAATTTTAATAATTTCTAAACCGGCTTCTTCTTCGGGGGCAGATAAGTAGTCAGGTGCAGGCTGAGCTAATTTCCTGCATACCAATGCAAGAATGTCAGATAACTGTAGTAATCTTTCCATCATGTAGAACGTACTATTCCACCGTGTAGATATCTCTTGTATTAATCTCAATGGTGTAGAATCGGGATTTCTTTCTTTCTGAGCTATTTTAAGAGCTTACCATCCCGCTGTAGATTTTTTGAAAAATTTCACAATAACTTTACATTTGTTAATTATGCCCTCCACCAAAGGAAGCTTCAAAGAATCGTCTAAAGTTAAATTAAGAGTATGGGCGAAACACGGCATGTGCCGTATTCCCAGCAAGTTACACATGATTACCGTGTTGCTGCCATTATCAAAAAATATGACGAGAAAAATCCACACAATAAACAAAAAGCAAGCAAAACTGAAATGTTTTGGTAACGTGAAGTTAGTCAAGTATCAAAGCGAGATATTCGGAGATTCCTCCTACCAAAGACACTAGACAACACTAGTGACGCCCATGTTCGAACACATAAATGCTCGAAAATTTATTTTGGGATCGTAATCGGTTTCCTAAATAAAAAACCGATATTTATCGGTTTCTATAAAAACCGGTTTATTTTAGGTTTTTAAAAAACCGGTTCACACCATTAACAGCTATTCAATAACGTCAATAACAGTACAGCATTAAATGCGACCATATTATTGAAAATTTATTGCTAAAATACGAGTTGTTAGTTCCGATTAGCTATGTGTGATAAAGGATTTATTAAGCAAAGTCTGATAATATTCCTGATGTTGATATATTTATTACCAATTAATAAAAAAATGACGTTCGGTTTAATTCTGCTGAAGTTCGAGGTGCCAAGGTAAGTCTGTTATAAAATAATGTAATAAATGAAAATATTAAAGTATTTATTATATTATTTTGTTTTGGGATTATCACAGTGCACTGCTTGAAACCATTTATTTCGACATTAATTGTCATCTTGGGGAACATTTAAAAAGATTTTGTCAGGAGTTGATTTTGTAGTATTCGTACATAATGGTACCAAACAAGAACGATAACTTTTTAGGTTCGACATTTTTAATATAAATTTAAATATTTAACAATGACAACAAAATTAAATAGATCAAAACGCTGTATTTATTATTTTTCTATCAACTGCGATGAGTGAAAACATTGTGACGTCACACGCGCTCGGGTTTGTTCGGGAGTTGTCGGCGTGTCTTCGGTATTTCTGGGACTAAATTCAAAAATTAATTTTTATTTTGAAATAACTTTGGAATTATTGCGAAAAAAAATAAAATAAAAATAGTTTTGCTATAAAACTTATATTTTACTTTATATTATCTTTTCATTTATCACAAAAAAAAAAATTTGTTCAAATACCCAATTGGTTGAGGACAATTCTGTCGCGGTTGAGGTCAAATTTAAGAACGCGTGCTTTGTTATAAGAAAGCTTTGAATTCTATGCTCTTAGAAACCGAAGAAATATGAGAAAAATATATTATACTTGTATCTATATTTTATACTTACCTATATGATAAGTTAAAATAATAAGGTGAAAACTGAATAAATACGAGTATTTTAAGTGGTGTAAATGGTCTAAACACAAACTACCTTTTTTTATTGCTGTAGGACAGCAGACAGGCTGAGGGCTCGCTTACAATTTAGCAGTTACCGTCGCCTATGCGTGTTTGTAACGCCAGTGGCATCGCGAATACGCTGCTGTCCCATAAGGGTACAGGAACTTGGGTCACTAATGCCGGAACACAACACAAGGTTATTATGGCGGCATACTTAAGACCGAAGGTGGTCGCCATCCAGACGGACTCGAGGCCCTACCACGTAGCTAGAGTGGGTTGTTTTGTCGGCTTTTACGACAGGCCGACCCCGACCACAGAGGTTAGTATTCTTTCTCCACCCCTTCACGGATAAAAAAACGGAGAAAAAGTTCTGGCTATAGCAGCGTTAGAGAACTGGTCTCCAAAGAACGGTATTGTGACCAATGGCTTGCCGCATTGAGTTGACTCTGACAGGCTTAGCATTCCACCATGGGATACGAATACCAAGATTTTCGAATGACCTGCAATATAGAGAAGTTTATGTAATTTTAAATGCAATTGTGCTGATTTTTCAAAAGCGATTCTCTATTTTTATTTTTGCCTGGGAATAAATAAGAAGGAATCTTTCTTAGCGATACAAGAGGCTAGTGAATGGTCATGCTAGTACACAGGCAACAAAGTTAGGGCATAGTTCGGGTGTAATTTAAGGGCTGTAAGGTCAGAGGCTAGTTGCTCTGTAAATAATTAATTTTGCTTCATGTATTTCAACTATTGCTTTGAGCATATTTGTTCAGGTAAAAAAAGCCTCAGCGAATCAAGTACAAACAAAATTCCAGGCAAATTATTAAAATTCATTCCCGCTTTTACTCATGAACAGAAGTTCACAGTCACAGTACCGGATTAAGCAAGCGCGGGGCCCGTAGCAAATCTTTTCAAAGGACCCCGCACCTGGGACCGCAAGTTTGCTTCACTTCACACCTCAAACTATAGCACCAACGTAAAAACTACATCACCAATGCACTTGTCGTCGATGGCTCAAACGAGCTCCTGGGACACCACCTGATTTGGCGATGGAAGCGCTCAACACGTTTGTCTTTGGGCTTCACAAGCAGAGGTCCATGACATGATGACTACTTTGCTGATGTGGTGTCTCCAGTCTACAGGAGAATTTGAGTCGGTCCTCGGCCGACTTAAATTCTTCACATTTATACGAGCGACTTTTTGTAATATGTGCTTTTATCGTACGAAATTTTGTTTTATTTTCGCCAAGGAAATAATAGGGGTTACCGATTGTATGACGTAGATTGTGTTAGTAGGAAAATATGTAACGTTTCACCTTTTTGTGACATCAAATAAATTCAATATATTATGTTACCACGTGTTAATAAGTTTCATTTAAAAAATTACGCTCAGGCCTTTTACGTGGGGCCCGCAGCAATTGCTACTCTTGCTATGTGGTTAATCCGCCACTGCACAGTCATCTCTTGCACCTCGCGGACCGAAGGCTATTCGTAATACTGCAATGGTGGTGTAGTACTCAATTTCACAGCTTGTAAATTAACGAATTTTAAATTTGTCACTGGATTCTTGTCTGGGAAGTTGTTCATCATGGTAACATTGTGTCCACGCACCGCAAGTTCGCGGAATAACGTCTGGAAGGCCATGTAGTGGCTCCCGAGTGAACGGGAAACGATTGACAGTAAATTGAAAGAAAACACATTGTATAAACACGCGAGTGAGGTTAAAATAAATATAAGTTTACACGCAGACATTATAGGACAATGATTATTGTACTATAAACAGGCAACGTTCAGTATATGCCTATGCTTTCCTTTCGACTATTGGTGAGACCAATGACAGACTAGTTGACAGTTATAACGATGTAAATTATCATAACGTAAAATCATTATAAAAATTTGTAACGACCAATTAAGGTGAGAAATTATAACAATAACCGTGGTCCTTGATATTTTTTGTTTGCATTAATTGTTTCATAGTTAGTAATATTTAAGTTCTCTCTTATTATTATATTTAAGTTATCTCAGAACTATTTTACACGATTTCGCTTTTACAAGGTTTATAAATTAACGAATTTCGAATTTTTTATAAAAATGGCATATTCCCATTAGACATCGTTAATAACATTTTTGAGTCTCATTAATTACGCAACACTGGCGGCAATAATGAGGAACTCTCTGTATTGTGAAATACAATATACATTTAGGGAAATATGTACCCTTAACATGTACATGCTTATATGTTTATTTGACTACGAATGCATGTTTATGTATTAGAAAATGTTATGTGTAATTTGTGTCATTTTTTTTCAAGTCAAAGTTTTATGATGCCAACAAGATCTATAAAAAGTCAAAAGATATATTTTCGTTTTAAAACAAATCTTTTCTTTGAAAGAAAATTAAAACATTATAAGGTTTACGTAATAGAGTATAACGGATGTTGATATTTTTTCCATGAAGATTCTTGAAGATTTCTTTAATTTTGTTCTTAATCTATATTGAATGCAGGTAGGTCATGTCATATACACTCTCAATCAGCAACAGTCAGTGATTCCTGTGATAAAAAAAAGGAAGCAATGACGAGTTGCGCAGGCAACCAATTACCACCGGAACCAATTAATTTATAGACGTGACTCGTCTTCATATTAAACCTTACACGAGGAGTGATCCAGTAAGTAAGTAAGTAATGATAATGAATATTCGACATGGTGATATAATAATTAAAAACATAATTTAGTTTTCTACATAGTCTTCTAATAATTCAATACTTTACTCCATATACCTAGTCAGGTCATAAATTCTGTCACATGTTTAATGTAAAATAATTGTAACAAGTTTATTAATTATGTAACCATTCATATACCAAAATGAACTTAACAAAACATAGATTCTTATGACATTAAAGTTTATTCAAAATGACCTCCGTGATTTTGAATACAAGCCTTCAATCTGCGCGGCCAGTCGTCTATCGCAGCACGAACGAGGTCCATGTCAATATCGGCGGCTGCCTTAATCAAGGATGTCTTGAGTGACTCCAAATTGGGATGAGGCTTTGAGCACGCCTTTTCCTCCAAGTGTTGCCATATCTTGTAATCTAACGGATTCAAATCTGGACTGGAGGAGGGCCAGTCTTCGTGCCGGATGAAGTCGATTTCACGCGCCGCCAGCCAGTCTTGTGTGCTCTTCGCTCTATGAGCTGGCGCCGAATCTTGTTGGAATACCCAGTGCCTGTTATTGAACATGGTATGAGAAACAGGTTCCACAAGGTTCGTCAGGAGTGTATTTTGATACACAACAGCATTCGTTTTTACACCTTTCTCACAAAAATGTACCTCTGTTAAGCCCCAATAAGAAACTCCCAACCATACCATGAGCGAGGATGGAAAATGACCTCGTTGGACACGCGGAATACGGTTGCTCGCTTCTTCACTAATGTGTGCGTACACCTTATCATTTTGTTTGTTGTAGCTCTCTTCTACGGTAAACATTTTTTCATCCGAAAAAAGAATTTCCCGATATTTTTTTCCCGCGTACCGCTTCAACAAAGCGCGGCATCTCTTCAGTCTCAGGTCCATTAGACGAGCATTCAAACGATGTCCTGTTTTTCTTCGATATGCCCGAAGCCCTAAGTCTTCATTTAACACCCTTTTCACCGTGGTTCTGCTTAACTCCATCTGAAGGGCCAACAGTTTCTGCTTACGTTTGGGATTTCTTTGAATTCGTGCCTTCACAGCTTTTATCACTGCTGGAGTCCTAACAGACCGAGGGCGACCACTTCTTGACCTGTCATCTACACTAGAGTCTTCATTGTATCGTTTGATGGTACGATAAACGAATCTTTTGGTAATATTCAAATTTTTCAGTATGTTAAAAATTTGAATTGGCGCGTAACCGCAACGATGCAACGCAATAACTGCAACACGGTCTTCTTTAAGCGTCCACTCCATATTTAAAAATGAGTAAAATTCTAAAAGTTATACATTTTTATTTTCATGAACAATTCGAAATTCGAATTCAATAAACTTTTTTGTGCCCAGCATTCTAAAAGAAAAGTTTTTACTGTGTGACAATACTTATGACCTGACTAGGTATAATTTACTCCATCTTACCTCTAATCCCAGAATTTTCTTAGCAAAAAAATATTTGTCTTGACCCTTTACTTTGCAATCATGTACAAATTTCTTGCCTCGGAGCAACGTATCAGAATATGCAAACAAAAAAAAAACATTTTAGTTTTATGTGCAATGGAAATAACCGACTATCATAACCTTTGGATCACTTTTCGTATACACAGAACCCAACAGCTGAACTCTTACATTAAAAAAGTCATAACTGTTTATTCCGCAATTTTTTATTAGTCATGTGAAGTTTTTACTTTCTTAAAAATATTTTTCACTATTTCAGCATAACGTCAACGTACCATGGAAAGAAGCGTACTACAGATAAGACTAAAAGATAATAGAATTAGAAACATGTCAATAAGAAAAAGAACCCAAGTCTTGGATGCCCTCGAAAATGCACTACGCCTTAAATGAAAGTGGGCAGGACATGTCGCACGCCTTCCAGAGAAAAGATGGGCAAAGAAGACGACAATGGCAGGACCAATCAGCAAGAAGCTAGAGGCCGACCTGGTGAACAGTGGGTCGACGAAATAAAAGATACAGCTGGCACCAACTGGATGCCGAAAGCTAAGGTTAGAACGATCTGGAACAAATTGAAGGAGGCTTTTACCCGTAACTGGACCTTAAACAATATAATAAATAATGTCATGTAAAATTATGTAGTATATATAAATATTTGTAAGGAGAAATAAAAGCTTTATTATTCTATATTTATTTCTTTATTTTACAATTTTTTTTATATATTTTACAATACCTTACATATATTTTTTTATAAAAACAGTACCATAAATTATTTTTATAAAAAAAAAAACAAAAAAAATTTCTACAGAATACAAAACATCGTCTTCCTACAGCAGCTTGATCCTTGTGGAACCAGCGGAACCTTGTGGTTCCAAACTACCGGTGGTCAAGACAACGAACGTCCTCACAATACGTGCCGTATCCAAGAGACCTGCCTTCTGTATCCGACCCTTCAGCGAGGGACCAAGCGAGAGAGAGCCTTGCAAGGTGTCGGCCAACTCTTCGCCATCAAACTATCACCGACACTACTATCGGAACTATGATGATTGCACTATCCAATTTCCACATAACAGTAATTTCGTGCGCAAATCAGTTTAAATATTTTTAGGCACCGACGAGATTACCATCATGTGAAACTGCGACATCTACAATCAAAGCACGTCTAGCAGATCGGTCCACTATCACGATGTCTAGTTTTTAAGCAACAATACACCTGTCTGTGATCATCGCCCGATCCCAGTAAAGCAAATATGAGCTATTATTGAGAACTGGCTCAGGCCTACGTTGGTAATAGGGCACCTCCAAGGTTACAAGATTATATTTCAAAGCTGTTGGTGGATAATCCTGGCTAATAGGTTGTGTCTGTGCAAATATTCGTTGTTAGCAAAACGAGAACAACATGAAGTAACATGTCTGATGGATTCACCAGGAAGGTGACACGCTCGAGAAATATCAAGCGTACCGTCCTTCAGAATGTACTTCCTGTAGTTGTTCGTCTTGATAACTTCGTCTATAATTGCACAGACAAAACCTTCGCTTTCCCCAAATAAGTCTCCGGAGCGGCGGAGCTATTACAGTGTATGTTAATGAAAACCAAATTAAGAAAAACCGATGGGTGTCCTTTAATTTACTCACTAAAGGCAGAATGGGTAATGACCATCTAGAAACGAGATGCAATTGCCCTATCTTTCACTTAGAAACCACACGGCCTAGGTAGTCTAAGATCCGGGATTAGAAAAATATACCCTCATCTGTTAATTAGATGAAACAATTTTTATAGGCTGATATCAATATTATGAATTTATGAAAACCCCCTCCTGATATGTAAACATTATCACCAGAGTAATCTGGTGGTGGTACACTGGCAATTACCAAGCAAATTACGTCACTGGTAAAACGGGTCTAAAATATTGAATGATAGGAAGGATAGAGAATTATTCAATTAATGAATGTTATTAATTATTATTATATATGTTATTCATTTATTATTTTCCTACCTACAAATTATAGTACACAAGACTATTACAATGACAATAAATATATTGTGTTTTCTTATATTTAAAATAACTATTCATTTTTTAACTTAATTTTGCATATTATACTTTTGAATATTTTAACAATGAACAAAATCAATAACTTTACAATGATGTATGTTAAAAAACATACTAGAAAAATTAAACTAAAAGCGACAGTATAGACATCTAATAATGTGCTCTCGAACCATGTGTTGTGCTTGGCGGGTAAAGAAGGTGGCGCCACGCCGTGTCGCGCTACGTATTCGGTCCAATAGATGGCGGTATCCATAATTGGTTGAGGCCGATCGTGCCAGAGTTTAGATATTCTTTTCGCGTTTTGCTGCATTCTGTAAAACAAATCTGGATATAAATTTTTGAACATGAAGCTCTTAGAAACCGAAGCAAGTTTATCGAAGTAATATTTTATATGTTAATATTTTTTACGTTGTTCGGTCCTTGCCTAGATGTAGGTACAAAATTATTTGTATGTTGGAAGCGAGGGTGGTTCAGTAAAATTCTCGCCTCTTGTTTGTCAACGTTTGCCAAACAAAGGAACATCTTTTGCACCGTGTGCGAAGTTCGTGTACCTTATATAGTTAGACTCCTTATATTATTGGCCGTGCCAAACCTAAATCCTTACACAACCGAAAAGTGGAGTGTAGTTAAACAACAATTTGCAATTTATGAGTGGCGCCGTGCGTAATTCCACGGTGAGCTTAAGTAAGTACCTTTTCTAGTGTGGGGTCCGATACAATAGAAAATGTATACAGCCCACCTTTTATTGAGACACGCAGTCGAACATCTCGACACGTATTTAAAGTATTTAGAGCTCTTAATATAGACGTGATAATGTAAAATTATGATACAATGTAAAAATGAATAAATACGTCTAACAATAATTTACAGTGCTGTAAGAGGCTTTACAGGACTCGAAGTCACATTATTCTCTAGTACCAGCCTTCTAAAAATGTACGATTATTTAACGACGAATTTTTAGGGTGAAGGATCCATATGTAAACTAAGCCTTGAGCTCCAGATATAAATTTGATAACTATACTTACTCTTCTGAAGCCATTTCTAAAATAGTATTTTTTAGATTATCGGCATTTATTTCACTGAAGTATAAGGTTTTTCCCAAACCAGCAGCTCTGGCTATAGCAGCGTTAGAGAACTGGTCTCCAAAGAACGGTATTGTGACCAATGGCTTGCCGCAGTGAGTTGACTCTGACAGGCTTAGCATTCCCCCATGGGATACAAATACTATGACTTTGGGATGACCTGAAACATTTATTATAAATTTATAATTATAATTTTAAACACAATTGTACTAACTTATCCTAAGCGGTTCTTTTTTCTTATTTTTTGCGTTGGAATAGATATACCAGGTGGCCATGGGTACTTAGCTGGTTTACAGGCAACGAATTTTATTTTATGGGCTAGAAGGTCATTCGCTAATAGGCCTGTAAAAAAGACTCGACAACTAATTTACTACATATATACATACTTTTCTTTTGTAAGGCTGTTCCATAAGTGTTGCAATAGAAAGAATGTAACAAGTTTGAGAGGCATTGTCGCTAGAGTTGTATTAGACAAGCAGAAGACTGTCAATGCTACCTAGTACACTGATGTTTGTTTGCCGCAAGTTATCCGCGAGATGAAAAAACTGCGACCAAACTGGGCAGTTGGCACTTGCACCATGATAACGCTCCTGCTCATCGAGCGACCATTACTCTGGAGATTTTTAAGCAATCTGGGCTTACTGTGCTGTACCACCCTTCTTATAGCCCCGACCTCGCGCCATGTGATTTTAGTCTCTTCCCGCTGATCAAGAGCCAGTTGAAAGGACGACGATTTGCAACTGATGACGAATTAAAAGTGCATGAGATGAGAACTATGCCAGTGTCACAAAGGATCAGTGGAAGATTATGTTTAATACGTGGTTTGAACGCATGCATAAGTGTATTAACAGTAATAGTTCTTATTTTGAATAAGTTTAATAAATAGATAGATTTTTGCAAGACTTATGGAACAATCTACGTATATTAGAAGAAGTGTGAAAGTAGCGCCAGTTATTAAAAAACGTAACTGTAACTAGAGTAGAGAGACTAGAGTAGTTTGGTCATGTAATACGTAGGTAAGAATGACATATAATAAGGAAAGTGATAGAAAGAGAGTGGATGGATACAAGAGTAGAAGTAGACCAAAAAAGATGGATGGATTGCGTAAAAGATGATATGGCAAAACAGGGTGTGAATGTTGTGATGACTGCTAACAGAGGAGAGTGAAAGGAGAGAACATGTTATACCGACCCCACATAATGTGAGATAAGGGCAGGAAAGAAGAAGATAATTCTCTTTTGTAAATAAATACATATTATACATAAACACCCAGACGCAGGACGGGAATCGAACCCGTAACTTCCTCAAGACTACCGAAGTATCTTAGCTGTTACGCCACGGAGACGCCGCTTATACGAAAATGTGTGAAAACTAACGAATATTCAAGAAACTCGGGCCTTAATACGAGTTTATAGTTATGATCGCTTAAACCCGATACTATCATCTGTATATCGCATATCGTGAAAACATTAGGTTCAATATGCTCACACTTATTTTTGATTCCTGCAGTCAATAAAATAACATTAATATTATGTATTTCCTCATAGTAGAGAAAATTATCTTACATCAAAATACATAAAAGTAGTATCTCAGGTCTTTTAAACTGTTATTAACAGCGTTTATTACAAAAGTTGCTATATTTATGGCATGTTCCTTGTGGTACGCTGTGAGAAGCGTTAAGTAGTTCTTGGATCATCATCATCTCAGCGTTCAATCCCGGTTGCAGCCCAAACTCTCGTTTCGGCGCCCGGGGTCCGCTTTCCGACTTTTTCTTCTCCACTTCGCACGGTCTTCAGCATCCCTGGTAGTGAGCCCATTGGCACGCATATCACCCTTTACGACGTCAAGCCAGCACTTTTTGAGTCTACCCCTCCTGCCGGGGCCCGGCAGAGGCGGCATGGCCATAGTTTGTTTTAAATGTTTTTACAATATCAAGTTGAAACAAAAAATTTAAAAAACTACATTCACTTATTCCCAAATGTTTAGTAAACACAAAATTAATTTAGTATTGTTTTAAATAAAATTTGCTTTTAAAATAGCATTCCTTTATTCCAAGAACATAATATTCTTACCATAATGAAACACCGGAATGAGGAAAATTAGAAAATAATCATGCAAACAGAGGAAATATTTTCTGCATTGGTATTCCACGCGAACAGATAAAATTTAACCTAAATATTAGTGTTAGCATGTGTTATGCAATTATCATACGATTAGAACTAAAATGGTTTCTAAATATATTGCCATAATAACCTTGTGTTGTGTTCCAGTTTAAGTGACTCGTGTTCCAGTACTTTACGCGAGCGGCAGCGTATCGCAGTGCCCCTGGCGCAGGGCTGAAGCTAGAGTCGTATTTGAGGTAGGGCAGCATTGGTTAAAGGTAGGGCAGAAGTAAAAATTCTACGATTCGCCATGTTATTAAAAATGCGAAGAACGGAAAATTTTAGATATCACTAAATTTTTTTTTTATCTCAAACTATGAACAAAATTTAATTATAATAATTTATCTTAGTGTTTGGTATTTTTAAGGTAGGGCATTGTGGATTTCAAGGTAGGGCATTGCTTCACAATGTGCCCTGGCGTCGCAAATATTCAAAGAACGTCTTAACTGCTTACTATTTATTATGAGGGTCGACAACCTTAGCAATTAAAAAAATATGTAGCAATTAGTTCTAAAGAAATGAATTAGATTGTTCCATTGATTTACTTGTGCCTTTTGCACTAGATAAGGAGGAGTCACTTGGAGGACTTGCCATGAAAAACCTACGTGATTTTCCTTGTCGCAATTTTAGTCCTACGATTCAAAATGATTTAATTGATTGATAATATATTACATTAAAAATCTTAGGATAACATATTTAAACCTAATATTGTCCAAAAATTGCCGAGTAGCCAGTGTTGACAGTGTTACTTAAAAACTTATATCAATTTTCTTCGCTGTTTGAGTTAGGTCAGTTTTAGTTTTATACTTGCGTTATGTAATGACTGGCAAAGCATTCAACCTTGTAATGGTACTTTGTAATTAATCTACGTTGTAGGTCTAATTAATCTTATGATCATGTCGTATAATTGACACGTAAAGATATCATTTTCTAAAGCGGAATCATAAAAGAGTCGCAAGACTATTTTAATGGCGATTATAACGGATGACTGCACTAATGTGTTATTTGGTGCGTGACATATGTAGTTTAAAGTTTGTCGCATAGGAAATCTTATCAAAGAAAGATTCCCAAAACGTCTGGAAGTTGTTATAGGAGAATGTTGCCGGCAACAGATAATTTTTAACAAGATCTCTACTCTATGGGTCTGCCCGAGCTACTTACTCTTTGTCCTTTCCAATCGTATCGTATAAATTGCACCCAAAAATATTCCTTTGAAGCTTATTTTTTTATTTTAATAAGGTGGAAATCACCCGACATAACCGCGAAAGGTGTCATCAAGGTGCAGGGGCGGAGAAAGAATACTAAACAACCCACCCTAACTACGTGGTAGGGCCTCAAGCCCGTCTGGATGGTGACCACCTTTGGTCTTAAGTATGCTGCCATAATAACCTTGTGTTGTGTCACTAATGCTGGAGCATTAGTGACCGAAGTTCCTGTATCCTTATGGGAGACCAGTGTGTTTGCGATGCCACTGGCGTTGCAAACATACATAGGCGACGGTAACTGCTGAACTCTAAGCGGGCCGTCAGCATGTCTGCTGTCCTAAAAATTTGTTCTTCTCGTAAGTCCAGCTCACATGAGAGTTAAGGAAACTAAATAAATTGTAGTACCAATCATAAAAGTAAAAACATGATGGACATTTTCGTAAGAATTGTTTAGATTACGAGCAACCGAAATTGCGAAACTATTTTTTTTATATTAAAAAAAAACTAATTATTTTGAGTACTGATATTTTTCACAAAACTTACATAAAATATCCAACTGAGAAAACCATTTTCCGATATATATTTTATCTTTATAATTTTCAGGCAAGGTAACATTTTCCATCTTCCATATCACTTTGTAGGGCAACGCCATGAATGCGTCTAAAAACTCCTGCATTTTTCGTTTAGACATCGTATTTGGCTTCAAGTTGGAGCCAAGGCTAAAATAAATTGCTCCATGATGCGCATCAGACAGAAACCGATCTATTTCCTGAAAATTAAAATGTAGGTATAAAACAAGAGGCATACTTATTCAGGTTTACGATTTTGCAAGTATTTTGTTTATTATTTATTATATAATCTTAATTCCTTAATATAAATTGAAAAGAAATATATTTTCAATCTTCCAAACCATACCAAAAGTAAATATATAAATAATATGGATAGAATATTTCGTAGTAATCAATAAATAATCTATACAAATAAATAAAATTGGAGGGTCTATTTGTAATATTAAATAACCGCTTTTTATTAAGTGCATTCGTACGGTATACACGGCACATATGCCAAAACAATATTTTTTACAATTTTTGTCTCTCTGTCTGTCTGTCTGTTTGTTCCGGCTAATCTCTGAAATGGCTGCACCGATTTTGACGGGACTTTCACTGGCTGATAGCTAAAATAATAGTTTTTGTTAAAAATGATAAGTTTAGGAAATTTTATATTCTAATTTAAGTTGAGCTCAGATTTATATCATCAATCATATGAAATAGGGTTCAGTTTAGGCTGGACTTTGTAGGTTTTATTTCTAATTTATGTTGACCTCACATATCCAAAAAATGCTGCCCAATCACTATTCCACGCGGACGGAGTCGCGGGCACAGCTAGTGGGCAATAAAATAGCAAAGTAATGAATAATAATTAGGCAAATGGTTGTTATTATTTTATATTTTATATAGGTTATTGCGAAAACTCATTATATAAATATAAACACTCATAAAATAAATATTGTGAATCGTATGTAGGGAATATAATCCAAACATTCATATACCGACCTGATCTACCGGTTTTGGTTGTCCAATATGTATACCCGCTATTTCCAAAAGCTGAGGTGCCTGTGGACGAGCACCGGTCAAAGAAAAATGTTGATACGAAAACATCATCTTCATTCTCTCTTTCGCTATTTTGTCAATATTCAAACGATTGTTTGGCACGTACTTATCAAACGCTTCATAGATTTCTCTGTGAACTATCAACTTAGTAAACGTATTGAATATTAGATTTTCAATGTAAGTTTCTACTTTTTGTAAAAGGGAGGGATTCGGCCCTGCCTTGGAGAAATAATACGAGTCAGCTGCAACATCGAACGGAAGTCCCAACCTTGGATAAGACGAGGGCAAAAGAACATGCGACGCTATCCCTATAATCGGCGCGTCGTACATAACACCAGCATACGCCAATTCACAATCACCTAAAAATTGTTCAACAAATATCACGTCATATTTGGCTCCGGAATTATAATGCTCATTGGCATTTTTACTCGTGAGCAGGAGTTCGCAGTCAGTTCTTACTGCTCGCGGGCCAAAGATTATATGTCGGTAGAAATTGATTAGATGTCCGTACGAAGAACCCACCGTCTCGTAATACTCCAATGGCGGTGTAGAACTCATTTTCACAGCTTGTAAATTAACAAATTTTAAATTCGGAACTGGATTCTTGTCTGGGAAGTTGTTCATCACGGTGACATTGTGTCCACGAACCGCAAGTTCGCGGAATAATGTCTGGAAGGCCATGTAGTGGCTCCCGAGTGGACGGGACACGATTGCCAATATATTGAATGATAACACATTGTGTATATACGCGAGTGAGGTTATAATAAATACAAGCTTGCACACAGACATTATAGGTCAACGATCTTTGTACTATAAAGATCCGACGCGACGGTCCGACCTGTGCTAAGCCTACCGATCGACTGTTCGACCACAGTAAATGTGAATGGTCGTGTAAAATATATATTTACACACTCGTAGTGACTAATCAAAGATGATAAATCATGGCTCTCGATGTCCTTTGTTTGCACACAAATATTTTCCGTGTATATTTATGTAGATACTCTGTTATCAAAATACGTGAGACTAACAAATTTTTACACTGATAAAGGTTTGACTCCAAACAGAATATTGCAAGATATCAATGGCCTGATATTTCGTATGATTGTGCCCGCGGAATTTATGTGTGTATTAAGATTTATTTCTGATAAATATAGCACAATACGGGGATAAATTATAATTTTATCCTCGTTTCACCGGTCATCCAAGGGTCCACCCAAGAAAAAAAATTATCACCCCAAATCCTTGCGCTAATTTACAGATAACAGTGGAGTGAATATATAGTATAATGAATACGGCTTACAATTCATATAACATTAGTCAATATTTGTTTAGTACAACGTTTATTTAAAGAAAGGTGCAAGATTTACCACCGCTAACGCCTGAGGATGTCCAGCTCCATCTTCGTGGCATGAAGATTAGAAATACTCTATTTTCTGGAAGGCTAGTACGTAGTGATTTAGGGATCAACTCACACTTCACATCATACTCCTCGCCATCTCTATTACGATAGGTAAAGAGACGGGTTCAGTATAGTGCGGTCAGTGTATATAGTTATACCTAATTACTTCCACAAGTGAAGACTAAGGTTTAGTAACTCCATAGTAAATAAACCGCTGATCCAACAAAGGCTAGGGAAACCTGTTGAACCTTGCACTATGTGTACCTAGGACAAATGGCTCGTTTCAAATATTCTTGCGCTATTAAATTCTGTTATCACTTACTATTAAATTTGAAGTTAGTCACTTACCGCCATTAACTCAGTGTTTGGTGCTATCGGGTCTGAAAATTTTTTTGCCGAGAAAAGCAAGTTCTAATAAATCTTTAATTTTCTTTCAAGTCTGGTAGTTTTATACGTTTTATGATAGTCGCTAAAGTTTTATATGCGATCGGTACTCTGATTTAACAAGTGTTATGTATTAATTTACTGTTGTATAATATAAATAAAGTATATATAATATCATATCAAATATTGAATATTAATTCAAATATTATATTTATTATTATATTTGTAAATTATTATTATATTATATAAATATTCAAATATTAATAGTACATAAAAATGTTATTTGCTTAAGCTCTCACTTTATGTAACCAAACCATATCGATCGTGTCTTACTCGTTTAATTTTTTATAAGAAGGTAATTGAAAAATGTATAATGTATGATAACAATAATGTTAAAGTCATTAGAAGGGACTAATACCTAAGGTAGCCTAGTTTAGGTATTGTACTAGCGTAAGTTTATATGTAAAAAAGATGTAGATGTCAATAAAGATTTTTTTTATTACTATTATTAAATAAACTTACGGAATATGTTACCTCTATTTCAAATCCACCGTTTTTAGAATGAACTAGTGTTGTACTCGTACCTCGGTCAGTGACCTAAGAACAATCTAAACATTGTACTTAAGCGAAGAGGATATATTTTATTTATTTCACATGTAAACGATAAATTCCTAATAAAATACATTTAATATTTCAGAAATCATGTCTAAAAGTGAAAGGGAGGAGAAAAGAACACCTAATGATATAAATAATCTGCCAACTGTCATCAAAATTATTAAAGTGAAAAATTCATAACTTTCGGTGCTTCCAAAAATTTTGCGTTATCAAAAACAACTTTGTGTCATCATAAAATACTGTGTAGGCGATCTCAATATTTATTTATTATATACTATAATTTAATAATTAAATTTATCAAATTAATATTTATATCAAATATTCATTTAACTATTCTTTATAAACAATAATAATATGTACAACTGTGCGACGGCGCAGCGCACGAACCAAAACCGGTTTTATTAATACGCAGCGATAAGAGTTACGTCCTTCTGTCGTAAATTTAGTAATAATTAACATAATAAAAGTAGCATTTTTTGATATGAGTTTAACTTAAACATTAGGTATATTAGTTATACAAACATCACCATAACTGACAGAAAACTATAAAATCACACAACTACAGCTAATTATGTTTTTGTTCGTAATGAAGAATGTAGTCTAGTTGATTATACCTAGTCAGGTCATAAATTCTGTCACATGTTTAATGTAAAATAATTGTAACAAGTTTATTCATTATGTAACCATTCATATACCAAAATGAACTTAACAAAACATAGATTCTTATGACATTAAAGTTTATTCAAAATGACCTCCGTGATTTTGAATACAAGCCTTCAATCTGCGCGGCCAGTTGTCTATCGCAGCACGAACGAGGTCCATGTCAATATCGGCGGCTGCCTTAATCAAGGATGTCTTGAGTGACTCCAAATTGGGATGAGGCTTTGAGCACGCCTTTTCCTCCAAGTGTTGCCATATCTTGTAATCTAACGGATTCAAATCTGGACTGGAGGAGGGCCAGTCTTCGTGCCGGATGAAGTCGATTTCACGCGCCGCCAGCCAGTCTTGTGTGCTCTTCGCTCTATGAGCTGGCGCCGAATCTTGTTGGAATACCCAGTGCCTGTTATTGAACATGGTATGAGAAACAGGTTCCACAAGGTTCGTCAGGACTGTATTTTGATACACAACAGCATTCGTTTTTACACCTTTCTCACAAAAATGTACCTCTGTTAAGCCCCAATAAGAAACTCCCAACCATACCATGTGCGAGGATGGAAAATGACCTCGTTGGACACGCGGAATACGGTTGCTCGCTTTTTCACTACTGTGTGCGTACACCTTATCATTTTGTTTGTTGTAGCTCTCTTCTATGGTAAACATTTTTTCATCCGAAAAAAGAATTTCCCGATATTTTTTTCCCGCGTACCGCTTCAACAAAGCGCGGCATCTCTTCAGTCTCAGGTCCATTAGACGAGCATTCAAACGATGTCCTGTTTTTCTTCGATATGCCCGAAGCCCTAAGTCTTCATTTAACACCCTTTTCACCGTGGTTCTGCTTAACCCCATCTGAAGGGCCAACAGTTTCTGCTTACGTTTGGGATTTCTTTGAATTCGTGCCTTCACAGCTTTTATCACTGCTGGAGTCCTAACAGACCGAGGGCGACCACTTCTTGACCTGTCATCTACACTAGAGTCTTCATTGTATCGTTTGATGGTACGATAAACGAATCTTTTGGTAATATTCAAATTTTTCAGTATGTTAAAAATTTGAATTGCGCGTAACCGCAACGATGCAACGCAATAACTGCAACACGGTCTTCTTTAAGCGTCCACTCCATATTTAAAAATGAGTAAAATTCTAAAAGTTATACATTTTTATTTTCATGAACAATTCGAAATTCTAATTCAATAAACTTTTTTGTGGCCAGCATTCTAAAAGAAAAGTTTTTACTGTGTGACAATACTTATGACCTGACTAGGTATAATAAAGACACAGGTTACTTAAAATTTAGATGGTCTTTAAAAGACGTGAAAATACTTGCATAACTAATTCGCAAAAGTGAATGGAAAACGTATCCTAAAAGGTGGGGTACTAATAAAATGGCTGTAGAATATTGGCTGCCGTTATTTAGGAAGGCGATGAAACAACGAATTGTCTTTAAGAAAACCTGACGCCACTAATTAGGCTCGCTCATCAGCGTTTATTCTATACATCTATACAAATAAGTAAAATTGGAGTGTCTGCTTGATTACAAATATTAATTAAAATACCCGCTTTTTACTAAGTGCATTCGGACGTATACACAGTACATATACCAAAACAACATTTTTTACAATTTTTGTCTGTCTGTTTGTTCCGGCTAATCTCTGAAATAGCTGCACCGATTTTGACGGGACTTTCACTGGCAGATAGCTTTTTTTTTTGTCTCGGGGAAAGATCTCTCTTGACGGGGCCGGAAAATTCCTATGATTTGGATGGAACCCACAGATCATTCTCAAATTTAATTTTTGTCATACTAGAACAAAAGGTTAGGGTATGCGAATATTCGAAATTTCGAATTGTTCGAAAGTTCTCAAATAATTCGAAAAACTCCGAATAATTCGAAAAATTCCGAATAATTCGAATTATTATGTTATTCGCAATTTTTCGAGTATTTTGTATTCAGATTATTATTTTACAATTATAATCAACATTATAACTATTTATAATAATTAATATGTATTTTATAATTACCTTTTATTGAACACTTAGAATTGCAATTGGATTCGCAGGAGAACCAAAGTAACCGACATAGCCCGGATGATTGCAAAACTGAAGTGGCAGTGGGCTGGGCACATAGCTCGAAGGACTGATGGCCGTTGGGGCAGAAAAGTCCTCGAATGGCGACCGCGTACCGGAAGACGCAGTGTTGGTAGGCCCCCCACAAGATGGACCGATGATCTGGTCAAGATCGCCGGAATAGGTTGGATGAGGGCAGCGCAGGACCGATCATCGTGGAGATCTTTGGGGGAGGCCTTTGTCCAGCAGTGGGCGTCTTCCGGCTGAAATGATGAACACTTAGATAAAATAATTAATTTTTTATTTTATTTTTATTGATGCACAAAACAAATTACAACCAAAGAAATTAAAAGTTTAGATATTCAACATAACAATCTGGATTGCAATTCAAAACAGGTGCATACAGAAAAATTGTAACAACAAATGCCTCAAAACCTTGTGTGTATATATTGATACACACATAACACACATGCACTGACACATACTCACACACAAAGCACGCATACACACTCACACACATATAAATTACTATCTAATTAAATCTAATGTATCATTAACTGGTCAAATATAAATTATTTAAGAATATGTTTTACTAATTTACAATATTTAAAAAAACTATTTTCAAATATATCAAGATCAGTGCTGTTACTTGCCAATTCATTATAATGTCGTGCCATTCTAACAATGGGATTAAAGTATGAGATGTTGTTTTTGTGAACTTCAAGTGCAAAAAGATTAGTGCAATGTGATCTACGCGCAATATATCTGGTATTAAAAGATATTTGTGAAATTAAATCACTTGAGTTTATAATATAATGTATAATTTTGTACAAATAGACTAAATCAAAGTATTTACGACGAATAGATAAAGATTCAGTTTTAAATTGGGCTAGTCTTTGTTCATAATTAAGATTATTTCGACCTGGTTTCAAACGGTGAGTTAATACCCTGAGACATTTTTTCTGCACTCTTTCAATGTCATCGATATGAACTTTATAATACGGAGACCATATTGGTGTAGCATATTCCAAGAGACTCCTCACAAGTGAATAAAATAAGTGTAATACCGAATAAGGATTTTTGAAGTCTTTGCTTGATCTGAGAACGAAACCTAAAAGTTGATTAGCTTTAGAAGTTATATATTGATAATGTGAATCACTTAAATGGCACAATACATTCATGTAAAAACGTTTAGTGGAAATCTTGTTTGTATTTATGCTTCTCAGCTGATCACTGAAGACAACCGTAAATAGTCTACTTCTGAAGTAAAATACTGTCGAGAGGAGAAGAGACCTGAAGATAGGTTCGATTCAAATACTTTTGAGTGCGGGTTCACGCTAGCTATCGTTCTTTCTATTGCTTTGTTGCATTATAAATTGCAAATCGTACAGATATAATAGAAGAAAATCACTAAGTTAATTATATTTTTTCATGAATAAAAAAATTAAGAATATGTATAAAAAAACTTACAGAAATTAATTTCGAGAATTTTAAAACGTTGCATGTGTATACCCGAATTAAACAAAACGATTTGTAAGGATTAAAAACTATTAAAAATTTAATCATCATTAATCATCTTTAATCGTCATAATCCTCATGGTTTTTCACAACATTTAATTGCCTCAAATCGTCGAGATAAGATTTATTATTTTACGATTAAAAACAATTAATGAGGATTAAAAATTTCAAATCCTCATGAATCGTTTTTATTCTCCATTCGGAACCAGAAATTGCAATATTATATTATGAATTTACGATTAAAGACGATTCGTGAGGATAAAAATTTAAAAAAGTATATTATTATTCGTAAGTAGAATATTTTGATACACGATGTAATGAAATTCAACAACAGAAAATCTAGTGATATTTCAATAATTCGCGAATCGTTCGAAGTATTAAAAAATCGAATTATTCGATGTTTTTCGAATTATTCTAAATTTTTCGAATAATTCGAATTTTCGATTCGTATTTATATTAATAATATTTATATTAGTATCGTATTAATATTAATATTCGATTCGATTTGAACGATATTCGCACACCCCTACAAAAGGTATTACAATTAAAACTAAAAAACAAGTTGAGTATACTGATGTGCCATCGGCCAAAAAACCGATTCCTCATAGTGAAACACTTCCTATACCAGAACCACCCCAGCGCTCCGATCTGTCAACTGAATCAGACGGAGCAAATAATGCATGTATCGATCCTGATTTTCAAGTAGCTTCTTTATCTGTCTGCCATAAGGAAGATAGACCACATCTACTGTCTCAAGGTGATCTCAATTATTTAGTTCGTGATTTACACTTGTCAAAACTACAAGAACTTTTAGGATATCGTTCAAAATGATGGAATTTATTGCAACCAAACACAAAAATAACTTTTTTCCGACATCGCGAGCTTTGTAGCTCAGCTTTTTTTCACAGGATAATGATCTGATATTTTTTAACAATGTGCTGTTGTGAATGTTTTTGAAATAGAATTCAAAAATGACGAGTAGCGTTTATTTACTATGATTCCAAAAGAAGTTTAAAGGCTGTTCTGTTACATAATGGTAATAAACTTCCCTCTATACTTATAGGTCATGCTGCTAACTTCTTCTTTCTCTTAGAAAATATTAAATATGATGAATTTAAATGGAAATTTTGTGTAAATTTAAAAGTTATTGCCCTTCTATTAGGATTGCAACTTGGGAGTACTAAATTCTGTTGTTTTATTTATAAATGGGATAGTACGGATAGAAAAACCATATGTTAAGAAAAAATGGCCCACAAGACGATCTCTCACTCCAGGCGAGAAAAATGTCAAATATACTTCATTACTACACTAATATTTTTGCCACCTCTCCACATAAAACATGGCGTAATGAAAAACTTCGTGAAATCAATGGATGGAAATGGTGCTGAATTTTTATACCTGTAAGAAAAATTTCTCAAAAATCCGGCAAGTGATCAACGATGAAACATTTAAAAAAAACTTAATGATCTGGAAAAGCCAGCTTGGGAATCATTTATCAAAATCACCGTAAATATTCTCGGAAATCACCGATCAAGTGACTATAAAAATATTGTCGAGGAGCTTTTAGCTTTATAATTATATAGCATTAGGCTGTAATATGTCCTATAAAATACATTTTTTACATTCACATTTGGATTTTTTGCCACAAACTTAGGCGCGGTTAGTGATGAACATGGGGAAAGATTGCATCAAGACATTTTTACCATTGAAACATGGTACCAGAAGAAATAGAGCCCAACTATGCTGGCGGATTACTGTTGGGGATTACAACGGGACGTAAACATAAAACAATACTTATGTTAATATTATTACATTGATAATAATCTTATATTTGTTAAGAAATTTGTAATTAAAAAAAAAACATCATATTACAATAAATCTTTGACTACTAATTCTACTCTACTTGACCTTGTTCCTAACAACATAATCAGTTGAAATGTTTGTTAGACGGAAAAACTGTTTTTTGGTTGACCAGTTTCTTTAAACTGTGTAATTTTTTTCTAATCATAAGTGTTTAGAAACAAAGTAGATATTAGTATTGAAAAATTCATCTTTCCACTAGCGGCGCTGTAAAAATATTTTATTATGGGCAGTTAAAATATTTGTAATAAATCACGTAAAACATTGAGAAGGTATTTATTATTCACAATAAATAAATAAAGTTAATACATTATAATAGAGAGCTAATTAAAATAACCTCTTCTGCACGATATAAAGACAGACAGCTAAAAAGAATAAAAATGCAAAAAACATTATCACTTTGTCCGTGAACTCGCGTCTTCCATATTTAGTTAGTAGTTTGCTTGATTGGGATATGGTGCCAGCTGTGTTTTCCAGTTCTGTTTGTGTACCCTAAAGGAAAGAATGAAAAATTTATTTGTCAAAAAAAAAACAACATCCATTAAAAATTATTTATAAACAATATATTCTGTATCATGCACAATTAATGCTGCGTTAGTAAAAAATGAGGTCGACAACTCAGCATTATGCTGTGCTGGGATCACCAACATATGTAGCTGTGGCAGCCGCACCGTTTACTTATAACAAATAGAAAAGGGCAGTCAATGAAAATAATATTAGTAAATAATTAATCATTAATTTAATTTAAAATAATTTATTTTTGTAGACAAAATTTGCTATGGGTTTTTTTTTAGATTTTAAAACCTGGTAACATTTGCTATAGCATTTGTCTGCTGGGCAGTGTGACCATATATGGCAGTTTCCTGCCATTTTGGCAGGATTCAGCCCTTATTTTAGGTTGTGGCAGGATGTGTGGCAGTTTTTAAAAATTCAGCAGTATTGGGAAAACATGTTAATTATGGCAATACATGTAGTATTGCCATAAGTTACAGGTATTCCCCTAAACCTCTCTTAGAATTTTTGTGTGACACTTAATTGTGAACTCTAATGATTCATTTATACGGTCTATAACTATAAAACTGATATTAGAGTGTAAATTCTTTTTGCAATGTTGTATGTACATTTCAATAAAATCAACCATATTCCATTCTTATAACCATATAACTTTTGTCTTTTATGCTGAGTACACGGCTATAAGGAGTATAAATATATAATTTGAGTGTGCTTTGGTAAAATGAAGCGAAAGTATGAAAGAGTGTACAGGGCAGAGCGGGAGCAAGATCCATTACTGTCATTGTGGCTTACTAAAGCTAAAAACAAACCTGACAGCGCATTTTGTAAGGCATGCAATTGTAAATTGCCATCGCGTCTATCTGCCCTAAAAAACATGCCTGTATAACAAAACAGAAGAAAAATATGGAAGAGTATCACTATAGGGGGTAGGTAGTCACCAGTGAATATCTTCTAATTAATTAATTTTATCGTATCAAACTAAAAAAAATATTCTTTGCGTTATGTGTATCTAATGTAGGTTTAATAGTCGCTAAAATAAAGTAATACCAGCAACTTCTGACTAAAAAACTCTTACTATTACGAGACTTTATACGTCCTTTTTCATATAGTAATGTTGTTGTAGGTTACTAAATTTTTCAAAAATTGTGTTTCGTTTTAACCAACTAAAAATGGTCAAACGGATGACTAAAGACATGTAGCGGATGAATATAATCTTAATTGTGATGTATGATCGACATTTCATATTAACAATATCAATAAAAGATATTATTATTATACTGGCATTATTTTGGCATTTTCATTATAAACTTTGGCAGGATTTGGCAGGATTCTAGTCAAGTTATGGCAGGATTATAAATTTTGAGATGGTCACACTGCTGCTCGGCATGTCATATTTAAAAATTAAGGAATGCCATCTGTCAAATATAAAAAATTAATACAGGTGTTTTACATCCTTGAATTAATATCAATTAATTAATTGAGGGACCCATTGCAAAACATCAAGATTGTGGGTCTGAGATCACAGTAAGCTGCATATGGTGGTAGACCCAAAAAACCAAATGTAGCTATATCTACTCATGTTCCAGTGTTAGCATAACAAGTGTCACGGATATACGATTGATTCAATCGAACCTTGATAGTATAGTCTCTGACAGTGTGACCGGTTTTTTGTAAGGTGGAAATGCCTGTCGCACCCCGCCGCGTGGGCGGAGAAGTAGTCTGACTCCCGATGAAATGCCTGTACGTGTACCCTTCTCTAATCTGGGGTACGCACGTCGCTGGTATACCCACTAAAACCACCCTGGTGTTCATTCGCGCGCCTTGTGTGCCGAGGCCGAGGGATGCGTTAACTAGTCAGGCCGCGGCCCTGACGGGGGCCGGCGTTCTTTCAGCCCGGCCTCTTCAAATCCTCACGCATCGTGCACGCGACTATTCACCCAACAGTGGGACTAGCCTAACCTCTATTAATTACTTGGTCTAATGATTATTATTTATACCAGATCATTGCACTATATCTTTGTAGATATTTAAATCTATAGACCTTAGTTGAAAAGTTATGGATTTTTGTAAATCAATTAATATACAGATTTTCAGATCGGGCGACCTCCGTGGCGTAGCGGCTTTTGCGCGTGGGATTGCCTGCAGGGGTTATGTGTTTTATTTCCCACTCGAGTATTAGTATTATTAATTATATGTATTAATTTATAAACAAAAGTATTTAAATACATAGACACCTTACTTTGGCGACATACTTAAGACCACGTTTGGTCTTAAATATGGCGCCATAATAACCTTGTGTTGTGTTCCGGCATTAGTGACCCAAGTTCCTGTACCCTTATGGGACAGCAGAGTGTTCACGATGCCACTGGTGTTGAAAACACACATAGGCGATGGTAACTGCTAAATTCTAAGCGGGCCGTTAGCCTGTCTGCAGTCCTACAGCATTTAAAAAAAAAGACATATTTTATGTAATTTTTCTCTATTGTTTGGGTCCACATAACATTGGCAGATGGTGATTGCCACTGAAAGTCAGCGTTGTATCTGACAAAACCGTTGCAACACTATGCTGAGTGTGAACCTTATTTGAGCAAACAAGATTTTAGAATTATTCACTTGTTTTTATAATGTGAAATTGTGTTTTTGTCTCAAAAAATTATATTTATTTATTTCTTTTACATATACTGTACAACTAATAGTATATTAGTATACACTAAACAACTAATAGTATATTAGTTGTTTAGTGTCACATAACACAAGCTCTTTGAGACTAGATGGCGCTGCATGAGTTGTATATTTATTTTAATTATATTTATAAACCTTATTTTTTTATCTCTGAGGAACAGCAGACAGGCTGACGGCCCGCTCAATAGTAAGCAGTCACCGTCGCCTATAGATGTTTGCGCACCGCGAACACGCTGCTGTCTTATAGGGGTACAGGAATCTGAGTCACTAACGGCGGAACATAATACAAGGTTATTAAGACCAAGGACGGGCTTCCAGACGGGCTTGAGGCCCTACTACGTAGCTAGGGTGGGTTGTTTTGTCGCCTTTTACGACAAGCCGACCCCGGCCGCAGAGGTCAGTATTCTTTCTCCGCCTCTGCACGGATAAAAAGGTATTTACATATAGAAAATAAATCAGTTTGCATTGAGCCGCTGTTTATTATTGACGCACCCCTTTATTATTGACGCACCCCGTACATATCACTTATATAGGTATTCATAAGATTAAATAAAACAACTGAAACTTGCTAAGTATATAAATTCTATTTTTCCGTGTCGAGGTGGAGAAAGAATAGGTACTGACCTCTGCGCTTAAAAGGCAACAAAACAACCCTACTACCATGTAGAAAACCTTATTTATTCGTTTAATATTTACACTTTAAAAATGTCTCTATTTGCTGAATAATCAGTCCATTATTACGCTGACACACTTATTTCATGTTCATCAATGTAGAAAATAGAACATGAATGTGAAACGAGACATTGATGCACTGTTTTATTATAGTTTCATGCAATGCAATTAATGCAGAACCCAATGTATTCATATATATATTACATATAACTAGTATTCCAAAGACTTGATAGAGCACATTAAAACTCCTTACTTGCACAGTGGAGCTAGACGACACCAAGCTGTCCAAAGTCACTTGACTTTTCTCAGTCGTATCAGCCAGTTGTCTACTTATCAAAAGTAACTGCTCAGTGACACCTATAAAGTATAAATAAATTATTACTTTTATCACCAATACATTAGTTTCTTGCTAATATTTACTTGGGTATTATTCATAAATTAAATATTATTTTGTCTGTTAACACAAACACAACACAAGGTTATTAAGGCGGCATACTGAAGACCAAAGGTGGTCGCCATCCAGACGGGCTTAGGGCCCAACCACGTAGATAGAGTAGGTAGTTTTCTCGGGTTTTACGACAGGCTGACCCCGGCCGCAAGGGTTACTCCGCCCTTCACAGATAAAATACATAATACAGTGCAATGCACTACAATACAAATAAGTAACAGTAAATTATTGTACCTGATGACATCTTCATCAATCCATCTCTATCAACTTTATATCTTCTGTTTCTCATACCAGAATCGTTATCATTTCCTGTTTTTAATAGGTCATTTCTTTGTGCTTTTTCTATTGCAAATATAGCACTTATATTTGCATCTTTGAACTCTCCCAGAAGTCTAAAACAAATACAAAGTTAGTCAAATTCTATAAATTGAATGATTAAAACAAAAGTTTTCTAGTTCAACATTGTATCCTCCTCCTCGAGTCGTAGTCCTCATGTCTGAGGGTCGTGACCAACACCCTCCAGTCTATCACTTATGGTAGTTTTCCACTGCTTCCTATTCTCAGCACCGTGCAGCGCCTCGTAGACGGATGTGTCTAGTGCGGTGCGAACTTGATCCGACCAACGCGTCGGACTACGGCCACGCGATCGGAGCCCTCGAGTTTACCGGTTACAACTAACTTTTCCAAGTTGTCATTGTCTTTTCGGGCAATGTGGCCGAAGTACTCCAGTATCCGCATGAGACAGATGGTGGAAAGCCTCGTCCCTATCTTTAGTTGCTGGAGTATGGACACATTGGTTCGGAAACATTGTATAATATTTTTTATAATAGCAATCTATTATAAAAACCACCTGGAATAGTGTCTCCCCCAAGAGGCTCCCCTTTTATCTGTGCATGGGCGGAGAAAGAATACTAACCTCTGCATCTGGGTCTGCCTGTCGTAAAAGGCGACAAAACAACCCACCCTTGCTACGTGGTAGGGCCTCAAGCCCGTCTGGATGGCGACCACCTTTGTTCTTAAGTATGCCACCATAATAACCCTGTGTTGTGTTCCAGTATTAGTGATCCCAGTACCCATAAGGGACAGCAGCGTGTTCGCGATGCCATTGGCATAGCAAATACCCATAGGCGACAGTAACTGCTAAATTCTAAGCGGGCCGTTAGCCTGTCTGATGTCCTACAGCAATTAAAAAAAAGAGGGATCACACAGTATTCAGATCACACACCATGCTTGTCTAAGGTTCAGTGGGTTAGACATACCAGTGATCTGAATTAGCAGATTTGCTAACATTGTCTGCCTTCACAGTCAGTATGTGGCAAGCACATGGACATTACATCAAGAAAAACTGCCTAAGTTGTATGCCATCAAAACCTGGACTTTCTTAGATTAACCTAGAAGTTATCAGTGACACACTGTAATAATAAACCAGTTATTAAGTATTATATATAGTATTTATTAAGTAAGTTCTCCACTATGATAGTCATGTCTTACATATTATTTTTTAACATCAAGGAAAACTGCAGAGACGTGGGTGTCACCGGAATGTGACATTGTGTGACAGGGGGGGGGGGCTGTGTAAAAAGCCTTGTGATGTCACATGTTAAGATTTAACACATTTTCACATGTTAATAAATGAGAATAACTTTTTTCTTTTGATTATTTTTAAATATGTATGTCCTTAAAACTGAAAATGTGTGACTTCACATCAAGGATTAAAAAATCCTAAAATTCGTGTGATTTATTTTATTGATTGCTCCTTAGCACCCACTGCTGCAGAGACCTTTCCTGTACCTTAATTGATTCTTGCCAAAATGGATTGGTGGGACACCTGTAATCTTGGTGTGGACTGAAAATGTGTGAAGTCACACATTTTCAGTTTTAAGGACATACATATTTAAAAATAATCAAAAGAAAAAAGTTATTCTCATTTATTAACATGTGAAAATGTGTTAAATCTTAACATGTGACATCACAAGGCTTTTTACACACCCCCCCCCCCCCTGTCACACAATGTCACATTCCGGTGACACCCCCCCCCCCCCTTAACATATGATGTAAGTTATGGATGACCCCTAATGAACTGTTATTATACTTATACTATGGACAGATTTTTTTCATCTCAAATCTTTATTAATCATGTTACTTAATCTGCTTCAGTTGAAGTTCAAATTTTCCATATTTTGCTTCTATTCATTCATGCAATTTACTTCAAGAATATTCAAGGAGAGTTGGGCAGATATTATTACTAACTTTTACTTTTATAACCTTTTAGATATCAAAATAGCAATTAATTATTACAATACTGCATTATTTTAATTGCAGAATTTCAAGTGATATACTATAATTAGCTATAGTATGTTTGAAAAATATTAGCATTTCAAACAGGTTAATGGAATAGCATAGCCCTGTTATAATCTCTAGTTAATCTCACAACTAAGGTAAGTCGTTATAATAAATTTGTAATATTTTATTACCGTGACAATTGCTGGTTCTGTAACTCATACTCCGTAGCATATTTTGGATCCCCAGATTCTTTTCCATACAAATCTAGACGCTCTAACTCATTTCTGAAATCCTCTATCTTTTTTCTTCCTTTTTCATTTAACTCATTTAGCTCTTCCATCGACTCTTTACACTCTAAAATATCCTGTAAGGGTATTAGGGAAAATTTTAGTTTTAACTTATTGTGTAGCAATAGAACGACACCAACAATTTATACTAAGCTAACTCATAAAAGTGTACTTTACAGTAGAGGCTTATAAAGGAAAAAATGTGATAACTTTTATATTAATTATGATACTTATTTGAAATTTGGTACCCTTAATAGTTCAATTAATTTATTCATTGTAACTTTGTTATTTTTGTATATTTCTTCATGAATTTTTTATTACATATAAAAACCCACATTTTAAGCAACTTGGCATAATAAAACAAATTTACCTAAAATTCGAGTTAGCGTAGTATAAATTGTTGGTGTGGATAATATTTTAATAATAATTGTAATGTATTTATTTCTATATCACTATGAATAATCACCTTTATCAGAATGAAAATATTTTTTATTATTATGGGACAGCAGATACACAGACAACCCACGTAAACTATAAGTAGTTACTGTCACCAAAGGATGTTTACAACACCGAGCGCACCGCTAACACACTCTGGTCAGTGTAACAGAACTGAAAATTAGTCCCTTATCCCAGATCACAATACAAGGATATTTTATTAGTGTATCTTGAGACTAGGGGTGATTACCATTCAGGCGGGCTTAGAGCCCGAACACATATCAAGGGATGCTTTTGTCGTCAATGCAGGGGTAAGCATTTTTATTCCTTCCTTGCACTGAAAAATCATTTAGTTATTACATTTACAATAAACCCAGCAAAAATAAGGCGAGAAAAAGGTCTGCACTAATTTCACCGTGTGCCAGTGCTCACAGTAGACCCTGAACGCAAAAACACTAGCTTTGTAAGCATATAGAAGCATTTCATATGATGAAGTCAAGTCACCCAAATAATAGGTTGGTTTGACTTCAGAATTGCTATTGCTATTTCTTGTAGCATATATGAAAATCTTACCTGGATAATAGCTTTCACCTGAAAGTGGTATTTAGCTAACATTTTCACAAAATGTTGGTAAGTAACATCAGGGTTTTCCAATTTATTGATCAGTTTATGAAAAGTCTCTGCATTACTGTCGTTCATATTTGCGATCATAATGAATATATTTAGTTATTTACAGTACAGTACTTCGATAGTTTGAAATTTATTTTTCGCCTACATTACAAAATATTGATTTGCTTGGCACCTCAATCAAGACATCAATTTGATTGATTTTGATTCTAATCCTCTTCTTTTAATTATTTGGCCAAGACGCTTTTGGCATTGATTTTGCCAATGTCGTAGTGATGAAGTGATTAAACGGAGATTTATTTATGCGAAAGAAAATTTAACCGGTTAATTCATAATATAAATTCTGAAAACCTGAGGACTACGCAAAAAGCATATATACGCATATACTAACTACCTTAAAATTATAAATAAATATTTGTTTATGCCACGCAAATCAGTGTTGCCGTTATGCCCGCCTAGTTTGTGGCTAAATCAAAGAAGAAAAGTTGCTAGAATTTAAATTAATTTGCCTAAAATTGGCTAAAAAGTTTTTAACTTACTTTATCCTTTAATTTAGCAATTCTATAACTTTGATGTAAAAAAAATGGGATAAATTAATTAAATAAAACAAATTCAATGATATTGTTAAATATTTAATAAAAATAGTTACAATTTAATACTTTAACTGTCATTAATTATCATCACCATCATAGCTGTTTCATTAATTACATACAATATTTGTTTGAAAATTAAATGTATACAAAGCAAAGTAGACTTAATGGGTATAAAAGTAAGGTACACTTTCATTCGATCGAATCTGAATTATGCTAGAAATGTAAACAATCATCGAGGAATCCCATATTATATTCGGTGGTGTTGCCAATAATTATTAACGATCATAACAATATAATTTTTCTAAAATCATTGAGTATTTAATTAGTATACTTCTACGAGTATCAGTAATAAAAAGTAGGTGTGTGATAATAATACTGAAAGTAGCTAGAAGTAGCTAGATATATTTTGGTGGCTAAAGCCGATTTATTTATGGCTAAAACTATTAAAAATCCGCTAGATCTAGCCAAAAAATGGCTAAAACGGCAACATTGACGCAAATTGGTAATGCGCTGACACTTTGTCAAATTAATGCCCTTGTTACGTCATCAGCAAAGAAAAAGTACAGTTAACAAAACGTAATACTAATAAAAACGTTATTATTAAAAGTTTAAAAAGGAAATTTGATGTGTTTTTAAATTAAAACTAAATGTTTGAATAATATTTAACTTTTAATCATCATCATTCATCACATTTTTGAAAATCTTAACTCTTCAACTCCACTCATATAATTTACATCAGACTCAGAATTGGTATCCGAGTCTGATGTCTCGTCAGAATCAGTATCATTTCCCGTGTTAATAACAAATAACTCGTCAACGAATCTATCTTTTCGCCAGTATTCTTCTTCCAATCTCTTCACATGATCTACCTCCTTTTTCCAATCTTCAAGAATGATTGAGTGAAAAGACTCTAAAGTTAAAGATTCGATCTTACTCTCCAATTGTTCAACATTCTTGTCTGAAACTCTTTGTTTTACGAGGTTCCAAATATATTCTATGGGGTTGAGGTCACAGTTGTACGGTGGCAGTCTAACGATTTCGTGACCATGATCAGCAAATAATTTATCAATAATGTATTTCTTCGGCGTTTGGTGATGTTTTATTATTACTTAAAATTCCGGTTTTGTGAAACATTCCAGGAACTCAATGTTATGGGCTTGGAACCACTCAACCATCACTTGTTTTTTTGAGCTAAGAGTCCATTACAACAATACTATTTGGTGGTATATTGGGTATAAGCTTTTATTGTAACCATTTCGTGAAATTTTAAGTATTCATCTGGTCATGATAATCGCCTGCTTTTGTATCCGTTATAAACATTAAAAGAGTGTTATTGACAAATCCTAACTCACTCCCACCATGAACTAAATCCAGCGGCGACCAGGGCTATCATTTTTTTTCTCTCCAACATCCGTATCGGACTGCCAACACTTTCTGACTTTTTTTTTATTGCTATAGAACAGCAGACAGGCTGACGGCCCGCTTAGGATTTAGCAGTTACCGTCGCCTATAGGTGTATGCAACGCCAGTGGCATCGCGAACACGCTGCTGTCCCATAAAGGTACAGGAACTTGAGTCACTAATGCCGGAACACAACACAAGATTATTATGGCGGCATACTTAAGACCAAAGGTGGTCGCCATCCAGACGGGCTTGAGGCCCTACCACGTAGCTAGGGTGGGTTGTTTTGTCACCATTTACGACAGGCCGACCCCGGCCACAGAGGTTAGTATTCTTTCTCCGCCCCTGCACGGATCAATAATCCCCTGCTTTTCATTAATCCGTAGATTCTTCCGCGCATTTCATCTCGTGAGCAAGTGGTCGCGATAGTGCCGCCACAAAAATATTATCAAGATACTTGCACATCAAGAACCACCATAGTTGCACATTCTACTGCCTGTTCCCCTCAGACCGAAGCCAAAACAGTAGTGAAACGATACGGGTTATAATTATTATAATATCTCCTTGTTATGCTACTCAAAAGGTAGCAAGAAGAATTACTCCTTCTGTTATGATATCCTGTAAATAATTTACGGGAAGGAAAATAAAAATATTTCAATTTCAACTAATGTATTATTGTTCTGATGCGAGTACAAGTTCATATTTTTAAGAGAATCCTTCGTGTACAAACGTGAATACTGTCTTCGTGTCTCTTGAGTATTCTTTGCATTTCTTCTTCAACGATTTCACTAATTTCTTTGGTCCACAGCAATACAAATTTAAACGATCTCTGAAACAAGATTAAATATCAAATTAATATTGTTTTTCTCCAATTATGTTTTCAATATTAGTCAAATCAATTTTGACGTAACCTTCCTTGGAAAATTGTAACTAAACCCATTTTTATTGAAATATAAGAACAAAGATTATGTGTAAAACACTAATTTATATACATAATACCAACCAATTCGTAAAACCATATTCAATCTTATCATCCAATATATTTTATTTTAGTAATAGTCGAGTATCTGCAACTCTAATTTTATATTAATGATGTCTATTTATGATTACAGTGGTACATTATATTGACCTTACCTGGGGTATAAATGTACCCAATATCCAAACACATGATCCCAATGTGGTCTTCCATTTCTTACCCTGCAAGCTAGTAGAGGATGCTCTTTTAAAATGTCATAATCTTTCGTAATTTGTAAATTTACGTCTCCATCCTTATTATCAAGATTTCTTTCAAAATTATTAATTTTAACATTATTATTTGACAGTTCACATACTGCCGTTTTTGTTATTGAATTTACTTTTAAGTTATCCGCATTATCATTAAGTTCAAAAGAAATTAGAGAATTATCCTTATTAATTGTCAAAACACCTTTTGAATCTATTTTAGGCTCATTTCTTTTAATACTTAGAGGATGAAAGAGAATTTCATCTGTATTATTTCTATTTAGTCTTATATTTTCTTTGTCTTGAACTGTAGAAGTAAGATTTAACGGAGTGACGGCCTTATGAGAATAATTAAAACTTACTTCTTTATGATTTTCACCCTTCGACTTGTTTCTTTTTAAATTAGGCGTAAGAAGTGTATCTATTTCGACAGTTTCACCAACATATATAATTCTACTTTCATTTCTGTTTAAATATGGTGTTAAATCATTTACTTTTCCACCTTTATTGTCGTCTTTAGTTGGAAACTTCGGTTTCAAATTTGGTGTCAATAATGGTGCCATTTCACTAGAGTCATTTGATTTTTGTATCAGACAACTGTTTCTATATAAATTTGTGGTATGGATAACTTTTAATTTGGAATCATTTACTGGACTTCTAATTTGGCTGTTATATCTACTAATGATTGGATTGGCGCGAGTTGCTTTTCGGTTGTTGTCTTCATTTAACACATGTGAATATTCTCCTTTGTTATTTAATATTATTGTATCAGTTAATTCTTTTCCTAAATTATTTTTATTTCCAGTTACATATAATTCTAAATGTAATCTATCAGGCCTGTTAGCGTTCCTTAGTTCTCTAATTGTTTTGTTCGCAAGTTCCGCAATCCAGATTAGTTCTTTCTCATGCCTGACTATCCATAACAGATGAACTCTACCTGGTGACCGACTTCGAGGATTTCTGAAATGAAACGAACACTAATAATTCATTTAAAGCATTCAATTTACTAATAAATAATCATTAGTTTACTGTAAGTTAGATGTATGTTAGTTAAATATATGTACATAAGTAAATAGCAAAACAATTTGTGATGATTAAAACGCTATAGTATTTTAAAATGTTTCGTATATATCTATCTACATATTTGTTAAGGTATATAAACTAAGCCTTTTCAGAAGTATATAGATATTGTTAATACAATTTTAGATAGCTTAGATTAAGATAGCTTATAGGAATGTTACTATTAATTTAAATCCTTAGTTCCCAAAGTGGTCCAGGTGGATCTCCAGGGGTCCACGGGAGACTCGACGATGTTTGACATACTCAAAAGAAGTCCTTTGAGTAACAACACTGTACAAAGACGTACTTATGAATTGAGCTCTGATATTGAAAGTTTCGAAGTAAGTTAGTAAGTTAAGAAGTAAGTTTCGGATGCAGAAAGAGAGGAGGATTCAACCCTTAGAACCCTGTCGATCCGCGCCATTCCGGCCATGAACTCTTCGACTTTACTAGTCGCGCTTCACAAGAAAGACGTTTTTCCTTTATTTTAGTTTCATAAATCACTCACGGATCACCGTATTATTTGGCTGCCTTCATGTTCGCGATTCCACTGGCGTCAAGAACGAAAGAGGTCAGTGGCCTGGCTGCCGGTGAAGAAGCTGATTGTTACATACGAAAAAGTTATTTCTCTCTTTCCAAGAGGGAGGAGGTGGCGCGCTGGGTCCACTCCGGACTCGGCGACGGTAACTGTAACTCTAAGCGGGTCGTCGATTTTACTCACTTTTTGTATCAATTTTAGAATTTCTCGAAAGTAAAGATCCAGATTTAAAAGAAAACCGGATTAATTTGAAAGCAGAGATCGCGTATGTGACAGGTTTGTTCCAAAAATTTTATAATATTAACGTACAATTACAAGGGGACAGCCTCAATTTAATAAAAACAAACGATGTAAATTCAGCTTTTCTAAGAAAATTTAAATTTGTGAAGCAAAATATTAGTCGGGGTGAATTTTCTCAGTTTTCAAACTTGTCTCAGGTAGAATGCCTTGATGATAATATTTAGACATACGTTCGACATTTAATTGTCCTGCATAATGACTTCAAAAACAAATTTAAAGTTATTCTGACGATGGAAATACCACCATGGATCATAAATTTATTTGATGAAACGGAAGTGTAGAATGTGATATTACAAGATGAGCTACTCGAGCTTAGCACTAATGAGGACCTTAAGGTGAAATTTATAAGAGAGTATCAAACATTTTGGATGCAGGCAGAAATACCCGAAAAATGAATATCAGGAGCAGATTGAATATCACGGGACGGCGAGATTTGCGGTTGTTCCTAACAAAACTGAAGCCAAATATTAATTATTTGCTGTCAATCCATCAAGTACATCCCTCCCATTAAAATTATGACTATTTTGTGATTGTCATTGTAGAAGTTACGTTACGTTATTAATGTTTAATTTTAATTATATTACGACTGTTATCATATTACGATGTAATATTGTATGTAACATTAATAATTAAAAGTGTAATATTTACATATTCGAATAAATACAACACAAAAAAATATACTATATTTCCTTTTTCTTTTTACCACTCCGAATGGGGACTTTTCTAAATGAAATAAGTGAGAATTGATTGGTTCCTTGTGCTGTGAGTAGATGTCAAAAAAGTAAAGTTGTATGGAATCATTTTTTTGATTGGCTAACTTTACTTTTTTGACATCCTCCCAGCACAAGTAATTAATTAATTAACCAATCAATTCTCTCTTTTTTTCGAAACCTATTAATTTGTGATTAAAACTCAGGCGCAACGCAAATTTCCGTAATAAGATGTAATCTTCCCATTTTTTGAGAGTTTTGAGAATATGGTAGAAATGTAGCTGCTGCGGGTCTACCGGAACCAGCTAAATTTTGAAAGTGATCTATGAGAAAAAAGTCTGGGAACCTCTCATTTAAATCAACATTTATACCATTAGGTGGGTGGACAATACATTGCCGATCTCGAAAGATTATAATGACGCCTCTTTGAAAATATGAATAGTCTAATAAGCACGAAGGTTCTAAAGACATTTTTATAATTAAATAAAAACGTGTGCGTCTCGGAATGCCCGACAGAAGTGATAACTTTAACTTAAACTAATCTAAGTTGAACTTATACCGTCCCAACAGGGGTGAAAGCGGTCGTATGGCAGAGACGTTAGCCGAGAAGTTCTAGGAGTTTTCAAAATGCCTGTCCCATCGTAGGTGGAGGCAGCATCTTTACCACACTAAGGCCTTGAGGACGTCGCGAGGTACGGGAGTTTACTTGGCAGCCGGGGGAACTTGCCACCGTGATCTAGTCGTCGCCTAGCGCCATCTAGTGATGGCGTAAATAAACACCGTGTTACAGTTTATTAATATGATAATGTAAGGAAAGGTTATTAATAAAACCAAAAATAATTCAAATATTACTAAATTTTACGAATTTCCATTTTTTCCAAAAACTGTTTCAAAATTATATTAAATTAAATTATTCCCTAATGTAGATTCTTTATAAAGAACTTAATAGTTGAGTTTTATAAAAACCCAACTGTATCTTATTGTAATACAGTCGCAATTCGAATAGATCTAGCGCTGTGGGTTAGAGTGAGAGCAGGAGCCTGCTTACCGCTGCTGTATCAGTGAGAGAAAGGGAAGTCAGACAGACTGGTGCCGTAACGCGTTACATAAGGAAGCGGTTTTTACCCTCCCATAAGAAGTTATCACTTCAAAAACTGGTACTTAAATATTTCATAAATATCAAGTAAGCATAACGTTCTAATATTAAGATGGCGGGTCAAAGTGGTGGCAAGCTTTGGAGTGTTAAAAATGATAAGGCTAGAGCTCTATTTAAACTTACATTAACATATCATGGAGTAGAGACACAAAAGGCGTAATCCCCACACCGGCAGCTATACAAATCGCAATATCATTTCTTCTTACACCCTCCATAGGACTTGAAAAGGGACCATCTACTAGCAGGCTGAAAACAAACAGACATTCATAAATTCGCGAGTCTATTAATTAGTACATTGTTTTATTTTGGCATGTTTACAATTTTTTTATGAAATAATTAGCAACTATAATCATATTTTATTTAGTTGTAAGTAATCATTTATTTTCTTATTTTGTTTACTAGATGTATCCGGATAGCGTTGTAACGCATGTAGAAAAGTAGTTTTTTTTAATACATGCCATATTGATGTTTTAAACAAACATGCATTTGTATTTATATTCAAATAATCTATACTCTATACAAATAAATAAAATTGGAGGGTCTGTTTGTAAAATTAAAATAACCGCTTTTTACTAAGTGCATTTGGATGTATACACGATACATATACCAAAACAACATTTTTTACAATTTTTGTCTGTCTGTCTTTCTGTCTGTCTGTCTGTCTGTTTGTTCCGGCTAATCTCTGAAACGGCTGGACCGATTTTGACAGGACTTTCACTAGCAGATAGCTGATGTAACAAGTAGTAACTTAAGCTACTTTTATTTCAGAAAAAAAATGGTTTTAGTTAAAAGTGATCAGTTTCGGATTTCTTATAATCCAATTTAAGTTGACCTCAGATTTATATTATCAATCATATAAAATAGGGTTCAGTTTAGGCTGGACTTTTAGGTTCGAATGCAGTTTGTATATTTCATTTATTTATATTTTAGGGTTTATAGGGATTGTAATCCAAAACAAACCATAAGATATAAGTATCCAAAAATGCTGCCCAAAGTCACTATTCCACGCGGACGGAGTCGCGAGCACAGCTAGTATATAATTATAAAACTACTGAATTACGTTAAAACATTCGATGGTTGGATTAGTTTTTAGATATGCCGATATTAAATACAGAATAGTTCTCATTTGTGTTACATTCCGAGGACACGGAATCTTTATATGTATATTATACTCCCTTTTATTATATTCCATGACACACAAATGTGAAACTAATCTACTATTAAAGAAAATATATATGCATCCTCAATAAATTTATGTTACTTAGATTACAGTATTGTGGACTGATCTTAGTATCCCTCCCACATTTATATTCAGGGACAGTAATGAGAAACATAAAAAATACACTCTAAATAATAACATCACAAATAATAATGAAGCGGAAGTTTATAAAATTATGCATACCTAACTTTATTTCGTGCGCGCATCTGTAATAAATCTTGTAAAGACTCAGTCCAATCCCCTTTTACTCGTATCCAGATTGTAAAATTTCTTTGGTATAACGTAGGAACCTGGTAAAAAGTAATAAAGACTAATAGAATCAAAAAGAGTTTTAATGGTAAACACAATTTCTGATGAGAACATGCGGATGGTACGTTTGTGAAAAATAAATATTAATTAATAATAAAACTACTTTAATTCCCTTTTTTTTTTATTGCGTAGGACAGCAGACAGGCTGACAGCCCGCTTAGAATTTAGCAGTTACCGTCGCCTATAGGTGTTTGCAACGCCAGTGGCATCGCGAACACGCTGCTGTCCCATAAGGGTACAGGAACTTGGGTCACTAATGCCGGAACACAACACAAGGTTATTATGGCGGCATACTTATGACCAAAGGTGGTCGCCATCCAGACGGGCTTGAGGCCCTACCACGTAGCTAGGGTGGGTTGTTTTGTCGCCTTTTACGACAGGCCGACCCCGGCCACCGAGGTTAGTATTCATTCTCCGCCCCTGCACGGATAGAAAATCCCTTCAAATACTTCTCTTATAATATTTTCATCTTCTTCAAGTAGAACATTTCAAGCTTTCTCTTCGGAGAGTGTGTTATCCTATTGCGTTGTCATATGATAAATCCTCTTTAAACCCATATAATATGGTCACATAGTTATCCAATAGTGCCATCTCATTTCTAAGATATCGTAAAAGACAACGGAAGGACTACCAGTAACGGTAAGTAAGACTATCAATCAGCATTTCTTTCCAAGGTTGAAAATTTTCAGAACAAAATTTCAGCCACATATAATGAAAATACTTGGAAGAATTTAAACGAGTTTCCTCATTACATTTAGGAATAAATGTGAGTAATCTTTAATCAAATTTCCTCAAAAAATCTCACCTTAACAATCGTGAAAGGATGCCACTCAATGACTGACACATCCAAGCATTGCAACAAGACGTATTGTCCTGCACGACACACAAACCCATCGTGTGGACAACTTAAATTTAAACTAATACATCCACCGGGCATCAGGGTTGCCTGGAACATTGAAATAAATAAAATACATGAACTTGGGTCACTAATGCCGGAACACAACAAACACAAGCTTATTATGGCGGCATACTTAAGATCAAAGGTGGTTGTCATTCAGACGGGCTTGAGGCCCTACCACGTAGCTAGGGTGGGTTGTTTGTCGTCTTTTACGACATATCGACCCCGGCCGCAGAGGTCATTATTCTTTCTCCGCCCCTGCATAGATAGTAACCCGCTACCACAATCAAATGTCTTCCAGACTCCAGAATAGTGGCTCTGGATGCAGTTGCATCCAGAGCTTACTGTAAGAAGTATGAATATAGCTATAATATGATCAGAATTACAAAATAATGGTGCCGTAATTAATATACAAGAAAAGCTATCAAGATCAAAAGATCTTGTTTTAATTTCTATATCTAGACATAGATATTATAATGAAATAATTTAATATATAAAAAAAGGAAATGAGAAACCACCCAATTGATTGAAATTTAGCTACTTATCGACCTATTTTCAGAAATTTTTAGAACACGTTCCCTAACTTTTATAATTTACACAAAACAAACATCGTGTTTAAAGTTTTGTTAAAAATTAAAATGAAAAATTATATTTAATGAAGTAATGACATACCTACATACATTTCGTGATAAGATTGAAAAGTTTATAATATTTAATTCTGGCTACCAGCTTATTTGTAACTAAACACGTTCTCATTGAAAACTCCCTGTCCAATAATATGATATGCGACGTAAGAGGATTATGCAAACGTACATCGTTTATCGGATTAATTCGTTAAGGACGTAAATGTATTGGACTGTCGTACAGCAATACTTTATTAAAAAATTTAATTCAACTACTATACCGGCACGCTATGATGGCTGTTTTGACGCTTGTCCACTCATGAAGTTTCGTATTAATTAGTACTTATATTTGCAGGAGCAAATTGCTGTTCTTTATTGTCAATAGCGACGTGCAGTTATTGACAATAAAAAAACAGCAATTTGCTCCTTCAAATGTAATTACTAATTAATACGAAACTTCATGGAGTGGACAAACGTCAAAACGGCCATCATAGCGTGCCGGTAGCATAGTATTAATATTTAACAACTTGAAAAATACAATAAAGTTATTGACCAAAATAAATACACATGATTTAGACTTGGCACGTGTATTTCGTATTTTCATATTTTCTTTTGCCATTGGTAAAAAAGACGCACAAGTTTAGAAGCTGTTTTATAACATCGAATCGATCGAAACATCGCTGCTTCGGATAATTAAATATGTAATAATAAACTTATTTAAGTACTTACATTTAAAATTTGAACCCTTGCACGATTTCGAGTACATATCCTCCACGAGAGATCCATAAAGTAGCAAGTCAGTGGCAACAGCATCCACAACCATGCCTGAAGATGAAAAAATAATTAAAATAGATATAAGTCATCAGATGGCAGATGCACCTTTAAAACCCAAATTTAAACACATATTTCATCACTATTTTTATAGCTCTGTGTCCAAGAAGAAAGTCACAGGAATGATCTTGAGATTAAAACTCGGTATCTAAAATGCTTATATACAAGATAAAACGCTTATGAGTAAAAGAATTGCAAAGACTGAAAACAGCGCTGCTAGCTTCCGAGATGAATTCAATGCTTGGCTCACTTTTCTAGGGCATTTTTTCCTAAAGCAAAGCAATGAATTGATTAACAAATTTCAAATTATGAAGCGAACAATTTTGGGCAACAACAGAGAGTAACAACTCTTAAGGATAACATCCGGAATGAGGAAACCGGAAGAGAATTAAAATAAACAAACTAGCTCGTAAAAAGCAAGCGGAAGTGGTAGTGAGTGGTAGACTGGTCATGTTCGTCGTAGGATCGATCGTCGATGGAACAAAAGAGTCCTGGAGTAGAGAGCGCGTCTCAGCAACCGTAGTGCAGGACGCCTCTGGCTGACGGCTGGATGGGAAATACAAGGAACCGGGATTTGTGGTACAAGATTGAGGTGATGACGGTATAGACATCATAGAAAGGCCCTATTTTGTTTCTATTGAGAACCACATCACTATTGTTTGATATTTGATGCCAATAGTTTATTGCTGTATGTCGTAGCATATTACCTACTATTGTTAGTTCGTCTTTTTTATAAGAGTAATAACAATCTTACTGTCATCATAACTCAATTATATGTTATAATAATATCTGAGAACTCTAATATCTATTGTAAATCTCATGAATGTTCCTTTAACCAAAAGCTAGGCGCAGCTTGTACTGAATATTGTCCTCGTAAAGTTATTATTAAAGTAAGGAAATTCAATATTGTTCGGACAATAGAAATAGACAAAGGTCAAAGTAGGTAAGATGCATTATCACTGTCATAATTCATGGATTCCAATATCTCTCTATCTAATATATAAAATTCTCGTGTCACAGTTTTCGTTGCCATACTTCTCCGAAACGGCTTGACCGATTTTGATGAAATTTTGTGAGCATATTGAGTAGGTCTGAGAATCGGCCAACATCTATTTTTCATCCCCCTAAATGTTAGGGGTGACCCACCCCCAAAATTTTTTTTTTAATTTTTTGACATTTTATTATTTATATGGCAGAACAACGTTTGCCGGGTCAGCTAGTATACTATATATATACAGCAAAGTGTGTTCCCGTTCATTCAAGTATTCCAGAATCCCAAAATATTACTTTTTATGACGGGAATTTTTATAATTGATGTGACTGTAACTAGTATGAACCACTCTAATTATGAAGCTCATTTACTTCCCTTTTCAATCGCATACGACCATCAGTAATGGTCATCGTCGGTCATTAAACACGATTCTTATCATTTCAGGTCAAATTTATTTATGGCAATCAATATTTTCTACATAAGATATTTTTTTTTTGTTTTTCTTACAAGTTTTTCATGTCTGTTGAATTTGACGCTTTCACTTTAATTTTTATTACAGACTATTGTGGGTAGAAATATAATGAAATAAGAGAAGTTGAAAATTATAAATTCCGCTGTAAATTATAGTTTTAAGGCCTAGTGCAGCTAAAGCTGATATGAAAGTAGCGGTTGTAGACGAATTTAAGTATGCTGAATTAAAAATTAAATATCTTTAGCGACTCGAGTCAGTCAGAAACAGTAAAATATTCAAAAACTTAACTATTACCTAGCATAGTCCCAAATTATTTGGTAAATATATTCTAAAAAAAATTCACTGATGCTATTGTGGGCCCATCTAGATTTAGCTCATATCGTCATAGTCGTAGAATAGTGACTTATCTGACATTATGTATATTAAACTTTACAGGGCAGCCATTTGAAAAATACACAAGCGTGATTTTACTATGCACTCCAATCAAATCTCTGTTTTTACCGACAGATTCGTTTAAAATCCAAAATACATATAATTTTTTCTATAATGTAGCAATAATATTTCGACTATGTAGTATCCAAGTATGGTAAAAAATGATATTCGTATTTTTTTCAAAACCGACATTATTCTACGATCATGACGATTTTGACGGCCACATTTCACACACAGAAATAGTTCTCCTTGGCTCGGCCTTCCATATTACAGACCTATTCTGTTTACTTTGATGCTATTATGTGGCAATTTCTTTTCTTAATCAAAGAGCCACAGAAAAATAGATGTGTCTATATTTAGTTTTAACTAGGACGACTGCCATTTATTTACCTTCTTTGACGACTCACTATAGAAGTGGTGAGATAGTCCTTTTATATATACATATTGCGAGAACTTAACGGACAACTTCCTTCCTTTTAACCGATAAGATAGGAAAGCTTTTAATGCACTAAATGAATTTATTATCTACGTTTTAGACTAGCTTGGGTCGGTCCTCAGGTGCAAAGCGGGTGTAATTAGGTCACGTAAGTCCATAGTGTCTAATATACTACCTGTATAAACTTATTCGTGTTAAATATTTTAAATCATTAGTGCTTTAAACGCTTATGAATTAATTAATGATGTTCTGAATAGCTGTTCTAAATAAATATATAACGACGAACCGTAACGTACTCGTATGTTTATAATGGATGGCGGAACGAATAGTTTTAAACGTTTTTTGTGTCTGTCAGTTTATTTATTCCCGCTAATTTTGAAAACTTCTAAAACAATTTCGTTGACAGATGATTATTCACCATTAAAAAGACTAAGGAGTATATAAAGCTAAATTTGTTTTAAGAAATTAATACATATGTAGATACGTTTTAATGTTTACTCGTATCATATATCTTATATAACATAACATTGGGAATACTATTATCTCCGTATAAGTATAAACCCCTTAAAGATGTTGGGGTGGGTTCACATTATTTATCCGCTAGAGAAGGATATGACCACACGAGCTCCCTTGTTGAAGATCAAATGGGCAACCACTAGAGCACATACGCTACTTGATTTAAAAAAATAACATTTACGTATACTCACCCGTGATTCGATTGGAACAAATTTAGGCTGGTACACGGACATGTCTGACATATTTTCAAAATGACTATGATAAAGACTAGAGTCATCATCTAAAACCTGTTTCTTCAACACGCCGCTGAAAAAAAAAGTAAATAAATCAAATAACAGAAATATTCTTAAATAAATTATAAACAATCTACAATTCAAAATAAAAACAAAGATCTAGTAGCGATAAGCCATGATTTTTTTATTTTTCAAATAAAAAATTATATTGGATCTAGCAAAAAAATTAGTCATTCTTCCTCAAATCAAATCAAAATCATTAATTTCAATATAAGATTTTACAGATCTAACACAAAACGCTGGCTAGAGAAGAAACGGCGAAAGGAACTTCCCAGCGAATTTCTTTTCTAGTCTTATTTTATATTTTTTATTCTGTACAACTTTAATTACAAAATGAAATTGAAGGGAAAAAATATAAGTTAACATAATGGCAATACAATTATTATTATTCCCAGTCTGTGCGGTCGTCAATGTAATATTTAATGGTGTAATATGCTTTCCCACACAGACATTGGTTAATAGCTTTTTTAAACGTATTTATATATTTTAACTTTCAAGTCTTTGAATCCTCTATAGGATTTTATTGTAAAAAAGATTACAGACATTAGTTTCCCACGTAAGTATCCGGTTGCCGTAAAACGTGGACGTACCAACGAAGCCGACACTCCTGCAATTTATCCGCAATGTCACGGACATGATGACCGCTGCGAATGCGGGAGTTTGGAGATCCTAACGCGGTCGTACCGCGTTACTCCATACATCCACCGCAGCATATTCATCTCCGTGACACGCAGTCCTTGCTCTAACACCGGCCATGCTTCACAGCCATATGAGGACAGGCATAACTATGGTTTTATAGACCTATCCCTTCAACTTTACCGGCATCTTGGGATCACAAATGACACCAGTTATTTCACGCCATTTGACCCACGTGACAGTAATGCCTTGACGTCGCAATCGATATCACCAGAAGCGTGAAATACAGATCCAGGTTTGCAAATACAGATTCACTTGGTCCGTGCGCTCGACCGTGTCGCCGCCTATGCGTACAGGTGTTCGATCTGTGGAGTTACAGGCCAAGTACCCGGTCTTCGCTACATTGAGTTTCAGACCACTGTTCTCAAGCGACTCCTTCCACGCCTTCACGCGTCGCACCAACCTACCCCTGTCCGCATCTGCAACCTATATCTCGCAATATGATTGTCAAATGGGAAATAACAAATAATCATACTCGCATGCACTGATACAATTCGTGTCGACAACAGTGCTACAAAATGTATGCTAATTAGAAATTATATTTTGATTAAAATGAATGAAAAGTTTACAATCATAGTTCAACAATTTCAACTCTGCTTCAATTCCTTGTGACTTATTCTTGGCAATAGAATTTCAAGAAGAACAACTTGAATTAAAGAGGCTGACTTTGGTTCTATTTATAATAACTAGCTGTGCCCGCGACTCCGTCCGCGTGGAATAGTGACTTTGGGCAGCATTTTTTGTGGATATATCTTATGGTTTATTATGAATCGCGATGCAGCGAGCGGCCTTGTGTCGCCGCGGGCGGGCAGCGGCTGCGTCGCGACCTTTTCAAGCGATACTGATCTTTTAATTATTATGTAGATAAGGTTTAAAATTATTTCACACTAAAAGTGCTCGCCGCGCCGCTGCCGGCCGCTGCCATTCCGGTGTGACTCAACCCTTATGATTTATGAGTCCCCTCGACCCGGGGGGGCCGTGGGCCGCCTACCGCCTGGGCCAACGGATAAGCTAGCCCGCCGATCTCATGGCCTAGACCGGCGTGTCAAGGCAATCCTCTGCCTGGGACAGAGGATCGCCTTGCAGCCGCAATGCTGCAGCGCTACACTTTGCGGCTAATTTTAAGGCGCCCATAGACTCTTATTTATACCTATGTTTGGAAAATTGACGGATTACAGTGGTCTCAGTGAAACATTCCTCGCGACGTTTACCACCGCCAACACATGGCACTAGGTGATATAAGCTGCCTAATATCGTGTGCAACAGTGAAAACCTAAGACCATTGAATAGCGACATGTACTCTTTATTTATATACTAATACCGATGCCTATTATTCTCTACTCCAAAATGCACAAAATGTAGTAGAAAACGTAAAACGACTTGCCCAAAAGATTTGCTTATCTAATGGTACGTCTAGAATCTTTTTTTACTGCTGAGAAACAGCAGATAGGCTGACGGGCCACCCATTTAATAGTAAGCAGTTACCGTCGCCCATGGATGTTTGCGACGACAAAAGCATCGTGAACACGCTGCTAAAACACGAATACCAGAACACAAGTTTATTATGGCGGAATACTTATAGGCTGGGAGATTGCCATCCAGACGGGCTTGGAGCTCTACCACCTAGCTAAGGGTTGTTTTGTCATTCTTACTGCGCCCCTGCACAGAGAAAATCTGGTTCATAACTGTAATGTTATTTATAAGGATCGCGAACTATGTTATATTATATTTTTCATAATATTAATTATTATTTTTATTATATTCTTAAAAATAATCCAAGAACACTAATTCCATCGTCAAACAAAATCATTATGAAAATTATAAATTCTTAACATGTTATGTAAACGTAGCTGCCAAAGAAATGATCCAATTCCCAAAGATATTTGTTGTTTCAATTATAGACTAAACAAATTCTTTCCTACTTCTGTAATATACCAATTTAATTCATCGTCGATATGTTATGCAACAATTGATTAATTCTCTACCATGCTTAAACATTTATAACACGATGGAATCTATCTGTATATCCAGTTGTCTAACGAGCCCTGTTGCGATGGAGAGCCAGAAGTCCGCGGACCGGAGTGCGTTGTGTTCCGCGCCCCCCGGTAGTCATAGCAGTCCAGACATCGGTCAATAAAGCATTGTGTGGTTTTGTTAAACCAGCAACGTGCGTTCCCTTTTAATTTTGGGGGTGCACTGACGCTTTACTCGGGAATTTTAGACCTTGTTCAGATAGAGCGAATTACGCGCGAGTGCATACGCGTGTACATATACGCGCGTAGACGAGTTCCATAGAATAGAGTGATTCCGTTCACATGATACGTGCGAAAGATATCGCTCGCGCGTAATACGCGTGTCATACGTCGGAATCTTGACGCGCTCGCTGTATACGCGTAGTGCGCGCGATTCGAGATACTCAGAGCTTCTTGTTGCGTTCAGTTTACGCGCGTTACTAAGCGCGAGTGGACGGATTTGTCAGTGAAATAACCTCCTGTTCAAACATGGAAAAATATTGTTTCGATACAGAGTTATTCATGGATGAAATTGAAAAACGACAAGCAATATGGGATATGAGTTCAGCGGACTACTCTAATAGAAATAAAAAAACGGAGGGCATGGGAAGAACTTGTTATTATTTTTGGGTACTAAGTTATAAACATGCTGTGGGTCATTCTATCGCGTAGAATTGGATGCACTATAAACCTTCTGTTTTCAGTTTTCTTGCTCTTTTTCCATCTTTGATATGCGAGCCACAATACAACTGCTACGTCCAAATCCATTTTGATGACTGAAACCGGCCCATATTCTTACGTGCGTAGTCCGAGCTATGTGAACGCAATCAAGAATTGTCTCGCGCGTATGCACACGCGCGTAATTCGCTCTATCTGAACGAAGCCTTACACTACCCCTGGCGCGAGATCCAAGCGGCGGGGAGAAGAAAGCATTCCCCCCTAAAAAGACCCCCAAAGAAACGTTAAACATTTGTCAGATAGAGATATTTGTGAGCGATACTGGCGTCCGTAGTTCAATTTTTTCTGACTTCTTTCTATTGCTTAGTGCATAATAGGTTTCATGCACTTTTTTCATTAATACTTGTCATAATATATTTGTCATTAAGCTGAAATATGATGCGGTAAGAAAAATATAAGACAATAAAGAAAACTGCTTCTTACCTAAGAGGATGAACAATCAGCAACACAATGAACAGCATATACAATTGATGAGTATACCAAAATGTATTGTACACTTTTCTACGAATAAACCTCATTGATGTCACACTCATACATAATATGATTATCAGCATTGAAACTCCTGTCAACCCCGCCATAGAAAAAAGTAATGCGAAAGGGTTCTGAAACAAAGCGAAAGGGTTCTGGTTCTGAATGTTAGTGGTGTACCTACAACCATTTTTTGACCCTCTGCAACTCAATATAAAATAAAAAGTTAACATTATCATGTTTTCTTGAACACTAACACCTCCGGCAATATACTAATTAAAGCCATCTTGATAATAAGGATTTTTTATTTCCATACTATTAAGTACAATATACAGTAGAATCTCTCTAAATCGAACTAGAGGGTAGATCTGAAAAATTCGAGATATAGAGTTTTCAATTTATAGAGGATTTCGGCAAGCGAATTTTTAAGTAAACATTCAACCAGTGACAGATTTACACATTTGCCGCCTGTAGGCTATTAAATTTTTACGCCCCTACTACTAACTCTGCAATTCAATAACCTAGTTTACAATCATATTAATTACATTTGCTTTATCCGTGCAAGGGTGGAGAAAAAATACTGACCTCTGCGGCCAGGGTCGGTCTGTCGTAAAAGGCGACAAAACAACCCACTCTAGCTACGTGATAGGACCGCAAGCCCGTCTGGATGGCGGTACCTTGTGTTGTGTTCCGGCATTAGTGGCCCAAGTTCCTGTACCCTTATGGGAGAGCAGCGTGTTCGCGATGCCACTGGCGCTATAAACACCCATAGGCAACGGTAACTGCTAAATTCTAAGCGGACCGTCAGCCTGTCTGCTGTCCTAAAGCTAAAGAGATGAAATAAATATAAATCCTAGTTATAAGAAACAACGAAGTACAATATAAGTATACTCTTAGACGGTTTTCTAATAATCGAATTGTAAATATTGTAAAATCAAACATACTTGTATGTTCTAATACAGAGGTATGCTGTTATATCTAAACGAAGCGCAAGATGTTGCTATTTAAATGTAGGCAACTTTATTTGAAGTTGTTAGCAAACTTACCTCATCCTTGTAGTTGGCAAAGTTAATCTCTGGCCGTTCTTCGTCGTAGCCTCTTGAGAAATTCCACAAGTTCACAAAATGGGAAATGGAATGTAACACTGCAAAATGATTTCATCTGTTAAACAATGAAATGGGAATTGACGGGAAATTATAATCAAACTTATATTAGATAAGTTTTCTAAGTAAGCTGTATCTAATCATAAACTTTAGTGTTTGTTAGTTCATTGTAGAGTAAACAAAGTAATTTTTTATGAGTTTTGAAAGAGATACTTGTTTCGTCTTTGCAAAAATAATGATTATGTACTTGATTATAAGGTACGAACCGAAAAAATTGAGAGGACAAAGTATTGGAACAATTAATTGACGAAGATCTATGGCAGACGCTAGCAGAAATTGGAAAAACATTACAAGTACATGAGTCAATAGTTTCAAAACGTTTAAAGAGTTTGGAATGATCCAAAGCAAGAAAGCAATGGTACCCAATGACCATATAAACTGAAGGGAGACGTCCATTTTTCGGCGTTTTCTCACCTGTGAACTTGCTTCGACGGGAGAAGAGAAAAGGTTTTTTGCGTCGCATCGTGTCTGGAGATGAAAATCGGATACACTACGATAACCAAAAGCGTACAAAATTGTGAAGTAAGATCGGGTATGCATTAATATTTCATTCTGGATAGGACTGAATCATCACATTACACGCTCATAGCTACAGAACAAACCTCGCATTTATAATAAATACATATTTATAGAACATAATTATAATAAAGTGTAATACTAGAAGAAAGTATTTATTTCACAAACGGTATTTACTTTCTTACTGTTTACTCTACAGTGAACTAACAAACACTAAAGTTTATGATTAGATACAGCTTACTTAGAAAACTTATTTAAGATTAAAAATAAGTTTGATTATAATTTCCCGTCAAGTCCCATTACATTACAAGGCACTCATTCATTGCTCAACATTATATTTATAAAAGGGCCAATATAAAATTTACTTCAACAAAAATAAACAAGGCATTGGGATACATTTAGAGCTCACGCAAAGTATTGGTACTCAAAAACACGTGAACATATGCACAAAGCGAAATAAAAATGGCTGAACGGGTAGAATACTCATTCGTGGGGGTACCATTAAGTTGTTGAGACACAATGTATGTAATGCCTCCACCACGACATTCAATGCCTTTGTTACTGAGCTTGAATGTTAGAGATCATGATTGAGTAATGGGACCTAAACCGCTTTTACATATGTCACAAATTTACTTACTCGACAATATTATAATGAAACAATTCTCTACATATTACGTAACCCTAACAGGAAAACTGTCCAAACTGTTTTAATAATAATTAATTTACGAAATATGCTTGGAGTGCTTCCCAGAATCTAATTTTATTTTCTGTGAATATCCAATTGTGAATTCTTTAGAACACCGGTGAACATGAACTTTAAAACACTGGTCATTTTTAGAGCCTTCCAGACTCTTTCGAGACCGAACACTGTTTAATTCAAGAGTGTTAAAGTCTGGGGATATTACTTACTCAATAATTAATAATTATTAGGTTGAGGAGTAAGTTTATTTTTTTTAATTTTGTTTATCACGATTTTTTTAATCAAACCCGTAACCACCACAGGCGTTTCTACATGCGAAAGCCGTTCCACCAGAGGTCGTCAAATGCAAACCTGGCTTTGACTATCTCAGAATTAGGAAAGGGAGTCTATCTATTGGACGCCTTTTACGACTTCATTGGTAAGTGATGGGATAGCCGTATTCTGGTTTAGGTCATAGTACGTTGGTAAATCGACGACTCTAATATTCAACTTTTATGAGTTACACTCTCCTACTCCTCTCTTGTATAAGTATAATCCATTCTAATATCCATACCATCCATCCATCCATACTAATATTATTTTTATTTATTTATTTTTTATTTATTTGGGAAACATACAATTACAATAAATCACAATATAAAGATAACATAAAAATTAACAAATCAGTAAAGTTTCCACTTAAAGGTAATGCACATAATTCTATAGATTTTAATTAACTTTCAATATCTAATAGATTAATAGTAATGTCATAAATTAAAATTATAAAATACATTAAAAAAAAGAATTGAGAAATCTAAAGTTAATACTTTAGTCATTTGCATAATTCGATTATTTTTGATTTATAATTTACAATATTAAAGCAAAAAATGTCTACACTGATGTAAAATTTATAATATTCAAGACAAGATCTGTGTAAAAGAGTGTTTCTTGCAAGTTATAAATATTAAAGTAACTAGCTCTGTCTATAACTTTTCACGGCTTCGAATTTTAGTATAGAGATTGGATGAGGCCTTGGAGAAGGACATAGGCTTCTTTTTGTCACGAAATTTTTATTTATATGACAGATCAACGTTTATAGTATATATACTTAAACACTATTACTGATAACATAGTTTATCAGTAATAGTGGACTTACCAGCAAACACAGCTAATGTAATCGCAATCGTCATATGAATGCTTTTAGCCTTCTCGAGCCAAAAGAAGAAAAGCTTCGGCCAGATTTTTGATAAAATTTTATACAGTATCAGGTTTAACTTTTTGCATAGCGGAAGCAGAATTAAAGCAGCACACACGTTTAATACCGTAGCGGTACCTCGTGATATACATAATCCTAACTGAAAGAATACAGATGATTAAAACCAAATAAGGTATAACTACGCAGTTTTAAATTAATATAGTTCATTCAGTTTCTAAATTAATATGCCAAAGGATTTTTTTTATTACTATAGTACAACAGACAGGCTGACGACCCGCTTAGAATTTAGCAGTTACTGTCGCCTATGGGTGGCATAAGGGTACAGGAACTTGGGTCACTAATGCCGGAATACAACACAAGGTTATTATGGCGGCATACTTAAGACCAAAGGTGGTCGCCATCCAGACGGGCTTGGGGCTCTACCACGTAGCTAGGGTGGGTTGTTTTGTCGCCTTTTATGACAGGCCGACCCCAGCCGCAGAGGGTAGTATTCTTTCTACGCCTCTGCATGGATAAAATATAAAAACGTAAAAGACACGTTATTCTTATGACCCAAAAATATTAAATATTTAAAGTTTTCAGTTTGTTTTACTGATGACGAATTTAAAATACAAATCTTTTAGTACAAATCTTATTCCTTGCACCTCAATAGAAACATTCTGCATCGGAGGATGGAGCATTATTATTTTTTTTATTTTTACAGGAGGTACGTTATAGAGTATTGCATCGATGCTTTGCACGACACTTCCTTTTTTAGGATGTACAAAGAATAAAAGAGACAAGTGTGGATGTTCGAAACAAAACGATAAAGATGCCTTTTAAATAAATCCTCATGTAAAGAAATCGAGGACTCGTTATACGAGTATATAGTTTAATTGTATATTACATATTTCTATTATGAATTTATTCCCGACTCGTTTTCACCTTTTCGTTCATTCTCTTTTTTCGTGACAGCATTTAACGTCGGTTGACAAAATACTTAGGTGACGGTAAACCGATAAACATTTTCTATTTATCAGTCCGTCCGTTTGTCTGCCGCAAAAACAAAAAGATTTTCTGTGTGTGTACCTAAAATTCAAGATTCCACTATCCTATAGACATTCGGCACATCTTAAAATACGAATAGTAATAAGTTGACTCACCCCTAAGATTCTTCTAAGGTAATAAAATTCTTGTTCATACTTGTAACAAATAAACGTATCATAAAACAAATATGACACTAGTGAGATCCATAATATCTGAAATAAAACAAAAGCGTTATAAGGAAAAAAACCTTCAAACTTATTTTCATTCAAGTTTCAATGCGTGTTTAATTTTGATGTTTCAACAATTTCAGTTCATTTCGATTTCGTTTTGTTAGTTATTTAGTGACCGTTCTCACTACAGCAAAATTTGACAATTATCATTGAGAAATAATAAAAAAAAATTGTATTTAAAGTTTAAAAAAATTTTGCTGACTCAAGATGTTGGCGGTCTTTTTGAGGTTTATCAATGCGTTAGATCTAAACTTTTGAATATGATAATCATACTCTATCTGGGTTTATAATTATATAAAAACCCTACTGTTCTTCAGTGAAAAAATAATATATAATTATAACACTAAACTATTTTTAGACGGGAAGGTTTTAAATGGCATATTTTAAACGTATCTCTAAAATACCCAGTGTTGTCTACGTACTATAGAATTTAATATGTATATAGATTAATTAGTAAAGAGTCCCTTACACAAAACTACTATTATTTGTACTGTTGCTTAGGGATGTTTACGAAGCTCCTCTGCTCCTGAGCACCGTCCCCGTCCCCGTAAGGCAGTGTTTTTCAATCTTTTTGAATATGCGACCCCTTTAAGGGTTGAAAAATTCTGGCAATCCCCTTGGGTCATAGAGAGACAAAAAGTTAGTAGTAATTTATAAGACTACGTTTATGATTTTCTCGATTTTGGTACCTATGTTCATTATTAAGACCTACATTCTGAAAGAAGCCGCGACAGCTTTGAAAGTAACGAGGTAAGTTGGTAAGGCTGCGTGCGGCTTTAATTGGACGCTAGTTTGCACGGACCTAACTTCGCGGCGTTGCCACACTGCATAATCGTCGCGGGCGAGAGCTTTTTCCTTTTGCCGGTGACCCCCCGAGTAAGGCTCCCCGACCCCCCTAAGGGTCGCGACCCACAGATTGAAAAACACTCATCATCATCATCTCAGCGTCCATCCCGGTTGCAACCCAAACTTCCGTTTCAGTGCCCGGGGTCCGCTTTCCGACTTTTTCTACTCCACTTTGCACGATCTTCAGCATCCCTGGTAGTGAGCCCATTGGCACGCATATCACCCTTTACGACGTCAAGCCAGCACTTTTTGGGTCTACCCCTCCTGACGGGGCCCGGCGGAGGCGGCATGGCCAGACATTTGTTTCCCACGTAAGCATCCGACTGCCGCAAAACGTGGCCGTACCAACGAAGCCGACACTCCTGCAATTTATCTGCGATGTCACGGACATGAAGACTTCCGCGAATGCGGGAGTTCCTAACGCGGTCCTTCCGCGTCACTCCACACATCCACGGCAGCTTATTCATCTCCGTGACACACAGTTCTTGCTTGTGTCGCTCTAACACCAGCCACGCTTCACATCCGTATAAAAGGACAGGCCTAATGATAGTCTTATAGACATGTTCCTTCAACTTTACGACAGGCCTACCCCGGCTACGAGTTCAGTATTCTTACTCCGCCCCTGCACGGAGAAAGTTGGGATTACTCGAATAAATACGAGCATCACTGCAGCATAACTATCTACATTTTGCCGTTCAGGCATAAAAATGATATATTCGCTTCGGAACCATAAATTTGATTTTCATAAATAACTAAATACATATTGACGACACCCGGAAAAGCTGAAATATTTTTCATTACTTTTTGCGACTTATTAACTCAAAAAGGAACCCTAATACAATGTTATGATGCTGATAATGATGATTAATGGATTTCGAAGAGAATACGCTAACATGACAGTAGTAATAATTTCATCATTGTTATGGCGTTACTAAAAATAACATACTATACATTAAATAAAAGCACGAGGGGATCCTCGTGCTTTTATTTCCAGATGGATGTCTGCTCATGTCCATGCCCCTGCTCATGTTCCAGATGGATATCTGGAACATGAGCAGGGGGCAAATACGCTACTTGCTTGGAGCCTTTACTGGGCACTTTGGAACCAATAACATGCTCATGAAGATGGGTCTAACCGCGACACCCATTTGCAGATGGTATGGGGAACATACAGAACGCATGGAACACCTAAACTGTGTACATGCGATGTATTGGCCAGGAGGCGAATGAATCTTTTGGGGATAGGATATCCGACACCGGAAGACTACAGGCTCCTATCTCCATACCTCATTGTTAGGCTCATGAAGCAAATCTTCAATGAGATTGGAGAGCAGTGATTGCTATATAGGGGAACACAAAAGATCCCATTGGGTCAAAGTGTCCGAGATACTTCTCGGCCCCGAAATTAGATAAGATAAGATACATTAAATACAAATTTCAGTTTCTATCCACTGAATACCAATTAAACGAAATATTTATGAAGACTATCCGTGTTCAGAATAGCATCATCATTCTGATTTATTGGCCTGTCCAACATCAAAAATTCCACCGCCGTGACACATTTTACTTTGTAAAAGAGCATAAATTCTATGATGTATATAATAAGTAGGTACAGATAGACGCACGTCGATCCTAGGGTTGGTTGGTGTCAAGCACTAATTATTTTTACAAATGCTATTAGCCCTTATGGGACAGCGGCGTGTTAGCAGTACCTCTAGCGTCGTAAGACCCATCGGCGACGGTAACTGCTTATTATTAAAGTGAGCCGCCATTTTTTTCTTACAATATATTCAATAGAAAATATTTATTTATATTGTTAATCAAGAAGATCCAGTCAACTACTCCTCCTAATGCTTTCTACGCGAAGTAAATATAATAATAAACACATGTGTAAACGTGTACCAGTTAAAAAATAATTATTAATTCAGTCTACTCTTATCAACATACGTATGCATTAAATAGCTAGAGAATCTATTATAAAGCTATGGATAATCTATAGATACTAAATCAATTCTAAATGAAGAAAAAAGGTGCCAAAACAGTTAGCATAAATTTACTGTTTGAATACTGTAAAAATTATCCTGGAAAAGAAATTCTATTATGTCCAAAAACAGCTACACGCAGCCCTGTGTGCGGAAATGTAAAACGCCGTACACCTAGCCACTTCAGACTCTATTCAACGATTGTGCGTGCAAACTGCACTCTATAGACCATGGCGAGGTGTACACAGCCTTTGACAGCAGTGTTGAGGCTGCCTCTATTGAATCATTGAATGGACCGATGACAGGGGCTGGAGTGTGGGCCCGCATTAATTACCTACAAATCGAACGTGCCGTGAACGTTATCCTATTAGCATGAAATGACAGCATCTGTTACCGTTGGCTTCATAGATTCCCTTTGAAAGCGTTTAATCAGATTCTACATACTTATTATTGATTTAATGCTAGGTTTATACTTCAACAAGAATATTATTTAATAAGTCACAATTATGAATTTTAAAATCCCACAGGAAAATAATTGAAAGCTATTATAATAATAAACAAATATTATCTTATCTTATTCTAATTTACGTTATTTGTTACATAATAATAATTATTGTCGCCAGTGATGGAGAAGCTGAAAAGTAGGTTAGCCTGGTATGGCCATAGCAGACGTAAACCACCATCGTAATCATCATCACCACTCCCTTGGAAAGTGATACGGTAATTATCTTCCAATTTCGATGGGCACATAGATATGTATAGATATATCACACATAATAAATTTCAGGAATATGGTTTAAATGAAAACCTTAGTATCACGATGAAATTAACTCTCAGAAATATGGAAGTAAGGTCGCGGTTAGTGATGTCTATGATTATTCTATGGGGAATAGGGTTTTAGGGGGCCCCATTAAATTTCACGTTCGAAAGGGTTTCCGCCTGAGTGCATTAATGTGTCTTCTGTAGGGGAAAATTGATGGATAGCTCTCAATTATTTTCCTGTGGGATTTTAAAATCCATAGTTGCGATTTACTATATCTTTTTTATCCATTTGATGATTCAATTCAACTTGTATATGACATGTAATTCTGATTTATTGTAATTTGGATAAATATAAACCATTTAATTCAATTTCAAGGACGGACGTTTTTTATTATATTATTATTTTGCTAAATAAGTAGCATAATAATGCTACTTATTTTTATTCGTGTTTTACTTTTTTATCCGTGCAGAGGCGGAGAAAGAATACTAACCTCTGAGGCCACCCTAGCTACATAGTAGGGCCCCAAGCCCGTCTGGATGGCGACCACCTTTGGTCTTAAGTATGCCGCCATAATAACCTTGTGTTGTGTTCCGGCATTAGTGACCCAAGTTCATGTACCACAAGTGGCACATAAAACGTATTCGCATGACTACCTACTATTCTTACGAATAACAGTAAATGGCCTAGACAATATGTAAGATGGCAACCTTTACGACTACCTAGGCAAATCTTAAAACACAATAATCCTTTTCTTATTTTAGACCTGCACCGTACTGTTAAAATTTCACTGATACATTGTTAATTACTAGATATATTAAATACTAAAATACTTAAAAAACACATTAAGTGTCGTACTAACTGTTATCGAGTAACACTTCCGGCCTCACATAGTTCAGGTACATCCTAATGATGAGGCAATATATAGAACTTATTATTGTTTTATAATATAATTAGTAATTTTATAATCAAGTAAATAGTTGATTCATATTTCTTTATCATCATCATCATTTCAGCCGGAAAACGCCCACTGCTGGACAAAAGCCTCCCCCAAAGATCTCCACGATGATCGGTCCTGCGCTGCCCTCATCCAACCTATTCCGGCGATCTTGACCAGATCATCGGTCCATCTTGTGGGGGGCCTACCAACATTGCGTCTTCCGGTACGCGGTCGCCATTCGAGGACATCAGTCCTTCGAGCTATGTGCCCAGCCCACTCGGTGACTTTGGTTCTCCTGCGAATCTCCTCATTTCTAATTCGATCTCGCAGGGAAACTCCGAGCATAGCCCTCTCCATTGCCCTCTGAGCGACCATGAGCTTTCTCATAAGGCCCATAGTTAGCGACCACGTCTGCGTTCCGTATGTCATCACTGGCAACACACATTGGTTAAAAACCTTCATCTTGAGACACTGCGGTATTTGAGACGAAAATATTTTACGGAGCTTCCCGAACGCTGCCCATCCGAGTTAGATTCGACGAGTGACCTCTTTCGCGAAATTGAACCTGCCTAACTGGATCGTTTGACCCAAGTAGACGTATTCCTCAACAATTTCGAGAGTACAGTTCCCAACTGTTACGGGGGTAGGTGCGACATGGACATTAGACATGATCTTCGTCTTGTCCATGTTCATTTTGAGACCTACTCCTTGGAAAGCTGTATTGAGGCCATCAAGCATATGGCTTAAGTCTTCCACGGTCTCAACCATGATTACGATATCATCTGCGAATCTAAGGTGAGTGATGTACTCGCCGTTGATGTTGATGCCCAGTCCGTTCCAGTCCAGAAGCTTAAAGACATCTTCCAACGTAGCGATGAATAGCATCGGCGATATAACATCGCCTTGTCTGACTCCCCGCTGCAGTCGGATAGGCTTCGAGTTCTGATCCTGGAGACGGACTGACATGGTGGCGTTTTCATACAAACACTTCAACGCTTTGATGTATCGATAATCAATATTTCTTTATACTTATATTTTATTGGCGTCTTCCGTTTGACAGCTTCCGGCGCAATAAACCTTTAATGTTATCTATGTTATATAAATCGAGTAACACTTCCAGCATCGCATAATATGCGAGCCATTATTTACGAACTAGTTCAGGTACATCCTAAAACTTATTATTGTTTTATAATATAACTAGCTGACCCGGCAAACGTTGTTCTGCCATATAAATAATAAAATGTAAAAAAATTAAAAAAAAATTTGGGGGTGGGTCACCCCTAACATTTAGGGGGATGAAAAATAGATGTTGGCCGATTCTCAGACCTACTCAATATGCTCACAAAATTTCATGAGAATCGGTCAAGCCGTTTCGGAGGAGTATGGCAACGAAAACTGTGACACGAGAATTTTATATATTAGATTAGTAATTTTATAATCAAGTAAATAGTTGATTCATATTTCTTTATACTTATTATATTTTATTGGCGCCTTCCGCTTGACAGCTACCGGCGCACAAAACCTATAATGTTATTTTATTAAGTGTCTATTATAATAGGTCAAGATGATTGCATAAATACCGGCGGGTAGCATATTTCAGATTCATTTATCCGACCGATCATGACGTACTCGAGCGTAGTCTTCGCCCATGCCGGCAAATGCTACATCAACTCGATGCAGCGGCTGCAGAATAAGTTCTTGCGCATGGCAGTCCAAGCGCCACTTTACATGCGCAACGCGGACCTTCACCGCGACCTGGAGCTCCTTCCCGTGAAGGAGTACATGGTATCCTTCTCGCGATCCTTCTTCGGTCTCGCTCCCCACCATCCCAATCCACTGGTGGTGGAGACAGTCAATTACACACCCAACCGCCGAGCACCCCACGCACGTCGCCGCCCGCGTAACGTGCTCACGGATAGACGCGACCCCATCTCTAGGACGCTGAAGCGAATGCTCTCGCGGACGCAATCCCCTCCAGTCCGGCATGGACCAGCCCGACGCAATAGGTTTAGGGACGCCTTCCGCCCCCCATAGCCTGTAGCCTGTACACAACCACACATGACAGAATTACACGTAGAATAGATGTGTTGCGGGGGAGTTTCTTTCGCCGTTTCTTCTCTCCCAGCTATAAGCACTCCGAAACGGTAGTAGATTAGAATAGGATCGGCTTCACCGGTGGAGCCGATAGTCCCCAATTAATATGTAGCAGCACCACGATCTGCTCTTCACTCTCACAAGCAAGCGAGACAAATGCGGCGAGCGTAGAAAACCGCAACGTTTTATATTTACGTTGTGCGACACGATACGCAGATATCTTCCGTTTCACTCACACATTTATATCGTTTTAACTTAGCATCTTTTATCATATATCGTTGTAACATAGCAGCTATTCACACACTACATTTGTAAATATATACAGTGCATTTTATGAATAAATCATGGAATCCTGGAACAGTGTCTTATTACAAACTCCTCAGAAGACCTCCGAAGAAGAACTCTGCCTCAACAAACATACCTATTGGAGGCCAGGAACCCCTGCACCTCCAAAGTGGTGACCCCGAGGAACAACGTGCTCAAGACACCCACATCCAAAGTGGTGACCTTGCACACCTTCTGAAGAGAATCCCTGCTCGTCGAAGGAACGTCAACCGACTGCCACCTCCGAGCCGCACTACTCTTCCCAGGAGCCACATGCAGGCAGAAACCTCTGCCCAACGCCAACCGGCATTCGTACTGTAAGGCAGCAACGCTGAAATTCTGCACGACTGGAGAGCAGTCTAAGCCCAGCCGCCATGCAGAACCACACCAGCAACGCACAGATTCCGGAGGCCCAGATTCCATCATTAAGCGTCCTCCTGGCACAAATCACACAGCTCAGCAACACTTTGGCCGAACTCAAAGCTAACCAGCATGCACAGAGGCCAATTCAACATCGCACAAATTCACATCGCCCCAGCAATCGCAGCACCAGGCGACACCGTGAACCAACGCGACCACATGCACAAGAGCTAGCCAGCACGCAAGACGCCCATAATAGTTCACACCGCCTGTTTGTTTACGATCGAAATTCAAGACTATCCTTCCTTATCGACACCGGCGCGAATGTGTCGGTATTGCCGCGGCGCGGCGACATCAAAGGGAAACCGACCCCTTTTTCATTATACGCCGCAAACAACACACGCATTCCAACATATGGCGAGAAGACGCTAGAACTAGATCTCAAACTACGACGACCTTACCGGTGGAAATTCATCATAGCAGCAGTCAGCAAGCCCATCATCGGAGCCGATTTCTTACGACACCATAAGCTGCTAGTCGACGTCGCAGGCCGAACTCTTATCGATAAGGTGACAAACCTATCGGTAAGGGCACCTCTCGTCCCTGCAACAGAGCCTACAGTGCGCAGCATAGACGTCACGCAACAGTATCACCGAATACTCGCAGATTTCCCCGACATCACACGGCCGTCAAGCTTTAAAGAGATACCAAAACACAACGTCGAGCACCATATCGAAACCACTGGTCCGCCACTTCACTGCCGCACACGTCCACTCGCACCACACCGGTACATGGCAGTGAAGAAAGAATTTGAAAGCATGATGCAGCAAGGCCTATGTCGTCCTAGCAAGAGTCCATGGTCGAGCCCACTACACGTAGTACCGAAGAAAAATGGGGACCTACGTGTATGCGGAGACTACAGACGACTCAACGCGGTCACCATCGACGATCGCTACCCGGTACCACGGCTTAAAGACTTCACCTACATGCTACACGGGAAGAACATCTTCAGCACACTTGACCTCAACAGAGCATACAACCAGCTGCCGGTCAAGGACGAAGACATCCAGAAAACTGCGCTGACCACACCGTTCGGTCTCTTCGAATTCCCACGCATGGTACCCGGACTCAAAAATGCAGGCCAAACATTTCAACGATTCATACATCAAGTACTCCAAGGCCTAGATTTCGCATTCCCATTCATTGACGACGTCATCATCGCATCAGAAAACGAAACTCAACATGAGGAACATTTAAGAACCGTACTACAAAGACTCGACAACTACGGTATAACTATTAATCCTTCAAAATGTATTCTCGGCAAATCTCACCTCACATTCCTTGGTTACGACGTGTCAAGCGATGGCATCAAACCACCACAAGAAAAGGTCGACGCCATTACCAATTACACAAAGCCGACAACAGTCGAAGAACTTCGCCGATTTCTCGGGATAATTAACTTCTACCGTGACAGCATCCCGAAAGCCGCTGAACTACAAGCTCCACTAAACGCCTACCTGCACAACGCCAAGAAACGCGACAAGACCAAGGTCGACTGGACACCAGAAGCCAACGAAGCATTTTCCGCTTGTAAGGCCAGCATACAAACAGCAGCCTTACTTGCGCACCCATCTCCGTCCATGTCGCAACCCATGACGCTCATGTGTGACGCATCAAACACATGCGCCGGCGCAGTACTACAACAGTATACCAACGGCAAGTGGACACCCCTCGGCTACTTCTCTAAGAAGTTCAGCGACACGCAGCAACGCTACAGCACATTCGACCGAGAACTACTCGCAATCTACATGGCTGTAAAACATTTTCGAAAACTATTCGAAGGTCGACCACTCATCATCTACACGGATCACAAGCCATTGACGTACGCTATCAACAAGCCACCGTCAGACAGCGAAACTCAAAGACGCGCACGCCAACTACTTTTCATCAGCGAATTCACCACAGATATTCGCCACATAAGCGGGAAGGACAATCCAGTTGCCGACGCACTATCTCGCATCGAAACTATCGATGTACCAACGGTGTTAAATTATGACGAACTTGCCACAGCGCAAGAGGACGATCCATACTTACAACATTTCTACAACAGTCATTCACCAAATACAAAAATGAAGAAAGCAAGGATTCCCGGCTGCAACAAAGCCATACACTTCGAAGTTTCAACTGCAACTATGCGTCCATATTTACCCGAAGGATATCGCCGCAAAGTTTTCGACTCCATCCACAACATCAGCCACCCTGGGATAAGGAGCACAAGGAAAACAATACAGAGACAATATTTCTGGCCATCCATGAATGCCGACATAGGCACCTGGGCAAAAACATGCATACAATGCCAGCGCGCTAAAACTCAGCGCCACACGCAAAGCGAACCAGCAACGTTCCCGCCAACCGAGCGATTTGAACACGTGCACATCGACATAGTAGGACCTCTACCAACTACAGTTCACGGACACCGGTACCTGCTCACTATGATCGATCGCACAACACGCTGGCCCGAAGCTATCCCACTAACCGACATAACCTCGGAACAAGTCGCCAAGGCTGTTTACGAGCACTGGATATGCCGCTTCGGATGCCCCACTACAATCACAACGGACCAAGGACGCCAATTTGAAAGTCAGCTGTTCCACGACTTAACCAAGTCACTCGGAATCAATAAGACACGAACAACAGCATATCATCCACAAAGCAACGGGATAGTCGAACGATTTCACCGAACACTAAAAACTGCTTTGACCGCTCGCTTACAACAAGGCACCAAATGGATCGACGAGCTACCGACCGTCCTACTAGGGCTACGCAATGCAGTGCGCGAAGACACCAACACAAGTGCCGCGCAACTCACTTTCGGACAAGCTCTACGTTTACCCGGTCATTTCATCGTGCCGACAAAGCCCGAAACGTTACCGATAAACGAAAACTACGTCCAGAAACTTCAAGAAACTATTCAGCATCTAACGCCGACAGCAATAACTAGTCACAACAGTGAGCGACAGACATTTATACACCCTGATCTGGCAACATGCAAGAACGTCCTCATCCGAGTCGACGCAATCAGAAAGCCACTCCAACCACCATACCAAGGTCCATACCCAGTTTTAGAACGAAGCGACAAGTTCTTCAAGGTCAAACTTCCCACAAGGGAAGCAACCATATCAATTGACCGTCTAAAGCCCGCTTTCGTTCTACAGTCGAATCAACAGACCACCCCTGTTGCACAACGTAACAGCGAGACGACCAGCCCTGTTTTACCAAACATCACGCCATTCAAAAACTTGAACAGGACAACTTGTGAAGACCGCCATACACGTAGCGGACGAAGAGTGAAGCCACCGGTACGCTTCGCTTGAGGGGGAGCCCTGTAGCAGCACCACGATCTGCTCTTCACTCTCACAAGCAAGCGAGACAAATGCGGCGAGCGTAGAAAACCGCAACGTTTTATATTTACGTTGTGCGACACGATACGCAGATATCTTCCGTTTCACTCACACATTTATATCGTTTTAACTTAGCATCTTTTATCATATATCGTTGTAACATAGCAGCTATTCACACACTACATTTGTAAATATATACAGTGCATTTTATGAATAAATCATGAGGTTTACTTCGCATCGGTTGGTGTCATCGTGCTCTGTGTGGTTGATGCTCCGTTTACATTGCTAACGTCGAGGTCCCATACACCCACCCTAGTCACCCGCCGACAACCGCAGCAAATCTCAGACCACTGGTGGTGCGTGATCCCCACGGCATCCGCTGTGGGTGAGTTCCCCGAGCCAGTGGCCCTCGTGTGCTTCACCCTGAGCTTCCTAGGGAAGCGTAATGTGGTGAACCACTGTAACCACCCCACTATTACTCAATTCAAATCATGGCTGATCCACCAAGGCCGCCCCGAGACCCCCGTCTGGCCCGACGGTCAGCAGATGCCCCTGCCACGGTGCCGAGTCCAGCGATGCCTGGGCCTTCTACGTCCGATGGAACTGTGCATCCATCGGCGGAAGTTCCGTCGTACGCTGCAAAGGCAGCCCGTCGCAAGCGTTCCTCATCCGAGGACCGCACCCCGAAGAGGCCCAACACAGGGAGTACACCACGTATCTCACCTGCGGACGACGGCGGTCAAGAGATCGCCCCCGTCTATTCATCCTCCTCCAGCGATGACTCGGATGACGAGACATCAGGATCGTCCACACCTACGCCGTCGAGATCGACGTCGTACATAGACGTTCCGGAAGTTCCGGAGACGACATCTAGCCGCCCTGCTGCGGCCGTGTCAACCAGCGCCCCACCATCGCCTCCTCAGCACGGGTCTAGGACCCCCCAGCCGGTGGCGACATCGACGCCCACCAAAACCGAGCGACAGCAGAGTTATCCACCCCTGGTTGTGGATAACCTGCCAAACTGGAGCGCTCACTTCAAGACGCTCCACACCCGCCTGGGCCATGCCCCAAACGGAAGACCCTTCAAGACCGGCGTGCGGTTCATTCCGAAATCCGCCGCCGAGTACAGGATCATCCAACGATACCTGACTGAGATGTCAGAGGTTGACAACAACATAAGGTGGTACTGTTATAGTGTCCCCAACGAAGTGCCATCCAAAGTGGCACTGAGGGGACTACCTGCAGCCACGGATCCTCAGGAGATCAAGACCGCCCTTCTGGAATTGGGCTTCGAGGTGCTTCATGTCAGGCACATTCCCGGTGGAAAGGGTAAACCAGGCTGCCTCTTCCACCTGACACTGAACCACCTCCCAGAAGAGGAGCTTGCCCGGCTGTATGCAACCAAGGAGTTGCTATACATGCCGGGCATCACCATCGAGGGATGGAGAGGCGCCGGGGGGGTGCCACAATGCCACCGCTGCCAGGCGTTTGGGCACGCCTCGGCAAACTGCCACCGCCCCATAAGATGTGTGAGGTGCGGTGAAAACCACCTCGCCAGGGAGTGCCCAAGGCCCCTGGAGCAGCCCGCCACCTGTGCCAACTGCCAGAGAGCTCACCCAGCAAATGACAAACGGTGCCCCGCCTACATTAAGGAGGCCAGGAAGCGGGGCATCAAGAGGCACCCACCGCCACCCCCCTCTCGGGCCCAAGAGCGCCCGCAACGCCCGACCCGCGCGGAACGCCGGAGGGCCCAGGCGCCCCGCGAAGAGGACTTCTCGCCGCCACGCCCGGCGCCGATACCGCTACCGCGCAGAGCGCAACAACCCAGAGACCCACCCGCCGTGACAATACCGGGAGCAACATTGGCTCCTCCCGCGAATGAACCCGTTCCGAGAGGCGCCCCTCTACCGCAGCGCCAGAAAAGCAAGCGAAGGCGGGGCAAATCTCAGGCCACGCCCCTCGAAACAGGCCAGCCAATGGCGCGACAGCAAGCCTCGGTCGCTGCCATTGGCCAGACCCAACGCCAACCACAGTCGGCAGCCGTGAAACCTGCGTTGGAAACGCCCTGCGCTCATTGCGGGCACGGAAACGTGCAAATCGCAGCCGCAATGCACCGCCAAATAGACGTGATGCCGCAACCAGCCCCAGTTACAGAAACCAGGAGAAGTAGAAGTCGCCGCAACAAGGCACCTACTGCACTAAACGCTGAGATGGAATCCATTCTAAGGAATACGATCAGGGAGGTAATGGGTCCCATTATGGCCTCCCTGATCGACCTATTCCAGACTCTCGCCTCTGGGGGTAACACCCAAGAGATGGCGAGGCGTAGATTGACCACTCTCCGCACCATCTACAATGGATAACACAACAGATGGTAATCTACGCCTCCTTTACTGGAACCCTGGGGGGATTGCTAATAAAATCCCCCAGTTACGCCTTCTCGCCCAGCAACAAGATATCCAGATTATCCTGCTGGGCGAGACCAAGTTGCTACCGACCGACTCCTTAAGGATGGCAAACTACACGACTCACCGTCGGGACGAGGTATCTCCGCGGGGACACGCCTATAGAGGCACGGCGGTCCTTGCAAGGCGAGACGTGGTCCACCAAGTGGTAGACGACCCGGAGTTCGAAGAGATCCGGTCAAAGGGAATCCTAGTGCAAGCGGCCGGACGGGAACTGAGGATCTATGCCGGATACCGGCCGCCCTCTGCGCGCTATAACCCACAGGATCTCCACAACATTCTCGGCGGGGACACCCCGGCGATTCTCGCGGCGGACCTCAACGCCAAGGATCCAGCGTGGGGCTCCAGAGTCACCAACCCGGTCGGGAAGAAGCTGCTGGCAGATGCCGAATCCTGCGGCTACCAGGTGCTGGGACCGGATACCCCCACGCACATACCAGGAAACCCGAACCACAGCGCTGACGTTCTCGATGTCGTTGTGCATAGGAATCTCAGCTGTCCGATCAACGTGGAGGTGCTCTATGATCTGGACACGCAGCACCTCCCCATCCTCATCACTCTCGCAACAACGGCGGTATTAACACCAGGAAGGCCGTTGAGAGCGAGGATCGACTGGAGTTCCTATGCCAACGAAATGGAAGCCATCACACTCGGCAGGCTCTCCGTCCCGGAAGAGGTTGAGGCAGCCGCCCACCTCCTAATGGAACGGATGGAAGCCGCCAAGGATGCCGCCACCACCGAGACGACACAGAGTTCTACTCATCGACGACCTACTCTCCCCGCCCGGTTAAGCCTCGACATCAACCACAAGCGTGCGTTGCGCCGTTTGTGGGCCAGAACTAGATGTCCTGTGCTAAAGACTAGGCTGAATGCCTTAACAGCCCAAGTATCTGAAGCCATTAAGGCTTGGCGCGGCCATACCTGGGAGAATGCGATTGACCGGGCAACCGAAAACCTAAGGGACCTTCACACGCTGAACAAAATGCTACTGAGTGCTCCACTGCCCACATACCCCCTGCTGGACTCTGAAGGGGTGCGACGTTTTGACCCCCAGGACCGTGCGGAACTCTTCGCCAAACACCTGGAGGTCCAGTTCTCGCCTCATCCAGTTCCAGCAGATGCGTCCATCCAAAACAAGGAGTTCCACCTTCGTGTCGAGCGGTCCGTGCAAGAGTTCCTGGGCCAGACCCCCCCTGACTTGGACGGGGATACCTTCATCTCCCCAGCCGAGGTGAAGAAGGCCGCACTACGCCTCAGTCGAAGAAAGGCTCCGGGCTATGACGGCTGCCCGCCAGAAACTCTCCGTTTCCTGCCCAGAAGGGGATTCGCCGCCCTGGCGAAGCTGTTTAACGGCATCCTGCGGACCCGCCACTTTCCCGAGGTCTGGAAGACCGGGAAAGTCATCATGCTCCCGAAACGGGGCAAAGATCGGCGCCTGCCCTCTAGCTACCGGCCCATCACGTTACTACCCCACGTCGCCAAGTTGTTTGAGCGTCTACTGCTGCAGAGGCTGACTCCCCACCTGGAACCACGGGAGGAACAGTTTGGATTCCGCAGCGGCCACTCCACGACGCTCCAACTTGTGCGCGTGCTCCACCACCTCGCTGTGCAATTCGTCCGTCGGCGGCCTACGGTCGGCGTCTTCCTGGACGTTGAAAAGGCGTTCGACCGAGTATGGCACGACGGACTTATATATAAAATTATGGAGACACCCACACCGCCAGCAATCGTCCACCTGGTGGCGTCGTTCCTGAGGGGCCGGAGCTTCTTCGTTTCGGTTGAGCAAACCACTTCCCGGAGACGCCCTATTACTGCGGGAGTACCGCAGGGTAGCTGCTTGTCCCCAGCACTGTACGGATGGTACACAAACGACATCCCAGGGGAGAGGGATGTCTTGCTGGGACTATACGCCGACGACAGTGCGTATTTTGCGACCTCCAACAATGTGAAGTCAGCCTGCAAGAGGATACAGCGCGTCCTTGACAAACTCCCGGACTGGTTAGACAGGTGGCGCATGGCAGTCAACGTGGAGAAAACTGCTGCGCTGCCAGTCACCCACCGGCGACCAGAACTACCTACGCTGAGACTTCGAGGACAGGAGATCAGGTGGGAGACCTCGGTCACTTACCTCGGGGTGAAGATCGACAGGTCGTTGAGTATGGCCGCCCAGACGCGACACGCCATCCAGGCGATGCGCGCCGCGAGGGCGAGACTCCGGCCTGTCCTCCAATCTAAGCTGCCCCTGAAGGCGAAGATCGGGGTCTACAAGACCTACCTTCGCTCGAAGCTCACCTATGCTGCCCCAGCCTGGTACGCGCTGTGCGCTCCGAGACTTAAGGAGAAGATGCAGGCACAACAAAATATCACCCTACGGATATGCACCGGAGCGGGTTGGTTCGTCCGCAACGATGTCATTTCCCGCGACTTGGGCGTTCCCAGTGTCGAGGAATTTGTGGTGCAAACAACGCGCCGTCTGTTTGACCGCGCTGATCACGGCCGCCACACACACCTCCACGGGATCGCTCCACTTCACGCACGACCTCCAGATATGCTTCGTCCCAAGATGTGGAGACCAACCCCCCGCGAGCTCATCAGTCGGCCCGTATAGGGTGATATGAGGTCGCAAACAAGAAGTACCACTACGCCGAAGAAGGCCAACAGACGCCACGGATGGCCAACATAAAGCCCGTGATGGCCACCGTACGCAATGACTGCAAACATAAGCCGCTTCGCGGCTTTATCCAGATACCGGCGGGTAGTAGCCCGCCGAGAAGATGCCGGGGTAAAGAGGTTTACCTCGAGGCCCCAACCTACTCCACACACATATAATTAAGGAGTAAGAAGAACCCGGTCGAATAAATCATGGAATCCTGGAACAGTGTCTTATTACAAACTCCTCAGAAGACCTCCGAAGAAGAACTCTGCCTCGACAATAAATCTATTGGAGGCCAGGAACCCCTGCACCTCCAAAAATAGTATTCTTGCCATTCGTGGCTGCTATCAATTATCCCCATGCAGCGTTCGAGACGGGAGCGCGCCTCACAGAAGACGCGCCCCGAGCACGCAGCCACGGCTGATCGACCCCGCTCCCACGGGGTCGGAATGCCTTTTCCGCCCGGTGTCGCTGTCGTTGGTCGTCTGAGACGTGTATTAAAGAGAATATATTATTTCGTGTGGATATAAAGTGTCACGGTTGTCGCCGCCACCCTGATAATCCTTCAAATAACCTAAACCAAAAGCTTTAAATTTTGTTTGAGTCTCCCTAAACTTATGTAATGTAGTATAGCCGTGAAATAGTATTTTATTGTGTTATGACCTCACAACTGACAACGATATCCTATATAAAGGCATCAGTGACGTTGTTTGCATTTATGTCAAATTGTTTACCCTACGTAGGCCTTTGTCTGATAATAATGTGTGTAAACGATTGATTATAAAGAAAATAACGAAATATTCCGTATCGAGAATACTACAACTATGTGTAAAACCTGGACAATATTATATCTCTGTAATGTCCTCTATAAACTTGGTTTTATTAAGATCAAAATTTGTTGGTTTTTCTGGTTTTTAAATTGTGGTTAGTTTAGTCACCAAAGATCCGTAGAAGAGACAATTTAATTCCATTTTAAAAAATTACGAATACTTTAAAATAATTAAATGCGCTAGAATTAGGTAGTATTATGCTCGGCATATAATCACACAACATCCTACGTCCCCAAACTAAACACGTTATACTTATATGGTAAGTACTAATAATATCAAATCTCCGGGGCCAAATCCTCTAACACCTAGGCCAAAGAAAATACTGAATGTATCTTAAAACCTCTAGGTTGAGTGCCTTGATCTAATAGAATTGGATATGTAGCTACTTCTTTTTGAGAACTGAAAAAGAAATAAGAAGAGTTAGCAGCGGGATATTTCCTTCGCATAAGTGTGACTTTTATTCTTTCAAATATAGTAATTTTTAGTCTTTTAAAGTTATTTTTCAGCACATTATAAAAAATATGTCCAGGGTATTCAGGGTCTACCAAGGTTTTTCAATGCAATTCAGCCTCACTCAATAGGCGTGCCCCTCCTTAACAACAATGTTAACAATGAAGCTCTAGTCCAGGATATTATTGTCGGTGAGAGGTTAGAACGTAATCACCTGTGTAAATCGAAATCAATTTCCTTGTGTGGGCTATTTAACAATACATGGAATGAAGTACAGCACCAACGTGAAATGACGCTCAGTAAAATGTCACTGTGACAATATTCAATGTTGGACCCCGGGTTCTAAATTATAAAGTTTGAATACAAGCATGACTTCAAACACATTTCGCACGTGGATGATAATTTCAATAATATAATGTTAATTTTAATTATTTTTATATGCGATCGAAATCTGCGACCAAGACCGGAAGAGTTGTATGTTCAGACCATAATTGGAAAGATATAAAAATATCAAAAAATTTACACCTAACCTAATAAGATATTATAATAATAATTTAAAGGAACCACTATGAAAGTGGGAACTTCTCTCGAAAACGAGGACATATGAATCAGTGGTAAACTCGTTACTGATCCCTGAACGATTGAAGTATTTAAGAAATGTACATTGTATTTTAAATCAACGCTAGTAACAGTAGACGGTAAACATATGAGGTAATGTATATGCTGTGCTAAAATAAAATCAAGAACTGCCGCGATGTCAGCTCGCTGAGATCACCTTGTTCTTGGAATTTTGTATAATTCTCGTTCCCATATTACATACTATTTTATAAATAAAAAATTCAATCATAAGTCAAAAAAACTAATTACAGTTAAAATATTGTATTTTAAAATTAATGCAAACTAATAATGATTAATGAAAATAAAATTCTGTGAATTTAAACTATTGGTGATGTAAGAAAAGCTTTTTTAATTAAAATTAAAAAAAACGAATTAATATCAAAGGAAAATATAATTCACTTCATAAAAATTAATTTGTAAGAAATATGAAACTACTAGAAACACAAAATGGTCAAGAATTTATTTAATATTTTTTATAATACTAAACAAATAATAGAGTCGACTCACCAAAAAAATGTGCCGATTAACAAAAAATAATCCATTGCAGAATAATGTTTTAAACTTCATGATTTATTTAAATTTTTAAATAGTTTAATTCAAATTAAACTTTAAACAAAATTATTTTAAAGAATAATTGATAATCGGATTCAATAATCATTTTCCCGCTTTTTTAATACAGCATTCCTCATAAAACATTGGATACGACCGAGCAACGAGACACGTGACTGTGCAAGTGTGCATGTGATTACCGCTTCACTGGCGAGGCTTGGCCTGACTACTGACGGTCGGTCTAGCTTGACTCATCGCATATTTCAGCCTAAACTAAACAGACAGTTTACTGAATGAAAGTTAAGCGCTCTATACACGTTCCATCTTCACTCTATATACGTCCCGCCAAGGACATGCACGATGCAAAAGTACCATGCCATGAATAGGCTTGACCGCTTGGTACGTCGATAATTATTATTAATTGTTTGCTGGATTTGCACGACCAATTTTGCATCCAGCGAGCGCCCCCACCACCGCGAACGTCGTGCAGATAGAGATAGACAGTGAATAACGAACGCGGACGTACGTCAGAGCGATTTTGCGTCGTGCGTGCTTGATCGTGTATAGACTTGCTGTACAGCAGATTTAACATTATGACTGCACGTCAAAATGGATCGTCAATCACTTTCAAGATTTATTGAAAGATATAAGTTCCACACATGTTTGAGGAATGCCTCATGTCATCTCAATAAAACAATACTCTGCATGTTTATAATAAATTTTTTTCATCCAAAACCTCTTGCTATTTTTTTCCTCTCTTCTGCCGCTGCTGACAACAACAGAACTCCCATTTTTTGGCGTTTTGATAAAACAGCTGGCATTTTAAATAAATTAAAACAATTCGTCCAATTTATTCTGTTCACGCTTGATGCGCGCACGATAGTCTGTATGCTACATCCAGCACCGCAGCCTTGAGCTGACGTACAGCCGTCATAGATCGTGAATAAAGCGCTTTACCTGTAAAATGTAGACTCCCAAACGCGCTCGCGTGTAATCCTTTTACACATTTGACCAAAATAGTCATTAACAATTTGCTCATCAATTGTTAGAGTCTAAGATAAACTTGAAATACCTTATAATTGATAACTCTGTTGAAAATTCTTTCTTATTGAAATATGCTATAACGTTTCCATTCAGTACTGGCTGATAAATTTTAAGTGTCGAACTTTAAAAAGATAATCAGCTTCGGTACCTATATCTAAGGAGCTATCAAAAGCAATGATTTTATTGAGTTGCAAGTTAGTTTGATTGAGTGTTTGTAAGAGCATGTTTGTTTGTTCGTTGTTGTGGTTCTGTTAATTTTCAGGATCCGTTTTCAACATTTTACAAATTATGACAATCAATCGTCATTGAGAAATATGACAATTATTTTTGTTTAATCTCAACTTTTTGTTTTGTCTATAAATACATATTCCATTATAATATGTTTTAAAGTCAAAACTTAGAAAGTTTACACTGTAGTAATTCAGCTAAAAATCTGCACAACATGTTGTAGCTGAAGAAAAAAAATAACAAGGGAATTCATGCGGTGTTCTTCCTTTGATATGTATATAAACTATATGAGGAGTAATCCATTTTTCGCCTTTTCCACTCTCTAGAACAATGACAGGATACCTCTGGTTTTATTTCTCACAGCCAATTTATAATGACAAGCCAGTCCAACCAACAATATCATAAAAAATTATCTCTTCCCTTTCCCTTCATAAAAGGGATTGGCTGTTATGTTATATCACAGGCATTTTACGCGTATTTTGGGATCAATGACTTTACTTAGCATATAGAGCAAGAAAATAATTGAAGGGATATAACTAAATTTATTTTTTAAAAGTAATTGCCCTCTAACTCGAAAAGGAAACAAAACTCAATGGATAGACCCGCATTAAGAGGTGTCGCTGACTTGAACCCTAAAACTTGGTGGAGCTATCTATATATCACCTCATCTCGCTTATGCTAAAAGGTTACAAATGGAAATTAACCATTAGGATTAGTCCTGACGCTTTTGGTATTGATCGGGTGACATATTTAAGAAAATTTAATGCTATTGATAATAATAAATGCAACAACTGTGGCGGTATCGGCGATAAAGATGGTCTACCATTTATAAGTTAATCCTGGCTAGTGAAGTTATCGTCAGCTAACGACACCTCCCGCCACCAATCTAATAAAAATACTTTCAAAGAATTTTGACATTGACATTACATAAATCAATGGTGTTTCCAGATATATAGTCTAAGTGTTTCCATATTAACTCCATGGTTGTTTCCAATGAACAAATAACCGCTATTCTAGTGAAAGTATTCAGTTACAATAAACAATAAAATTGTTCTGCACTTGGCTTAATCTTTGAAGGTTTTGTTTCTATAATTCGGGAATTTCCCCAAATTTGTAGTACGTTATTGTTTATGAATTTATATGAATAAATAGAACGCGTGTTTTTTTAAATTTTACTTCACGCTATCATACTGTGAGCTGCTACGCAACCATCCAGAAAACATGTCTAGTTTCAGCAAAGTTATTTGAATGAATGGGAACAAATTCTGGAGCTTTCTTCGTGACTTTCACCTTTTAAAGATGACGAGTACGTAGCATTTTTGTTTGAGCAATGGAGAGCACTGCGGTTGTTCTTTCAAGACCAACATTTGAGTGATCGCAATCGCTTTTACTAATGATATAAACTAATTGTACTTTTACATTTTATACTACATTTTTCCAATTTTAAACAAATTTAATTTAATTTTTCACGGCGACTATCTGTGCATTGAAAAATTATTTAATGATGCATCTGGTATGTAGTTGTCGATTTTGGGTTGCTTTATGAAAACTAATTTAATAAAAAGCACGGACAATAGTATGAATTATTTTCCAATAAATAATATGTACGTAAGGATCCAAGTAGGTCAAAAATTAATTAAACACAAGGGAAACATAAACATGAAAGAACAAATTGCTGATTTTTCAGATGTCAATATTATTTAATCGATTTGAGCACACAATTGAAATCATGCTTGCCTTTCGAAAAACAAATTTTCCGAGAACTGAAATTTCTTGACCGACTTGACACTGCCATGAATAAAGAATTTAGCGATTTAAGAAATGTAAGAGATACTTTTCCAAGTTTCCCGTACGATGTACAGCCAGAGCAAATGCAGTTAATTGACGAAGAAGAAACACTCGAACTTGATCGCGAAGTAAGTACAATATTTGAGTACTAGCTCACTCCTTTCTTGTAAACAATTTTGGCTGGAAGTTGGGAAAATTTCAAACAGTGATGGTACATTAAAATTCAAGAACGTATATCTAGTTTCAGTAAATATCTGTTATGTATACCAGTATCGAGTACTGCATGCGAGCGCATATTTTCACAGATAAATTTAATAACAACAGAACAAAGAAACAAATATACCTATAAACAAAAATATATTTGCAATTTTAAAAACAAAGCAAGTTAGAAAGGATGAATGAGGTTTTGTTAATTTTAATCCTTCAAATAGAATGTTAAAATACAATTCTAACATTATTGTGATAATGATAATGAATGAATAAAACATGCTTTAAAAATCAGTATTTTTATTGGTATATTTTGCCTGTGTAAGTTGGTATATTTCAGTATTTTTAAGTTGCTTCGGTATTTTTGTGAAATTTAATCTAGTAACATTCTTCGTTATTTTCGTTAGAATAAAAAGGTATTTACAGTAACTAATACATAATCTGTGATAGGTACTACTTAAAGTACCTAAATACTTTTTTTTTTTTTTTTTTTTTACTAGCCTTTATTGCTGATACTGAACATTAATTTTACACACACACAGTAGCAAATTGTTTTAACTTAGATCTAGTTCAATGTAAATATGTAAGCTGTGAGGAATTGCTTTTTTTAATATTACTACGAACTATTATTAGTAATTAATACGAATTCGCATAAATTTCATTAGCATGCGAATGTCTTAACATGCTTATTGCTATGCTATTTGCTAATATGAACATTAATAATTCTAAATTAGTTAATTTTGTTAATATGCGAATTAAATACCACTAGAAGGTAAAATATTATTCTTTTGTTAATCATGTTAAATAGGTATTTCATAGAAGGCATATCCTACAATTCTAACATTATTGTGATAATGATAATGAATGAATTAAACATGCTTTAAAAATCAGTATTTTTATTGGTATATTTTGCCTGTGTAAGTTGGTATATTTCAGTATTTTTAAGTTGCTTCGGTATTTTTGTGAAATTTAATCTAGTATTATTGCTGATACTGAACATTAATTTTACACACACACAGTAGCAAATTGTTTTAACTTAGATCTAGTTCAATGTAAATATGTAAGCTGTGAGGAATTGCTTTTTTTAATATTACTACGAACTATTATTAGTAATTAATACGAATTCGCATAAATTTCATTAGCATGCGAATTATTGAGTCTTAACATGCTTATTGCTATGCTATTTGCTAATATGAACATTAATAATTCTAAATTAGTTAATTTTGTTAATATGCGAATTAAATACCACTAGAAGGTAAAATATTATTCTTTTGTTAATCATGTTAAATAGGTATTTCATAGAAGGCATATCCTAGCGTGCGTTTACTTTTTACTCGCCGATTAATTTTTGCTAGTATGTACATTTTTTGAAATTTTATATGAATAAGTTAATTAAAATATATTGAACAACTACCTGCGTTTTCCTGTTTAGCGTCCTACGTACCTACTGGTAGCACAAGGAGAAGGACACTAGCAAGTCTAGGGAATCCCTCCCTTAATGGAACCAAACTGTCGTGGTCCACCGAGGTCAAATATCTAGGCATAACCCTTGATAAGGAACTCAGGTGGAAGACTCATGTGGAAAAGACAATGGCGAAGGCTCTGAGAGTATTTGGCATGTGTCGTTCCACTTATGGCAAAACCTGGGGACTAAAACCCAAAGTGATACGATGGCTTTATCAGATAATGATAATACCCATCATTACGTATGGCAGCGTAGTATGGTGGCCCAGAATAAAACTTACTACGTGCAAAGAGACACTCAATAGGCTACAAAGAACGGTGTGTCTTGGAATCACGGGTGCTTTTAGAACAACACCTACGGCAGCTATGGAGAGATATCTTAACATTCCTCCTCTGCATATTATGGTTGAACTTGAGGCAAGGAGGGCACTATATCGCCTTGCAGTAGCTGGCCTATGGGACTCCACCAAGCCAAAAACCAACCATACAAAATTCGATGGAAATGAGGACCTGGATCGGATAACACATATGATATCCGATAAAATGCAAACCAGGTTTATATTTGAAAGGCTTTTCAGGGTCCAAATTCCAACAAGATTGGAATGGACAAAGGGACCAGATCCACCGGAACATAATAGTCTGGTATGGTACACTGATGGATCCAAAATGGAATCAGGTACAGGGGCGGGAGTATACGCGAAAGACTACAAATGTAGTAAAAGTTTGGGAAAAATGGCAAGTGTATTCCAGGCTGAAACATATGCCATTATAACCTGTGCTCAGGAGAACATAGATAGAGGCACCAGAGGCAAATCTATATATATTCTCAGTGACAGTCAAGCTGCAATCAAGGCCATCGCCTCCTTCAAAGTTGACTCCAGACTTGTCCTGGATGCCATCCAAACCTTGAATGGACTTGGAAGGCATAACAGGGTAAGATTAATGTGGGTCCCGGGACACGAGGGAGTACATGGCAATGAAATGGCAGATGAACTGGCAAGAGAGGGCTCAACTAATGATTTTATGGGTCCGGAACCATGTGTAGGCATTCCGACTAGCCTCGTGAAGGCCACATTCAGGGATTTTGCAGACCGCAGTCAACAACAACACTGGCTGACTAGAATCGGTCTGGAACACTCCAAAAAATTTTTGGGATCCACGTACAAAGCACGAGGATCCATCTGGAACATGAGCAGGGGGCAAATACGCTACTTGCTTGGAGCCTTTACTGGGCACTTTGGAACCAACAACATGCTCATGAAAATGGGTCTAACCGCGACACCCATGTGCAGGTTGTGTGGGGAACATACAGAACGCATGGAACACCTACTGTGTACATGTGATGCATTGGCCAGGAGGCGAATGAATCTTTTGGGGGTAGGATATCCAACACCGGAAGACTACAGGCTCCTATCTCCATACCTCATTGTTAGGCTCATGAAGCAGATCTTCAAGGAGATTGGAGAGGAGTGATTGCTATCTAGGGGAACACAAAAGATCCCATTGGGTCGAAGTGTCCGAGATATTTCTCGGCCCCAAAATAAGATAAGATAAGATACTGGTAGCACATACAATAGCACACTATACGAACAAAAAAAAATCATAAGCTTTGTCGCGTCAGACCGACGCTTTTATATAATATTAATATACTAGGTAGGTACATATTGAAAACGAAGTTACGTGAAGTTTACCATAAATCCGTGGTTAAGCTGTTCTGAGATTTGCGCTCGTAAACGCACTTACAAACAGACAAAAATTCTAGAAAACAATGTTTTAGGTTCCATTAAGTAAAAGACCCGGAGTTATTAATAAATTTAATTTCATATAAGTATGTAATATCTAAGATTTTATGAACTTACTACTTTAGGTAGGTAGTAAGTATACAAATTATCCAGACAGTAAGATTTTTTAAACTGGTGTACGTATTTATACGTTCATTTGATCGTTTTTAATGATTTCCTTTTGTATTTTACTTGTAAGTAAATTATTTACAAATAATTTACACAAGATTTTATGGCATTAATTTATTATAATCACAATTTTTCAAATTGGAATTTAAGAATACCAACATTCCCGTTTTTTTTACAGAAAGCCTTGTTCTTCTTTCTGATAAAGTGTAACCCGCTTTTGAAAAAAGTCTTTCACTGGGCACTGAAGTCGCGACTATGTTGGAGTTTGTTTTAAATAATTTTCCAAGATGCGGATATTTGTATCGCCCGCTGGAACGCCACCAATCAAAAGGGTTACAACTATTTTGTAGAAAATCTTCTTGCAAGTATAATTCTACTTCCTGTTGAACGACTTGAAGTAGATTTTGATCAGGGTCTATCTTTCGCTTTTCTAAAATTAGGTTTCGTTTCCTCCACAAACTAATTTCTTCGTCGTCCACCCTGCTTGAATGAGGTTCTGCGGTAGCTAAAGGGGTCTCCTCCGCCATTATAAGGTTAAAAACTTTTGTAACTAAGCTGGACTTGGCTCTTTCAGCTGCACTTTCGTCAATGAACATTGATATTTTGTACCTCGGGTCCAGTATTGTACACAATTCCAAACATTGCTCGTTCTCAATATCTTGAAATCTACTATGTAATTGTGTTTCAATACATTCTACTACGTTTTTTATAGCATCGAAATATGCTGGTTTTCGTTTGAGTTCTTCCATAACATCTTTCAATCCGCTTATGACGGCAATTGCTTTTGAAGCACAGACATATTTTTCTGCACATAATTCTTTCGTCGCTTCTTCGAATGGTTTTAATACTCTATAGAGCTGTCTAAGCGCGGTCCACTCTTCACCTGTAATTATTGGTAAATCTACGTTGAGGTTTGACATCGTTGCTCTAATGGCGTCTTGAAGATGGACAAAGCGTTCTATCATAAAATAGATGGAGTTCCATCTTGCCGGCACTGAATTAATGAGTGCTAAAGGTTGGTTAGAGCCTTGTACTTTAGCTTGGTACTCCAGCAGCTTTTCCTTGGCCTTGTAGCTACCCCGATAGTACGTCACTATTCTCTTTACCTTTTTTAAAGTCTCGTCAAATAACCTTAACGGGTGCTGTAAAGTGAGGTTCAGTTTATGAGCCACACAGCCATAATGTGCCCAACCTAACATATTGATTGCTCCCACTATGTTCGGAGCATTATCCGTTACACAAAAATTAATTTTTTCTAATATACCCCATTCCATACACGTTTTTCTTAAAATTGATGCGAACTTTTGTCTTGTGTGTGCACCGTTAATTACACTGCATTTCAGCATCACTGATTTAAATTCGAAATCATTGTTGATAAAATGAGCAGTGACACCTATAAAAGCGTCCATTTTAACAGACGTCCAGCAATCGGTAGTTAAACAAATAGTTACTGCTTCCTGATGCAACATTCTTTTCTGATCTTCTAAACATCTGTTATAAAGAAATGGTATTAGCTCTTCTGATATTACTTTACGCCCAGGTAAAACATAATTAGGGTTTAAAGCTTCTACAAATTCTACAAAATCAGATTCTTCAACTATTGAAAACGGTTGGTACGTTTTTGCAATAAGCTTTATAAGCATGGCATCTACATGTTTTTTTTTTTCGGTACGTAATGGTCTTCGAAGCCGTGCATAGTCCAAAATGTTTCTTTGGGTCCCGGTTCTGGTAGCACTGATTTCCTGTCGGGATTGCCCAACATAGTTATTCTGGTGCGCTGATGTAGACGGCACAGATTCCGCTTGAATTGGTTGTGAAGGTACATTAACGTTCTGCAACTGTCTCACCTGTGGCGAACGGGACCGGGTCGGTTCACTTTCAGCTAAAAAGCTATTGTAATGACCAATGTGTTTTAGTTTTAGGTGAGTTCTCAAATTGGTGATTGATGTTCGGTAAGAAATGTTTTTAGAGCACTGATTACAGTTGGCTATTTTATTTTCTCCAGCAACCTTTGAAAAATAATCCCATATAGAATTAATTCGGTGAGACATTGTCACTTTCTACAGTTTATTTACACTGAAATAGCCTAAAATAACTTAAATTTATTATTTACACTTATATACACACATTCCCTTCTCACGACTTTTTACTGTCTCCTATAATTTACTGGTAGGTAACGAGTTCACACTATTATCTATTTTATGTATCTACATTAAATAAGCATACGACGAACGAATGTAATTATTATTGTATTATAGATGCTTTTACACAATATGTCGCGCGCCACGCACCACACGTACCACATATTATTTAAACAATCCTAACTTACACATTCACAATTCATTCGATAAACGCCCCTAAATTTAAGAAAATCATAGACAATAGGATAGTAATTGCCTTGGATAACCTCATTATTCGCATTAGCTGCTATATTGCTAACGAGTAATGAAGGCAGGTTCATGTGAAACAAATAAATTTAGTATTCCCGACTTCCCTTGAGTGCGAAAGAGAGCGCACGTTGGCAGTGCATCATACAGCATGATATTAATATGGTATAAACTTAAGAAGCAATGAATTCATTTTTCATTTCACAAAATTTCGCAACTACATTTCATTTGCTAAATGCTAAATAAACAAGACTTTAGAGATGCACGATTTTTCTCTTTGAATCAATTTTTTGATCGTAATGGATCGTAGGCCTCTGAATCGATTCTTGGATCGGATCGTATTCTGTTGAATCGATCTCCTAAACATCGATTCAAAAATCAAATCAAAATTTGCAATAATTTGAACAAATAATTGTTTTATTAAATACAAACTATTTGTATTTTATTAAATACAAATTAATTTCTTTTTATTAAATTCAAACTAATGAAATTTACTAAAAAAAAAATAGGGGAAAAACATTGGCCTTGAAAATTGACTATAAGGAAACAATTTCGAAATTATAAATGCCAATCCTGCACGTCCAAACTTTTTAAAAATAATAATTTTGAAAGCGTTTCCGGCAGCAGCCTATTGCGACTTTCATTTAATGTTATGTTAGCGAGAGAGAAAAGGCGTACTGATGGCGTAGAGATAGCCACAGTCGCCAAATATCATAAGGCCATCGTACCCAACTGTTGTCATACTATTTTTCTGGCTGACCAGTAAAATATTGGATTAGCCTTCCGATCAAGTAGAGGTTCAGATAGATACTGTTTCAAAGATGACTCTAAAGTCTCTGCTGTAGGTGTATGTATCTCTTATGTAGCCGACATTCGGCTCAATAATTGGTTATGGAATTGCCATAGACAATCGGTTTCTTCAGTAACTGTTACAAATGACTGAAAATCAACGAGGACTTTTTAGAACTACCTGCATCATGTTTCATTATTTTTGCATATCGATTTGCTTCGCTTTGTACCGTCATAAACATTGCAAATCATTAATGTAAATAATTATAGTGTCGGCATTCGTTTATAATCTTTCTTCTTAACAATGCTTATAATACCTACGATCTAAAGGATTTGATTCACTTAACATATGAATCGATTCGAATGAAGATTATATTGAAGTGAATCGATTCAAAAAATCGCTAGATCGTATTCAATTGAATCGATCTTCATAAAAATCGAATCGTAATTTGCATACCTACTAGGGTTGTTTTTGGTCGGACACTGAATACTGAATAGAGCGATCCGTACACAATTTGTCAGATGTCCTAATTCGTCTTATAATACATTTATTACAGTTTAGTACACTGAACGAATAAGAATTGATGATGATGAATGAAATGATGATTTCCTTCATACTTCGCAGGCTTAGACCTCTCATTCAATACCCATTGTTTACATTAAGTTATTTATATATTAAAATATAAGTGATATTTTTTTCTTAATGCATTATAATTATATGACATCTAAATTTTATAGATATTTGTCGGGTTATTTTAGATTTAGAATCAGAATATTCAGAATGGTGAAATGAATATTATCATGCATTTCAGTCTTTCATACACTCATACTGTCTCATACCATATATCGTTGCCGCCCGTTCAGTCAGAGTCGGTCGCGTTCCGTGTTTTATGTACGACGGGGTACTAAATGAACGAAACGATGTGCTCAAATCAAATGGAATAGTTCGTTTCGTTCAATGAGTTCAATCATTCAATCAATTCAGTGTCGGGAATTTATTCCTTTCTAATTTATTTATTACGTAGTACATGTACAAATTAATTAGTCTGTGACATGTACTACACAAGCCTGAAATAAACATTCGCAATTCGCATGCTAAACATGAACGTGAATAATCGGCTTCGGCTTTAGTTTTTATTATTATTTTAAACCAAAAAGCATGGATCCTCCTTCACCATGGAAGCGACCAAACGAAGTAATGAAACTACACAAACTGAAGAGAAGAAAACAAGCTTTACAAGTAAGAGAAAACTGGCAATTTTCTATTAATGCTTCTACATTTCATTATTTATTTTAATAATACGTTATTAATAAAATAAACTATTAATTTCATATGACAATATGATTTGCCGCCAATATTTAAGCCATAATATTAACTAGTATCAACACAATACATATTGGATATATATATTTTAACTGTTGCAGGAACGCATGAAACAGCCCCTTAAACCAGCAACTGTTGAAAACAATCATGTGGATTTAAAATTTTCTAAGATACTCAACAATGGGAAAAGAAAAAATCCATTTTCAAAGTGAGAATTCTAATTACTCTATCTGTATATTTTACTAATATTTGTAATAACCATTATTTTAGTACATACCCTAATGGTATGTACTAAAACAACATTAAAGTTGAAGAAAATGTTCATTATATTTCAAGAACTTTTTTTTTATTGCTGTAGGACAGCAAACAGGCCGACGGACAGCTCAGAATTTAGCAGTTACCGTCGCCTATATGTGTTTGCAACGCCAGTCGCATCGTGAACACGCTGCTGTCCCATAAGGGTACAGGAATTTGGGTCACTAATGACGGAACACAACACAAGGTTATTATGGCGGCATACTTAAGACCAAAGGTGGTCACCATCTAGACGGGCACGAGGCCCTACTACGCAGAAACTTCTAATATATAATATAGAACATAAAAAAGTTATAAATTTTTATTTGCCCCTTTCGAGGTATCTATATTTAAAAGTATAAACAAAGCCCATGACATTTTTAATAAATAAAACTATGTATGAAAATTCTTTTCATATTCACCATTTTTACCTAGAAAGTCTGACACCGTCACAATTGTGCTCTAAAGTAATTTAAGCTTGAACATCAGATTGTACTGGGGCCACCCCAAAGCTAAGGGGGGGTGGGAATTTTTGAATACTTTATACAATAGTAAAAGATAGTCGAAACTCTTAATTTCAAAAAATATGCGACATGAAAGGTATATGTACTATGGAACTCAGTAGTCTTAAGACAGTTATAAAATTCAGAGAGTTAAGCATGGGCACAAAAGACTTCCTGCCAATGGAAGTAAGATGTTCATTTAAAAGTCACAAATAACAATTTAGTGTCAATTCAACATTGGATGTCAAGTTTCTGTATATTTAGGTACAGATTGATACTCAAAAATTGACATGGGCTGCTTATTTTGAAACCAACTTACAAAACATGTGATAACCCAGGAATGGCAAAAGGATCAAAATAATACAGAAACATAGTTAAGAGATTGGCCTGCTGATTTATTTTAGAAATCAGCTCAGAATATGGTACAGTGACATAAGCTCTACAGCGCATTGACAAAGGCAATCTGAATTTAGACACCACATTTTTCAAAGGTTTTATATTCAGTAGCATTAGTAGTCTGAACCTGTATTGTAGGATTTTACAACATACAATTTACAGGAACTAAACACCTTCTTAATATTGGAATTAAAACTTAGTAATGGAATTAAAGGCTTATTATAATTTAATTTCAGAGATAACTCCCAACAATCTAAAAACTTTAAAATAGATGAAAATTCGCAATTAGATGAATCAAATGACAAAACTCTTTTTGCATTATTAAAACTACCAGCAAAAGTGGTAGAGAAACCACTACAAGAAGTTGATACTCAAAAGTTATCAACCTTTTCAAATCTTTTACAGAAATTCACAGCTGAACACTCAGTGGAAAAAGTAAGTATGAAATACTAATTGACCCGGAAACGTTGCTCTGCCATATAAATTTAAAAAAGTAACCGTGTACTTCTCCAAGGTCCAGCTATGACTATACCAATATTCATCAAAATTAGTTCAGTGATTTAGGCGTGAAAGTGTAACAAACAAACTTTCGAATGTATAATATTAGTTAGGATTATCTGAAGCAATTGACTAAACAAACTTACTTTGATCAATGAGAAAAAGCATCATTATGCCTGCTATTCTATACCAAACCCATGCTATAGTAATGCAAGCAGAAGTTGCTGGTCATGGAGATGAATACTGACCTCAAATGCTTTTTCATTCAATTCACATCCCATGTCCAAAAATATATAAGTAGTATATCAGTTAAAAATATAAAGTAGGTTAGGTACTATATTAAATAAATATACTGCCAAGATTCACACAGCTCCATCTAGTCCCAAAGTAAGTAACATAGCAGTTGTCTCATGGATACTAGACAACTGATAAACTACATATTTATTTTTGTAAATAAATACATATCATACATAAACACCCAGATGTGAGACGGGATTCAAATCCATGACCTCCGTAAGCATACTGAAGTGTGTTAGCCGCTACGCCACGGTGGTTGTCATATTGATGGTATAGTAGTAAAGTGCTATGCTACTTTGGGAATAGATGGTACTGTGTGAATTATTCCAGGATAATAAAAAATGCCACCACATGATGTCCATAATATTTATGTCCACTTACTGGTCTTACTATGTAACACTAGTAACTCCAGTACACACAGCTTTAATATCCTTGACATTTTTGATATGCTAGGAAGAACTGAACTATGTTTTACTCAAAACAATTACATTATTGTATAGGGAGTAAATGTGTCATGACACCTTCACTGGGGCTCAGCAATAGTGGTAGACCTAAAATGGACTGGCATAATGCATTTTTTTTTCTTGCTGTAGGACAGCAGACAGGCAGATGGCCCACTTAGAATTTAGCAGTTACTGTCGTCTATGGGTGTTTGCAACCAGTGGCATCATGAACACGCTCCTGTCCCATAAAGGTACATTAGCATTACCAGGGTTGCTAAAAAAACTTTGTGAAGAAGAATATAAAACTATTAGAAAAACAATGCAGACTTAATTTTGAAATTACCTGTATGTGTAATAAAACCTTTTTTCTAGATCAGTGTAGAAAAGAAGTACAAACATTTACCCACTGACTGGGCTTTAAAAAATAAATTAAGATTAATGTCACCAAAACCTTTTGCATGGTCCTCCAAATTGAAAGCCAGTGAAGAAGCATCTGGGATAACAGGGTAAGTTAATGAATGATTAGAAAATGATTTTTATTGGCACTAGGTCTTAAAAATTCTGTCATATCTTTATAACATTTTTAAATATGATTTATCTGTGAAATTAATCTTCTATCAAAAAGTATTCCAATAGGCACTTGTACATATCAAAAGCTCATGACACCTGTACACACTTCATCTTTGTTATAAAAACTCCTTTATAGAGAATACTATCCCGGGACTCCCGGGATCCCGACCGTTTTCTGACCCCAAAAATCCCGGGACTGTACTTGGCTAATCTCGGGATTTTCGGGTTTGCCACAAACAGGTCTAGTTTGCATTCTGTTGTCCATTGCGAGTTGACAATGACCTTGCCTAGATTATATTAATATCATTTATTACATATCGACAAAAAAACACACCTTTGATATGCGTATACGTACTACATAGGTACAGCTCTAATAATATGTTTGTCGTAGAACTTAGAAGGGATTTCCCAGCAGGCTTGGAAGTGAAACCTTGGATGATATTTCTACAACTGTATTTTCGATTTTCTAAATAAATTTTTGTCTCGTTATTTCTTACTTACAAAATATAGTGTCTTTGTTTTGTCTTTTTTATTTTCTTACTATATTGTGATTTGTGTCGTGGACTCGTGGAATAAAATTAAAATTATTTATCTAGAAATTACTCGTTTTTTTAAATTTGAGCCCAATTAGAAACCACATAGTCTAATCCCGGGTTGGCCCCGGGATCCCGGGATTACACTAGCTTGGGATTGTATTCTTTACTCCTTTACCATGCAGGCTGTGCAAATCTGGAACGCACTGCCTATTACATGTCCGACAAGCGAAGTCACTAGCTACTTTCAGGAATTTACTTTGCAGTCACTATCTTGATTTAAATCATTTTCCCTAAAATTCATTTTCTAAGTTGAAATTAAATATGTGTATAAATTTATATTATGTGTGTCTATGTGTATATATGTGGGTGTGGGTGTACATGTATATATTATGTGAACTGTGTACGTCAGTAATATCACTTCACTTTATTGAATTCAACCGCATGCATCACCGCTATATTCTTTATTCAATTCCAGTAAGGTTATCTGGAAGAGATCGCTTTAAGCGATAAGATCACCTTTTCTTTTACTATTTATTAACACTAAAATGAAATTGTAATCATTATTGTCTAATTTTTTTGTGTGATATCCTAGTTACAAGTTTTATTATGTAGATATAAACAATAAAGAGTTATCTATCTATCTACAATACTTGTTATTCTGATCTTATTTGATGTGTTGAAATGGATCTGTGGTTTTGTTGTACTGTAGTATCTCCCCTGCCATCTGTGCAGCAGCTCTTGGTGTTTAGTCTCTTTACCAATGATCTGAACTAATGATTGCTTAGTGAGTTTTATTCTCACTCATCACTTGGAATCTTCTTTGTCTCTTGGAAAGAAATGTTAAAAAGCCTACAGATCCTATTGACCTAAAATGAATAAAATAATTGTTTTTGATTCTGATTTTGAAATTTATTGTAGATTTGTCCGTTGTGTCGATACGTCGACCTCTCCAACGGTGGACACGTCTCCCCGCGCCCGATTTCACCAGAGCTGCCTGTACTGGCAGCACCCACACCTCCCTTGGCTGGAATTATACCCTCGATCGACAGGTAAAATCACAGCAACCAGTTTCATGGCGACAAATGAAGAGGTCAAACAGGCACTATACACCGAATGGACTGAAAGTTTCCGGTCTTTGTTTCAGGTAATACTTGAATGCATTTTTTGGATTAAATAATTTAAAAGCATAGAGTATTAAAATACACTTACATTTGATGAAATTAGTTTTAGTTGTTTAAAGATATGTTTTTTAATAAATAATAATAATATACTTCTCATCAAAAAAATCGAAAGACTACTGCAAGTATTATTCAGGCGGCATTTATGTGAAAAAGAGGATTGATATCATTAAAAAAAATACACCAATAAATAGCTGGCAGTTTAGTCTACACAAGAATTTTCATCCAATAAATGAATACAGAGATTGTTTTCAATGTGTATTCCGTCTTCTTTCATTTTCATTTCATTCGGAATTTCTGCACTCTCTCTCTCTCTGCTCTCAGCTGAGCAGAGCCTGATTGATTGTTAACTAAGCTCTCTGACATCCTACCAAAGAGATCTTTTCCTAAAAAATATGAATACCCCGCCCAAAGAAGCCGCCCAAGTCGTGGCGTTGCTGGATGCAAGGCATATTCAGCCTGTTGTAGCTGCACGATTGCATCTAAGCCTCTCTGCTGTCAGTAGAGTATATCAGCGTTATCGGGAGACTGGTATGTTTACTTGTCGTCCAGGATCTGGTTGACATCGAGTCACGTCGGAGCAAGATGACCGGTTATTGTGTCAGTTTCTCTAAGAAATCCTCACTTGAATTGTATTCAACTGCAGCAGCGGCTCCGTGAGGTTCGATGATTTATTCTAAATTTCGTGTAAGATCTTTCATTTTAAACTCTCAATAATCGTACAGGTTATAAATGTAAATTTTAACACACAAATCATTATTGATTTTATTTTAATACATATGTTAATTATTGAACTTTCATCTTTACGTGCGGCTATAGATGTTTCACATCAATAAATTTTGACCTTTCCAAAGGTTACGTGATAAATTTTTTGCGCCAATGTGAAAATTTCTCCGTCTAAAGGGATCATAATAGAAGCAGAATTGAGCATTGTTGGTAAGTTAAAGAGTATAATGAGCGAAATAAAAATTATTTGCTGAAAAGTGCAAAAATCCCATGTTAATTAAATGGAAAAAGTATCGTTATTTAGGCAGGTTTAAACGGTATCGTAAATTTTTTTTTGTTTCTGAATTGTTATTAGGTCAAAAAGAAACGATTTTGACGATACCCAAGTCGAAATAGCCAACTTGGTAAATAACGGACACCCTAATATATACCTATATCCACAATTAACTGGCATTATTTATATTTCTGCTTAAATGTAAAAAAATTAAACTCATTGAAAACCAAACTTCAGGGTTGTTTCGATTTTTTTGATGAGAAGTGTATTTTGTGACAAATCATACAGCGCCAATCTAGTCCCAAACTAAGTAGCGTAGTACTTGTGTTATGGGTAACGTGACCATTTTTTTTTTTCGTGTCAAAGCGGGACGCCTACGGAATTTCGTATATAAATAAATACATATATAGGATACGTCAGTGTAAGATATATATTTAAGTGCAAAATAAAAATTATGGTTTAAAAATTAACTTGAAATAATTTATTATAGTATCTTACTCTCACTGACATCTTAATTCTTACACCAACTTGCCCTAAAAATAATATTTATAAATAATTTCGCAACAAAAAACTGCTTTGCTACTGCAAAATTAGAGTTACTTTAGTAATACAATAAGGTTTATTTTGTAATACAATAAGGTGTTGGGATAAGTAAGTATTCTGTAAGTTTCTAATAAACACATGCACAACAGATAAAATAAATGAACTATCATTTTTCGTCTATCCCGTTCTCGCATGTCAGTCGTTCGCTCTCGCTTGTTCCTGACTGTCAACCCGCGTCTACGCTGCGCTGCCGTCTTTCGCGATACTAATGTAGGCAAGTAGTTAAGTAGGTATAAAGGTTTATTCGTAAAAGCGGGACATTTTTGTTCTCTTTGGGGACAGCGGGATGGACAGCCTGAAAGCGGGACAATCCTGCCCAAAGCGGGACGTATGGTCACGTTAGTTATGGGTACTAGACAACTGATACTTATGCACTTTTATACTTTTTTGTAAAAAATACATATTATACATAAACACCCAGATGCGAAACGGGAATCGAACCCGTGACGTCCAAGCGTGCCGAAGTGCGTTATCCGTTACGCCACAGAGGTCGTCGGTATTACTGGTAGATAATTTTTGGACCCCATAGTTTCAACCTATACAATGGGCTGCCCGCCTCATTAGAGACTATTTGAGAAAGTATAATTAAAGGCAGCTAAAAGACTATTTATCTTCAAGAAACTCATAGGTAGCAAGTAAAGCTTCAAGTTCAATTATCTTTTCGGGATTAGGAGTCACACTAAATAATGAAATGTCTTTTTTTTTTTCAAGAAAATAAAGAACCAGATAAAAATGGCGCCGGGGTTTCTCAGAAGGCCGGTGATCTCTGGCTAGTTGAACGCCATTGAAATCATGTTGTTTTTCCTTATTAGTTGTTGCGTGCTCTCCACTGCCCGTACTTCTACGTGTGTGCGAACACTTTCACGTGCTTGTTCCGTGCCGCGGGTATGTCTGGCCTCTCTGAACCCTGCGCCCTCATCACACCCACAACTAGAGGATTCAGGCAGATCTTACGGCAAGAAGGTAGATACAATTTAACTGATTTTTATTAAATTAAATTTATAATACTGAGAAAATATGTTTTACAGAATCTATACAAATAAATAAAATTGGAAGGTCTGTTTGTAATATTAAAATAACCGGTTTTTACTAAGTGCCTTCGGACGTATACACGGTACATATACCAAATCAACATTTTTTACAATTTTTGTCTGTTTGTTCCGGCTAATCTCTGAAATGGCTGCACCGATTTTGACGGCTTTTCACTGGCAGATAGCTGATGTATCAAGGAGTAACTAAGGCTATTTATAATTTAGAAAAAAAAATTTTTTGTTAAAAATGATAAGTTTTGGAAATTTCATATTCCAATTTAAGTTGACCTCAGATTTACAATCATCAATCATATGAAATAGGGTTCAGCTTAGGCTGGACAATGTAGGTTAAATTTCCAATTTAAGTTATCCTCAGATTTATGTCATCAATCATATGAAATAGGGTTTAGCTGAGGTTGGACTTTGTAGGTTCGAACGTACGTATTCCGGAGACGCATGGCGTAACAGTTGCATTCGATAATACTGACTGTTTGCATATTTCATTTATATTTTAGGGTTTGTAATCCAAAATAAACCATAAGATATCTAAAAAATTCTGCCCAAAGTCACTATTCCACGCGGACGGAGTCGCGGGCACAGCTAGTTCATAAATAAAACTCTTCTTTTGTTTAAACTTTTTAAGTCTTACATATTAAGTTTTATTGGTTTTTGCAAAATTTATTCAACATTCATGGCTGTCTCTTTTAGTAATGTCTGTTCTATTAATCATGGATAAAAAAGTTACACTAGTATTATAATGTTACACTAGTAGATGTAGTAGTAGCTCTCTTTTTAGCAAGCAGCAATCGTGGCATTTTGTTGTTTGAAAGGCATAAAAATTGACAACATTGTGCAGGGTTCGATAGGGGCTGTTTTAAAGTTCACGAACCAATCTAGAGATTTCAATTTAAATCTGTATAGAAAGTTTGCATACTTGGTTAAAATATTTATTTCAAAGTCGTCTATTACTTTCATGCAGTTTATGAGTCCGTCAGTGTATTATTATAAAATTAAATAGCCTTTATCACAGGAGTCAGAGTTTTCTCGTGTCCACAATGGTCCCCGAGTCAATCGATCTCATCCTTCCATCTCCTTATCTGGCGTCCTCTTTTGCGACTGCCATCCCTGGGGTACCAGAATGTTACCCGTTTGCTCCACTTATCCAGGCTGCTTCTTAGTAGGTGCCCAGTCCATCTTCATTTTAGTTGGTCTATTTGGATCTGATATCATCATTACGGATCTTGTCTTTTAACTTCATGCTCAACACACTCCGCTCCGTAGCACGCTGACATTTTGATAATATTGAATTAATAGTTAGAGTAATATAATATTATATTGTTCATTAAATGAATATGAATATATTGTTTGCACATAATATAATAATAATATGTAATAATTATATTTAACAGAGGTGGAATTCACAATGCCACTCAGACCGGACAATAAGAAAAAAACAAACACATCCGATGATGAGAAACAGAGAAACTCTTCATTTGACAGCTGTTACGATACCATGGATGAGGTCAAATGCCAAGATGTGGTGAAAGACGAGGAAGAGGATGACCCAGACCAGTTCCTGACGAAATTAGGCTTAGAGACGGATGTTATTAAGAAGATTCATGGGACACAGGTATATATTCGGTAATTTAGGTTGTAAGTGCTCCAAAACCTTCAGAGACCAAATCAACCTCGTCAACATTTCACGCCTCTGGTGACATCGATTGCGACGTTTAAGCACCGCTGCCGCGTGAACCAAATAGCGTGAGGTGTCATTTGTGACTCCAAGATGCTGAATAAGTTGAGGGGATAGGTCTATATGACCATCATTAGGAATGTGGCCGGTTCTATTGAGACACAAGCAGGAACTGTGTGTCACCGATATGAATATGCTGCGGTAGATGTGTGGAGTGACGCGAAAAGAACTGCTGCATCCACGGAAGCCTTCATATCTGTGACAAAGCGGATAAATTGCAGGAGTGCTTGTTGATATGGCCACGTTTTGCGGCAACCGGCTACTTACGTGGGGAACAAACGTCGGTATCCGCCGGGCCCCGGCAGTATGCCCAAAGAGTGCAGGTTTGACGTCGTAAAAGGTGATAAGCGTGGTAATGAACTATAACTAATGAACACTACTAGGGATGTTAAAGACCATGTGAAGTGGAGAAAAAGAGACAGATAGTAGATCCCAGGCACTGAAGCAGAAGTTTGGGTTGCAACATACAATAGTACAATACTATACTTTTTTGGCATGTCGCGGCTTGCGAACTTGCCAGTCAAGTTAAGAATACTATACTTATACTCTATCCACTTTACCAAAAAATAAAATGTAAACAAACAAACCAATGTTTCTCAAACAAAGTTAGAATAAAAACAACATGGCGGGTATAATCCGACCATAATAATAAAACACTCCTTCCAATCGACAATAGTACATTGAACAGTACCTTATAATTACCAGCATATAAACCAGTAAGAGATTTGGAAACATTGTCTTTTTAGGTTCTTTATAATGTAAGTTAGTTATTACAATTAATGTTGTAAATATGTAAATTTTATATGCATTTAAAAAAATAAGAATATAGGAGATATTTCTAATAAATAATTACGTTGCTATGATAATTTTTATATCATGTTGATTATTTATTGTAAAATCGACATCCAAAAAACCCTTTTTACGATTTGTTTACATTTTATTTTTTGGTAAAACCGATAGGGTATAGTACCCATTACAATACAAGTGCTATGTATTTGCTTTGGTACTAGATGGCGCTATGTAAATTGTCGCATATTAAAAACCTAATTATAAATAAGGGAATATAATGGAACCTAATAGAAAATGAATTCAGCAAGCCCAAGATCGGGATAAGTGGCATAGCTTGGGAGACGTTCTATGTTCAGCAGTTTGTAGTAGGCTGGTATGAATTTCATATCAGCCTACTACACTATTAATACAATAACAAAGTTTGTTTCTTTTTAGACCCGCGTGTTGAACCACGCGGAAAGTAGCGTGGACAGTGCCGCGGAGTCGTTGGTGTTCGTGAAGGGCGTGGATGCGCAGGCGCTGTTCAATTTCCTGCTGAATTGCAAGTCGATCGTGAGCCCCACAGGGCCCTTTGCGGGGGTTCCTCCCACCCTACTGGCGCCAACTGCATTCCAAGGAGGGACATTGCAATCTCTGAAGGTGAGTCTTTAATCATTAAGCATTATAACAATCTCTTATTTCTACAAAGTAAGATTAAGTAAATTGTCTCGCGTTAATTTTTTAGAAACATACATGGGACAAATACAATAGGATAAAACACAGTATTTGTTGGTAATGTGCGTGGTAATTAAGTTTTTGGAAAAAAATGATTTTTTTTATTTTAAATTTTAACATAAATTATATTAATAATTGTAAGGAAAAACTTAATTTTTTAAAAATTAATTATAAACAATAGAAAATTGATATAATTTTAAAAATAATCATGTGACAATGAACGCGCCACGATTGGTTGCCATATTTGTGATGACATAATGTTAAAGGAGTTTTATGACAGGACAATGTCAGCAGCTTCTACTCCTAAATTGCCTAAATATATCCCAATTTTTTATTATTATGTCATGTAATTTTATTTAGTCATTTTTATAACTAGGGTTTTTATTTATTTCACCGCTCTGACTAAATTAGTTGGATAATTCTTAACCTCTACAAGTCGAATGTTAACTTACAAAATTCGCTTGTTGAAATACTCCATAAGTTGAAAACTCGAATTTTTAGGGTCTACCCTCTAGTTCGATTGAGAGGTATACTGTATATTGTACCTAATAGTATGGAAATAAAAAATCTTTATTATCAAGACAGCTTCAATTAGTACATCGCAGGTGGTGTTAGTTAGACTAAACTGTCCGAAGTGTTCAAGAGCACAAGCATTCCCATTAACCTCAAGCGTCGAACCTTTGAACAATGCGTCCTACCAGTCATGGTCTATGAAGCCGAGTCATGGACGCTGACAAAGCAGGTGATACACAAGCTCCAAGTCACCCAAAGAGCCATGGCACGGGCTATGTTAGTTATCTCTCTACGTGATCGAATCAGGAACACAGAGATCCGGAAGAGAACGAAATTGGTTGACATAGCCGATCGCTAGCAGAAAATGGAAGTGGGCGGGCCGCCATATATGCCGTAGACAGGACAACAGGAGGGGTAGTCGTCACTCAAGCACCTACGCCCTACTCTAGTAGGGCATAGGAATGTAGGCAGGCAACCGATGCGTTGGACCAATGACCTTGTTAGAGTGGCCGGTAAGAACTGGATGCGAAAGGCGCTGAACCGAGAAGAATGGCGTGCATTAGAAGAGACCTACACTCAGCATTGGGTTGTGAAAGACGGAGGAGGTGTTAGTGTTCAAGACGGTTTTTAACAAGCCAATTATCCAATTATTTTTAACCCGATATGCGTTATTTAAATGCATTATATACTGTATGTAATAAATAGTTCTTGTAGAATACAGCCATTATTGCATTTTTCTTGTGCCAGGTACGCGAGAACACAATACATTCCGATAGTAACAAGTACTACTCAATAGAGTTGAGAGGTCCAATACTGCCGACGATGATCCACTCACTATTCAACGTGCTGGAGTCCAGCTCCTCGGAACAATTCAGCGCCACGTTCGCACACCACCAGCCCACGCTGGCGTTCACGTGGGCCGCTAATGCCATCAGAGAAGGTAAAATGATTTCACTACGTCTTCGCTCGTAAAACCTCAACAATCCCATAAGTCCCAGGTCTCGAGTATAAAAAAAATCTGAATTATTACCTCACTTCTTATTTGATGTCTTTATTACGCGCTGGCTTAACACAGACTGACTGCCGGCCGGGCGCTCACTCACCAGTTAACGTCTCCTTCATTTGTTTCCACTCTACACTCCGGAAGCGATTCTCATTGGTCGTTTATACTCCGGAAGTTATTCTCATTGGTTGTTTAAATAATAGATTCTCATTGGTCGTTTATACTCCGAAAGTGATATTTTTAAATATTAGTCAATGTTGCCAATAAGATGATATTAAATTGAAATTGAATTTGGTATGAAAGAAACGTTATTACAAAGAAACGACACGAGTCAAGATCGCATTTAAAATTTAGAAGTCAACTATCACTCTCACTGCAAAAGAACCTGAGCAAAAGGTTACGACGTTACATTGAGTTGAGGTTTCAGGTGACGCCCCAGACACGTCCCGCAAATATGTACATTACAATAAAATAGGGGTCCTGGGCCTTTTTCCATTTCCAGTCAATAGTAAATGTATAAATTTCTCTTTAAAAATGGTCCTTCAAGCCGAATGAATTATGTATAAACGATTCAGTTCCAACAATATTGCACTATAAAAGTCTCAATTCTAATAGCTCTTTATCTATTTTTAAAAAATACAGTAAAATACAGTCACGTCTTAATATTTCCATTCCTAAATATGTTTCTATTAAATATTTTTTGATCTTTTTCTAGATGATTCTTCCAAAAACAATGAACCAAATCATTTCACAAAAGCCTTCAACAAAGAGAACCTCTCCGACTGCGGGATGAGCGAGTCGATGCTGCAGCATTTCTGCTCATCTGACACCGACCTTGTCAATCTGTTGGACTGTGTCAAATATAATATTGAGGACAAAACTTACACGTGGTAATATTGTGATTTATCAATCTATGAATTTAATGCCAAATTGAAGACAAAATAATAAATCCAGTATGTTTTATTCAATGTGTTATAGATATTTTATATTAATAAAATTAATATATTTTGACACAAGATATCTTTTTTATTTTCTTTATTTAGGATCTCCATAATATGGAGTATAGTATAATATTCCCTGATGAACTTATGTTACAACACACATGAGCTAAATGTAATTAATACATTCGAAATACTCTTGAAATGTTATAATTCATTACACACCAAGGGAGGAAAAGTTGAGATGAGCTACTTTCCTTTGTGGTGTGGTGTGTATACATACTATTTTTTATCATGCCAGGACCAAAAGTTTAATATAATTATGACAGATTATGAAACGTTTTAACAATTTGAAATATGTTATAAATTGAATCGTCTAAATTATATTGTTCATTGACAGTTGCTAGGTTGCCTAAATAAGAAATCAACTGAAGGAAAGTTAAGACAAAAAGACTTATTTCTAATTGACATTAATATTGATTGGTCTGAAATGTGTCGCTTTCTTGTCACAAAATAGGCAAGAAAATTGATCTTTCGGCCTCGGAATGACAAAAATAATATTTCCACCAGTGTTCGAATAAGTATGCGGTATCTCACACTCGAAGGCTAATAATCTAAAGGGCACAGGTTCAAATCCAAAGACATACACATTGACTAAGTAAGAAAAACGCAAAATTTTCGCTAAATTAGTTTTCATTCATCGACATAATTTCCATCTAAGACGATACAATCGGTCTTGTTAGAAAACCGATGTGCTTGTGTTGTCTACATGGACAACACAGTCATAGAGCACTTTGTTTCTCTTGGCGTATATGTCATTGTATGACATACTTTTGTCTTCTCTCTACTTTTTGCAATTACCTACTTACATTGTCATTACTATTTTGTTAATATTTTATAATTGTATATATTTCTGTAAAATAATAAATATATCCAGTGCAAACATAGTTTTGTGTATCTTCCAAAGATTTCAACAGGCCCATCGCTTCCCTAACTTCTCCATACCATGTTTATAGAATGCTTGGTCTTTGCTTGCAAAATAGGCCTCAGTTTCGGCAATGACTTCCTCGTTGGTGCTAAATCTTTTTCCTTGGAGCATCCTTTTCAGGTCTACGAATAGCCGGTAGTCGCTGGGGGCCAAATCTGGTGAATACGGGGATGGAGCATTTGAGGTGCAATTCATATAATTTTACCATAGTAACCATTGATTTGTGACATGATGCATTGTCTTGGTGGATGTGGTTTTTTCTTTGCCATGTGGGGTATTTTGTTCTTTATTTCTTCGCTCAATTGGTCAAATAACACTGTATAGTACTCAGATAACACTGTATAGTATTCAGAATTGATCATTTCTCAAGTTAGTCGATAAACAAAATACCATGCATATCCCAGAATACTGATGCCATAACCTTGCCAACCAATTGTTGTCTTTGGTCGCTTTGGATTCTTTGGAATGCTTCCACCTACCTCAACCCACTCAGCTGACGAGTGCTTCGACTCTCGAGTGTAATAGTGTATTCAGGTTTCATCCATGGTCACATACCGACGCCAAAAATCAGCTTTGTTATAGTTGAAAAACTTCAGACAGGCTTCGTTGTTGTTTTTAATCCGATGTTAAACGCGGCACCCACTTTGAGTTGAGCTTTTTCATAAATTGTGTAAGCACGCTACCATATGATAACTTTGAAATCTTAGCCATCTCCCTGACTTTCATGTTTAAATTCATTATACTATTCACAAACAGTTGATTTCCTTGGAGCAGAGTCCGAATAATGCTTATCCCTCGACTCTCGCATTTTTTTCCGATCATAAAACAATGCTCAACACACGAAATTCTTTCTTATCCATCTTTTGACAAAGACACCAAAGTTACCCGACGCCCGACACAAACAATAACTTGAGAACAATTGTCAAGAAATTTTGACACATACCTACCTTAAAAAGGATGGTGCTACATATCGAATGCTATATTTTGCCTATGTGGCGCCATCTATATGTCAGTCCGGGAACTTTTTGATCAATGTAGTTTAATCCCATATAATTTCCATTTACCGACGATGAAGGGAAGATCACCAATATGTGTAATCCACGCGTAGTCTGCTCCCTCTAAGGGATTTGAAATAAAAAATACAAGAACTTCATTCACTTAATGGTTTATTCCGTTTTTGGTAAATTAAAAATAAAGTTTTGATAAGTCCACATCACTTACACGTTAAAACAAGATTCATACAGATCAGAATGAAATAAATAATATTGTGAATCATAATGACGATATATTATGTCACCTAACATAATCGCTAATCACTATAGTTATCACTTTAATCAATGTGGAGCAGGAATCTTGACAAGCTTATTCTAGGTATTCGGCTACGGGGCCACTCGCCCCCACACCCCCCTTCTCCGCGACACTCCGCTCCGCTCACTGCAACAGAAAACCAAATTCACTTATATATTAATCGCAATGGGGGTCACCGCTGACCACCTCAACCTCAGCTTATGGGGTGCATAAGAAAGCCGTATCTATACAGAGGGGCTTGTGTTTATGGGTACTAGACATCTGAACACAGACTCCGCGGCCGTTCGACGTGCAATTAATCTTACGTTGGTCTCTTTTAGATAAGAGTTACGAGATAACAGATGTAGCTAAAATGAGCTAAATTTTCATGTTAACAACTGTCGTCTGACCTCCTAATAAAAAAAAATGAGCGCTTGCCTTTTGCTATCATTCATGCCTGAACTAATCATTTATTATCTGAAGATAGTGTATATGTAGTGAACTACATCCTCAACTAAGATGCCTCTTTTTATTTATAGCTGGCCGAAGACCACATATCCAGTGTAAAGTACAAATTCAATGAAAATAAATATGCATTACAGTACCTGCAGTTACTCCCAAATGGATCATGTGTACAAGTTACACGGATTTACGACTTCTGAAAAAAGAAATGAGATTTATAAATAAATTATTGAGGATGACAATCAATAAGCACAATATGAGAACAGCTTTAATAGTTTATTTATTTTTATTTTGGCCCACAATCACAAATCCTATATAACCAAACAACGCTTTATTGTTTAGTTATATTATATATACTATAATTCATCCAGATGAGAAAGATTTGCGGATTTTCCCTGCTGGGTAATGAAACGATTTTAACGAAGTGACTTGAAGCAGATATGCTCTATACTCGATCAAAAAATTTGTTGGTTTTTCAGCTTGTCATCAAGGCTTGCACAGATCCGACGAGAATCCAAATCCGAAACAGTCATACCGTTCAGCGAGATATCGACCGATAGGGTCGAATAGTATATGTAGACATACATTTTTACAGTTTTAGGCTTACTGGTAAAAAAGAAAAGTGGCGATTCAGCATTTCCTGTCTGGGTTAAGGATCAGATAGCTATTGTCTATTTAAAACTATATAATAAGCCACAACTTCTTGTGCCTTTTTGGACAATACAAGGAACTGTCACATACTACATGGTAGGGCTTCAAGCCCGTCTCGATAGCAACCACCATAATAACTTTATGTTGTGTTCCGGCATTAGTGACCCAAGTTTATTCGTGATGCCACTGGCGTTGCAAACACCTATAAGCGACGGTAACTGCTAAATTCTAAGCGGGCCGTCAACCTGTCTGCTGTCCTACAACAATAAAAAAAAAATAAGGGTACTGCAAAATAGGCGCGCAGAAAATATTGCTGTTTTGATTGTGTGTAGAGGTGTCCTTACATTGTTAGCGGTGGTGGTTGTGGTGGTGGCGGCGGGTTGTCCGGGCACGGAGTATTGGGGGCGGAAGTTGGAGAAGTTGGCGGCCGCCGACGCTGACGCCGCGAAACCCGGCAGGGTGCCAGTCGGCTGGAAGCCAGCCGGGAACTGTGCCATTTGAGCTGCAATCACAAAAAAAATTACTATAATAGCAAAACTAATACAACCTTAAAAATAACACATTTACGAAGCATGTCGAGAAACAGCTTTTACGTCTGGAATAGAGTACGATGGGCATGGGCCCTGTTAACAATATTTCACAATAAACTAGGCCACTCACCAGCAGGAACTGGGTTGCCAGCGGTGGCGGCGAGGCGCGACAGGATGGACCGCTCCGACATTTGCAGGCGTTGCGCCACCGGCGGGATGCGCGCCAGCGTCGCCGGCAACCGCGACACGTCCGACTTCATGTCCGACAGCAGCTCCTCCAGCTGGTTCAGCACCTGGCACACAGCGACAGTTAATAAATGCAGTTTGAGAGAATCAGATACACATACACATCGTAATAAAAAATTTAAAAAGTGTGCAATTCACATACGTCCGAAGCGAAACTTCTGAAAAGTAGAGTACATTCCTTATATTAGTGTATAAAAACTACGAAAGCCCAAACAAAGAGGAGATGAACATTATAAAGGAAACACTGCATACTTGTATTCTATCTCATTCTCTCGCATGCTGAATCCTATTTATGAATATGTTTGTCTCTTTTTGGTGTCGCTTCTTCATTTCATTGAATTTTCAAATTACAACAGTGCTAAAGAAGTTTCACTTGAAAAACGAAACAATTAGTGTATACTGGTTTATTATCAATTTAAGTATGTGCATGAAACCACCTTTCCATGATATTGTTTCACATAAAACCAAAAACTATATTTGTCAGATGGTTCCTTCTTGTACAATGCTTATGTTAAACAAGTTCCAGAGACAATATATCGAAGATTGATTGCTTTGATTTTTGATTGGGTTTGATTTTTTTACTTAGATACTTGTTTCACTTGGATGCCAGTTCTGTTGGCCCATGACTTCTTAGTTGAACTTCAAATATTACAGTAAAATCAGATTGATGATAGTCCATCTTCTTCATTTGGGTGAAGGCACGGCACGATTTATACATTTGGCCTGTAACTTTTTTTTTATTGCTGGTGGACAGCAGACAGACAGCAGACGGCCTAATTAAAATTTAGCAGTTACCATCGCCTATTGGTGTTTGCAACGCCAGTGGCATCGCGGACAGGCTGCTGTCCCATAAGGGTACAGGAACTTGGGTCACTAATGCCGGAACACAACACAAGGTTATTATGGCGGTATACTTAAGACCAAAACTGGTCGCCATCTACACGAGCTTGAGACCCTACCACGTAGCTAGGGGGGTTGTTTTGTCGCCTTTTATGACAGGCCAAGCCCGGCCGCAGAGGTTAGAATTCTTTCTCCGCCCCTGCACGAATAAAAATACGTAGAATAAATCATATAAGAAAAAGAACTTACTTTATGCAGTACCGCATTGGCCGGCTTATTTCCAGCCAATGACTCCTTGCTGAGATGCTGGTGCGACTCCGCCAGACACTCCACCTCAGCGAAGCGCGCGTTCAAGGACATGGCAGGGTGGTTGGGGTCCTGGGTGAGGTTCAAGTACGCCGCGCGACGGAGCTGCTCCTCTATTACTAGTGCTTGTTCTAACAGCTAAAATCAAATTATAATATGAAATAAAAATCAATATTGTTGACACGGCTAGTTCAGTGGTATTATTTGACTTTGTCCTGAGTTTAGTTTAGGTTTGTAAATATAAATTTGTTTAAGATCTGTGATACACCTAGTAGATATATTTAAAACAGATTTACGAAACATGTAATTTCTTATTACAAAAGTATTATATGATGTGATAGCACATACAACAATAATAATTATTGTTGTTTTTTTTAGCACATACAATTTAAAAAAGGTCCAAAAATATTACTTTATAAAACATTTTCAGATTTTATTAACGCATATTCCGATATAAGTACTAACCTTAAAACGCCTCGCGAGGAACTTGTTCTTAATCTCCAAGAAGTTACCCTTGCCAACGTCCATTTTGAAGGGCTCGTTGATGATGGCGAAGCGGAGGTCGTTCTGTATGTCCTGCCAGCGGCCATAGCCGTGTGTGACTATGCCAGCCAGCAGCCAGTAGTCGTGTCTCCGGTGCCAGATCTCGTACTCCCTTCCTGGCGCAGCAGCACGTTCCTCATTTAACCATAACGTATGCAACTCCGTGAAGCCACCGTCGGCGATGTTGAACATGAACTTCCGACGCTCGACCTTCAAGTCGTCCTCTTCCTTCACTAGGACCACGTCGTCATCGTCCTCGTCCTGAAAGCAATATTGGCAGATTATAAGAAAAAAAAGGTTATTTAGAGCTTAGCTTAGTACATATACATATAAAAGCTATACTGCTTTTAACTTTAACTAATAATAACAATTAAAAAAGCTCTCAAAGGGCACCCAATTCAGCGATGCTGGTTACAAAAGCCATCTGTGGTCTTCAATTAGGGCCTTTTAGTGACGAACAGTTTACCATTATGAGATATTGCTACATATTTCATTTTAATAACTATTAGTATTACAGCTGTAGTTTTTGAATGCTAATTATATAATAAGTTTATAATATAAATAAATATATTAAAGATAAAAAAAGCTAGAGAGCACTTGTTTCAAGGACGAGATCTACCTGCCTTCTTTGGTATCCATAAATGAGAGCTTTTAATTTTACTTTGAAAGTGGAAAATGAGGTAGGTTCCTTTGACGCACCATCACAACAAAACTACTGAACATATCAAGATGGGACTACTACCATTCGTAAGGAAGTTTTCGTAGATAGTTATAGGTTATTTTTTTTCGCCCTTTCTCATTTTTTCTAGTGTATGTATATATATGTATATATGAATACAATTAATGGTCCTTCGAGCTGGATAAAGAATTTTTTGTTAAATGAATTTAAATAAATATTAAAAATTATATGAGTGCTAATTCTATAGTATTTTTTCATAATTAAGTTTACTACCTTCTTTTCATCCTTAGGTTTCTCAGATACCTCTGACTCTGCCTTCTCACTCTTAGCGTCCTCTTTCTTGTCAGGATCTTCTTTAATCTCTTCTTTGATTTTAACCTCTTTCTCTTCAGACTTCTTTTCTTCTGATTTTTCTTCATCTTTTGGTGGTTCTTCATCGACAGACATACGCCTCTCCGATTCTTTATTGCCATCTGAATCTTTGGACTCTTTCTCCGTTAATTCTTCCTTAATGTCACTAATGTCCATTGGCTCTTCTTTGGGTTTAATATCAGATTTGTCATCTTTAGTTTCTTCTTTGTCGTCCTTATCTGATCCAGCCGGTGTGGCTGCCTGACCAGAATTTTGGGCCTGCGTGGGCGCTGGCGATGGCGCCGCCGAAGTTATAGGCGTCGCCGTAGAGGGCGCTGGACTTCCTGCCGCACTTTCTCCTGTTCCACCCTTATGAGGCTCTACAGGCTTGCGAATCAATTCTGGCATACTGTAGTATCCATTAATATGTTCGAATTCTTGTACCTTCTTCCTGATCAAACTCATTACTCCGATTCGAGTTAACACGTGCTGCCTTGAGAGACCTTCCCTCGGCACGCCGTCAGCGAAAGTTTCCGCGTTATCCGCCCCCGGCTCGCAAAGATGCCGCATAAATAGAGAAACATAAGCTTTAAAGTTACGTTCTGATTTTCCCCTCAAATCTCTTACTAACCATTGCGAGTTAAACGCGTCCTGCGGCGGCATGCCGTATCGCATGATCGCGTTGAGGAACGATTTCCGCTGCCGCGCGTTGAAACCGAGCACCTCCATGTTACCCCCCACCCTTGCGAGTAATGGTGGCAGAGGCCTGTCACGCTCCTCGCGTCTCTCCAACCTTCTCTTGCTGCGACGACTGAGAAGGTCACCGTTATCATTCTTTTCATCGAAGTCGTCATCCTCCTTGTCGTCTTCACTACCCTGTGAGAAGTCTGAATTGTAATCAGAACCGTTTTCTTGCCACGTTGAATCTTCCCTGTTTTCAGTTTGAGCAACACTCCCATCATTATAATTAACCTGTTTGCGGACTCTTTTTCCTTTCCCTAAAGTTCTGGCTTGATCTTCTTGGTGTTGCTCATAATGATGCCTGAGCAGTTTAATCCAATATGCCGGGTCAGTGTTTTCAGCTTCCTGCTTAATAATCTCCGTATCGACCTCCTCATCGCCGTCGCCCTCCTTTGTTGAATAACTGGCCACTTTGAAGGAACTCAGATATTCATTAGCCCAAGATTCTTTTTGCTCAATACCTTCTTTTGATCGGTCGAGCAATTCCGCAACGGCTCTATCGTCATAGTGAATAGCTTCTTCCTTACCTTCTTCCTCCTTGAACAGTTCTTCTGTACCAAACCTAAGGATATCGTCAAGTTCTTGTTTCGTAAAATTGGCACCCTTCCCGCCCATTCCAGGTCGCACCACTAAATGTGTCAACATCATCTTCCTTTTGGCTACTTGTGTTACTCTCTCTTCCACACTATTGCGCGTTACGAATCGATATATCATTACTTTGTTTGCCTGTCCGATACGATGGGCACGCGAAAACGCCTGAATGTCGTTGTGTGGATTCCAATCGGAATCATAAATAATCACAGTATCGGCAGTGGCCAAATTGATACCCAAACCACCAGCTCTGGTTGACAGCAGGAACACAAATTGTGGTGCCCCTGGTGCATTGAACCTATCAATAGCTTCCTGACGAATGGTCCCTGTAATACCGCCGTCAATCCTTTCATATTTGTATCCTTCACCTTCCAAGAAATCTTCTAAAATATCTAACATTTTTGTCATCTGTGAAAAGATCAGTACTCTGTGTCCTTGTTCTTTCAACTGTTTCAACATTTTGGCCATGAGGACTAATTTACCAGAGGCTTTTATTAAAGCTTGTGTGTCATAATTTCCATGTGGCCCTAGAGGAGCTTCCTCTGCTGCTACAGGGAATAAATATGGGTGATTACAGCACTTTTTCAAATCCATCATGACGTTAAGGAGGGATACTGTCTGCCCACCGCTCTTTGGATTCAAAGCTTCATAGTTTCTTGTCAAAATATACTTATAGTATTTCTTTTGCATTGGCGATAACTCTACTCGCACAATAAATTCTGATTTGGTAGGCATGTTCTTTAGCACGTCTGCCTTTAGACGCCGCAACATGTGAGGTCCCAACATCTCATGCAACCTCTTCACCTGCTCCTCTTTAGACACATCAGCGAATTCATTCTGGAATGCTGCTAGATCATTGAACTTATCTTTATTCAAAAAGTTCAATAAATGGAACAACTCTTCCAAGTTATTCTGCAAAGGTGTACCAGTCAACAGCAATTTATAATTTATGTGATATCCAGCTAAAAGTCTGAAGAACTTTGACTGGTTACTTTTCAGCCTATGAGCTTCGTCCACTACAAGAACTGCCCAATCAATGGAGCCCAAGCAAGCTGCGTCGATGGATATTAACTCATATGACGTCAGCAGTACATTGAATTTCACTTGAGACTTAATTTTTGATGGGCGTCCACCCCTGTTAGCACCGTCGTCAAACGTTAACTCATTCTCTCTTATCACAGCCCTTGAATCTTTGTCCCCAACATACGTAATACAGTATAAATCGGGTGCCCACAACTCAAATTCTCTCTCCCAATTAATAATGGTCGAAAGAGGTACTGATACTAAAAATGGACCTTTGCAATGTCCTTCCTTGAAGAGTGAATATAGGAATGTTACAGTCTGAATTGTTTTTCCCAGACCCATCTCATCGGCTAGGATTGTGTCTATCTTTTGACCCCAGGAATATCTGAGCCAGTTTAGACCTTCAAGCTGGTAGGGATGCAGCTGCATCCCCGTCTCGTACACAAATGGGGGTTGATCTTCATACTTCTTATTTAGATTTGTAGTAGGTTTATCTGGCGGTGGATTATATTTCCTAGGTTTGGCTTGTAGACCTGCACTACTATCGTCTTCATCAATGACATCCCTGTTCTTGCTCTTGCGACCAGGTTTTTTGCCTTTTGTTCCTTTGGTTTTACCTTCAGAAGTAATGAAACCGCGCATGTCCTGTAAACAAGTATATTATTTTACAAGGAATCCATTAATTTTTCGTACTTTTTTACCGAAATTGAGTTAACTACAAATATTTTCAATAATAAGATAAAACATACATAACAGTGATAATAATTACAAAGATTTCTTCAGATGGCAACATTCTAGCGATGTCGAAACATCCATAGATGACGGTAACTGTTAAATATTAGTCGGCCGTCAGCCTGTCTGCTGTTCAATAGCAATAAAAAACAATACATGTGTGCCATTTACCTGATAGTACTCAATGGCAGGCTTCAATCCTGGTATATCCTCATTTTCAGACTCCCAGGTGGCTTGATCATATGACAAGTCTCGCCATTTCACCAAATAATAAGTAGTTCCATCGCGAGAAGTTCTATGATTTATGACACGGTGCACAACTAGCCACTCAGGTTTGACGCCATATCTGTAAGACAAATACAATTTTGTAAATTATTTAATCTATAAAATATTGGGGTAAAAAATAGTGGGATAGGAAAGAAAACAAGCAATCAGGATTCTCGATCAACAAACGAAAACCAGTCAAGCTCTAACTTGTGTTGGTTTTTGTTTTAATTGAATGCTATTCATGTTATTATGCTGTTGATTTGTATTATTCCAGTCGCGTGAGTCTTAATCGATGTTCATGTTAGCCACACAATAAGTATCAATGATAACATAAAAACAAATCCTTCAATGGTCTTTTTCATGGACAGAAACTGAAAATGTACTTTATATGTTAGATTTTGTAAATTTATAAACGTATTGGAAAAGCAAGGGATATCCCGATACGTGTGACGCAAACTTAAGGAGGCATAAGTTCGGTAGTAGATCAATGATTGGCTAATGACGATCTAAGAATAATAATTACCTGTAAAACTTTTCTTCAAGCATCTTCTCGTCAGGTTCATAGTCTTGGGGCTGTTTGTCCTTCAATCTCTTGACGCGTCCATCACGTTCGTCCAGAGGCTCCTCCAGTTTGGGAGGTTCTTCGGGATCGTATTTCCTCATGAAATATCGGTACATGAGTGGGTGGAACACATCCAACTGAAAATAGTCAAATATAATTATAATTCATTACATAATGTTTGCACTCTTATAACTTACATTTATGAACATTTTGGGAAAAAATTGTCATACTTTAAAAAGGAAATTTTTCATTTAATCTTATGTTAGAGAGGCATGTTTGTCCATAAAGTTGGTGTATTCAGCGTTGTAAGGTGTACCGTGTAAAACCAATACGCTGTGAGATACACCTGACATTGGCACGAGGCTCAGTAACAAAGCCTTTCTTATGTGATGCGTACCATAAAAGAATTGCTTGCTCCTCCTGAAGAGGAGCTTCAAAATTCAAAAGCTACCCTTTTAATCAAATACCACACACCTGTATTTCAGATATCCAGCTACAGTTCCAGTACGACCTCTCTAGCCATTTTACGAAGAACTCCCTAGATCGAGGCGCCTTCGACTTAGATGACTGCTCTTTCCACCGCCACGTCAGGATCTTCGCTACTTTCCCGTCCAACGGAGGACACTATGAATGACACAAATAAAATACAATTAACAAAATGTTACTTATTTAATATAGTACTCTAAACAAGTAGATGCAACCTGCCAAGTTGGATATACTTGGCATATATATTACGAGTTCAGACATAAGCTATTATGTAAGAAAAAACGTAATCCATCAAATATGGTACATCTATATAAAATATGAATGAATCTAGTATTAAGTTTTGACTTAAAATAATCAAAAGTATTGGCTATGACCAACAACATTTTTGAAGTGAAAAACGTAAGTGAAGAACGTAAAAACAATACCAAAAGAAACAAACATATTCATAAATAGGATGTTTTTGAGAATTCAGTACTCACACTACATCGAGGACATTTCCATTCTCCATCCGGCACCTCTTCTAGTGGTGGATTTAGACAAAAGCGATGATATGCTGAAGGGCATGAATCGCAACACAGCAATTCACCACCATCCTTGCAGATTCTAAAAAGAATTGTATATTTTTAAAAGAAATAATAATTAATTAATTGTTTTTATGGAGTTTGAAAAACTTAATCACATGCATAAACTTTTAATTCAGTCGTCAACTGAGCTTAAACTTAATCCAAATATTTATCATACCCAGTCTCATAAGCAGTTTAGAACTGAGTACACATTAGAGAATATGGAAGAGAAATATGAAAAAGTGGGTGTACCTGCAGAACTCCTGGTGTTCGTCATCGTCATCGTGTTCCTGGTTGCCCTCGGCCTCGCAGTGCGGACACGACCAGCGGCCCTCGGGCGTCTCCTCCAGCTCGGGCTCCAGACACACCAGGTGGTACGCCCGCGGGCACGTGTCGCACAGGATTATCTCACCGCCCTGCTGGCACACCTGCACACACACACAACACACATCACTGAAACAGGTCTTAGAGTCTATTTCCCACTGTCTGTGATTGGATATAGCACTTCACCATTTACAATATCGTTCTTTTGTTTGTATCGCCACGAGTTGGATAGTCTTAAAACTCAAAACATAAGCATATTACAATTTGAAAGAGATATGTAAATTGGAATTGTTTAATCATCCATCATTTAAATAATAATGCCAATTGCATTATGATCCTTCCATGTATAACATTTTTCTTCATAACACTTCTTGTGCTAACATAAGACAGCAAAATCTTAAATATAATTACCTAAATTACATACATACATATAATTACGCCTCTTTCCCGTAGGGGTAGGCCGAGACCACTTCTTTCCACTTGCTACGATCCTTACATACTTGTTTCGCTTCGTCCACTTTCATTATTCCCTTCATACATGCCCTTCGTTTTAGGGTACTCTTGACCTGGCCTTATTTCAAGACGTCCCTGATCTGGTCTCGAAACGTCGAAACACTCACCTTATACACTTTTTTCGTCAATCGTTCTTCATTCATTCTCTCGACATGGCCAAACCATCTCAGCATACCTTTCTCAATTTTTGTCACTACATCTTCCAAATTTACATTCCCTAAATTCTGTTTTTATATAAGCGTTTGAAATCAAAGCCAACATTAAAAGGATAGGTGAATGTTAGCAAGCGTAGAAAAGACAGTGTATAGTCCACGTATCCATCATTCTAATTAGATATTGTAGTAGCTCAATTCAAAATTTACTGAATACATTCATTGAAGTTTTACCTCACAATAGTCTTGGTGCTCCTGCTCTCCCTCTGCACCATCTGGGAACTTGTTTGTCGTTTTCAATTTCCTCTTCTTCTTGCTCTTGTTGCCAATCTTTGTCTTCGCTTTCTTTTTGGGTTGCTAGAAGTTAAAAAAAAATTTAAATGCAAAGAATCCAGTTGTTTTATTATTGAAATTGTTGCACATTCACTATAATATTACACTATATTTAACGCTGTCATTATAAGAAAGGCAATTTTATTTAGAAAAAAGAGTGATAGGGCACAATAATCAAAGAGCCCCCATAAAGCCAAAGCCAGGGGATCGGTTTTAAATGTATTTAAATAAAAAAACTAAACTGATTTCATGAAATAATTATTAAACCAGCTTTGAAATAAAAGAGCAATTTTACTTTATTATGTACAGAAAACAAATAATTAAATATTAAATAAATTTACTAAAACAATTCACAGTGCCATCTAGTCTAAAAATAAGCAGCATAGCACTTGTGTTATAGATACTAGATAACAGAGATGCGTTTCTTCTCTAAATAAATACATAATATGATTTAGAACACTAGCCATTCCCGCCCACTTCACTGGTCGAATAACAGAAAAAAGTAATTCGTAAAAATATGAGAAGTTTTTGTATGCATGCGTGACCACTCGCCCCACTTCTCCTATAAAAATCGTTGTTTCTTAAAACTTTAATAACTTTAAATTAAATGAAGATATCGCAATATTTTTTAAATTTAACTGAAATCTATCCAGTAGTTTTACCGTGATGCGCGCACAACTGCAGACCTTTATCATTTTATTTATATCGAAGATAATTACTCAGACGCGGGACGAGTATCGAAACCGTGCCCTTAGCACGTACGTTTGCCGTTACGCCACGGAGGTCGTCAATTATAACAATCAGGATTTTATTTTTAATGCCCACATTGCCCAATTAATTATCTATACATCTATACAACTAAATAAAATTGGAGAGTCTGTTTATAATATTAAAGTAACCGCTTTTTACTAAATGCATATGGATGTATACACGGTACATATACCAAAAAAAAACATTTTTTACAATTTTTGTCTGTCTGTCTGTTTGTTCCGGCTAATCTCTGAAATGGCTGCACCGATTTTGACGGGACTTTCACTGGCAGATAGTTGATGTAACAAGAAGTAACTTAGGCTATTTTTATTTTAGAAAAAAAAAGTTTTTGTTAAAAATGATAAGTTTCGGAAATTTTAAAATCCAATTTAAGTTGACCTCAGATTTATATCATCAATCATATGAAATAGGGTTCAGCTTAGGCTGGATTTAGTAGGTTGAATTTCCAATTTAAGTTGACCTCATATATCCAAAAAATGCTGCCCAAAGTCACTATTCCACGCGGACGGAGTCGCGGGCACAGCTAGTTTAAGAATAAATGTCATATTTATGTCAACTATCAATTTAAGTTAAAATGTATATACTCTGCTGTCCATGGAAATGCTATGCTGATAAACTACAAAAAGTTAGCTAAATCTTATAGTAAAAATTATTTCTAATGTTACCTGTGCATTAGGATCCTCCTCTTTGAGCTGTCCTTCTTCAGTGCCGTTATTTGACGGTGGCTTTGTTTCATCAGCTTCGGCCAACATCTGCTCAAATTCGGCCTCCGATTCAGAGTTCACACCTGCACTGCCTTCAGGGTCTTCTTCCTGTACAATAAATATTAACAAATTATTAACTGTTAAATGGTACAGATTTAGAAGATTTCTATCCGTGCAAGGGCGGAGAAAGAATACTAACCTCTGTGGCCGGGGTCGGCCTCTCGTAAAAGGCGACAAAACACCCCACCCTAGCTACGTGGTAGTGCCTCAAGCCTATCTGGATGGCGACCATTAAGTATGTCGCCATAATAACCTTGTGTTGTGTTCCGGCATTAGTGACCCAAGTCCTGTACCCTTATGGGACAGCAGCGTGTTCACGATGCCACTAGCGTTGCAAACACCCATAGACGACGGTAACTGCTAAATTCTAAGCTGTAGCTCAGCCTGTCTGCTGTCCTACAGCATTAAAAAAAACAGAAGAAAAATCTTATCAACTCATTAAGGTTAACTCATTAAGGTGGTTAAAAAAACAAGAAAAAGGATTGATCCATAAAAGCTTTTAGAATCTTCACATAGATCCATTAAAATTTTCTCCATGCAGGAGTGGAGTAAGAAACCTGCGGCCGTGGACAGCCTATCGTAAAAGGCGACAAAACAACCCTAGCTATGTGATTGGGCCCCAAATCCATCTGTCCCAGTATGCTGCTATAATAACCTTGTGTTACGTCCCAGCATTAGTGATCCAAGGTTTCAGTACCCTTGTAGAACAGCAGCGTATTTGCGGTGCCCCTGGCGTCTGCCTGTCTGCAGTTTCTCAGCAATAAAAAAAAGGAAGGTTCACTTTACTTACGCTGCTGGTACGCTTGCGCTTGTTGAACTTGATCTTGAGCGTGGGCACTTTAGGTTTGCGACCGGGCTTTCCTCGCGGGGTGGCACTCCCACCGGCCTTGGGCTTGCGGCCTCTCTTCCGCGGCATAGAGGCACCCTCATCACTGGCCTCCTCCTCGTCTTCCTCTTCAGGGTCGTCTACTGACTCATCATTCTAGTACACAAACATTACCTAATTAACTAAGATCAAAAACAAAAAGGACCAATAACTTTGCAATTTACTTTTATGGACTTTTCAATAACAGCCCTTTTATATTTTAGCCCACGCTTTTCATATACTGAACCTTACTAAGGGAACATAACCATACTATGTAACCTATTTTTGTTAATTTTTTACCCCGGGTCACTTTTTAATGATAAAATTATATTTAAAATCATATTTTAAATTTTAAGAGAAGCTCCTATCGTAGAAAAAGTAAGAGAAAGTCGCTTACGGTGGTATGGCCACATTCAAAGACGCGAGGAAGATTACGTGGTTAAGAAAGTACTCAAGATACCAAATTCGACCAGGGAAAGAGGCAGGCCCCCGCTACTTGGTGGAACAACATTAAGAAAGAGATGGACCAGGGCAACCTTACAACACAGACAACCCAGAACAGAGTTCTCTGGCGGAAATGTACAGGGAGACCTGATCCCAGATAAACTGGGAACATGAGTTGGACAAAGAAGATATTTTAAATTTTAAAAAATGCATTAGGAAGAAAAATATATACATTCGAAGTGTTTACTAGAAAAATGAACAACCAAATGTATCCTTATACTTTTTAGAATCTTACCTTACTTTAGAATCTAATATAATATATATCTAAACTTACTTTAGAATCTTTGGGCGGCCTGCCAACCTTCTTGGGCACATAGTCTGACGTGTTGGAAGTGTTTGTGTTCTCTTCTGAGCCCAAGTTCTGGGGTGTCCCTCCACTGATGTGAGGGTTTGTTTCGCAGAACATCCGCCACTTCGCCGCGACTAACATCATTTGTTTTGATACTGGCACCTGTATGAGAAAGCACCAATCAGAAAATAAAATAAACAGATAATACGGGAAAATTTATGTCCGCATTTACGCAAGTGGGAATCGAAATCGGGATCCCCGAAATCTGTGTTTCGTAATAGGCAATGCTAAAACTATCATACTATGCAAATTATAAATTTTCCTACTATTTGAATATTTAACACCTGCCAGACAGGAAGACTCGGTGCAAAACAGTTTGTTATAGTTACTTCTTACTAGTTTTTGACAAAATTTTAAGATTTTTTTTAATGCTGTAAAACAGCGACAAGCTGACGGCCCACTTATAATTTAGCAGTTACCGTCGCCTATGGGTGTTTGCAATGCCAGTGGCATAACGAACACGCTACTGTCCTATAAAGGTACAGAAACTTTGGTCACTAATGCCAGAACACAACACAAGGTCATTATGGCGGCATACTTAAGAACAAATGTGGTCGCCATCCAGACGGGCTTGAGGCCCTACTACTTAGCTAGGGTGGATTTCGGGTTGCCTGGAAGAGATCGCTTTAAGCGATAAGGCCGCCCATTGTCATACAGCATTATATTTTTGTATACCTATTTTCAGTTAGTTTTAAGTATCTGTATGCAATAAAGAGTTTTCATTCATTCATTCATTGTTTTGTCGCCTTTTAGGACAGGCCGACCCCGGCCGCAGAGGTTAGTATTTCTCCGCCCCTGCATGGATAAATAAGAATTTAATAAGACTTAAGAAGTTGATTGTAAAAAGGTAGATTAATTTTTTTTTATGTATAATTTATTTTATATGGCTTGAATGAAATAAAAAGGCCTTATAATGATCATAGTCAAATGTAAAACAGTAATTACATTGAGTTTTATACATTTCCTACAAATATTATGACACCTAAAAGTTAATATAAAATCCTTAAATATATTTGTTTTATTTTATGCTGATTACTAAACATAGCGTTTTTCCTAAAATATAATACAATTATAAAGTGCAAGTATAAATAAAGTAATTCACACTGATTCAAATGAAAATGAAATAAATTCGCAATTATTATCCTCATATGAGGCGTGTAGTTGCAAATTCCGCTAAAACTTTTTTTGACAATATAACGATATACTCGTATATTTAGTTACAAAGCCCTCTAAACTATACATAGCTATAAACTTTTTAATGCACAAATAATGCCTCTATAACAATATTATATTCAACCTTTTATTTTGCGTTTCCAATCAAATCCCACAGAATCAGAATGGGTTTAGTTCAATTTAAGAATTTAAAAAAAAATGTTAATGCGGGTTTTGCAAGTACACGCCTCATATGTAATAAAATAATAGAAACAATTCAAAGACAACGGAAAGTATGTGAATTTCATATTATTACTTGGATTATTTTAAATTTACAAATAGCATATGATCACTTCTCAAATTAGATGTTCTTCATAGACATGAACTCATCTTCATAAAAAAGATAAAAATCTTGCGTTTCGTAAGCAAACTCGCGTAATTTCATAATATACATATCTGCAACTGAGCAATCAATCATTGCATCACATAAATACTATACAAACATTATAATTATGATGAAAAAACATGACAAGATTTTAATATCTGACAATGCACAATTGATAACTGGGTCAGACGGTTGATACGTCTTATAGCAATTAAAGTTATTTCACAGCAATCGTCGTTTCACGTAACACGGGTACTCTCGGGCGGTACCTGTGTCGCGTCGCTCAGTGGTATACGACACAGTGCCACCACGGTAACGCAGGCGACAGGAACACGATGCTCCACACCCTCCAAGTGTCCCTGCATGGGCATCGAAACGCTGAGGCCTCATCACCACCATCGATTTGGACCTTTCGTTCCCGACCGTCATTCTAACGATGGCCGGAAGCTGAGTCGAATGTCTCCTTCTGTGCGATAGTCATGTCCGCGTAGGATGCGACATAGAAAGACAGTCCCTCATCGCCAGAGATTGGCAACCAACCTCCGACTACAGTAGACACACAACCGATAGAGGGGCACGCGCGGGTGTTCCGATCTCATATTATTATACCAAGTGCACCGGAAAGTCATTACCGGTTTTTTCGGAAAAAATCTACATAAATTTCAAGAAAATGGAAAAAATTATTCCAAGGATTGGACATTTGATTCTATACATCTTGCTCCTTTCTTTCTGGCAATTTATGGATGCCATCCCAAAAAAAAAACTGTTTGTCTTTTGAGTAAAACCATTCATCGGGCCATTTCTAACTTCTTCGAAATTGGCAAAGTGCTGCTTTGCAAGCGCGTGTCCCATTGATGCGAAAGGTTGATATTAGTCCGACAGGGCAAGGTCTGGAGAATACGGCGGGTGCGATAATATGTCCCATCCATATTTCCTTTCCTTTCAACGCTTCCATGACCGGTTTTGCTTTATAAGACGGCGCGTTATTGTGCTGTAAAATCACTTTACCGTATCTTCAGACCCATTCTGGACGTTTTTCGATCAATGCATGGTTCAAATTGATCATTTGTTGTCGCTAGCGATCACTATTAACTGTTTCACCAGGTTTCAACAGTTCGTTCATGATACACCATGCCACTCTGATCCCACCAAACACAGAGCAATGTCTTGCGACCAAAACGATTAGGTCTTGGAGTCGATGGGCCGGCTTCGCCATGTGATAACCATGATTTCATGCGCTTAGGGTTTTCAAAATAAATCCATTTTTCATTACCCTTCACTATTCGATGCAGAAATAACTTCCGATCATACCTTTGAAGCAGCATTTCACAGACGATTATTCGATTTTCCATTTGCCTGTCATTCAATTGATGTGGCACCCATCTTCCCATCTTTTGGATTTTCCCCTTTGCTCGTAATCGTTTCTTCGGCCACATTTAATGCTTCTATCAATTGTTTTTAGGTTGAATTGGGTCTTCATCCAACAACTCCTGTAGTTTCGCCGTCTTCAAACTTTTTTGGTCTACCAGAACGTTCTTTGTTTTGAACATCGAAATCACCACTTTTGATTTGCAAAGCCACGCCTCATATGTTTTTAAGGTTAGAGAATGTTCACCGTAAGTTTCTACCAGTAAATGATGACTTTCAGCGCTTTTTAACCGACGAAAATTAACTTTTTAGAGTAGTCCGATTTTAAAAAATATTTTTTTATTGGAAAGGGTATACCCCGAAGTTGGTCCCATATAAATATGGAAAAAAGCTTTGAATCAAGTCAGTAGAATAAAATGACATATGTGTTAGAAAAATCGGTAATGACTTTCCGGTACATGGTATGAACATTAAGAGAGGAAAACTACCTGAGTGGTACATGTCATCGTGGCTGGCAGTAGAAATCGTGTTCTCTTTTTATAATATCACCTATTAAAAGAACAATGCTTTGGTATATACTTTTGTAATTATTTATCAACTGGATAAGTTTTCCAAAAACTCACCTTAGGGTTTTCCTTAACCAAGAGTGGGCGTACATGTTGGGTGAACAGCTTGTATGATGTCAAATTTTCTAAGTCTGCATCACTATATTGTATATCCACATCTGTGAGTCCGAATGATGAACAGACTTCTTCCACTGTAGGCATACCCACTGAAAAAAGTGAATACTAGTACTATAATTTATTATAATATTATTCTTCAAAAAAAGAATTCACTTTAACACGGCATGAACAGATGAGCCAAGTTAAAACAAATGTAAACAAAATATGTTATACATTGAGTTCAGTTTTTATCCATGCAGGGGCGGAGAAAGAATACTGACCTCTGCGGCAGGGGTCGGTCTGTCGTAAAAGGCCACAAAACAACCTACCCTACCTAGCTACGTGGTAGGGTCCCAAGCCCGTCTGGATGGCGACCACCTTTGGTCTTAAGTATGCCGCCATAATAACTTTGTGTTGCGTTTCGGCATTAGTGACCAAGTCCCAGTGTCCTTATGGGTCCGCAGCATGTTCATGATGCCACTGGCGTTGCAAACACCCATAGGCGACGGTAACTGCTAAATTCTAAACAGGCCGTCAGCCTGTCTGCTGTTCCACAGCATTAAAAAAAATACATGTCTCAAAAATCTTTGTTTTAATTTATAATAATAAATATATCCTGACTTGTTGTTGAAGTTTTGTTTTATATAAGATGCATTTAGTGGAGTTTGTATACGCCTCATAATTTCTTTAACTTGAAGTTAAATATAAACAAAATACAGGCGCCATATTTCGTTTTTTTTTCAACAAGTGTGTAAATAAACAAGGGATTTTGAATTAAACAGCAGTCTATAAAATAATGTATAGACGATTTTTCCGTTAATTTCTGTTTATTTGTACAAGAAAAATTAAGTGCCAAGATCGGGACGGCATCGACGCAAAAATACCGGCCCTTAAAAGCTCAATAGTGGATTCCAGGCTCAAAAGCTCCTTATGTAACAGATGCGAAATTCTTAGAAGACGTGCCCACAGAGAAGGAATTTTGAATATTTTAACGCAGGATTTATCTATTACAGAAAATGATTTTTTTTTTTTTGGTTCAACTTAAATTTATGTTGTTATGCAAATGAATTCCTTAATCTTGGCTGAATATAAGAATATGTCCTAAGCCTCACACAAACTAAAATATTATTATAAGATTGGCTTTTAAAAGTATTTGTGAAGACCATTCTGCAATATACAGCTATTTATCAAGATCCACTTCAAAGCGGTTTCATCAATTTAGATATCAAGTTTCAATACAATCAAAACTATTGTAATTTGTTTAAATTGTTCAAAAATTCTTAACATTGCATCAATATTTCTAAACTATAAGTTATTTAAGTCTACACATGCAATCTTTGGACTGGCTACACACAGAGGGCCGCCAGTGCTCCACGAGTCCAATACAACAATGGGCTAAGGATGTTGATGGGGCTGCCTCGCTTCTGCAGCGCATTGGGAATGTTTGCGAAAACGCGTGTTGACGATTTCCACGCTATAATGAGAAAAAGAGCTGCCTCATTGCTGCGCCGAGTGCGGGGCAGGACCAACATCATCCCGAACACCATTGCACACAACGATTCGACTCCACTACACTGATATTATGTGTACAAAACTGTTTGACAGACACAAACATTGTGACGATTTTACTAACATTAAATTTTAGTATTTACTAACCCCATGACATGTATTGATCAATTTAAATAAAATTATTATTATTATAAAATTAACTGCGCATCAATCGCGCAAAAAATAGAATGATTAATGTCACCATAAAAGAGGGGTGTAAAAATGAAAATGCTTATGGAATAGCAAAAACATGTCTACACGATTCGTACAGTGATAACCATTTTTTATGCGAGAACTTGATTTCTCTAAATTGTTCGTAAACTTCGAGTCAATTTGATTTCAGAGTGACTTTGAACCACTTAACAGAAGTAACCAGTGATAAATAGAGGTTTTCACGTGACGATTCTTTAAAAATATAGACTTAAGGTGTAAATATAGGAACTGGGATGATTTTAACGAAAAATACTAAAGAATAGACCACTTTTTAATGAAATTTTTCCTCGATCCTTAAAATTTGCCATAAAAACTGTTCACCTCTGAATGAAAGAATAAAAAATTTAGAAGCAATTTGGAACGAAACCGGCGAGTCATTGCAATATGAGATAGATAAAAAATCAAATTATAGACGTGACCAAAAAATAACAGTACCGTCCAGGGACGCCCGAAAGAAGCGAAGCTTGAAAGCGTAGGAACTAAGCGTTAAAAATAAATACATTAATAATAAAATACACGCCTAAAAACGCAAGACTACAGCGGAGCTCTCTTCATGATTAGAAGAAGAAAAAATTGAAGAGCTCCGCCCGTAGCCTTGCGTTTTTAGGCGTGTATTTTTTGGATCGCATTTTTTAAATCCGCGTATAGTGAAAACGCGAATAAAGGAAGCGCGAATAAGAAGCTTTTACTGTATAGTACAATTTCTGCTTGTAATCGGCACAGCTGTCCTGCTAAGATTCAATACATGTATCTATATCTGCTGCACTTTTTAACCTTATTTTTTCCAACTTTATCTTCAAGGAATTCTAACCAAACTATTAATTTCATTATTTTCATCAACATTCAATATATACTAATTTATCCATAGAACCATTCGATAACGTCTATGTTTGTTGTAATCATTGTAATAATTATTAATGACGAAACTCGCGAATTTTGACCACGAGAAGGAAATTCTAAACGCTCTTTTAAGCAAAAAGGAGTACTGGGAATAAATAAAATACTATAAAGTAAAGAAATGATAGAAAAGAACTAGACACCGCTGTGTGAAATTTTCACAGTATATTTATTTATTTAAATTATTTTTCCTAACCACACTTCTTGTACAGTCGCAACGATATCGAAAGTACCATAATGTTTGATAGTCTTTAAGTTCAAATACAACCTTCATTTACTTTATCCGTCAAATTCAGAAAAACAGCAACGGTGTTCGCGGTGCCCCTAGCGTCGCAAACATCCATAGGCGACGGTGCTTACTATTAAAATAAGCCGCCAGCCTATCTGCTATTCTTCATCAATAAAAAAAGGACTTAATAATATTGGAAAAACATACTTATTAGCTTACGTAGCTTGTGGTGCAAATTTTTTTTAACTTAATTCCGAATGTGAACTTTAAATTTATCAGTAAATAAAACTAGCCAACACGCCACGGAAAGGACACAATTACATTTCGTATAATATTGAGTAAATACAAAACATTTCATAAATTACGAAATCACAATGCAAAATAATACGAGAATTTTAGTTGCTATGAAAGCAGAAAGGCAGACGCGGCCTACTTAATAATAAGCAGCAATTAGTGTCGCATATGAATGTTAGGGGCACCTCTGACACGCTAGCGTGCGCGGAGGGGAACTGGAACTTGGTCACTCATGCTGGAACATCTCAAGGTTATTATGGCACCATGTTAGAAACCAGGGGTGGTTGCCATCCAAAAAGGCTTGGAGCCCTAGCACCTAGCTAGGGGTTGTTTTGTCGCGTATCAGTCGGCCCTCTGCCGCAGGGGTCAGTATTCTTACTGCACCTCTGAACGAAAAAAGGATACTGAACCCTTTATATTTTAGAATAGCAACCCAATTCTCTCGATTTTTTTAATACGCAATTTTCTTAACAAGGTGTCTCACCTGGCTTAAAATACTTAGCAATATGGAATCCGTTTACAATAACATCAAAGGGACAAACACATCATACTAAGCATTTTGAACAAAATAAAGAACCTCTTGTTTTTGTTAGGTTTATATGTATGTATTTATTATAATAGGAAGAAACACTGCATATTAAATCTAAGTAAAAATTTTACGCAATTAGTTCCTTAATATTTTTTTTACTTAATAACGTCTCCGGGCGTCAAATGACCCTCTCGAATACTGTTGAAGGTTTTAGGAAAGTTATCGGTCATAATGAGCGACATGTCACTATATGCGAAGTCGTTATTGTCATTATATCGGACATTGTTATAAAGAATTTTATTAAATGGTTGGTCCATAGAAGCAGAGTCATAATAAACGAATTCTATTGTATTATTCAATTAACTAAGCAGAGGCAAAGCATCCAATATTATGGAGATTATTTTATTCCACCAATACATTGTTTGTACGTGCTTAAATGTCTTAGGTCATTGCCTCCGTCTAGCTCAAAGTCAACTGTCGATTTTTTAAATTCTCATACAAAAAGGCAATTGTATTATAAACCTGTTATATTGAAGGTGGTTTGATTAATAGTAAATTCTTCGGTAAGTACTGGGGAGCAGTTTTTGTGCTATCACTTTTTTGACGTTTTATTATCAAATTATTTTATCTTCAAGCATAATTAAAAAGAGGATGAAAGCATCATTCATATATTATAATCATCATCATTTTTATCCGTGCAGAGGCGGGGAAAGAATACTAACCTCTGCGGCCGGGGTCGGCTTGTCGTAAAAGGCGACAAAACAACCCACCCTAGCTACGTGGTAGGGCCACGAGCCCGTCTGGATGGCGACCACCTTTAGCCATAAGTATGCCGCCATAATAACCTTGTGTTGTGTTCCGGCAGTAGTGACCTAAATTCCTGTACTATTATGCGACAGCAGCGTGTTCGCGAAGCCACTGGCGTTGCAAACACTCATAGGCGACGGTAACTGCTAAATTCTAAACGGGCCGTCAGCCTGTCCTACAGCAATAAAAAAATATATATATATATAAACAGGGATCTATGAAAGTAGAGCCAGTGAATATAATGCAAAGAGAAGATGCCATGTTAAAATGAAAATTCTAGAAATGACAGTGGATGGATACATATGGAGGGGTAGACCAAAGAAAATATCAATGAATTAAAGTATCTGGAGTACCTAATAGTGGGCGCGTTTTTCCTTGATTGCTTGGCTCAAGCTCATTAATTTTGTTGTGTAGAAAATTCCAGTAATAGTATTGTTCAGTTTGAACAACTATACATGATGACATCATGCCGATCCCACCAAGCACACAGCATCAGTTTTTTAGCTGACCAGATGGAATACCAATATATGTAAATCATGAGTACATGATTTTTTCTTCTTTGCATTATCATAGTGGATTCATTTTTCATCACCAATTAGTACACGTTGGAAAACAAACCTCTCTTTTATGCCTGAAGCATTTCATACATGCATAAATGGAATTTAACTTCTCTCGGCTTTATAGTATTTTTCTTGTTTTTATCATTCCCAATCATACCCCACAGATTTTAAAGGATGTGAAATTCCTTGTCAAGATACGATAAGTAGTAAGTGCAAGTTCTTTATGTATTTGAGACATATCTTGCACTTATAATAATTCCAATTCATTGTCTTCATACACTGAATGATTTTCCACTGCATTCCTCATCTCCCATGCTAAATTCAGTTTGTAACTATTGAAACCACCCAAAACCACTTTTATTTCACTTAAAGTAGCATCACTTTATGCTTCTACAAGCAATCAATGCACCTCCACTGCAGATTTCTTCAAATTACAAAACTTCCCACAAATGATGCTTATTCATCTCAAAACATTTTCAATGAAAAACACAATCTTTTTGATATCTTATGGAGTTGGTTTGATTCAAGGTTATATTGTTATTATTATTATATTATATTGTTATTATTATTATAATAATAATAATATATTGTTACGAGATGACCATACATACTATGTTATATCCATACTAATATTATAAATGCGAAAGTAACTCTGTCTGTCTGTCTGTTCCTCTTTCACGCCTAAACGGCTGAACGGATTTTGATGAAATTTGGTATGGTGATAGATGATAACCTAGAAATGGTCATAGGCTATAAATAATCACGCCATCGTTCTTAGGGGGTAGGCAGTAGGCAGATAACTAAATTGAGTTAGTGATTTTTTGTGCTTATCCGGTATCTATGAGAATTGGCCAACATCTATTTTTCATCCCCCTAAATGTTAGGGGTAGTCCACCCCTAAATTTTATTTTTTATTTTTTGACATTTTATTATTTTTATGGCAGAACAACGTTTGCCGGGTCAGCTAGTTTCTAATAAATTTCACTATCTATCTGGTGGGGCTATCTTTTATCAAATGGAACTTATTTGTACATCTTATAAAATTAAAAGATTATTATGCAATAAAATATTGAAAAATTAATTAATTAAAAAAATAGAATATTTTTAAAACATTCAAACCAAACAAGCATTTTACTACAATTTAGAATAAAACAAATACAGTAAGCAAAGTGCAAATAAACTTACCAGATCCAGAGTCAGACACAACTGATGTGGAAGGAGTCGTGTTATGTTTGCTCCCTCTGCCTTTACGGGACTTCTTGGTCGATGACATGGCGCTCAAAGCGTAGTCACTGTCGCCTTCAGCGTCAATAGATTCTAGGCCAAACTCATCATCCTAGAGGGAGCACATAATTAAATGAATTCTTGACTCAATAAACTAAAATGAAAATTTACTACGGAGTGCTCCTTGTGCATCTTCCTGTAATATCCTCACTGTATTCAGTCCAAAGTTATTATTTGTTCCCAAAAATGGAAAACACAGGCAGTGTGTGAAGAATTTTCCAGTGAGGAAACAAAAAGAGAAGGTATAAAAGTTATTTAAAGATGCAATACTGAAAAGGAAGCACATTAAAAATTTTAATAATTTTTTGGTTTTTTGTTCCTTTTCCCCTCTATTCTGGGAACTTTTGGATTCACTTTAAAAGAAAAACCCAACAGATCCCGAGACCTTTACCTCTGCACATCAACACAACTTAATTGAACCTCAACAACCCATGTTACTCTCCCTGCCCAGCCCTACCTATACCAGCTCTGGATATTTAATCTAGTATTGCTCTTACTGTAGTTCTGACCAAGGTGTTTCAACAGCTCAATTTTAAACAATATAAAAGCCGATATTGACATTACTTTAAGAATTGATACTCACATCTTCACTCTCATTCTTTCGCTTCTTCTTTTTCTTTCTGCCTTTCTTCTCTTCTCCTCTAGCTTTCCTCTTTTTGCCTTTTTTCTTCTTTCTCCCATCTTCTGGGGAGTAATCTTCATCCTCCTAAATTATAATTCATATAATACAAATAAAAATAGCAATTTGATTCGATGTATATGTAAACTGAACTTCTTTAAAGAGAAATCTTCTTTATGCTTTGTAACTGTCAATGTCTAATGTATTGAAATCCACAAACATGGATACATTTTCCATAAAATAGGTATTGACATGCAACTAATTCCGTATATAGGTTGTCTCAAAACTCAATGATAAGCTGAGTACAAGGTGTAGGCCTGATTATGAGTGATCACAAAAAAATATGAAAAAAAATTTGGTCTCATAATTTTAGCCATAATTTTTTTCCTACATGCTTTACACAAACATATTTTTTCATCTCTAAACTAAGTATTAAAATAAAAAATAAGTATTTCCTTTTCTTAGGTGCAACACCTGTGATTAATAGCAGGACTATTTAGGATTATGTAACAAAAAAATTATGTACAGGCTGTCTATTGTCCTCATAAAAAAAGTTATTGCAAAAACTATGACACCAATTTTTTTTTCATATTTTTTATGGTCTCTCATAAACAGGTCTACAGTATGTACTCAGCTTATCATTGAGTGTAGTGTGGACAGCCTGTATATATGAGTGAATATGTAGTATATGCAAATGTCTTAACAATTGTAAAGTGTTGTGAAACTTAGACAAGACATGCTAGCTATATATATTTATTTATTAGATATAGAGTTATAAGTATGTGAAGCAAAAACTCTGAAACCCCTTTAACGATTATTGCGCAGACGGAGGAGTATGACATTTGGCACAGTTAAAGATTATAAGTAACGAGAAGTGCAGAAAGCTATTTTTTAGCTTAAAATCCGAAATACATTAAAATATGTAATTAAATTATTTATTTATATAATTATGGCATGCCAAAAAACACAAAATTTGTCATAATACATTAAATATGTGTGTTATAGTTATTCACAGGTACACAAAGCTTGATTATTATGGATTTCTTTTCAAACCAAATTAAACAATTGTCAAAACAGACCACCCACGGTGAAGTGCTATTATGTGTAAAAATGAAAATAAATTTCAGTGTTAAAATTTAATTTAACAGTCTTCACACCATGATAATAATATATTCCACAAATTAAATCACTCTAGTAATAAATAATGTATATTAGTGTAAATGTTTTAACTATTTTTATAAGTTCAATTAAAATGAGGATCTAATAATATCTTGTGCATTGTGATAATGTTTTTAGAAGAATGACTGTTATTATACAGAACATGTGAAATTTCAGGCAATAACAGTAACATGAATATACATTGTTTACAAACAGCATAAATTGTAAACTATTGGTTATGTGGTGTATGTTACCTTTGGAGGAGCTTCATCACTTTCGCCGGAGTTCTCATTTTGACCTTCACCTTCTTCGACATCTTCGTCACCTGCAAGATCACAATAAACTGCTCAAACCAGTCCAAATTACAAACAGGCCTAATGAGTACACGAGAATCTTCATTCCGGCTATAATTCCAGCACACCGGAGCACCCTTGGCGCTAAGGTCACTAATCCCTTTGTTTGGTGGCGTCCATTTTGTTAAGTAGTAATGAGGGGGATATCGCATGTTCTTTTCTGTCACAAACTGCCACTTAAAATATTTACAACCACAAAACAACAAATAGGTCATTAACACGCCGAATAACGATAACCACGAATATAACACGTTTAAATGAAGGTCACTTTTCCACAAAACACCAATTAGGAACCGAAAATTTTCTAAATTTTTAATTGCTCTATACCGCAAGTAAACACATGATACCGCTATTCGCGGCTTACCTATGACATGCTAGCTAAATTAAACGTTTACCTGCAAAAGAGCCGTCTACTTCATCATCTGATGCCATTTAGATCACAATTCAACAAAACCAGGATAAGATAAAAGATTTTGGTCTAGAAAAGATACAGGACGCGCAGTTTTTGCGACAATTGGTAATTAATTCAGAAATTGATGCCGCCGTCACTACACCGCGTACTAGCAAAATATGTCGTCTCGCTCACACACACTGAAATTATAAAAAGGAAATTTTAGGGATACCAGACTTTAGACTTTGAAACTACTAAATCAATACACAAATTTACAGTGGTAACTTTGTTTGTCTGTTTGTTTTACCTCTTGATTTTATGTCTAAAATGATGTGTAGTATTATATAATTCTGCCTTAGAAATAATCCTCTTTAAAACCATAGGAAAATTTTATTTATAATTTTTTTATCAGTAAATGGAGGTTGCTGATAACTGATTGTTATGGTTTCATAAGACAAAACACATAAATTACTTTTACCTCACATGAACCAAATAATCAAAACAAATGCTAAAAACCAAGTAGAGCAAATAAATTGTCTCAACTTAATGAAAATGCCACTCGGTAAGATAGTCAAGTTATGGATTTAAAAATAGATCCAAAATCATCTTCATATCATCATTATCATCATTTCAGCCGGAAGACGCCCACTGCTGGACAAAGGCCTCCCCAAAGATCTTCACGACGATCAGTCCTGAGCTGCCCTCATCCTCAATCATATAAGCCACACAAATTGGTAATACACCTAGCGACCATGTTAGTGACGTCAGTGCCGTTAGCAACGTTATTAAATAAATTATATGATAAAAAATATTATTAAATATTCAAGCTTTGAGGGCTAAATATTTACGTCGCATGAGACAAAATGACTTACTTAGTGCTGACAAAAAACAAGTGATTTATATCGACGAGACGTGGATACACACTCATTACACAGTCAGAAAGTGTTGGCAGTCCGACATGGATGTTGGAGTGAAAAAAAATGATAGCCCTGGTTGCCGCTGGATTATAGTTCATGGTGGGAGTGAGTTAAGATTTGTCAATAACGGTCTTTTAATGTTTAAAGCGGATACAAAAACAGGCGATTATCATTTAAATGAAAACTCAAAACTTCACGAAATGGTTACAAGAAAAGCTTATACCCATTAAACCACCATGTTGTAATCGACGACGCCTCTTACCATAGTAAAGAGGAAGAAAGAACTCCCACCATGAGCTCACAAAAACAAGTGATTGTTGAGTGGCTCCAAGCAAATGACATTGAGTTCCCGGAATATTTCACAAAACCAGAATTATATTTAATAATAAAACATCACCAAACACCGAAGAAATACATTATTGATAAATTATTGGCTGATCATGGTCACGAAGTTGTTAGACTGCCACCGTACAACTGTGACCTCAACGCCATAGAATATATTTGGAACCTCGTAAAACAAAGAGTTTCAGACAAGAATTTTGAACAATTGGAGAGTAAGATCGACTCTTTAACTTTAGATACTTTGCAATCAATCACTCCTGAAGATTGGAAAAAGAGGTAGATCATGGGAAGAAACTGGAAGAAGAATACTAGCGAAAAGATAGATTGATCGACGAGTTATTTATTAATAACATTGGAAATGATACTGATTCTGACGAGACATCAGACTCGGGTACCAATTCTGAGTCTGATGTAGGTTATATGAGTGGAGTTGAGGAGTTAATTTAAGATTTTCAAAAATGATGATGATTAAAAGTTAAACATTATTCAAACATTTAGTTTCAATTAAAAAAACACATCAAATTTCCTTTATAAACTTTTATTAATAAATGAGAATATTACGTTTTGTTAACTGTACTTTTTCTTTGGTGATGACGTCACAAGGGCGTTAATTTGACAACGTTTCAGTGCATTACCAATTTGCATGGCTTATAACAATAAACATCTTGACTATACTTCAAACAAAAAAAAAACACCAAAATATATCCGTGTGGGGGCCACAATCTTACAAATAAATGTACAGACACAAGGATCTTATTTCTTCCTTCAACTTGTCTATATAAGTCTTTATCTCCACATTCACTTAAATTTGTCATATCATCATTTACGCAATCCATTTAACATTTCTTTGGTCTACTGTCTACCCCTTCTTTGTATCCATTCACTTTGCTAGCATTTTCCTTGTTCTTTTCTTTGCTTTGTATGCCCATACCAGGTTATTCCTTTTTAGCTCTCACTCACTGGTACTACTTTTGAACTTCCCCTGATATATTCATTTCTAATTTTATCCATTTTAATAACTCCAGTCATCCACATCCGCAGAATGAAATAACCTTTCGTCTTTACTCTTTGTGGCCCGATATTCCGATCCATACAATATGACAGGTCGTATTACGGACTTATAAATTTTACCTTTAAGTATAAGTAAACGCTGATACAAACTGAATTTAATTGTCTCTTATTATATTTAACAAGTGAAAAGAGTTGAAAAGGTACCGAAAAGGTAGTTTTTGAGATAATGATATTTTTAGAAGGTACCAAGTATTATACAAAATTATAGCCACTTTTGCTTTAGAAAAGCAGACAGCATTTTAAAACACACATATTACCCTCATTTTCATGTGTCTGTAATTTTAAGGACTAGACATTCCCCGATTATAATGTTGTGGGTTCCGATTTTGGACTGGGCTAGTATCTCATTATTTAGCGTCACGTCAGCGGATCTAGATGCACGCGCTATGTTTATTGTTCGTTATCCATTTAATAGACGCATTTAGCTCAATGAATAAATCTAGAAAACATGTAATTTTAAGATTAAAATGTAAACTTTAGAGTTAAAAAAAAAGTTGCGTATGCCTACAGTCGGTTTTCCTAGAAATTGACATATGTTATAAGACTGTATGGATGCAGTTCTTTGCCTACCATCATAACATAAAAAAAAACAAATTATATTATATGGTTTTAGGGATGATTTTTGAACAATATCGATATATATCGAAGTAGGTTGATTTGTAATATCAGTCTAGTGACTTGATATATCGATATTATCAATATTTCGTGTCTAAAAGCTCTAAATAATATTCGCCGGTGATCGTTCTACCCTTCTCTAGGTAATCTATGTGAATGACACCGCGTGCATCCCAAAAAACTGTGGCCATGACCTTGTTGGCTGACAGACCCAGCTTGGCCTTCTTTGGTGCATGTTCACCCGGTGAAACCCACTGTTTTGATAGTTCTTTGATATCTGGGGTATTGTGATGGATCCGTGTTTCGTCTACGGTTATATAACGGCGTATAACTCGTCCAGATTGCGGTTGAACATCGCCAAATACTCCTTTGAATTGGTCACACGGTTGCGGTGGTCGAGTGTGAGCAATCGCGGCACCCATCTCGCAGATAGCTTTTTCATGTCCAAATATTCATATAAAATGTGATGTACTCGCTGAGTTGAGATGCCTACAGTATCAGCCACCTCACGTACTTTCATTCTCCGATCGTCCAATATTATTTCATGAATTTTGTCGACGATTTCTGGCATGATGACCTCTTTTGGGTGACCTAAACGTATGGCGTCACTTGTGCTGGTACGACCACAACGGAACTCAGTAAACCACTTCTTAACCATTGAAATTGATACAGCACCGTTCCCACAGTATTTATCAAGTCCTTCCTTGGTTTCAGTGATGGTTTGTTTACGCAAAAATAATGCTAATAAATACACGAAATTCACTTTTTTCCATTTTTGTTAAAGTTTACGAGGCTGTCTGCTTTTAATGGCTGTCAAACACAAACTGAATAACGCAGACGCAGCTAGCTCAAAATTTGACACTTGTGTACTAAAAGATGGTGGTTGACGGCAACAGTATTGCATTTAAAGTTAATGTCCAGGAAATTGAAAAGTCATGGATTTATCAAACAGTCCCCGTACATCCACACACACTCACAGAAACAGACACACATGCATACATACACATAGACATACATGATATAATTTATACACATATAATACAACATATACACACATTATTTAATTTCAACTTAGAAAATGAATTTTAGATAAAATAATTTAAAGCAGTTAACGATTTCGCTTGTCGTACATGTAGAGGCAGTGCGTTCCAGAGTTGGACAGCCTGCACGGTAAAAGATTTTTTATAAAAAGAAAAAGTGTGTACAGATGTCATGAGCTTTCGATATAATACAAGTGCGCAAATTGAAGGAAGTAGAAAGGCGTAAGAAACTAATGTGTTCCTTAAGGTAATGAGGACGATTGGGAGAAAAAAGTATGTTATATAGGAGAATGAGAATATGAGTATTCTGGCGAAATTGAATTTGTAGCCATTTGAGCTTTTTACGAAGTTCCGAAACATTGTCATATTTGCGTAATCTAAAATGTACCTGATACTAAAGCTTTGAAGGCTCTCAAGTTTATTTAACTGCTCTAAGTTTAAATCAAAATAGCTGGCGTCAGCGTAGTCAAGTATATGAAGTAGAAGGGACTCCGCAAGCATAATCTTGGTGGCAGTTGGCAGAAAGTTTTGAATTCTACTCAATGATCTTGAAAATAGAAACGTCCTGCGACTTAGTTCAAAGATGTGAGGTCTCCAACACAACTCACTATCAGTGATGATGCCAAGATTTTTAACAGTATTTTTAAAAGGAATAAACGTACCATCGAAATGAACTTGTGGCAGAGATGACTACTGAAATTTTGTCCGCAATCTAGGGCTACCGATGACAACCAATTGCGCTTTGGTTGGACTCAATAGAGCAAGAAGTTTGCAGAAGAAGAAGTTTGGAGCAATACTAAATAATAATGTAATCTGCAGCATTGATGATGGATACTGGAGACTGATAACTGAGTATAAATCTGCAGATCATTTGCAAAGAGGTAATAGGATGAAGATAATTTGTCAGTGATAGTGTTTATGAAAACAAAAATTAATAAAGGAGATATTGTCGATATCGTATAAGGCGTATTGTGATATCGATAAATATCGATAGTTTTTAGTTTAGTTTTCAGTATTGCGACATACCTAGTAACGTTTCAACTTTTATGTAGGGTTTTAAATTTCATAAAATTATTAAATATAAGTTTCTAAGTAGGCTTATAAGAAATAGTAAACATTTCAAGAGTTATGAATTCATTATTAGATTACGGATCATCGTCATCAGAATCAGAAGAGGAGTCTGCGTCCGTCAATCCACAAAAGTATTTGCAAGTCCATTTTATCAATAATTTGTTTGATAAGTATTTTTCTATAGATCTTTCATTTCAGGTCAAATCAAAAAACGGTTAAGTTAAAATTACCAAAACCAGCTTTGGGAGAAAATGCATTGCACACATCCGTATTTTCCAATCCGTTTGCGGAAGCGGAGCTAGCGAAGGCAGCTATTTTAGAAAAACACGTTAAAATGGTACATGTTGACTTCCTATCTTAAAAAAATGTTTTATATTTAACCAGATAAAACCGTTTATCATATGTTTAAGTTTAATAATCATCAGGGTTTGCGTAAATGATGATATGGTACACATATCATGCTTAAAAGTCTACTAATAACAAGAGTTAATTTATGACTATAAATATTGTTATGACTGCTAATAATAATGAATTAATTTGCTTAATCCATCGAAAATTTTGTTATTTAACTATTTTTTTATTCTTCTTAAATTTTATTGTATGACATTAAATGTAAATATCATTTGCCTGTCACTTTTTACAATATCAAAAATGAGAGGTATCTAATTGCGAAGTGGTATCAGTATACACTCGGAAGGCCAATATTGATGTCACTGGTTTTGAAACCACAATAGGAAATAAATATACTGGCACAATTCACATAGCACAATCTAGGCCAAAAGTAAGCAGCACTTTTGTTATAGATATTATATGACTGACTAGCTGTGCCCGAGACTCCGTCCGCGTGGAATTGTGCCTTTGGGCTTTTGGATTGCAAACCCTATAAACGCTAAAATATAAATGAAATATGTAAACAGTCAGTATTATCGAATGCAACTGTTACGCCATGCGCCTCCAGAATATGTACGTTCAAACCTACTAAGTCCAGCCTAAGCTGAACCCTACTTCGTATGATTGATGATATAAATCTGAGGTCAATTTAAATTGGAATATAAAATTTCCGAAACTTATCATTTTTAACAAAAACTATTATTTATTTCTAAAATAAAAATAGCCTAAGTTACTCCCTGATACATCAGCTATCAGCCAGTGAAAGTCCCGTCAAAATCGGTACAGCCATTTCAGAGATTAGCTGGAACAAACAGACAGAAAGACAGACAAAATTTTAAAAAATGTTGTTTTGGTATATGTACCATATATATGTCCGAATGAACTTAGTAAAAAGCGGTTATTTTAATATTACAAACAGACCCTCCAATTTTATTTATTTGTATAGATATACTACATGTATATCACTATCCATGCAGGGGCGGAGAAAGAATATTGACCTCTGCTGCCGGGGTTGGCCTGTCGTAAGACGGCAAAACATCCCACCTTAGTTAAGTGGTAGAGCCCCAAGTCCGTCTGGATGGTGACCACCTTTGGTCTAAATTGCCCCCATAATAATTATGTTGTGTTCTGGCATTAGTGATCCAAGTTCCTGTTTCCTTATGGGACAGCAGCATGTTCACGATGCCACTAGTGTGGCAAACACCCATAGGTGTCTGTAACTGCTAAATTATAAGTGAACCGTCCACCTGTCCACCACCTGCTGTCCTACAGCAATAAAAAATGTATACTTTTGTAAATAAATATATATTATATATACATAAACACCCACACAAAATGGAATGTAGCTGCTACGCCATGAAAGTCTTCAGAGTAAGCAATTCAAGCATCAGGCAGTCTTGCCACTTACCGATGGTGAGGAAACCTGCATTATGATCTCGTCTGCATGTGTAATCTGCCTTGGAAGAGTGCTGGGAATGTGGTTACTTCAGGGTGAGACCCCAAGCTTAGCAGCAAGCTTATGGGCTGTCATTATTATATCTAAAGATCTATGATCCTTTTGGGAAGCTATAAATGGATGGACTAATGGATTACATGTTTTGCTAATGATGGTAATTACATTTAGACTTCTCTGACAACCATTGTAATTAAAACAGCTTACTAATCAAAATCTTATTTGCAACAATTTGGCTCATTACCTTCACTAAAATTTAATATTTTAGGCCAGGAGTGAGCAACCTTTATAATCAATGGGCCAATTTAAATTTTTTTGGCGGGCCGCACATTGATTAATTGTTATTAAAAATTTCCAAATCTTTATTTATAATAAATTTTAGATTAAAAAAATATAAAACTAAAAAGTAAAGATTTCATATACAAATTTTAATGCAAGATAAAAACAAACAAGAAAAGAATAGAAAAACGAATTTACTTGAAATTTGGCACTGATTTTTCTAATGAAAAATTGGCAAAAATCACAATTTTATAGCAATATAATACTGGAAGAAAGTCGATAAAATAAATTCAATTTTAGAAATGCTTGGCGGGCCGCATAAACATGTATAACGGGCCGCGTGTTGCTCATCCTTGTTTTAGGCCAATATGTAATAATACAATATTAGTGTTTTGTAACTAATATATACAATTTAACTTGTAAACTTAATATTAATTAATAATGATATATTACTGAATGTAATTGTGTCCTTAATCTTGTGCTACATAGTGATTATCATGATTTTTGTTAAATATTCATGTATGAAAGGCAAAAAATTTAGGAGAGTGTTGTATCCATTTGTGCATACAATCGTCAAGTACATAGGAGATGACTGTAAGGTTCCAGGTAAAGGTGACACACAGATGATCAATGGGAAAAAGATATGCTGGAACTACAGGAAGGGCAGGTGTAGGTTTGGCCACAATTGCAAATATGCTCATGACTCTGATATACAGAAGTCCAAAGAAGAGATTGATGATGAAAAACAAGTATGTATCAATTTGAATTGTATTTTTTTAAAACACTATAATAGTGCCTGGTAATAGCATAATAATAAAACTGGAGTTTACACTGAGGAATAGCAGACAGGCTGATCGCCTAGTTAATAGTAAGTTACCGTCGCCTATGGATGCTTGCAACACTGCCCCATTAGGGTACAGGAACTTTTGTCACTAATGCCGGAACATATGTATAACAACTTTATTATGGCGGGATACATATGAAGCCATTCATGTATTACGTAAGCTAAGCACTATAGGGGGGGTCTTCGCTTTTTTTGAGGACATCGGGAGTGGGGGGGGGGGGGTCTAGATGGTCATTACGTATTATTAATTTTTTTACGTATGTCTATTGTCTATGCTTGAAAAGGATACGCATTTTTGGGGATATCCACAAATAATGAATAAGTTTAGATACTCGCTTAGAACCGAATAGGGGAATTACCGCGCGCTATTGACGGCTTAATTTCTTCCATCAATAAGCAAAGGATTGAAAAAGAATTGCAAGCAGTGACTAAGAATAAATCCAATCTACTTTTCGCTTTTTTTCCAAGGTGAGTAATGAAACCAATTTAGGTATGAGTACATACTTACTAGAAATTTTAGAAATCGCCAAAAACTTTCTCCTTACATTTTGTAAAGAAAACCATAATTTAGACGTTTTATGACTAGCAGATATTATGGCCTACCTCAAATTTTAGAGGTAATGTTTATTAGATAGATTTATTTCTTATGATTGGCTCCGTCGATTGGTCATAAAAATACAGGTGGATGTTAATTTTCTGTATTTGAGGGGTTCGATTCCCGGTTATGGCTTTTAAATTTTTTTGGGTTCCATACGAATTAAAGCTGAGAGATGATGAACGCAGATTATGCATGAGTGAAATACTATTAAGCACGAAAAAGTTTTTTTTTACATCGAATCGTCACTTATAATGAAAAGTGGATACATTATGATAATCCGAAAAGAAGAAAATCATGGGGACTACCTGGCCACGTGTCAACAGTGACACAGCAGAACCGAATATTCATGGAAAAAGATCATGCTGTGTATTTGATGGGATCAGCTGGGTGTGGTGTATTACGAGTTGCTTTATCCAAGCGAAACAATCACTGGAACTCTACCGAACATAATTGATGAGATTGGGCCGTACTCTGAATAAAAAACGCCCTCAATACTACTCCAGACAGATAAAATTATTCTTATACATGATAATGTTCGTCCGCATGTAGCGGTTCCTGTGAAAAACTATTTGAAATGATTGGGAAGTACTACCCCACCCGCCGTATTCACCAGACATTGCGCCGTCCGACTGTCATCTGTTCCGGTCAATGGCACATGCTCTGTCGGAGCAGCGGTTCACATCATATGAAGATACCAAAAATTGGATTGATTCGTAGATACTTTCAAAAGACAAGAAGTTCTTCAGACGTGGAATCCGAACGTTACCTGAAACATGGGAAAAAGTAGTTGCCCGTGATGGACAATACTTCATTTTTGGACATACTTCTTTGTTGACGAAACTTATTTGTACTCCTACTATGTCAAGCCGTGTTGAAGTTGATAAACAAATCATTAAGTTGCGCGATGAATTAAAAACAGCGAAACAGTCTTTAAACAGGAAGATTTAAAATGCAGTTGCCCAAAAGAAACAGATAGTATGAAAAAAAAGTTAGAAGATATTTGATAGAAAACAGAACTATCCCTGAGGGATTCAGTGGGATGTCTTAGTCTAGAAAACGATCAACCATTACTATTGAAAACAATTACGAATATTGCTTTATTTGGGAGTGCAGCAGATGATAGAAGACGAACGGAATCTATTCGCAGTGTAAACACTCTAATGAAAAACTAAAAAAAAAAAAAATGAACTCGCACAAGAATTACGTAAAATAGGATTTGACATTAGTGGAAGTGGGACATATCTTCGTTTGATTCCCAGAAAATCTAATTCAGCAGAGCGACGAAGACTGTCCCTATTAAGCTAACTCGGGCTCAGACTGATCACCACAAAAGCCACTTAGATAGCAATTTCGCCGAAACATCAATCCCTTATTTGAAGAACATAGCATCCATACTTGGACCAGATCAAGTATTTTTCATATCAAGATGATAAAGCTTGGGTCCCTATTGGTGTAACTGCAAGCAACTCTTCTAATGCACATGGAATATAGAATCATATTGCCTGATAACGACTGGATAATAGCTGAGCGGCATAAATTAATACCATCAGTTTATGCTGGTATCAAAATCACTTCTAGTATGCTAGGACAACCGCAAGCCGTTGGATATTCTTGACCAACATACATCGCTATTCAAAGTGGAAAGCATAGTTCATCCACAGCTAATACTCATGCTCAGGATTTCGAGACGCTTCTCGAGCTTGAAGAGTTTTAAGCATTAGCTAAAACTGACCATGGATTGGTAAAACCAGTGGTAGTAGTAATCATGGCGTTTGGTAGAGGGCCAGATGAAAATCCGTGTTATCAAAAAGTTATAAGGTTTGCAACACAGCGACATGATCTCGATGCATTGGTTATAATAGCTACCAATACTCCTGGCAGAAGTGCGTTTGGGTCTCATTTGCATGAACGTGGCGTTACAATTAATGAACATTTAGCAAGATCCCATTTCGAGTAAATAATGTTAATAATACTTTGTACCCCTTTTTACGGAAATCACGCGGCCGGAGATGTATGAAATTTGGCAATATTTTTTTATTAATTAATTATTTAAGTATTTACTAATATATATCCTGAATTTAAAAGGCTATATAATATAAATAAGGCTATGACAAAAGAACACTAATAAAGTTCAAACCTAAAAGTTTTATGAATTATGGTCGAATTTAGACCCTTGGGCGACTACTAGTTGTAATAAATCTGCTTACATAATACTTGAACGGCCCCTATACACCAAGAGTGATTGTCATCCAGTCGGGCCTGGGGCCCTGCCACGTAGATAGGGTTATTTTGTCGCTTTTTACGATAGGCCAACTCCGGCCTCAGATGTTAATATTCATACGGAAGCTTGGATCTCATAGGCAAGAAGAAGGGCACCATTCAGTGTTTTGTTTTAGTTCGTGAGTCACACTCAGTGCAAACTAAAGTCAAATTTATTTCATTCTATATTCTGATGTTTAAATTATCTATTTTACAGCAACTGAAGTCAGTGGTATGTGAAGCGACTGGCACTACGACCTCGGCGCCGCCTCCCCATGTTGCTTTAGATCCAGTTTCGCCCACCGATGATGCTTTATGGGAAGGTGGTTCTGACAAAAGGAAACTTAAAAGACCAGGACTTTCCAAGGGCTTGATCCCTGGCAAGAAAGTTATAAAAATGTATCAAGAACAAAAAATAAAAGATACTATTAGAAAATAAAAATTGTTGAATGTTTTGGTTTTATTTATAAGGGCTTATTTGTTCATCGAAGTAATTGTATTAATTTAATATAAAATTAATTTAATTTTTTTGTTTCAAATTAATAAAACAATTAGATATAATAAAATTATAATTGCAAATAAATGAATATGTTACTATTATTTTCTAATAATTTGAAGCATAAAAACATTTATAAATATTGTACGCCTTAAAAAAGCAAACTGTTGATAAAAAAAACTCATTCACGAACGGAAAAATTGAGTACCACGCGTGGATATGTACCCACATCTATTGGAGATCCGTTACAATCGCGCTTACCAATTAGGCCAGTGGAGTATCTACGCGTCGTACTCAAATGTCGTTTGCATTCTCGTCCATAATCTCATATGGACGGCCGCTAATGTCATCTATCAGCTCGTACGTTTTACACACTTGTTCCGATACTCAATTTTGCATTCGTAAATGAGTTTTTGTAATTAACCTAGCATGTTAAATGCAAAATCAATAAAAGATTTCAATAATTTGGAAAAATTAATCTACGATTGGATTTGACTTTTTAAGTAATTAAAGAATAATTTGTTCAGTTTTTAAATCGTAGAGTACTTTCTAGTTTTTGTTTTATATTAATATTGTCATTAAAAATAGTAAAATATTTTATAACCTGTGTTTAACTTCAACTTCCGATGCCACTCGATAGTTTATAAAAAATATCGATAGCTATGAATAGTATCCGACCACTAGCAGACACCTTGTTTAATTCCCATATGTGTTTACAAAGCACCACTGGGAAATGTCAGCATAAGCTAATATTGCCATAAGCGTCATCTAGTGGTATAACTGGTAATCAATATTGCCTACAATTAAAATTTCGGCGCAAACATCGTCTTTTACAATACTTTAAATTTAGAGTCAATGTGGTTAGATCAAATAACAAGTACCAAGCCGAGCAACTGGGGATAGCTGGTCTTCATCCAAAGTTCATTCGTTTTTGCATCTCAGGATCAACTTTTAACATTGCGACGCATTCGGTTCGTGCGCCTCTGACGGGAGTGCCCCGATTAACATTTCCATAACCAAGTGATAGGTTAGTTATCGCACCTGCCTTGACAGAAATAATAATTGTTAGCCTTAAAACCGTAATAAATAAGTTCTATTTGTTTACCTGAAGTTCGCAAGATCTCATATATGTCCAACAATGGATAGTTAATTCTTTATAGTTAGAATTCAAACATTTTTATTTCGATTTATCATTAAAGCGTGTTTTTCAGTTGTTTTTAAATATATTTATGCTAATTAAAATTTGCTTTATATGTTTCATCAGACGTAATTTATAATACTTTACCATTTTTGCAATCCTGGCCTAATCAGGATAATAATGATATTATCGAATTATAGTATTGTCACCGCTCCTTGATAAGTTTACAACGTTTAAATAAAAACCGACCGTTTAAAGTTGGTCAAAATCGAGTTCAGTGTCGGTTACAAACAGAGTTAAAAAATAATCTACGTTTTTCGTAACAACTAGCATGGACTTGTAGTTACCTTGTTTTCCAATTACAGAGCATAATGCGACTCAGTGTCGCACAATGCCGAATTATGCTTAAGGTTAATTGGAAAGTGAATTAGTTTTCAAATGCACCAGCAGAGTGCGCTAAGTTCAGTGTTAAAAAAAATAGAACATAGATTCGAATTCTAAAATGAAATTGTATTCACATTTTAGATGTGGAATATAAAAAAGTAAATTTTTGTATCTTCATCCATACTTATATTTATTATTTTTTTAGCACAGTTTGAATTAACTTTGATTATTTTCAAAAAACTACGACGAAACGAAAGCTTTAAATTTTTTTTTCAACAATAATTAACGATAAGTGAGAGTGATGTTGAAAGAAGAGTGAATGCAGGAAACATGGTGAATGGAGCTTTGCACTCCTTTATGAGCAGTCGGAAGGTGTCTAACAAGGCTCGTCTGGCTGTGCATGAGGGAGTTTTGGTTCCGACACTCATGTACAGAAGTGAAAGTTGGGTATGGCAGAAGAAACATGAAAGCAGAATGCAGTTGAGATGTGAGCGGTAAGAAGCTGTAGTGACAAAAATTGAGAAAGGTATGCTGAGATGGTTTGGCCATGTCGAGAGAATGAATGAAGAACGATTGACGAAAAGTGCATAAGGCGAGTGTGAATGGAAGTGTTGGAAGGGGTAGACCTAGACGGACGTTTCGAGATCAGATCAGGGACGTCTTGAAAAAAGGCCAGATCAAGAGTACCCTAAACCGAAGGGCATGTATGAAGGGAATAATGAAAGTGGACGAAGCGAACCAAGTATGTAAGGATCGTAGCAAATGGAAAAAAGTGGTCTCTGTCTACCCCTACGGAAAGAGGCGTGATTATATGTATGTACTAAGGTTAATTAGTATATAAATAAAATTTCGATCATGCCAATTTAACGAAAATACTTGTTAATTTTCTGTCAGAGTGGTATCCGATTGCACGCATCACTTTTGAGAGTGCTCGATTGTGCGAAGCGTTGCTGTAGTTGAAACAACGTTAAGCATTATGCCGCATAATGCGCTTTAATGCTGTATGTAATTGGAAAACAAGGTTGACTATAACGCTAATGTACTTTTTCAAATCTTGATAATGCGATTGCATAGTCCCGAATTTATATGCTAAAAAAAGCTGGAGTAAATCCTCAAAAGATGATTCCATTATCCATTTAATATAATTCTACTAGAGGTTAATAAAACGACAAAATCGGAGTTGCATATTCCTTTATTTCGAAACAATGCAGAAGTAGAACATGCAATTTTGATGATATAACGCACAGGATAGCAAGCGCATTGCACCAACATACTTGCGATTAAATTTAGCAGACAAGCCAAGTGGAATTGGCACTTTGTCCTTAATATTTGGTGCAATCGTTATTATAACTAGGGCCACATATTTATACTCACACATATTACTTTTGTCCCTGCGAATGGTGAAATGTCACATCGCGTATCTACATTAAACAATGATCAAGGTGACAAAAATTAGTCGTGGGTCACAAAAACATCTAAACAAAAAAAAAATTATATAAAACAAACTGATGTGTAATATCGACACGTGCCCTAGTGTAAACGTGGCATGCTTTCCCGCCATTATTTTAACCTATCCGGCTTCAAGCTCCAAATCATTCAATTATAATAGCACAGCCATTTAATATGCTCATATGTCTGCCAAGTATTTACAGCTCCGTAGATGTCACACGTCTTCACTACATAAGCTAAAACGGCAGCTAAAATACTTTCGTAAAACCTTCGATCAACGATAGTTCCAAGTGATCTTGCCACTTTATAATAATACTAAGTACTAGTTCCTTCGTAACGATAAAAATGAGAACGTGAATTTCTCTATGATTAAATAATTTATTTATCGATCAAAAATATATATATATATATATATATATATATATATATATATATATATATATATATATATATATATATATATATATATATATATATATATATATATATATATATATATATATATATATATATATTTTGTAAATTTAAATCATTCAATTTTTATTTTCATACAATTTGTACAATTCATATTTGTAAAGTTTGAGGTATTTGACTACAGCACAATATGAACGGACCCAGAGGTATTTAATATAACATTTGCGTATATCAGCGTAAATAACGCAACACAGTAAATACATGTTCTTATTCAGACGAGACCTCTGAGATTATCCATTGTGTGCTTAAAATATTATAAAACATCGTCTACTCTGTTTAAATCAAATTCATCTAACAATAAAAACAGTTCAATATTAATAGATTGTAACTATAACTCTATACAAGCAAATTGTTACTTCTCATCACAAATTTTCTACTAAAATACTATGTTATTATTGAAAGTATGCAAATCTTGTAAAACATAATATATTTTTAAAAGGAAAACTCTACAGCAACGGCACAACATCGAGATGTTAAAAATTCATTATAATATTATAGAAAATAAGGCTGTTTCAAACGGCGATATAGTTGATATTAGTATTCATTAATTTATTGAAAAATCAAATCTATAAAGAAAACATTAAGTATAATCTATACTAACAAAACCATGTTTATACTATGGTCCTTTAAATACTATAAAGTTATGTATGAATACATTACAAAAGGCACAAATAATATACTATTTCATTGTGTGTTTACATTAAAAAGTTCATTACGTTATACTACAAAAATATATTTCATTTGGCATTTAACAATAGTACATCAATTTTGCGTACACTTCATAGTAATAGCTAATTACATTTTGCATAAATATATTTTTATTTGATTTAAATATTGGTGTAATGATGACATGAAAAGTGGAATTACAAGTATATCTAAGAATATCTTAAATTAATTAATACACAGCATTTAATTATATCTTAAGAGCAACCTTCGAAATCTTTGGTGATCCGAGATCGATATTATGACTATTAAAGTCTTCATTTTCGCTGTGGTGGGTATCACCATTCATTTCTCCATTGGTATTATTGCCTGCATGACCGTTTAATTTGTCATGACCATTCATCTTGTCATGACCGTTAAATTTGTCATAACCATTCAACTTGTCATGACCGTTCAACTTGTCATGACCGTTCATCTTGTCATGACCGTTCATCTTCCTGTATTCATTTGCTTTATCACCACCATGCCCGTTCATTTTCTCATGTCCATTCAACCCCCATTTTTTATGGCCTGATTAATTAAAAAAAAATACTAATAAATTCGGACCCATCGTAATTTATATTCGACACTGACGTAATTGTGTTAGTAATTTAACAGCTAATATCAAAATGATCTTGCATAAATCAAAATTTTAATCTTGTTAGTCCGTACTAGTGGAATCATCAGTTGAATACATATCTGAGCACTTATGACCCAGTAATACAGGTGTGGAATCTGGAAAATTACGGTAGTATTTTAATATACTCCAGACACTCCCGCATTTTAGGGCACAAATTACACATAGTGCAGGACATTTAAACTGTGATATGACAACATAAAAAAGGGAAATTATTAGTTAACTAATAAAAACAAATGCTAATGGCTACTTAAAGATTGCTAGCTAAGCTAATCTAGTACACACAATTACGCCAGTATCATACAACAAGGACATGCACGGATATAAAATTGAAGATTATAACACATGGTAATGATCGAAAAATGTTGTTACATACATTTAAATACAATATAGAATCACTTGTTTATGTAACCGATAAATTTAAATGATTTAACCTCAATACCAATTTTAGTTCATGTCCAATAAAAGTAACAATATTTGAGGCGTGTAGTTGTTAAACCCGCTAAAACGTTTTTTGACAAAATTATGATTTATCGTTAGAAAACGCTTTTAAACTATCTACATAGATATCAACTTTTTTATTGCACAAATGACCGTATACTCTATTATGTATTCCAACATTATATTCAACATTTGTGCGTTTCGAATCAAATCCCTCTAAATCAGCATAGGTTTAGTTTAATTTAAGAATTTCCAAAAAAACATTGTTATAGCGGGTTTTGCAATTACACGCTTTATTTGTCTATGTGTCCAATAATAATTTAAGAATGTACAATAAAGTAAATAAATAGTAAATATGAGAATCTTCTTGCAATCAGTTTTGATTAAAAACAGAGTAACTTCCTCTTGACTCACATATCTTATTACGACATAGTTTCAATATAATATACACAGTATTTGTTAATGATAATAGTAATTGGAACAAGTCTTTATCGCACGTTCGGCTACACGGTAAAACTACCGCCATTTATTAATTAAACGATACACTTGAGTGCTTGAAGAAACACTGGTGGCAATTTCCACAGGATGTTCCATGACATCTCTCAATAACATTGAATTCTTTTAGCAAGTTAATAAAAATCATGATATTGTTCGCAATATAATATTTTTTAAATATCGAGTGTGGAGTTTGGATATTATTTCCGAGTTTGCACATTAATTTCAAGTGATTCTAAAATGTATTTATCTTAAACAGATATAGATAAAAATTCTGAAAAATTATTTAAAAAAATAACAATAAGCTTACCATTACAATCAGTCCCCGCATAATACCTTTTTGACGTTTTCCAGTCTTCCTTTAAAGACAGGTTGTACATGGAGTAAGCGGGGTCTCCTGTCACCTCTTTCTCGATTGTGAGGAATTTGGGGAGAGATGCCAGCAATGTACTCTGGTCGTAAGCAGCACTGTACGTTTCCAGGAGGACTAGACCCCGGCATCTGAAATTTCGAGAATAAAATTAAAAGCTATGCCATATCAAAGAATTTTCATCTCCAGATTGCTTCTGATAAAGTTCACTATTAAATATTGGTAAAAAAATGTATATCACAACAAACTATACAAGGATTAAGGTATGATTCCGAACTACGCTGCACGCAGCAATGCTGCCGCGACACTACCGGTCCCCATACAATCTCTATAAGCTTATATGAGAGTACATTCCGAGCTAGGCAGCAATGACGCGGCAGCAATGTAGCGGCAGCACTACTGCGCGATAGAGTTTGTATGGGGACCGGTAGTGGCGCGGCAATGCTGCCGCTGCAGTGCCGTGACAGCAGTGTCGCGGCAGCACTGCTGCGTGCAGCGTAGTTCGGAATCATACCTTAATTATATCAGATTAGATGTGCCCGCGACTCCGTCCGCGTGGAATAGTCACTTTGGGCAGCATTTCTTGGATATATCTTTTGGTTTATTTTGCATTATAAACAATACAATAAATGAAATATGCAAACAGTGTTATCGAATGAAACTGTTACGCCATGCGCCTCCGGAATACGTGCGTTCGAACCTACAAAACCAGCCTAAGCTAAACCCTATTTCTTATGATTGATAATATAAATCGTTGGTCAACTTAAATTGGAATACAAAAATTTCCGAAACTGATCATTTTTAGCTAAAACTATTTTTTTTTTCTAAAATAAAAGTAGCCTAAGTTACTCCTTGTTACATCAGTTATCTGCCAGCGAAAGTCCCGTCAAAATAGGTCCAGCCATTTCAGAGATTAGCCGGAACAAACAGACAGACAAAAATTGTAAAAAAAATTGTTTTGGTATATGTACCGTGTATACATCCAAATGCACTTAGTAAAAAGCGGTTATTTTATAATATTACAAACAGACACTCCAATTTTATTTATTTGTATAGATTAATAATTGGTAGTTGAAATATATAATACCTGGGATGTGTCGGCTGCCTATACATATCCAACTGATAATACTGGTTATTGTATATGAAACAGCGGCGCTTCTTGAAGATGGTGAAGTGAGCATCATCTCGCTGGGGGAGCAGGTTCAAATAATCCCTGTGGTTCAATTGGGTGCGGACTTCGACGGACTGGCCATTGGTGGGGTGGAACTTCCTCAGCGTATGGATATACGACCAGTGGCCCTTCTGACCACGCTTGCGCAGCCGCACCTGGGCCTTCCGAACATCGCTTTGCAAGTAATTATGGACAACGTCGAAGTCCTGGAACGGCGGGAACTCCGTATCCGGAACCAGTGGTGTTTTGACCAGGAACTTCCTTTTCTTAGAGTTAACGTTGAGCCTGTCGCCGGTGTCGATGCCGATCTTCTGACACACGCATGCAATCAGGCGGTTCATTTTCTTATCGAAGTCGGTTGAGTTGTCGATCACGTCGAAGTAGGGGTGCCCGATCCATGCCGCAGCGGCGTTGTAGTCCAGCTCTCTTGCTAGTTCTACACCTTCGGACCGGCAAGCGTGGTCCTGAAAACAATAAATAATACACTTCATACATGCTAAGTATAAGAGAGAATATGCACGAACATAGAAATACTAGGTTTCAGATATATCAATATGTACTAAACCGACACCAATTACATACACTACAATTATTTTTAACTAGCTGTGCCCGCGACTTTGTCCGCGTGAAATAGTGACTTTTTTTTTCTAAAATAAAAATAGCCTAAGTTACTCCTTGATACATCAGCTATCTGCCAATGAAAGTCCCGTCAAAATCGGTGCCGCCATTTCAGAGATTAGCCGGAACAAGCAGACAGACAGACAAAATTTGTTGTTTTGGTATATGTACCGTGTATACGTCCGAATGCACTTAGTAAAAAGCCGTTATTTTAATATTACAAACAGACGCTCCAATTTTATTTATTTGTATAAATTTAGATGTATAAAAAATGTTTTATTGTTATTTCACAACGGGCCCAGGAGGTGAAGTAAGGGAGAAAATTGTATTTAGTGGTAGATACGGTTAGTCAGATGACTTCCAGAATGTTATTTCGAATAAATATTCCATTATCGATTACTTTGCAATATTCTTAAACATGTGCTAGTTATCTGAATTTATGTGATGAAATCGAGTGTTATTCACATATTCAATTAAAACATAATATTATATACTATAAATGTTATTTATCAAACAAAAGTAGTTAACAAGCAAACAAGGTATTTCTTAACTATTATGGTTCTTTCAACACTACTATATTATTATTTCGTTGAATTGATTGTTGTATTGTGTGACGACCCTTCTTGAATTCTTTATGTATGTGACCAATAATTCAATTTAAGCTATCATAACAATAAATAAATTTTCCATAATCCCTTGTAGTTGTAGTACTTGCTTGCTTTCGGGTTGTTTTAATATACAAAAAATTAGAGTTGGCACTGATATGACAAAAAAATTAAAATCGTAGTCTGTAGAACTTTGTATCTAATGATAATATGAAAAAGTTGCTGAAGACTTTGTAGGGCGTCTTATGAACAGTTTGATTATCTATAAAATATTATTTGATGTCAATTCCCAATCGGTAAATGTTTTTATTAATTTAACGCCACCTTCTCGCAGTGTTATTAACTAAACTCCAGATGGCGTTTCGGCAGAAGGAAAAGAAAACGTTAATCCTGATAAAGATTATGGGACAATATTATTAAATTTGTGTTTGTCATCAGGTTTTGACAAGTGTGCAAAATTTTGATGTTTTTGATAGTTCGGTGAGTAAAAACAGAGTCCGAAAATTCCGTTACTGACCTGTATGGTCAAATTAATATAAAGCGGGTAAAAAAAAATACGTAAGTCTTGGGGATCAAAGAGCGTAGGTAGATAATCTAATGTACGAAATATATAAACGAGATTCTGTAATCTCCAGTATTTTATAGTGTTTCCACGTGACTAACAATTCGGAATTAGCTGCGATAATCTACGTTAAAGAAACATCCACGACCATACATCATGATTTCTCGAGATTGTGTCGATTTATGCTTTATCAAAGCCTTAAAAAATCATAATAAACAATACCACGTTCAATTATCAGTCACAATAACATTATCAGTCACATGGATAATATCATTGTCATAGTTTATCATTTGATTCCTTTGTTACGTGTACGTCAGAGGTCAGACCATACATTGAGATCGTAAACTCAAAAGATTATGACAATATTAACTTTTTATTAGGAATTATTTGAACAATAAAAATATTTTATTTTAGTATGGCTTTAAAATAAATAATAAGACGTTTGTTCATTTTCATTGTTTATTAAAGAAGTTCGGGAGATACTAAGACCTATCTTTTAAATACCCATTTATCTATAAGTGGCTTGTTAACCCATATGTTTTGCTCATTTTTCTTTCTATTTTTATTAAAATCAACTTAACAATCTAGCACACCGGTTAAGATAAAGCCGTACCACGTGTAAAGAACATCAAAATAATATAAATATGTACACTAATCTGTAATCGAATGTCCTATATTTACACCCACCTACATAGTATAAGCATATGAACATAATAAAATTGGTCAACAGCTTCTTTACCTTATTTTAGTATTGTACGCTTACTCAGGAACAATGTAAAAATTACCCACGAGAAAATTAATGTCACTATTCTAAAAATGGGCGGGTGCTCGATATCAATCGTTATAATTTTTGTCAATATATTTGTTGTCAATTTCCAGTCAGTAAATGTTTTTATTAATTTAACGCCAACTTCCGACAATTTTATTACTTAACGGCAGATGGCGTTTCGGCAGAAAGAAAAGAAAACGTTAATTCTGGTGATCTTGATAAGGAATAGGGGACAAAATTATTAAATTTGTGTATTGTCATCAGGTCTTGACCAGTGCGTAATATTTTGAATATTTTTGATCGTTAAAAGTGGGTAAAAATCGAGTTAGAAAAATCCATTACATAGATACATACATACAGGTCAAGTTAATAAAAGAGTGGTAAAAAGGCCCGCAATAGCTTTAGTCTTGTGATAATATTTAGATTCTGGGACTCCTAAGTCCAAGTTTCGTATGCAGTCGGTACGATACGTTTGTAACGCAGAAACTTCAGGCCAACTAGAGATTAATGGCTCTTTATTATTAGTTATTCAGAAATTAAGTATAATTAAGCAGAGTATTTATCATTAAAATATCATCAGAATACAGACTTCGATATGGCAATCAAACGCGTGCTGCAATGTCATAATAATCATTTTATACGCTATAATGACATGATTAATAACTGTTGAGTCACTGTACTCGTAATTAATTTAATGGAGATAACTGCAGTCACAATGAAATTCATTAAAAGTGTTTGATTATGGATTGTTAAGGTTATTTTTGTTTTGACAATAATCCCACTACTGCGCGCGGGCCCACCGTTCCCGGATACCCGCCACGCGGGTCCGATCTCGGTATGCCGGTTTCTTCACGATGTTTTCCTCACCGTCCGTATATGAGGCGTGTACTTGCAAAACCCGCTAAACGTTTTTGATAAAATTATGATATATCGTTAGAAAACACTCTAAACTATATAAAAAGCTACCAACGTTTTATTGCACAAATGCCTCTACATTCTATTTAAATACCAATATTGTATTCAATATTATATTTTGAAATGAGAAGAACGATTGTCGAAAAAAGTGTATAAGTTGAGTGTGAATGGAAATATTGGAAGAGGTAGACCCTAGGCGGACGTTTCGAGACCAGACCAGGGACGTCTTGAAAAAAGGCCAGGTCAAGAGGACCCTAAACCGAAGGGCATGTATGAAGGGAATAATGAGTGGACGAAGCGAAACAAGTATGTAAGGATATTAAGGAAGTATGTAAGGAAGTGGAAAGAAGTGGTCTCTGCCTACCCCTACGGGAAAGAGGCGTGATTATATTATGTATGTATGTATAATGAAATTAAGACTAGGAGTATTTTTATGGTATTTTAATAAAAGAAGACATTAAAAAATAAAAATTAATAACGTGTATGGCCTCCCCTCGCAGCGATTACGGCATATAATCGTTTTGTCATGCTTTCCACCAGGCTTTTAACTAAGTATGTCCTGTGGAATGTGTTCCCTAATTCCACTATATCAGCATGGGTTTAGTTCAATTTACGAGTTTCCAAAAACTATTGTTATATCGGGTTTTGCCAACACGCTTCATATGGTAATTATGCTATAATATGCATTAGGCGAGAAAAACCGCCTGAGAAGTGCATGTCATCGTAGGATCTAATCTAGAGATAGATTGGTATATGAGTGTAATAATATGGTATATGAGTATATATGGGAGTCTGAGTGTATATAAATGTGGTCACTGAGCAGATATTAAGTGCTAACTAGAATTTAAGATAATACTGTGTAATCAAAAATAACGCAGCAAACGAGTATATAACCCATTCCCGTAAATGGGATGGTTCTTTTTTAAACCCACAATATTTATTGGCATTCGGTTTAGCATATATATTTGTTTGCAACGTAAAACAACGTATGTTGAAAAAGAATGTAAGTAAAATATGTGAACCACAAGAATGCTTGCGTTTCCAGTGGAAATTAATAAATAAATTAAAAATGAGGAAAGTGTTTCTGACTATATTATTGAGAACGCAAATATTTGATTGAAAAATCAACTCATTGCGGGTCGCGAGATCGTACAAAAAAAGACATTCACACTTCTTCTAACGATTATAACATCGAAAAATAGAACAAAATTGAGTCAGGATCGTTTTGCTGGCATTATATAATAGATAATTAGATTATAGAAGAAGCCAAGAACATAAAAATAAAGTGATCCTTTTTGAGTATGACCCTATCTCGCCTCTTCCGGAAGCACTGCAATATTTTTGCATAAAGCGACTTGTTTGATACTATGTACTCATGAAACACATTATTTGGGCTACTCGATGACTTTTCCATCTCGGAAACCCAAAGGCGGTTAGGAAAATATCGTTAGATTACGGTCATAAAAACACAGGAACTTGAAGGTCATCTCAATGGGGCCCAGTCTGGGACACGAAGTCAAGGCCGATGGAAAATTGTATTAATTAACCTTGTATTAAAACATAAATTTGTTTTTTTAACTATACAGGTAAGAATTGATCGGATTGTGCATATTGCGCGATATAAATTCGATATACACAAATAATTATTTTTCAATGGGAACCGGTAACAAGCGCACAATATTCCCTTTTCCGTAGTATGCGATAGTACTAATATATTATTAGATAGAAGATTAGGCAATCTGATATTCGACAGCGATTTAAAATTTGGGGAACCCGCATATATCGATAATACAGATAGCAAGCTAACAAATGCCTAATTAAAGAACAGATATTCGACACGCATTAGTAGTGCTTATTTATTTCCTTGTTGAAATCAAACGTGAAAATCCAGCGATCATTTCCCTACATTGTACGTGATAAGAATAGGTAGATTCACATCTATTACAGTACTTAAAAATATTTATAGCAATAGTCAGTACCTATTGCCGCTATGCGTACAGCAGCGTGTTCGCGGTGGCCCTGGCGTCGTGAACGCCCATAGGCGAGGGTAACTGCTATTATTAAATAGACCGTCAGCCTGTCCTGTTCCTCAACAATAAATAAACCTCCACGTGAAGAAAATTTTTAAGCGTACATCGACTCTTGACAATTACTTGACGTACGTATACGGGAGTCGAGTTATTTTATGTACTACTGGAAGAGTAAACCGATTTTTATTATCCAACTAAATGTTATACGTTATCCATACTAATATTATAAATGCGAAAGTAACTCTGTCTGTTCCTCTTTCACGCCTAAACGGCTGAACGGATTTTGATGAAATTTGGTATGGTGATAGATGATAACCTAGAAATGGTCATAGGCTATAAATAATCACGCCATCGTTCTTAGAGGGTAGGCAGTAGGCAGATAACTAAATTGAGTTAGTGATTTTTTGTGCTTATCCGGTATGTATGAGAATCGGCCAACATCTATTTTTCATCCCCCTAAATGTTAGGGGTAGTCCACCCCTAAATTTTATTTTTTATTTTTTGACATTTTATTATTTTTATGGCAGAACAACGTTTGCCGGGTCAGCTAGTATTTTATAAAACTTTCCTAATTGCCATGAGTTTGGTACACAAAAAATTATTTAATTAATATTTTTTATGAGCATTAGCAGCTAGGGCATTACACACATACACTACAACACACACTGTTGCGGTACATCGCTTTACAATAACCATTAGCTCCTCAGCTAAATGAGAGTGTATGTAACCCACATTATTCTAACGAGAAACGGACATGCGAGGTGCAATGTACTGCGTTTCATATCACGTTGTTCGTCCGTCACATGTTTGCATTGTTTCGCACGTGAGCGGCGATTTACGGAAAAACATTGAAATAATGTTAAAAGGATTCCTTCCATCGTATTGAGTAGATGTTATTGTTTTGGGAATGAGTTATGAAACATCAAAATAATTGCTAGTAAACTAAGAATTATCCACGAGATATTAAACAGTGCTTGCTCATCACTACTGTGAACTATTTAATATTGACCCATTAAAACTATCATAAATGATTAATAAAAATAACACATTTATATTTATAATAAAAATTGGTATCCGTTTTCACGTAAACTCATTCAGGACATATGTATTTCTATATTTAAGGGATATGGTATGCGTTGCTTATGGAATTAACTCCTAAGCTTATTAAATGTAGTAGACTTTAATGTTTAAAATTTTATTCCAATATTTAGCATTTTAATTCAATAATAATTTTCTATAAATATCAATTTATATTTATAGAAAATATAAACATCACTACGTGTAGTCCATGACCTGTATACAGAGGGAAATCTATAACAATACTAACATTCGCTTATGAGGTCAATGGCAATTGCTTTCGGAAATAATTTCTACTGCCACAAAAACCTTTAATACTGTGATTTTATATTATATTTATTTGAACAGATTTATGAAAACGATTGTTAAATAAACATTATTGAGTAGTCGTGTTTGATAAATACATATAACAAATATTTACTGAGGTGTAAAAGCATAAAACCAAACGACTTAATGCGCACCCACAAATTGTTTAATGAAAAAAAAAACGTACAAACAGATAAGTTTTTAGTAAGCATAATTTTAGTCGATAAACTCTGACCCAACAAAGTAGACTATCTGCCCCCACAACTTTTAGTATACAATTCTGTTAATGTATCCGTTAATAAAGTTGTAAAATAACTTTCCTTTAAAAAAGTTTAAAATCAATTATAAATTTAAAATTCTTAACAAATTAAACGCGATTTACAAACACACGGCACGAAGTTTTATATTTTTAAAACACCTCTTTTCTATAAATACTACGGAGACACGGAGTTAGAAAATCTAGCACGTGTCACGTGGTGACTATGCAATAAAGATTTTTATTATTTGATGGTATTTCGGGTCCTTTAACTTTTTCACACTAAAAGAAATATTCATCCCTTCCTTTAAATTAGTAATTGATTATATTCAATTATCACCTAATCGATATTTTTTACTGTCATAATAGAACGTATGTCCAAGACTGATATATTCCAGACCGTTAAAAAGAGCTACCAAATTTTCTTCACGTTAAAATCAAAACATTTGCATACTCATATAGTCTTGGATATTGGTCCTTATCGCTTTCATGTATAAAGGTGACTCAAGTCCTTTATTTTGATGTAAAAATATTATAAATTGTTTTGTCATTCCATCATTTTATTTAGTTATATAAAGCGAAAGGAAATTCTTTTGAGCGCTTTCTATAACAAGACATGTAGGTACGTGATTTTATAAATACTTTGCCGCAATTAAATCTCTTCAATTGTGCACAGATATCCTACATTGATTGTCTGTTCCGTTATCCGCGTGCATAACAATGCCCCCTTACGATATTTACTTTGTAACGTGACATGAAGGTGACATGTTTTGCTCGATTTATAACATGATATGACTGACTTTGCGGCTTTAATTATCACGTCATTGTGCAAAAGGGGCGAATTTTGATGTGTGTGTGTGTGTGTGTTAACACTATTACAGAACGGACAGTACGGGAACAATAGACGATCCATTCGTACTTATAGAACTGACGATGTTGGTTTACAGACGTAATTTATTGAGCTTCTTTTAGAGGCTTTAGAGACATCAATAATACGTAATCATCTTCGGATCTGAACAACTATCAAATAATTCAAGTTACAAGGAATCAAACGTAGAATGAAAACTTTTTTTGGAATTAATAAACTTCTTGGAAAAGAATACCCACCCTCACTGGCTTTCCAAAATCCAACGGCTTTTTTTAAATTTTAGTTGGTTTTTTAATATACATCAGTAACATGTACGAATTCGACTCAAAGGATTTTTTTTATTGCTAAAGAACAGCAGAGAGACTGACTGCCCACTTAGTAGTAAGCAGTTACCGTTGCTTATGGGTGTTTGCGACGTTAGGGGAACCGCGAACACACTGTTGTCCTGAGTGTTGGATGCTGGGTCACTAATTCCGGAACACAACACAAGGTTTTTATGGCGGCGTACTTATAGCCCAGGGGTGGTGGCCATCCAGATGGGCTTGGGGCCCTACCACCTAGCAAAGATTTTCAGTCAGTGTACACTCAAATATAACACCATCGAAGAGGCTACTCAAATTTAGTCATAAAAACCGGTGATGTTTTCGAGGTTTCCAGTCGGGGCCCTTGATGTTGGTCAATAAACTGGAATGTTGTTCTAATGTTGTTCTAACAAATGTTTTATATACATATTTTTAATTTCTTAATAGGCTAAAAGACTCTATCTTTTAACCCATTGAGAGATTTACAATTTTCTATTGTTTGGCAGGCTCGGAGTCGAGGAGTGGCTTACCTCGGTGGAGTAGAAGTCTTCTGCGCCGTTAGCCGCAGACACCATGTGCACGATGTGGTTGTACCGGTTGTCGCGCAACTCCACGCTGTTCCAGTTGTTCGCACTTAACATCGCCTCCCATTTCTCTTTTGATATAACTGAAACAAACAACGAAAATCAATATATCTTTATTTACCTTATTTGGATAAGTATATAAATAATAAATAAAATATACTGGGACAATTTACACGGCGAGATCTAGTTCAAAAGTAATCCAAGTCTAGTCCAAGTCCTAGCCAATGGAGTAGCGAGATTAACTCGCGCCCGGGGCACAATACTTTTTTAGCGCCTGAAATACATTTTCCAGAAATGCGGATCATTTGGCGCCCCTTTGTGAGTAGCGCCCGGGGCATGATGCCCCCCCCCCCCCCCCTTGCTACGCCACTGATCAGAGCACTTGTGTTATGGATACTAAACACCTGGGTGTAATATCATATGAAATTACACCCAGATGCGCAACGGGAATCAAACCCGTGAACTGCCACGAAAGTGTTTATTAGATTTTTAACTATAATTTATTTGTTGTCAATTCTCAACCGGTAAATGGTTTTCTATTAATTTAACGCCATCTTCCCGCAGAGGGAAAAGAAAGTGTTAATCCTGATGATCCTGATAAGGACTATGATGGGACAAAATTATTAAATTTATGTATTGCCATCAGGTTTTGACAAGCGTGCAAAATTTTGAATTTTTTTGATCGTCAAAGTGGGTAAAAATACAAAAATTCCGTTACATAGATACATACACGTCAAGTTAGTAAAAGCGTGGTTATTATTAAGATTCAACACCATCAATTGAGTGATTGACCTGTATGGGACGCTAGTATGCGTCACGTCCCTCAAAGTCCATCTGTGACATTTTTTAATCTCGAAGCAAGATAATCAGTACAAAAAATCAGAAATCAGAAAAGATTTAGGCTAAATTTGATGTTTACAACGACTGCTACCAACTGACAAGCGAGGTTGACTTGACTTTGAGACTTTGTTAGGACCTCTTTAACTTCAAGAAATGGACAATAATATAAAATTCGTTTTAGTGACTAGAATCTAGTCAATGATAAACCGTTGTGTTAAAGAAATAAATATGAAATTAATATAAGATAATAAAGACAATAATCGGTATCATGACTAATGAAAATATAATTTGTAATGACGAGAATATACATTCAATAAACAAAGCGAATGTTATATGAAATTACATTTTTAATGGTACGGTCATAGACTTTAATTAAGACAATAATTAATTCAATCAATCTAAAGTAGTGAAATAAAATGTTATCTGAAACGTATTCAAGACCGGGAGGCAGCATTCTGTCTCACTCTTTTTATTAGGCTGTAATAGTTTGATGAACAGCCTCAAAAACAAATGATATGCAAACGACATTAACACGTCAAACGCAGTCTACTTTATGGTATCTCAAAATCTATAAGAAGAGAAGAGGATATATCACGACGGAAGGAACAAGGGGAACATGTCCAGAGACGCGAAGAATTTTTCGCTGTGACTCATTATCGAGCCCCGTTTCGTATGTTAGCTCAAGTTAAAACCAGACAATTTAAAAGCACAAAAAAGTGTTTAACTATTTTATTATTAAATTTTTCCGATGTACAGTAACAGTACAGTAAAAGATTGTTGCCGCAGTATGACTTAAAATTCACGGATTTATGAGCCACGAGTATAATAAATTTGATTACAATCGCTACATTTGGAAAGACCATATTTGTTGATTTATTTAATTAAATGCAGAATTTTATTTATTCTTATAATATTTACAACTTTGCCCTATTACCATGAGTCGCCTCTAAACGAAGCACTATACTAGACACACTTGTCCAAGGCTTATTAGCGGACTATTCACACCGGCGATATTGTCGTGCAAGTTTTTATCCTCATACGTATAAATATGATCTGCAAATACGTCAGAAAAATTAAGAGGTGCAAGTAAAATCGAATTTTTCGTGTCTTGTGCTGTTGTTCTTTCCCTTCAAAATTAAAAACTAAATTTTGGATTGATTGCATGGAAACGTCATTAGCTAATTGAACACTTATCACAAGTTTGCGCAAGCGTAAATATGGGGAACAATGTCTGAAAGTAATTAAGTATGATTCATATGGCCAAGAACTTACTACAACTATCATTAAACAATACTAAAATACACAATTATAACAACAAATGAGTAAATGAGGAAAACTTTCTGGTTTCCTTGTCACGTTTGTCAAAGGAAATGTTTTATTTAGGACACTATTTAGTTTTTTTTATTGCTGTAGGACAGCAGACAGGCTGACGGCTCGCTTAGAATTTAGCAGTTACTGTCGCCTATGAGTGTTAACAACGCCAGTGTCATCACGAATACACTGCTGTCTCATAAAGGCACAAGAACTTGGGTCACTAATGCCGAAACACGACACAAAGTTATTATGGCGGCATACTTAAGACCAAATGTGGACGCCATCCAGATGGGCTTGGGGCTCTACCACGTACCCAGGGTGGGCTGTTTTGTCGCCTTTTACAACAGGCCGACCCCGGCCGCAGAGGTCAGTATTCTTTCTCCGCCCCTGCACGGATAAATGTGTATGTCTTTACTATCGAGAATACATACCCTTTTTAATAAAAAAATAATTTTTAAAATCGGACTACTCTGTAAAAAGTTATGCGTTGTCATACCTAAAAAATTTAAATAAAAAAAATTTACACGTCGAATTGAGAACCTCCTCCGTTTTTTCGTCGGTTAATAAGTAAAATAGCAACAATAATTAAAACAGTTATTTGTATGCTTAAAATGAGAAATAAATATCAGCAAAAACATAAAAATAAAAGGAAAAACAGAACAGTCCGTAAAACCTTTGAGCCTGACGTAGAATCAATAAAAAATAAAAACGGGATTATACTTTTATGGTTTCATCATACTTTGGTTCATTTATCTTTAGTGGAATAACAATTTGAAATTTAATATAAACGAAATATATTTATTCAAAATTACATGGATAGCTTTAGTTTTCCGCAAATTGAACGAAATATAATAAACGAAAACAATGTCGGTAAAATAGGAAATTTTGTTATTATTTTTCTTATTACCCTCGAAATATGAAAAATATTTGCCATAGCCCACTACTTAATATGGAGATGATTTAAGATTTTGTTACGCTTTCATGTCTAAACCACTGAACGAGTTTTGATGAATTTCAGTATAGACATAGATTGGAGAAGGACATAGGCAATAAAATATATATTTATATGGCAGAACAACGTTTACCGGGTCAGCTAGTTTCAAGTATGTCATAAACTATAACGTAACTTTTACATATTGTATACCGTCCGCTTAATTATGAAAGAATGCGTAACTCCAAAATGGTCAAAATTTCAAAATAAGACTTTTAATGTCATCTAGTGGTGTATTTTGAAGCGTATCTATTGGATTACTTCGTATGTTCTGCAAAAATATGGCTAATTTGTTATAAGTGACAGTATTATGAGTTAAATAGGTCCCATGCATAGCAAAAACAAAGTTTTTACTTGCTCTTGTAAAGTTTATCCAAACCGAGTTACGTATTCTGATAGTTAAGCCGACGATATTTAACATTGTACACATTATCATTCCTCTGTATACAACAGACGTAAATCTGATACGAGACTAAACAATGTATGTAATTTAACGCCTACTTATACAGTCTAGACATGGTCGTTTCATTTTAACCAGATATTAATATCGGAAACATTATAAATATTTAACATGTATCTACTTTGTTGTTTGGAAAACTACAGGACTTGTTAGAAATCAGGCTCAACCACTTAAATTATGCATATTTAATACAGATCTAGATAATTTCGCTATGTTTACAGTTAGTAAGACTGTAAATCGAAGTAGCAATCTCTTGCAGGAAGACTTACGTTAGTATTAATGATGGCTAAACTAATAGACTCATCACAGTTATGAAGCAATTCAACGTTTTTATACTTAACCGTAATCATTATCAAAAATCTGCTTAACTAGCAGTGTTGATTTCTTGTCTATTCCATTTAACCTGCTGTTACATTTATATTGCTTAGTACTAGTAGTAAATCCTTCAATAACTGATCTCACTGCAAACACTCTGAATCCCGCTCAACACATTTATTGTAGACCCAATATAAAGTTAATATACCTTAGCTGTTTATTCCTCAGGTGATAAATCAATTAGCTTTATACGCTTTGAATTTTATTAAAACCTGCGATAAATTTCATCAATAAATAATATTTAAACCTCCACGTCTTTATTCTGTTAGATAACAAGGTATGTATGAACAAAAACCATGAATCAAATCGGTATCTGGAGTTTGCAAGATTGTTCTACAAGTGTTTATAAAAATGAACAAAACAAACGCACGCTTAAATTTTCCTAAAAGCTATTCATCATAATATTCATGAAAATAGTAGGCTATAACTATATAAATGTAAAGACATGTAAGATGCTATGTAACATATATAAATGTGACTTTGGTGTAAATCTCATTTAAGTGAACTGTAAAGTTTTTATGAGAAATAAGTTTAAAATAATAAACATCAAGATACTTATTGATAATTTGTTTTTTTAACAGTTACCGCACAAGACATAGTCGAATGCCGATGGCAATTCATAAAGTATACGAGTTTTCAAAGGCGTAACAACAGACGTCCCAAACAAGTCTCACGACGGTCACAAATTTGGTTCATCGTGAAATACTACAACTTAATTACTCACATGCACTGGCGTCCATGGCACCCCTGTCACATATGATCAGGCAATTCCTCTGGCAGGTCCTGCCGAGTTCGAAGAATGTGTTCTCGATTTGGATCATTGTCTTCAAGAGGTTCTCTTGGAATTTCGTAGCTGTAACAAAGTATACATTGATGTTATTTGTCTCTTTTACTTTGCTAAGGAAATTTTAAACCCAAAAACGTTTACCATTTCGCGTAAAAGTAATATTTTTCTTCCTTAAAATTCGTAATTGATAATTTATTAGTACCTAATCGATATTTTTTGCTGGATATCATAATAGAACGTATTGTAACAAGGCAACTAATGTGTTCCTAAACGTCAAAAAATCTGTAAAATTTTCTTCGCACTAAAATCAAAACATTTCAAAACACTCCTGAAAGGATTAAAATTAGCAGACCAACAGCTGGTCAGCTCAGCAATTCTTGAGATTTATGTAATGAAATACATACACAATATTATTGCACCTGCAAAATCTGACCTACTCATAGGACGTTTGATGAAAAAGAGAATATTCTGAAAAAATATTTATGCTTATACGAGTATGTTTTGATTTCGTTTATATTTTAAGTTTTTTATTATTTGTTGCCATTAAAAATACATTATTTTTGTTAGACTTAATACCTCTTAATACAAGTAGCTTGTTAGATACAGAAAATTTAACGATGTTTGTATGTAGGTGTAAATGATTAAATATGAATAAAATGTTCTAGCTATTTGCTTAATGTTATCTTAGACGGAAAATGTTAAAGACTAGCAAATGTTTGTGTTGCAAATAAATAGAACTTTTCCATAAACACACGTTGCTTTCTCGCACATTATTTACAGCGAAGAAAACATTTAAACGTGTAATAAAACTTTTAACGGTTACTCTCTGTATCCGGTGTATTTCATGAAATGCAATTCTGTATTAAAACCTTCGATCAACAATAGTAAGTTACTATTGTTGATCGAAGATTAAAACGTATAAAAATATCGTAGATCGTAAGGTCGTCATGGGCCCGTGGGCCAGTTTAGTTCTAGCACATAGCGAATGCGGTGTGATTCGTATGCGATAAAGCAAATTTGTGTTTCTTATTCTTGTGCGGAGATAGTTAGGAAGTAAAACTTAGATAAATTTTATTTTTATATAAGCGACTACCGTGAGATATCAATGTACAAAGGACCAGAGCATCCTCCGTTGCTGACAAGCGACTTGCACACCTAAGGTCTTTGTGTAACACAGATTACCCCTTAATAGATACCGCATAATTGAATATTTGTTGCGATTCGACTTCACCAAATTTTGAGTTATGCACGGGATGCGGGGGACGAGTCAAATGCGCTGTGATTGGATAGTTCAAGATTAAACTTATAATGCACCGAACCATAGTGATGGGACAGGGTATAATGATTTTGATCGATGAATTTTGTTGGATCTGGATAGTCGATATTTTATTTTTCATTTGCTTATTATTTATAAATACATTGATCAATGTTAATTAATTATTTATTAGAAAAATAAAAATTTGTATAAAAATATAATTTAGGTACGAATACTTCACTGATTTTTAAAATGGATTAGCTTAGTAAAAATTCGTCTTACAGAATTTTTAGGATCTGCCTTCCGTGATAAATAGAGTAGTCCTATGTCTATATACTTTTCCACGACACTCTTGGCTAAGTCGATGACATGATTACAATTTTCATAATCAAATTGGTGATATTTAATTTGAGAAAAAATATCTTCACCAACAAAACTACTCAATGTCTGTATCATGAAACGTCTTTTGTCTTTGTAAAATATTTTACATCCTGGGGTTAAATCAATTGAGCTTCGTATGACTTGCTCAGATCGTCTGCAAATTTTGATAACCGTGTTGGACGGGAACAGCAGTCCTCCCGCATTTCTTGCAAAAATCAAACTATTTCTATTTTCATCCAGGGATATTAAAGCCTTAACGCACGTATTACATTTGATTTTTTTTATTAAATAATGAACAACAGCGCCAGCGATATAATCAATTATGATTTCTGAAAACTGAGATAAAGGATAGATAGATAGATAGATAGATAGATAATTCTTTATTGTTCACCACACAATTTTACAGAAAAAAAGACATAAAAAGAAGTAGGTAATAGTACAACATAGTGAGCAAACGGCGGTCTTATCACTAAATAGCGATTTCTTCCAGACAACCTATCAGAAATATTTAAAGTAGTAGTACAAGGCGGTGCACAATAGACATAGAAATCAAGATAGTAAATATTATAAAAAAAAAAAAACTAAATTAATCTAACATACAATAGCAATACAATGAAGCATACACATGACGATGCAGTTTATGACTTTAGGTAATGGTCATTAACCAAGTTTTTAAAAATAGCAAGTGATTTTGCTTTTCTAATATCCAGAGGGAGGGAGTTCCAAATTTGGACAGCCTGTACTGCAAAGGAATTAGAAAAGAATGTCGAAGAGTGTACAGGGGTCTGTAAGAGCAAGTTTTCATTAGAGCGCAGAGAGCGGGAGTGAGTTGTATAAAGAAATTTAAAACAATCCTTAAGGTAAGGAGGTGAAGAAGGAATAAACAATATTCTATAGAGTAAATAGAGAATGTGAGCAAGGATACTGCAATGAAACAAAAAAGTTTCATCAATGAGTTCCTCAGCCTCGCAACTTTCACCCCTTTCAGTCGTCATATTGATACGTTTTATAGCTGAGGACAGTTTAATATAGAAATGTGTTCTAATGCTATACAATTACCGGTGCTCAGTTCTTGGAGTTCCATGTGTACAAGCATTTTCCTATAAATGCCGTAGAACTGCTTTGGCGTTGGATTATTATTAGCACCTCCGTGTGATCTTATGTTGCAGAAAAAAACAGTGCATCTTTAGAAATTCCTTCGTTTAATTTCTGTCTTTAGTGTTATTGCATTTTCTAAATGTGGGTTGGGGACCCATAAACCGCCCACGAGGCGAATTGTTTTCAATAATATAATTCTAATGAAGAATATAGAAAGATCGTAAACGGTCTCCGGCAATCTTATTTGAATTCATTCAAATTCTATCAATTCAAAAGAGAGCCACACCCTTGTAGGGTGTGGCTTGTAGGCCCTTTAGAGCCATTTCCGTTCCGTTTCCATTCCGATTATGTGGAAGAGTGGAAAAATTTCGAAATAAAACAACATTATCTATGATTATTATTTAGATATGAAATGTTTTTAGAACAATACCCTCATTTAGCAAGTTGAATATGAGCCAAGTCCACGTAGAGGCATCCACCAAAAGTAGAACTAATTGGTACAAGTTATTTTAAACTGCTCTTTGATATTGCCACAGATAATAATTTAATTTACGGAATTGCTCTAATTCGCTGGGCAATGGGTTATTTAGTTATGACATTAGCCCGTAATAATGTTTCATAAATAAATTTTCATTCTCAAAATAATAAATATTTATTGGAGCCCTACTAAGACATTCTCCTAAAGTCTACAAGAAAATGGATATGGCGATATTTAGTTTTTACAGCGACGACTGCCTTCTCACTTCACAATCCTTAAACGAAAACTGAAACGCGCCGTTTCCTTTGCGTCTGTGAATGAGCCCATGCAGGCAAATCTATTAGTCGTCTTTTATTCCCCAATAAAGTAATGAGGTAGGAAATTAAAGCCTAGTCTCATAACGAATATATACATAAACATTTTTATGGCGAAATTTATGTTCTATATAAAAAAAAAACTTGTATATATTTTCGTAACGGGCTGGCAGTATAGTGATTGTATTAACTAGGTTGTGTTTCTGTCTAAGTAGTGTCTATGGTCACCTAACATAATTCGTTTATTTCCAGTTACGATTAATGCTCGCGACTTTCAGAATATTTTTCTAAGACTAATTCTGAAAAACAAATTACAAATATGATGGCTAGACTTATTAATTATGCAATAAAATTATTAATAATACACATTCATTCAATTATTGGAATGATAACTAATGACGATAACTGGAAATACCGGAAATCGTAAACGAATTATGTTAGGTGACCATAGACACTACTTGACAGAAACCTGAACAACCTAGTTAATATAATCATTATACTGCCAGCACGTTACGAAAGTATATACAAAAGTTTTTATTTTAAATATGTATAGAACATAAATTTCGCCTTAAAAATGTTTCCGTAAAAAAAAAAGAAATGTTTTACGATTGAAACTTGGCAAACGTTGATTTAGCAAAATCAACACCGTCCAAGCGTATCTGAAAAAAAAACGGCAGCACGAAATCGTTTGTGACGTGGAAGTACACTGGTGTCGACGCGAAACATTAAAAATTATCACCTACAAATCATTGATAATGACCGAGACACTTTTTTAGACACCATGATCTTAATTCATTGTTCGTAAAGTGCCAAACGAAAAGTATTTCAAAAACTGAATATGAAATACAAAACTTCTCGTCAAACTAAAAATTTTAATCATAATAAATACCCTGACCAGAATATTGTTTGATATTCAAGTTAGGCCGTCTGAATTGCAGTCCCATATTTATATGGGACTGTGAACCGGACAGTCTAACCACGCAATGTATCATTTAGTCCAAAAGAGCAGTAGAGCGGTATTAAGGGTACTGATATCTATTTAAATATTCTTCTTTTGCCGCAGGCGTTCTGACATGCGAAAACGCTGCAGAGGTTGTCAAAAATTATCAATAAAACATGAAAGATGTCGGATCTTCCTCCTATATTTTAATCCTTTTTTCTAGTTGCCCTGAACTACACAGTACTTAGTCATTATTTGAATTAACATCATTAAAACCATCGTAAGAGCAATTAATTTTACATGACAACATTATTAAGAACAATCACAAGATACAATTAAAAATCTGGAAGGATCCCGTTTCTGCACGACTACTGCGGTTGTTACCGTAAAATTCTCGAAGGCATATTTGATTACATCGAAGTGGATTGTGTTCGAGCAAGTAAACATCGATTCGTGGATAACTGATACAATTCGATTGATCGTTTTCGTTTATTGTCAGAAGATTTTTGTATTGTAGATAAAATATTATTAACAGATGTGTAAAACAAACAACTCTTATGATTGACAGCTTAGTTCATATGAAGGTCGGTACCTCGCTCAAGGAGTTTGTTTTTAACGAAGAACATATATATTCTCATCCGACGACGATATTGTAAGAACAGAGATAAGAGGTGTTCCTACATAGTTCTATTTTAGCTCTTGTGAATGAACCTCGCGTAATATAGTGCATGCACGTTTTATTCCAGTTTTTTGTATAACTAATAGTGTGTCAGATAGAACCGGAAAGTGTCTACGGAAAAATCCCAGTCATGAAAACAAATAGCTGCGGAAGAGCAAATGTGGTGTAACTCTGACGGTAGACGCAGACAAATTACGGTGGTCTCAATAAAAAATATGTAACGTCAGACTTGTACCACGAAGTTACTTTCATTCACGATACTTAAAAATCTTTTAATATTTATAGTTATGGCTCGAAAATCATTATTGTTAGCTTATTTATCATACAATGACGTCTACCATTGCACCAATAATAAAACCTTGATCAACGATTCACGAATATAAACAAATGTAACCATAAAACTCGATAAAGCCTGACCGGCATCAACTCTGAATTGAAAATCTATTCAGATTTCTTAATTGAATACAATTCAGGAAATTAAGTGGTTTATCCACGAAAAGGATAATTTATATAAAGGAGGAAGCGTTGACAGAATTCGATATCCTCCGCCTTACAAAAAGGTAATGAACGTAATTGTACGGTTAGCCAATGACAAAAAGACTTAATTCCGTGATAAGGTTGCATGAAAATTTAACGAGTTTGATATTCAGTTTGGTCATAGTACACGATATTTTCTACTATACTTATTTATTTAGAGATAAAGCGAAGCCCCTTGAAGCGACAATTACATTCAAGTATACCTAAACGAAGTGCGATACTTGGAATGTGATAAAATAATCAACACTTACATCCAGTTCGAACTACTTTAATGTTTTAGTAAAATCACGGATTCCCAGTTATCTATGTTTATATTACAATTCGTGGACAGTTAAGTATGAAATATTTGTTTTTTTTTTTTAAATTTTGGCAAAGTATATTGTTCCAGCATTATAAAGTTCGGATAATAATTAAGCAACTCAATTATGATATCGCGTGCGGTTTTCAATTTACATACACAAAACAAATGTTGTCCCAATTTCTTATTATCATTATATTCAAATTAGAGTGAAAAAGGTTTAACTATCATCTGCTTTATGGCATTTTATTCGTTTTTATTGTTAAAGTTTCTTCAGAATTTTTAAAAATAGTAGGATAGTGTATTGTAGGGATTTGATAGCTTATCGGAATTAACCTGTTAATTTTATTGTTAACATGAATAATGTATTAAAACATAATTAACATTAGATTACAACCACTTTGCAATAATCATTTGCGCGCCTCGAATTTACAATGCACTTGGATCTATAGGTATACGTTATAAAATTCACGAGGTCCTCCCCATTTAGTGGCCAGCCAGTGACATTTGGCAAAGATCACACGTGCACTTTGCCCAACACGCCTTCAATGACGTAAACACTCGAAAGATTCATTTTTAACGCCTGTCCGGTCGCCTCTACGTCACTAGAAGCCAGACAATGCCGCTCACAAACAATTGCTAAAATTACAAAATTTTTGAATACGTCTTATTTTTCCTAGATATATAGTTGACCGATGAATAGAATTTCAAAATGTTTCCATTGGTGGTATGTATGATCATCATCATCTTAGCGATGAATCCCGGTTGCAGCCCAAACTCCCGCTTCGGCGCCCGGGGTCCGCTTTCCGATTTTTTCTTCTCCATTTCACACGGTCTTCAGCATCCCTGGTAGTGAGCCCATTGGCATGCATATCACCCTTTACGACGTCAAGCCAGCACTTTTTGGGTCTACCCCTCCTGCCGGGGCCCGGCGGAAGCGGCATGGCCAGACATTTGTTTCCCACGTAAGCATCCGGTTGCCGTAAAACGTGGCCGTACCATCGGAGCCGACACTCCTGCAATTTGTCCGCAATGTCACGGACAAGAAGGCTGCCTCGAATGCGGGAGTTCCTAACGCGGTCCTTCCGCGTCACTCCACACATCCACCGCAGCATATTCATCTCCATGACACGCAGTTCTTGCTTGTGTCGCTCTAACACCGGCCACGCTTCACAGCCGTATAAAAGGACAGGCCTAATGATGGTCTTATAGACCTGTCCCTTCAACTTTACCGGCATCTTGGGGTCACAAATGACACCAGTTACCTCACGCCATTTGGCCCACGCAGCAGCAATGCGTGCTTTGACGTCGCAATCGATGTCACCAGACGCATGAAATACAGATCCCAGGTATTTGACTTGGTCCGTGCGCTCGATTGTGTCGCCGCCTATGCGTACGGGTGTGGGATCTGTGGAGTTATAGGCCAAGTACTCAGTCTTCGCCACATTGATCTTCAGATCACCGTTCTCAAGCGACTCCTTCCACGCCTTCACGCGTTGCACCTACCCACAGCCTACCCTTGTCCGAATCTGCCAGCGCGATATCATCAGCATACATGAGCAACCACGGGGGCTGCTCATGTGAGTTTCTGATGCTGTCTGACAATACGTCTAATACCACGCTAAACAGAAACGGACTAAGGACGGATCCTTGGTGCACCCCGACGGTGATGGGGAAAGGTTTTATGTCGCCAACAGCGGTCCGAACTACGGAATCGGAGTCACGGTACATGGTAGTATGTATGATATCTGTGTGTTTACTAAGAACAAAGCCGAGTACGAGTTTTTCTCCGTAAAGGGCGGCGTAAAAATACTAACTGTCGTAAAAGGCGACAAAAGTTGATAGGGCCCCAAGCCCGTCTGGTCGGGAAACACCTTTGGTATTTAAGTATAACGCCATAATAACATTGTATTGTGTTCCGGCAGCAGCGTGTTCGCGGTGCCTATCATCGCAAGCGTCCATTGGCGACGGTAACTAATTACATTAAGTGAGCCGTCAGTCTGCCTGTTGTCCCTCAACAACAAAAAAACATGCCGATGAGGTAATTGAGCTAGATCGGAAAGGAATACAATGTATTAAAGGGGAAGAATTCGGCCGATACCGACTCACGCTTGCTGTTCAAAACACGATTAAGCTGGAAGCTAACTTCACGCCGGTGTATGTGGAGTATGTTATCATACCAATGTAGGCGACCCGGTAGAATGAATTCGAAGAAACTAGCTTTAACGTGACTACTACCATGTAAGAATATATTATTATAATGAATGAAAATTGACCACGAGAATACTCTTAAAATAACTTTTTATGTTGTAGCAAAATATGGTCATTGGCGTGTTACCATATCTCGATTTATATTAAATATTTTTAATATAAATTAGATTAGATTTATTTAAAATAAAACTTTGTAATTTTATTTCACACCTTTGGACACAATATACTGATTTTGATTTCATATTAAAATGACTCCTATTTTGATGTTAAAACAAACGCTGGAGAATTGAACAAAAATTACGAAGAGGCCATTACTGAAAATGAGCTTTTTTAATGCAAATGTAACTAAAAATGTAGTATTCAGATTAATGCTGAAGAGCTATGTATTTCACCACCAAGCACATTACGGGTTGTATTATACGGCTGTAAGGCGGAAGATTTATGAATATTTTAGTGACACGAGACTAGCCTGAGAAGTGCCTACATATGTCGGGGATTGTGATCCATACATATGTTGACCTCTCACTCACCACGATCGCTTTGATTGGCTTGAGCCACGGCAGTGCAACGTCTGCATTCACCATGGCAAACGTCTCCTGAAACGCTTAGTGGTGTTTCTATAATACCATGAGAAACATTAAATCTAACTGAAATAAATGCAACGATCAATGTTCTAAACCAGCCCAGATTTCTAAATATTTCGCCATATTATTGCGGTGGTGTATACAAGGTTCCCTAAGCGGGAGGCAGTGGTAGCGGTGCCCCTGGCGTCGCAAACATCCATAAACGATAGTAACTGCTATCGATTAAGTGGGCTATTACTATATTATGCTTTCCCAAAGCTATAAAAAGTAATATCATTCGTACTACTTTGATATTTCCAAACAAGACGGTTAAATTACTCTAATATCCAACAATGAATTTTAATCGAGTGAAATTGTTTGATCAATAACAGTATCTATGCCACCGAAACCTTGCCCTTTTTTAATAATACTTTATTGAATTTTCAATTAATAACAAGTACAAGGTTGTAAGGGAAACGTAATGACCTGAAAAGGGATTTTTTCTTTAAATTGCACAACTTGGGCGTGATTTGTTTATACATTTCTGTATCTACGTTTAGAGAAAACGGGATCTGGTGAAATTTACGCAAAATACTGAACTTAGTAATTATCTTAAAGTAAACTTTGGCTTAGTACTCGTATTTATCTTAAATAACAGCGGTGATAGATAATTTTATGATACTGACGTACGTCTACGTCTTTTGTTGAATGTGTTTCGTGATTATGTATTGTTCATAAATAACAATTTTGTGTTCACGAAGCATCTTCAAAAAATATGTTTTTAGTGAAACGTCTTTATTCACCAATACCAACATTACAGCCTTACGAAAGATGTATTAATAATGTGATCTACACAAGTAAATACGAAACATTTCTCTTCGAGCAGGGACGGAATAAGTATATTGACCCCTGAGGCCGGAGACAGCCTGTCGTAAAAGGCGAAAAACAATCCCAGCTAGGTGGTAAGGCTCCAAGCTCGTCTGGTTGACCCCCACCCCTGGTCTCCATATATGCCGCCATAATAACCTTGCGTTCTGGCATAAATGACCCAGATTCCAGGTTCCCTAGGCGGACGGTGGTATGTTAGCGGTGACTCTGGCGTCGCAACACTCATAGGGACGGCAAATTCTTTTAAGTGGGCCGTTATAATGAGGACGTAACATCGATTACGAATTCCCCGTCAAAAATGAGGACTACTACTACTAGGACCACTGTGGGTAGATGGAGCGACATTTGACAGTTTATGCGTTTACCGCGCTCCTGTTCTGTTGAGAGGTTATATATACACGAATCTACGACATCTCCTCAATGGAGTTTTGAGTTAAGTTATTCTAATTTAACAACAGTAATGAAATAGTTTTAGTATTCGTAGCCCATGAACCGGGCTACGAATTGCTCCCTCATCCGCCCTATTCTCCAGATTTAGCCCCGAGTGACTATTTCAAGTTCCCAAACTTGAAGAAATGGCTCGGCGGAAAGAGATTTGACTCCAATGACGAAATCATCTCACAAACAAACGCCTATTTTGATGACATCGACAAATCATATTTTTCGGAAAGGTTAACGTTGAACTAAGTAAATATAGAATACAAAGTAGACTTGAATTAACTTTGAACTTAAATAAAATAACTTTTTATCTAATAACCTGTTTCATTCAAAGTCACGGATTAATTGACCCGCCCTCGTATCTATGTAACGGAATCTTTGAACGTAAATTTCACCTCTTTCAAAACGACAAATTCATTTGAAACTTTGCACATTTATCAAGGACCGATGACAGTACAATAATCTGTTTAGTTTGTATCATTATCCTTACTCGGATCCTCAGGATTAATGAATTTTCGGACTGGTTTTCGTCCGATCACCTAAGTTAGGCACCGTCGGGCGCGGTCAGTACTTGGATGGGTGACCGCCTGGGAACACCGCGTGACGTTGGCTTTTTGCTCTTTCTTACACGCTTTATATTAACTTGATTTTTACCCACTATGAACAATCAAAAAATTCAAATTTCTGCCTAAACCCACCTGGAGTTTAATTAATAACACGGCCAAAAGATGGCGTTAAATTAATAAAAAACATTTACCGATTGGTAATTGATAACAAATAAATTATATTAACACGCTTTTATTTTATAATTTATCTAAAAAATTTAAAATAAATTACAGTTCTAGACATACCCAGACACATATGGATGCCGGAACACAACACAAGGTTATTATGGCGGCATATTGAGGGGTGCGTAGTGCTAGGGTTGTTTTGTCACCTTTTACGACAGGCCGACCCCGGCCAAAGGGGTCATTTATTTAATTTAATTTATTTATTCATTTATTCAATGGTCAGTGCTCTTTCTCCATCCCTACACGGAGACTTCTTTTAATAAATATGTATTTTAAATATTAAATAACATAACAAATAAGCCTGACATGTATAACAATCAATACCGGTCCAATCGGTTTCAATATACTTAAACTATAGAACAAGGCAATTGCACAAAACCGTTACAGTTGAATGGGTACTAACTCTTTTGTCTATTTCTGTATGAGCAAGGGGAGCGTAAAGATGCGGGTAAGGGCACGCAACAGCCTTAAACAATTTATATAGAGTGAAATTATTATTGACCTTTACACAATGCTGGGCTTAAGGATATCAGGATTCATATTCGTCTAACTTATTGACCAAGTAATTGTTCAACAATGTCGGGTTTTCCTCGTAAAACAACATAAATATAATCTAAAAAAATATCAGTTAAATAAAATAAATACGTAACAGAATATTACCAAATTGAGTAACTAATAGAACAAGTCACGTATTGACATTTTAACGACCACTGGTGTAATATTTTTAAAATTACCGTTTCAAAGTTTCATATATACATTACACGATTATGTTGTATTCTTTTCTTATAATAATAATTGCATTAAATAAAAAATACATTAAAAATTTATCTTTAGTTTGGTCGTTATTTAATCATTAAACTGTTGTTATTAAATCATAAATATTAGTAAAATGTATTGCAAAATGGAATTGCTCACTCTTGAGAAACTTACAAGCGATATCTATAATTATTAAAGCCGTGAACGTGACTGTGAACGAGGAAATGTAGTACGTCATTCATACACATATACGGAAATATATCAGTATTACGAAGCCCTACACCACGCACAGGTGCTTAACCCTAATGCGATATATTCTTACAAAATCATTATCCCACAGGGACGTATTCAGAGAATAAAATAATATCCGCAACTGTCCTTGACACAGAGACCCTCGTTTGATTCACAATATAGCTGTATAATTTCCATTTTATTGACAATAAAACTTAATGGCTTTCGGCTAAGTCGAAGGAAATTTTCTCTTCAATTCAAAGTAACTATATTAATTATACAAATACATTAAAGATATAAAAGAAATAGAGGTACAGTATACCGCAGTGAGCTTTATCATGACGTAGCGCGATCCGGAGCTTCACGATACAAAAATAAACGAACTATATACACGTGATCGCTTTAAAACCGAAATAAACCGGCGCAACTGAATACATAACTCTAAATTCTTGTCTATGTACCTACATTATATAATACTTTACCAATCGAAAATGTTCAATCAATTATTACTGTCAAATTATAAACAGAGCAAACATTTGATTAAATGAATAATACGATGTTAAAGAGATAAACAACTCTTTTCCTGATGTTTCCGATTCCCTGCAGAAAAAAATATATAGAAAAATCTAAATTATTACCATGTAACGAAACTATAAATAGTATATGTATAAAATCCAACATTTTAAAATATCCTAACTAACATTATAAATGCGAAAGTGAGTTTGTTTGTTACGCTTTCACGCCTAAACCACTGAAACAATTTTAATGAATTTCGGTATAGTCATAGATTGGACCTGGATTTCTTTTTAATTCATATGGCAGAACAACGTTTGCCGGGTCAACTAGTACATTACAATCTCTAAAATTATTGTTGTATAATATTAATGCAATTAGGTACCAACTTGGCACAGGGTAAGGGATTAGACCTACCTCACGTTGTTACTACGTCAAATGGAGTCACGCCTCCAATAAAAATGTAATTAATGTCTGGACGTATTCTAAATAGGTTAGCATAACGTTGACATTGACATGTCATTGGACATATGGAAAATCAACCCAATCGTTTTGAAGATAACGAACGAAATTAGATTGGAATTAAGAAGCTAAAAATATACTCGTAAAATATGTCAAATGATACTTTTATTATAGCAAACGTTTGGAATAATTAAAAATGGTGGAACAAAAAAGACCCGCCTTTCTTTTGGTCGATAAAATTTAATAACAATGATGACGTAGGTTTGAAATAGGTGAAGTTTGCTTGACGCAGGTCCTCTTGGGGCACGGTTGCTTCGGGAGGTACGTGTGTCGCATAAGGCTTCAGACGACGTCAGGGTGCCATCATAGCGGCGCGGGCGACGAGGACACGGTGACCCACACTGTCGCCGTGTGCCCTACATGGCGCAAAGAGCGGACGGTCCCTCGGAGGAGGATCGGCCGTCCGCACCATTGCCGCGAGGATGAGGGCCGCGTGCTGTTTCGAGGCTCTCTCAACTCCTCGATTTGATAAAGGAGAGCGTTGGAGGGATGAAATCCTGACCCCAACATTATGAAAGAGGCCCGCTCCGACTCCATCATCCGACATCCGAACGGATGGGCCGGCGCCGGCCCGGGTCACGAGATTGGCAGGCCACGTAACCGTGGGCCCGGACGTAGGCAATAGGAGAACAACGGGGTTTTTTTGTGGATAGTCGGATGGAGTTGAGTTGGATGAAGTTTGCTATTAAAGGATGCTTGATCGAGATATTGACGTATCTCGCAAAACACTGTACCAAATAAATAGCACGAAGTAAATTGTATTTCTTGCGTTGATCTCACATCACGAAATGCTAATACACCAGTCACGAAATCTTCATAAAAACGCAAGAGTATCTATCTATCATAGGGTTAAGATGATCAAAATCAAACCCTATTAAAGTCTGGCCCTGATACGTCGGTCATTAGCACCGAACAAGTTAGAATTACATAATGAATACAAACATGAGCATACAAATCAGGTAATCATAGATCATATGTATTTTGAACAGCGCGTGTGAAGGCGAGCAAGATTGATTCATTCTGTTCAAGAGCAATAGATGCACTTATGAATTTGTGTAGTTAATAAATAGTTGAAAATAATTTTATATCGAAAAACATGATACATTATTGAAAAAGAATATAATATATAATTGATCTTGTTTATATATATGATACGTATTGTGTGGACATGTATAGAATACGTAATATGCTCATGTAGCCAAGCTATTTATTGACTCACATTATAAAAATAATGAAGAGATTGTATTGATTTTAGCCTAACACCATCTCGGCAGTCGAAATTGGGAACTCATTTTCAAATTTTTATATTTTACGTCATATCTTAGAGCAATTATGTTAAATCGACTATATTTCATTTTAGTGGATAGTCAGAAGTTGACCATTTATACCGGAGTCCCATATATCTTCCCTCCAATTCCCCCGAGTCCGAGGCACTCGTCGGTGCTCTCCAGACAGCTTACATTACAAGAGCAAAATCGCGCGAAACTTAATTAGCAATAAAATTAACGTTGTTCTACATTAAAGTGTTTTCAATACTTTTTCATACCTAAATTTCTAGTGTCTAATGACTACGTAGTTGTTGGCACGCCAAATTTCCGCCGTCGAAGAACGATAGATATCAGCTAAAGTAAATAAACTTATCGCTTTCAAAGATGTAATATAGAAGAAATTGAGTCTTAAAATCTGTTCTTTAAAAAGTAGTTTTATTGTTTTTTTTTATAATTGTTTGACGGTATCCACGTCCTTATATAGAAGTTTGTCTATTTATTAACTTCATGGAGTAATCTATAAATAAAGTCTATACAATTCTATTAATATGAGATTCAAAGAAAATATATTTATCGATTTCCGACCAGTAAATAATATAAAAATCCTAAAATAAAAAAATTTACAAACAACAGGAAGGGTTTATATATAAATTTGTAACTCACCTTCATCTGGTGTGAGATCTGAAAACTTGATACCACCACTGAAAAAGAAAAACAAATGTAGCAGTTTTGTTTAAAAATCTAAACAAAATAAAAAACCCAATTAAATTCATTTCATCAAATAAATATCATTTTCACAGTGCATGTTTAAATTTTTATATATACATATAAATCTATTGCAAACATGGCATCACAACCTTCAAACAATATTTTAATAAAATATTAACTTAAAGATACTTTAAACTATAAATTTTTGAGTATATTTTTCAAAACAAATACAATGGCTATATTGTTGATATTACACATATAGTCATTACAAATATAATAAATCTATAATAGATTTTATCACATTACTTATAGACACTACTTTAAATTCATTCACATAAACTTTAAGGTACAGAATAGTGATTCACTATAAATTATCTCAAACAATACATATGTTTTTGTTATATACCAAAATATAAATAGTAATTATTCTATAAATTATGACATGCACTGTGTCAATGCATAGGCATCACTTCGTACCTGAGGAGGACGGTAGCCGTTTCCGGCACCCGGAACACCTGGAAATAAACACAATGTGGAACATTGTCTTACTGGATCTCCTTTAGGAGAAACCAAAACCACAGAGAATCCTAATCAATAAGCTTTAAATCATATTTAATTTTCCCTATTACTATTGCTATTTTTAACCTGTCACTTTTATAACGTAGACATTGGCAAAATCAAAGCCAAACACATTGGAGCCATAAGAACAAAGGAAGATCTTCAATTTTAAATTTTTCAAAATATTCTCATTCACAATATACATATACAACACTAATTTCTTATTGCTCATTAAATTCTGTTAAAATTATAATACTACGAAAATGGCAATGACAATTTAATTTAATATAACAAATAAAATATAGGAGACTTAATCACTCTCAGTTTATATATCAGCCATACAGTTCATAGAATAATTAATGTTGAAGTAAAAGTAATATACTTACGAAATTTAATTTAATCAAATCTTAAAGTTAAATTATTGTGCATAGTACTCATTTATACCGAAAGCAATTACATAATATAATCAAGCATTTAAACAACAATTATTATATTGGATTAATTAAAAACAAACACTTCATATTCAATTCATAATAATAAATAATAATCAAAATCTCAAGCTTCAGAAATCCTCAAATTTATTTTACTTTGCTGTTTTGTTTTAAATATACAACAGCACTGAAAGTAATTTAGCATAAAAAAATAAAATTGGGACCTTATTGTCTGAATAATAGTAACTACTTTTATAAATTATTGAATAAAGATAAAACAGTGGAGCATTGGGAAAACCCATAATAGAATCAGGTTACTCACATGTTCCATGCTAATATATACAGATAGAAAAATTTAAAGGCAACTCACCTTCCATCCTAAATTCTCGAAGAACGTGCACAATCTAGACTGTCCCGTAGTTTTGCCGCCACACGGTCCTGGTTAAATATGCAAACTTTATGATAAAAAAAAATATGATAAGAAAACCCCACGTGTCCTAGAATTTTTCTAATATCTAACTTCATATATTTACTACGACAATATAAGGAATTGTAAGGAATAATATACATAAATACAAAAATTAACTATTTCTATCCTTTTAACAAGGCAATAAATTACACAGCACAAATAATTACATTTAAATACTCACCTCCAGTAAGGACCAGCTTGTATACAATTTTCTGATTTTGATTGGCCATTTTGTAATATAAATAAACGCAAATATATATAAAAATTAAATTATACTACGAAGGATACTAAGCACATAAATATCATAAAAATCTTAAATTTACAAAAGTATTAAATAGAGCCATCACAACAAAACACGCATCGCCCGACGGGCGCGCTTTCAAGAGAAAGAATGAATTGAGAGTGAGAGAGAAACATATGCTGAATTGTGCTGTCATCACTTGGGTTCTGACGCTGTCAAAAATGTTACCAATTTTTTTTATGTTTGTATTATCGGTGACAACGAGTAACACCAAAAAGACACGGTTGTTTTGTTATATGTATAGTGTAACTACATACCATTTTAAATTGTTGATCAGTTAATTTAATCCGATAGCATTTAGCAGTCACTTGAACTGAACATGATAGAAATTTTAAAACATTTTTCTAGCTCTTTATGTGTAGTATATTTGCAAAACTGACTTCTCAGAGGTCCGCAGAGAAAAAATATTGCAGGGAACCAAAAATATAGATTTAATTCTGTAGAGTTTGGCACTTTATACTTTAAATGCAGTATTTATGGATTTCCCGATTTCTTTTTCTCCGTCAGAATCTCCGCTAGGAGTAATAGTGTTCTGTGGTCAGAATCAGATGGACAATCTTAGGCATTTTAGTGGAAAATGTATTGGAAAATAAGTTTTCTAATTGTCTGAAATGCTATTAAGTGGACACCTTGGCACAACTATGGTGACGCTGTTGCTCTATGCGTTGCTTACACATTGTCCAGCATAAATTACAAATAAAAAAACCTCATGACAGAGATTTTCTTGTTGTCTAAAATATCACAGTCACACATCCTACCTCATATACAAAATGATACTCAGATGCAATGACACCTTGTTAAAAGGTTTTTTATATTTGAGATTCTCTTATGAATGTTTTTTTTATACTGGCATTTAACAAATAAATAGCATCAATCGTCTTTTCAGTTCACATTGTTTTTAACATTTCTTAATTTAATTCTTATTTTTGGATCGAACACAAGTGGCATTGATTTACTAACTTCAAAGTATACTTAAAAGCGTGGTATTAGACGTATTGTCAGACAGCATCAGAAACTCACATGAGCAGCCCCCGTGGTTGCTCATGTATGCTGATGATATCGCGCTGGCAGATTCGGACAGGGGTAGGCTGATGCAACGCGTGAAGGCGTGGAAAAAGTCGCTTGAGAACGGCGGTCTGAAGATCAATGTGGCGAATACCGAGTACTTGGCCTGTGACTCCACAGATCCCACACACGGGTGTGGGACGGACGCATAGGCAGCAACACGGTCGAGCGCACGGACCAAGTCAAATACCTGGGATCTGTATTTCATGTGTCTGGTGACATCGATTGCGACGTCAAGGCACGCATTGCTGCCGCGTGGGCCAAATGGCGTGAGGTAACTAGTGTCATTTGTGACCCCAAGATGCCGGTAAAGTTGAAGGGACAGGTCTTTAAGACCATCATTAGGCCTGTCCTTTTAGGGGGCCTCCATAAATTACGTGAGGTGTTTAAGGGGGAGGGGGTCGAGTCAAATCTCATCTAATCTTACGTTGGAGAGAGGGGGGGTCTCGGCAAATATCACGCAATTTTTTTTCTGATTGAAACAAAAAAAAATTATACTATTTTGGTCCATTTAATCCAGATCAGAGTTCCCCAAACTTTTTTGTGTCGTAGACCCTTGCCATGTTTTTCAGTATTGGGTAGACCCCCTACTTACCTGATATTGATTTCCTGTAAATTTCTAACTGTAGTGAAGTTTAGTGTTAAAAACTTATAGTAAAAACACATGTTAATTTATACATTTATTAATTGAATTTAAATTAAAACTACTCAAAATAAAATTTTGTATCTGTTATGTAAAATGTACGTAACATTAAATAAACATAAAATAATTTTTTACTTCCTAAGTACTTTTATAAATAATGTATGTTTTGATATTATAAGATAGTATGATGTAAGTAAATAGATACTATCAGTGTATGTGTTGAGATCCACTATCGTGGACCCCCATTTTCATTTCATGGACCCCCAAATTTTTTTTCGTTGACGTAGACCCCTTGCAGGTTGTCATAGACCCCTAGGGGTCGATATAGACCACTTTGGGAATCACTGACCCAGATTGTACATACTTAGGATTTAATCTTGAGCGTAATCGCGTAATACGATTAAGATCATTCGCTAATTTGTTTGAAAGAAATTTTTATTACACTTACAATAATAATTAAACTCTCAGCAATATTGATTACTAGTCTTAACTAGTCGTAAATAAAAGCACGAAGCAAATTTTTTTTTTCTTTATACAATAACAATCCAACGCGTTTACGTAAGAAACCCACATTTTGAAAAATCTCACGTGAGATTGGAGGATGGGGGAGGGGGTTGAATAAAATTTCACGAAATCTCACCGGGGGGGGAGGGAAGGGCAGAAAATTTAAAAAAACACCTCACGTAATTTATGGACGCCCCCTTATACGGCTGTGAAGCGTGGCCGGTGTTAGAGCGACACAAGCAGGAACTGCTTGTCACAGAGATGAATATGCTGCGGTGGATGTGTTCTAACGGAACGTTTCGGATATTCCAGTTTTTGTAGGTGGTTGTTGAATTTATCGGATTGATTTGTTCCTACCCTACGCGCCGATATTGAATAAGCGATCGACCGCCATCATAAACTAAACGAAGTCGGCTGCGTCACTCTTGGTGCAACCGTTTTTTTCATTTTGTTTGATTCTAATTGATATTGTTTATTATTTTACAACAGATTCAATAGTGTACAGTGCTTGTACACTGTAAATATTAAATTTAACAATTATAGTGATTTGTTTTTCCCGATTCGGGAACTAAGACCCGCTTAACAAGACGGTAGCGAAGACCGGACTAGAGGACTACCACATTCACTAAACGCTGCCTACTCTGCCTAGCGGAAATTGACTGAGGGAAGTGTGGTGAATCAGACTTCTGAGAGCGGAGCCTAGCCTAAGCGAACCTTTCTTTTTTACTACTAATTTTACTTAATTTTCTTACTACTTTCTACTCTTATGAATAAATGTATAATCATTTAATATAGTATATTTTTTTGTTTTGTTCACATCTCCAATGTGACAGTGTGGAGTGACGCGGAAGGACCGCGTTAGGAACTCTCGCATTCGCGGCAGTCTTCATGTCCGTGACATTGCGGATAAATTAAAGGAGTATCGGCTCCGTTGGTACGGCAACCGGATGCTTACGTGGGAAACAAATGTCTGGCCATGCCGCCTCCGCCGGGCCCCGGCAGGAGGGGTAGACCCAAAAAGTGCTGGCTTGACGTCGTAAAGGGTGATATGCGTGCCAATGGGCTCACTACCAGGGATGCTGAAGACCGTGAGAAGTGGAGAAGAAAAAGTCGGAAAGCGAACCCCGGGCGCCGAAGCGAGCTTGGGCTGCAGCCGGGATATAACGCAGATGATGATGATGAAAGTGTGCTTCAGAAATTTTAAGTCTACAAAAGTTTTGAAATTATCTACCTCTCAAACAGTTTTAATATACTTATCAAATTACCCAGTATTTAAAAATAGTTTTGTTTTAAACACTAATATCATTTGCAGTCAATTGATCCTACAGGCAAATCGACTTTGTTGTAGATTTGTTCATTCTTCGTTATTAAATTTTACAACACTAGTCGATTTTAAATTTTTTTATACAAAGGATGAAATTAAAATAATAATAACTACCTTACTCTATATATTTATTATGTAACTCCTAGACCACTTATAAACAAACTACACTGACAACTAAAGTCAGTCAAATAGTTAGATTTCAAAACAGTAACATCAATTTTACTACACTCATCCCTTCCATCGCTGTCTACATTTTTTTCTAAAAGTATTACTAAAGCTGGAATGTGCTGCCAATATTTTCCCAAGCAACGGTTACGTTTTTCAACGTGTAACGGCTCTTTATCACTAGTGTCTGCTTCATCTGAAAGAATAACCATGTCAACTATTCCAGCCAAACTTTTAGATTTTTTTTAATGAAAAATATTACAATTAATATTTAACCCTAGAACTACAAACTCATTTTTTTAATCTAAATCTACAAACCAGGGCAAATAATATTCCCATGGGTTTTTAGTTCCTAAAACCATTCAGAAAGCATCAATCTTTTATGGGACTAACATTTAAAGTCCCTTAATAAAAAATAAAGATTAAAATCAATAAACCAATCTGAACTTATACATACCTACATATATGATGTTTTGTTTTTTCATTCAAAAGAAAATAGTGAAGAGTCAATTTAATTTTACTGAGATTTAAGTAGTGAATATGTAAGTTTTAATAGTAGATCGATAATGTCACTAACTTTGAAATGTAGTTAAAAGTTTGTAGTTCTAGGGTTAAATTGCATATTTAATGTACTCATTAACCAACCAATCATCACATTATAACACTGATTATTACCATCTATATCTGCAACATCAGAATCCACCCATCTTGTTTGTATATTGACACATATTACTCCTATATTTAAATCCTTGGATAGATATCTACAGTAGTTTACAAATGAGTTAAGAAATGTTAAGCCTGAAAAAAAATATAATATATAAGAAGAGAAAGAATGATTTAAAATATTATATTTACATGAATATGACCTAGTTGTACAGTTCATTACCTGTACTTACATCTAATTATTAAACTGATGCAGGAATTACTGGTAAAAAAATTAAAATATTATATATGAAAAATCAATTTTGAGAAAATTTTATTTTCATCAGTGAAAATCAAAGAAAATTAAATAATTAGAATTTTTAAAATTAAACTCCTTTTCTGACAAATATTAAAAAGAAAATACTCTTTTGAGACACTTGCCCATTTTATGGTCTTCACCAAGATGTTGAAACATTAGACATGGTAATGAATCAATGATAATCAATGCCAAACTATCAATAACAACAGTTTTATTTTTCAAGCTTTTGAACAATTCAATGAGTCCTTCTATAGTCCATATTTGTACTACTCTTATCTTGATCATTATTTGGGCCATTTCCTGCAACAATGAGAGGAAATGCAAGTTAGTAAAACCCTTTTAGTATGAGGAAACCCTCATATAGGACTCTTCCGGCCTGCTCACAAAAAAATTCCGCTGTCCTATCATGTTGCAGCTGGGCCAATGGTCAGATGGCTTAGCCAGTTCCATCGCCCAGACTTGAACCAGCCCCTCCTGCCACCTTTCAAATATTTTGATTTCTGACTTAAATAACCAACAGTACTCCTTTGTTTTTTCATACAAAAATAATGTTAAAGCTTTGATACCTTTGGAGAGTAACCAGAAGCATCTAAAATCTTTTGGACTCTTATAGCTGAGAAATCACCTTTGGTGTCAACATATAAAACATTGCTATCAGACTCCTTTACACAATTTATTGCTATTTGAAAACACAGTTGGGTTTTTCCTGAATCTGCTAGTCCACAGAGTTCTGTTATGTACCCTGTAGGTATACCCCCATCCAAAATGGTATTCAAACTGAAAATTAAACAATTTTATTTAAAATATAGTTAGTAATTTATCAGCTTAGCTATGTGATATCTTTTATCTCTCAAAATAAAGATACAGTGTTGTATTTGTTGGTTAATTTTTCTAAAAGCCAGCACTTTATGGGTCTGCCCCTGCCGAAGCAGAACAGAAGCTACATAGCTAGACAAATGTTCCCCACGTGTAGGTGGTTATTGTAAAACATTGCCATAATGGTATGGGCAAATGAAGGCAATATCATTATCATAATCCGTTGAATCGCGTTTGCAACCTAAACTTCCGCTTTGGTGCCTAGGGTTAGCTGCCATGCCATTACTCCTACAGTTTATCCACTGTCACTACTACCAGTGAAAACGTATATTTACTTTAAATGCTTCTTGCACTTATAAAGTGAACAAAAGCAATAAGTACATTTTAACCTTTAAATTTAAACAAAATTACATTTACCCATTAATTCCAATATTTAATCTATTTTGTTTATAGTGAGTCTTGATGAGCATCTCTGTACCATTTACCAATGGTGCTGAGAATCTGGTAAATATTTCATTTCTTATCGCTAAAACTTCTGATAAGTCTACTTTCATAACAGCAGACAATTTAATAACATCTACGTCAAGGAAGTCCAAAACTGTAGTAATTTTGTTTTGCGATAAACTCTTCAAGACGGTATCGGAAAGGCTGGGAATCTTTAATAATCTAAGTACTTGCATATTTTCTTTTTATTTGTGTAAAGCAGCAAACAAATATACGTAACAACATAAAACCACAGAATAATATTTATTAAACGTAGTGTTACATATGTACTCTTTGTTATTTATTTATATTTTAGTTAGTAGAGGTGCGTAGTTCCGGTTCGTAATATTTCCAAGAACTATGTCCGCCATTGGAAACATGAAACATGTCCGCTCAATCCGCTGCGTCAAATTAAACAGTTCCATGTTAGAATTGAGACCGATATCATGTGACATGTAAAAATCATCGATATTTTAAAATAATTTCATCATGCAATGACAACGACAAAATCATCAATGCTTAAATCATTACTTGAATGATCAATGAACGCGAAGTCGCAAACGCGGACTGTGAATCCAAATTGCGACGTTGCCAGGCCGGCGGCAGTCATGCATGATTTTTAATGATTTTTGAATAAAATGCCCAGTGCTAGGCGCACGGAACGGCAACAATGCTTTCACTTGCGTTGTTTACGTACGAATTACGATAGTATTAGTAGTACAGGATCCGGCTGCAAAATCTCTACGTTCATCGCGTAGTTAATCAAATTCCCTTTTGATGTGAAACATCTATAGCCGCACGTAAAACCGATTTCTGGCGTGGCGACGCATGACGGATACCGCTATATGATGGTAATTATTGGAAATTATATACATTTTCTAATATATATTAATAACTAATAAATATTAAAAAAATATGTACATAATATATAAATAATTATTATTTAGTGTTTCGTAAATTATTGTTTTGATTAAATGAGGAGGACCACCCTTACTTAATTTCATTTTACATGTGCGAAATACACATCAGTAATAGTATTGGCTCAGTATAATTGATTTTTTGATAAGTATCTTTTAGTGAATACAGTGAAATGTAATAAAGATTTTAAAACAAAGAAAATGTTCACCCAGCAGTTCAGCAACAATTCAAACACTTAGTGTATCACTTTGTGCAGTTTACCTATATTTAAAAAATACTTTTGATACGTAACATTATTAATTTATTATTCAATAAACTGCACAAAGTACCTACACTAAGTAAATGCTTAAAACTGTTCCCGAACCGCTAGCTAAACTTTTTCTTCGTTTTACCAGTTGCAGTGAGTGTAATACCTTTAAATTATTTGTTAATACCTACATAAAGGCAATAAAATGTTAGATTCTCAGTTTGTATTACCTATATTCAAAAATGGCTTCAACTGTAAGAAAAATGTCCAATATGGGTACATTTTGACATTGAATCTGTTAATGAAAAAACAGCGGTATGTAAATTATGCAGGGTGAAATCCTATAAAACAGCTAACAACTAATTTAAAAAAACATATTTTAAGAAAACATCCTACGGTTTATAAAGTAAATAGTCTTATCTAATGATAATTTCACATCATGATCAACGATAATTTTCAGCATGCATAATTGAAGTGACTAAAAATCATTGATGATTTTGTCATTGTTCCCGTCACCGATATTTATTTGTCATTGTCATGCAGTCATTGATACAGAAAAATCATCACTCAGCCCATCTCTATTCCATGTCCGTATCCTATCCTATGCGATGAGAACGAATAAGCGAACGCATTTCCGAACATGTACGGAACCAACCGACAACGACCGAGTTCCACAAACATGTCCATGTCCTCATTCCTGTGCGATGAGAACGATTATGCGAACATGTACCGAACCGACCACAGAGCCGACCGACAACGACCGAATCCTCCCGAACCAAACAAATATATCTGAAAACTACTGAAAAGTTCCGTCTTTTGTTAGTTAATAGTTATGCAATTTTAATACACAATGCAACTATTATGCCTTGCGTTAGAGACAACAATTGGTTTATTAAATTTTTATCTTTATTTCTCGTTCGCAAGACCTTGATTCCCACTTGGTGTCCCATTTCGTTTAAAATAAATATTTATTTAAACGTAATTTCAATCATCACTTCGCCTTTGTCTTTACTATAGGGTATTAACTGAAAGTAGTGATAACTTTAATTATTTTGAATACTTACTTTTTAATTGATGTATGCATTGTAATTTTGTAAGTAGTTTAATATATTAATTAGATATATATTTACTTAAGACAAATTACTATTATGTTAACAGTTTACTATTAATCGATGTGAACATTATAATTTTGTAAGTTGTCTATTAAATTAATTAGGTATATACAGGGTGACTTTGACAAAACCGTCCAAATTTTTTCAAGAAACTAAACATTATTTAAGGAACTCATTTTTGCAAAAAAAATTGTATGTCAAATTTTCACCTTAAAATATTTCATTCCAAGGAAAATATGGTCACTAATTCAATCGTACAAAATAGTCATACAGTGCAAATTTTGTACGATATCCTGTTATTACTTGTCTCTGTCACTCCCGCGTAAATATCATAAGTGAGTAGTGTGTATTCGCTAGCACAGATGCAATGACCGCCGTCCTCGGCCTCGTACTAGGTCATTGAACCAGTTTTTTGCGGTACCGATGGAGAGGTCATTTACACTTGCGCGCCATTTTATGTAAATTCGAGTTCTTTGGATGACTTTGTTATGCTGATTACTCAACATTTTTGTACTATGCGATACTAAACTAAAATACATGTTTCTCATAACTTTTACTAAAGATTCTTCTATGTGAATTTGGACGGTTTTGTCAAAGTCAACCTGTATTATTATTAGCATACTTATACTTACTTAGCATATTACTTACTTAGCATAGGTTACTACTAAGTTTGCAGTACTTGGATATGTGACCGCCTAGGAAACTAGCGTGACGGTGAATTTTTGTTCTTTTTTATTCTTTTGGTTTATATGTTTTACATTAACTTGACCTGTATGTAGTGGAATTTTTCGGAATTCGACTCGATTTTTACTTACTTTGAACAATAAATTCAAAATTCTACCGAAACGCCATCTGGAGCATAATTAATAACATTGCCAGAAGATGGCGTTAAAATAATAAAAATATTTACCGATTGGATATTGAGAACAAATATTATATTATCACCCTTTATTTTATAATCAATAAAACTAAAAAGTTAAAAATATATTATAGTTAAAAACAACTAAAAACACGCTTTTTATAAAAAATCAAACTAAAAGGTATAAAATAATTTTCAATAAATTTCAATTAGGGATAGTGGGATTAACGAAATATGAATTTTATAGTAAAAAAGCGTGGAATGCTTTTTAAGATAATTTCAAAATAATAATTGACAACAAGCATGTCTGCGAACATAAATCCCGGACATATTTCCGATAGGGAAGGAACGGTTCCATATTCAATCCACTCGAGGGCATGATTTGAACATGTCTATTAGTTAGACAGAAACAAACTGAAGAGTGAATTGAAAACGATTAGACGAGATGTCCTTATCAGCGTAAAACGTCATAGGGAAATAGAAATCATGGGGTGAATAGAAAAAAATAAGCTTTTTTAATGTTGTAAGTATTCTAATTACATCACTAGAGCGCATTATGCATGGAATGAAATGATTCTCAGATTGAGATTCTGGTATTAAGGTACTGGTCCAACTATTGGGCCAACATGTATTGGTGGCATTAATTGATTACCATAGACTGAACTTGAGTCCTCCTAACTCTCTATAAATAATACTCTGCTCTTTGAATTTACCCGACGCCCAGTGTTGCCAACTTAGCCCTTTCGGGGCTAGATCTAGCCCTTTTTCTGTCTGTTTAGCCTCCATAATTATGATTTAGCCCCTAGCCCCAAATTTAGCCCTAAATTATCATATCACAATAAACATAATCATAGACACGCCTAAGAACGAAACGAAATGAAATTTTAACAGAAAAGCGTAGCAAAAACTAAAAAACTAAACGCGCTTACTTTCATTATATATGGGGAATTCCCCGTATCTACTATATCGTTCTAGTCTCCTGTTTTACATCTATTTCATTCAGTATTTGATTTCATTCTATTTGGAATTTTGATTGTGTTATATTATGAGAATTTATGTGAAAGTAAAATTGACAATGGATGTTCCAGCAAAAAAGAAAACTAAGTACGCACAACATTATAGAGCAGAATGGGAGAAAGAGTCATCATTTAAAAAATGGTTAAAACCAGTTATTGGAAACGATACAAAAGCAATGTGCATTTATTGCAAAATAGAATTCACAGCAAAATTATATGAATTAAGTCGAAAAAGCATATTGAAAAATTAAGGCCCTTTTCGTTGGGCCAGAGAACGATTTCTGTATAAAAACTAGAAAGCAAAGGCGATGTAGTACATAATGCAGAAGCACTGCTTTCGCTCTTCATTGCAGAACATACAGCTGTATCGCAAGTTGATCATCTTAGTCAAATGTGTGCAAAAGCTTTTCCAGACTCCAAGGTTGCGTGCGGTTTACAACTTCATCGCACCAAATGTGGTGAAATAATAAGAAATGTGTTAGGACCCCATTTCAAAACTACGTTGAGAGAGGATATTGGTGATACCAGCTATAGTCTCGAAATCGACGAGTCAACAGATATTTCAGTTCAAAAATATTTGGGTATAGTTATCAGATACTTTAGTACTTCCATGAATAAAATAATGACAACTTTTCTGGCAATTTCGGAGTTAGAAACTGTTGATGCGAGAGGTATTGTCAGTGCAATAGTGAAAACAATTGAAGACATTGGTTTAAAACTTCAGAATATGGTAGGGCTGGGAACCGACAATGCTAGTGTCATGGTAGGCATAAATAATGGAGTTTACCAAATATTAATATGTTTATATAATATTTGTACACAGTAGGTAATAAATTATACTAAAAATCAACTATTTCTATTAACTGTTATTAATTATTTAGCAATTTAGCCCTTATTTTAAATTTTTTGGCAAATCTAGCCCTTTTTGAGGTTCGATTTAGCCCTTAAACCTGATACTGAGTTGGCAACACTGCCGACGCCCGCCATCTGTTTTCTTCTGTCAAACAATGTCGCGGACTCGTGAATAATTTTCTGTTTATTACGGCGTAATTTCATAAGATTTTATTTTAGTTAGTTTTAATTATTATTTTGAACAATGTCTAGTATATCGCTTGACAAGGAGACGTTCTTCCGACGCATGAAAAGACTGTACGCGGCATGGAAGGTGGGTTAACTTCTACTATCTTACTATGCTTTATGCCTTTTATTCTATTATTTATTGATATACATATATATTGTTGTGTTTCAGTCTGCTTCAGCTGAGGCGAAGAGTGATGATGCCTTCGCGAAGATGGATTGCCTGGTTTCATGTGTGGGAGTGGACGAAGATACTTTATACAGCAAGTCTACATCTCTTCAGGTTTGTGCGTCAGTTTACTTTCCATGTGCTTTTTAAGTATAAAGTAAGTAAATCTTTGAGATTGAACATTTTATAATTAAAAAAATCATTTGCTGGGTAGTTTGTTTCGCCGTTTCTTCTCTAGATGTGTTTTGTATTGGAAACAATAGTAGATTCTTCACATTCATTAAGTGATCTGTATAATCTTATATTGAAATAAATGGATTTGAAATGATTTGATTGTGTGTAAGATGTTGATTGGTAATCTCAGATTATACATACTCTTTTGATGTCAACTGAGGAGCGTCAGAACAAAAACCGATGATAAATCACATTTTGACATTTTCTTTTTTTATGATGCCAATTGGTTGTTCTCGTACATATCTTGCTCGATGGTTAATGTAACCTGGTCAGAAACTGGTAAACCTGCTCTAAATCCGTCCGCGAAATACATGGATCTGAACATAAACCAATATTTACATCAATCGTACTAAATAACGATAGCGATCGGAACAGATACCGATAAATCCCTAACATTTTTCATTGTTGACTCTTTTGATTCTGTAAAAACCGATATATCTATAATTTCGAGTTTCTCACGACAAAACCATAAACAATTATAGGATAAACTAGCGTAAAAAAGCGGCCTTATTTTTAAATTTGATAAGTGACAGCTTGATATTTTCGAAGTTACTTGTCAGAAAAATGTCAACTGGATGCTTACGTAGGAAACAAATGTCTGGCCATGCCGCCTCCGCCGGGCCCCGGCAGGAAGGGTAGACCCAAAATTGCTAGCTTGACGTAGTAAAGGGTGATATGCGTACGGTTTTCAGACCGTGAGAAGTGGTGTAGAAAAGTCGGAAAGCGGACCCCGGCACCGAAACGGAAGTTTGAGTTACAACCGGGATACTACACTTAGATGATGATGACTTGTCAGAAAAATATAACGTATTGTTTTGTGATTGTCGGCTTTCAAAGTGTAACATAATGTTTAAATGTTTTTAAATATCATTGTTCTGCGCAAGTAATGATGATGGAAGATATAGGTAATCCTGTTGTAGCAGACATTAAACAAGTAGCTCAAAAAAAACGAAGGGCAAACGCAGAACTGCTTTGGAACCACTACTCTGGCTTTAGAAACACTGATGCACGTTCAGCCGCATTTTATCAAGCCCTCATATTCCTACTAGCATTTGATCAAATACTGATATATCCCATAGCGTTTTATCAAAAACCGATATATCAAGTTGGTTTGGTCAAAAACCGATAAATCCATTTTCTTTTTTTTTATAACTCAACAGGTACCACAGTCACAAATGCAGAATTTAGGTTTCCAAACAGTGATGCTAACACCAATAAATTGATAGATTTCGTTTAACTCTAAATTCCTCCTCCTCGAGTCGTAGACCTCATATCTGAGGGTCGTGACCAACACCTTCCAGTCTATCACGTATGGTTGTTTTCCACTGCTTCCTGTTCTCAGCGCCTCTCAACTCTAAATTAGAAAACCATGAACTAGGTCATATTTTTACATTTTCCCACAAAAAACAAATGTGATTTATCGGTTTTTGTTCCGACGCTCCTCAACTCTGATCTATTTGGTTTATGTATTATGTTTGAATTACTTTAAATTTAGAATGTCAGTTTTATTTGTTCAGATTGAATTGTGTCATATTTGTTGATTCCGTGAAAATCGCTTGTAGAAGTAACATGTCTAGTTATTTGACATAACTTTTGTATTTTATATAAATTTCATAATGATTACATTTCATCAAAAAATTCAAAAGTTTAAGTTTGAAAGTGATCACATTTGCCACATCTACCATTCAAGATCAGAAGTGGTTATAGTAAAAGTAATTTTTATTGTTAGTTAGTTATGCTGGTCCTTAGACCAATTAAAGCTATTATGACGCGTCGTATTGTTAATTGATGTAAATTATTTTTTATTTTTCTATATTTAATCATGAATTATGTTAATATAAATATTGATTTGATCATGTGATCCCTGCCAATAATAAGAATACCTACCCTGTCCCTTATCAAAAGTATTACGAAGGGTAACAAATGAATTGGGCCTCTTACAGTTTACAGATAGCGAAAGGGCACTGTTTAGATTTCTTTTTGATTATTATTACCTCCTAGTTGTATGGTGCTTGCAAATTGGATTGCTGCGGAGAATTTGATTGCCATATAGAGTTCCGTTCCATTGACAAAACTACAGAGCACTGTAGTTCCCTGCTGTGTGAATTGTCACAGTATGTTACCAATTAAATCACTGGCATATCACTAATAAAGCGGCCCTCCACTATGCTGTGTTCCGCACTCTTGTAAAACCGTTATTATATTCATATAGCTCTTTATTTAGGAAAAGGAGGGTCACGCAAGGGCATTAATTAATGAGCTCCCTATGAAAATGCCCAATAAAATCTTTTAGATTCTGAATGTTTTGTGCAAAGCACACATGGTTATAGTAATTCATATGATTATTAGTAAATTCACTTTTTATTTATTACTATACCAATCTACATTTCTATAATCTCATTATTCATTAAGCAACATCTTTATCTACAGACATTTATTCTAACAGACAATATGTAAATTTTTGTCAATATACTTGAGCTGATATAATAATGATTAATCTATATATAAAAATCTTATGTCATGATGTATGTTGCCAATAAACTCCAAAACTACTGAACCTATTTCAATCAAATTTCACATATACCCGTATTTTGGTCTAACTTACTGGATAGGATAGTTATCATCTCAATTATTCGCTTATGTCGTGAATGTAAAGGAATAAGATGTATCAATTAATTGTTTCTTAAGCAAGTGTTTATTTACTGTTTAGTTTTATGAAGTTCTCGTAGATGGCGGTGTACGTTGATTCATTGATAAAATTCTTCAATATTGTTTGACATCTAGGTTGCAAATACACCCAATAGACGGCGCTGTTCGATTTTTCCTCAGTTGCGACTATAGAAATAAAATATGGCGGTAGGAACTTCTCCGGGTCAGCTAGTAATAATAAATATTCTTTATTGTACAACACACAAAAAAAAACAGCACAGGAGAGAAACAAATAGCAAGGATTGTACAAATGGTGACCAAATATTAAGATAAAAAATATATTGTCATGATCATAGAATAATCTGGTAATGAAAAAATTAATTTCAAATTTTATTGTACTTGTAAGCTACGTAGTCTAAATATTATTGCTATATTAAGTAAAAAGTTATATGTACTTTAGATTTCAAATTAATTTGCCAAATTTTATAGGTGTACATAGTAAAATAATGCTTGTCTATTTTTGAAATGGCTGCCCTGTAAAGTTTAATATATGTCAGATCCATCACTATTCTAGGACTATGACAATATTAAAATGTTATGTACCCATTATAATGGGTATATAACATCTTAATATTGTAATAATATTATACTTATATCATAATACCCTTACCCTTAAGGGACAGCAGCGTGTTTGCGATGCCACTGGCGTTGCAAACACCTATAGGCGACGGTAACTGCTAAATTCTAAGCGGGCAGTCAGCCTGTCTGCTGTCCTACGCAATAAAAATAATAATAATAATAATGGGTTAATGTATTGAATAGCTTCATATCTGTGTAAGATTTTTGAAGAAGTTGGAAGGCCGTAGACTGTATTCTTAATACTGATTAAGAGTTGTGGTAAATCACTGAGATCTAAGAAATTTTGATCTAAATGTAAATATGAGAAATTTCTTGTGAATTCAAGTATATTATTAGTTGGAAAATTATAGAAATATTATGATGCCTCTGGTTTATTGTTAAACTAATTATCTAACATCTCCTCATCTATTTATTTATATTTTTAGACTTGGCTGTTTGGGTATGAGTTGCCAGATACAATAACTGTGTTGACAGAGCACAGTATGTGTTTTCTGTCAAGTAAGAAAAAAATTGATTTCTTGAAACAAATTGAGAATGGAAAAGAAGAAACTGATTTGCCACCTGTAAAACTTCTAATTAGAGATAGGGTATGTATGCACTTTTTATACATCTGAGTTATTATATTTTTTAGTGTGGTACTGTGTTTGGTAACTGAGATGTTAAAAAAAATTATATTAAAAGAGTTGTAAATTTAAAATCTTTGATGAACACTGTTTTTATAATTGATTGAATTTCATTATTTGATAAATAGATGACTCAAAGCTCACAGAGTCTATATGCTATTCACTTTACCAAAAAAATAAAATGTAAACAAATCGTAAAAGGGTTTTTTGGATGTCGATTTTATAATAATCAACAAGATATAAAAATTATCATAACAACTTTTAATTTTATTAGAAATATCTCCTATATTCTTATTTTTTTATATTACTATTCCTTACTTTTAGAAAAAAGCAAAATAATTTTATTTTTATAATTATCATAAATGATAAATTAATGCATATAAAATTTACATATTTACAACATTAATTGTAATTACTATTGTCCATTGAAAGGAATGTTTTATTATTACGTCTGATTATACCTGCCATGTTGTTTTATTCTAGCTTTGTTTGAGAAACATTGGTTTGTTTGTTTACATTTTATTTTTTGGTAAAGTGAATAGCATATAGTGATGATGAACTGAAATGATTCTCCTATGAACCCCAAGGCTTGTGAGGATTGAAATCAGTACTGAAATACTGTCACATGCCTGTTGCCTTGTCAAAATGATTAAATGTAGCAGGCCTGAGATTGGCTTAGTAGGTTTTAGTTATTTATTAGGCTGCTGCCATATTTCAGTTTATGAGCATTTTTAGATTTGATAAATTTTAATCCAACTTATTTCTGTATTTTTATGAAACTGAATTGACTTATTTTTTATTATTTATTACCATGATAGAATTCTTTTTTGTAGAATGATAAAGACAAAGAGAACTTTAATAAACTTATACAAGAAATAAAAAAATCAAAAGCTGGCAAGAACATTGGAATGTTTGTAAAAGAAAACTACCCTGGGGAGTTCTATGAAAGCTGGAAGGCTGCTCTGAAAGCTGAAAAATTTGAGAATGTAGACATCAGTTCAGCCATTGGTATCCTGATGGCTCCAAAAGAGGATTCCGAGATTATAACAATGAAAAAAGCATGTCTGGTCACTGTCGATGTTTTCACCAAATATTTAAAGGATCAGATTATGGAGATCATAGATTCAGATAAGGTAATAATTAAATTTAATTGTTACATGGGCCTTATGAGAAAGCTCATGGTCGCTCAGAGGGCAATGGAGAGGGCTATGCTCGGAGTTTCCCTGCGAGATCGAATCAGAAATGAGGAGATTCGCAGGAGAACCAAAGTAACCGACATAGCCCGGATGATTGCAAAACTGAAGTGGCAGTGGGCTGGGCACATAGCTCGAAGGACTGATGGCCGTTGGGGCAGAAAAGTCCTCGAATGGCGACCGCGTACCGGAAGACGCAGTGTTGGTAGGCCCCCCACAAGATGGACCGATGATCTGGTCAAGATCGCCGGAATAGGTTGGATGAGGGCAGCGCAGGACCGATCATCGTGGAGATCTTTGGGGGAGGCCTTTGTCCAGCAGTGGGCGTCTTCCGGCTGAAATGATGATGATGAAATATATAATAGTATTAAATGCGATTTAGAACACACAGCTAGTTATTTAACTAATAACTAAGTAAATTGTGACATTATGTCTTCCAGCGAAAGCACTTCAGTGAAAGCACATGGCGAGACCATCCCTCTAACACTAATTCAAATGCGATTTTTATAGAGCTGGTTTATTATGGACTACTTAATATACTAAATAACATTTCTATATCTTTTTTTTTTTTTTTGTAGAAAGTGAAACATTCCAAACTGGCCGAAGGAGCAGAAGCAGCATTGTCAGACAAGAAATATGTGACTGGTGTGGACACAAGTCAAGTTGATATGTGCTACCCTCCAATTATTCAGTCTGGGGGCAATTACAGTCTCAAATTCAGTGCTGTCTCCGATAAGAATCACTTACATTTTGGAGCAATTGTCTGTTCTTTGGGAGCAAGGTATTATTTATTTATCAGTCAAAATACTAGTTATGGATTATACAGGGTGACTTACAAACCCGTCCAAATTCACACAGAAGAATCTTTAGTAAAAGTTATGAGAAACATGTATTTTAGTTTTGTATCACATAGTACAAAAATGTTGAGTAATCAGCATCACAAAGTCATTCAAAGAACTCGCAATTTACATAATACGGCGCTAGTGTCAATGACCTCTCCATCTGACCTAGTAAACGGCCGAGGACGGCGGCATTGCACCGGGCGAGCGAATACGCACTACTCATTTACGGGGGAGAGACAGAGACAGGTAATAACAGGTTAACGTACGCTGTTTGCACCATATGATTATTCTGTACGATTGAATTAATGATCCTATATGAAATATTTTATGGTGAAAATTTGACATACAATTTTTTTTGCAAAAATGGGTTACTTAATTGATGTTTAGTGCGTAAAAAAAATTTGGACAGTTTTGTCAAAGTCACCCTCTATATAGATTCGGCCGGCAGGTCGGTATTCGTCCTTTGGATTGGCCAGTGCGGAGCCCCAACTTCCTAAAAAGGCGAGTACGATCTGTTCAACCACCTCTACAAAAAACATCAAGGAGCTTCAACATGTGATCTCGGCTGAGTGGGAACACATTCCACAGGACGCAGTTAAAAGCCTGGTGGAAAGCATGCCAAAACGATTATATGGATTATATGCTGTAATCGCTGCGAGGGGAGGCCATACTTACTCATTATTAATTTTTATTTTTTAATGTCTTCTTTTATTAAAATACCATAAAAATACTCATAGTCTTAACGTAGTCTTAATTTCATTATACCTATAAAAATATCAATTTTAACAGGGCTTTCTGTTTACATTGACTAAAACACCGATTCCAGGATTTAAGTGTTAAAAACTAAATTCTCATTGATAATGATAAATTTCTAGTCATCTAAGTCCCACTTGCTTACTTTTTTCGACCAGGACCACTTCAGTAGAGAGAAAAATTTTGGCGACCCCTAGATAAATGTCCACAAATATAATGTATATTTCGCGCATTTATTTCAGTTTCATTGAATGAAAACATCATTATATTCAAAACATATTAATTTTATTTGTAATTATAAGAAAATACTTTACATTATCCTATAATCACTATGTTTTAAAGACATTAATTAACATTAACACTATTTATTATAGATACAAATCATATTGCTCAAACATAGTGCGTACATTGCTGGTCAATCCGACGGATGAAATTCAGAGCAATTATAACTTCCTTTTGAATTTAGAAGAAGAAGTGATGAAGCGTTTGGTGGCCGGTGCCAAGCTGTCCGCGGTTTATGAAGCTGGTATGGAACTAGCTAAGAAAGAAAAGCCAGCATTAGTTGATAATTTAACTAAAACTTTTGGGTAAGAGTACTATTTCTGTTTTATGTTTCATTAGATTTTACTTTTTTTATTATACATCATAGATTTTGAGAAATTTTACATTATTCATAATGGGAATTAACATTATATGAACTTTAGAAAAATACAATTCAGTATTTACACAATTCAATTTAATGGCTTTTTTAGTATCATTGTCTATGCATGTTATCTCAGTCGCTCTTATAGATTTCTGTCTTCTACAAATAGTTTCTGGTCCAGACCAGATTATGATCAGTTATGGGTATATAAATCCAGATTTATATACCCATAAATACTATGTTGTGATACATGTCCTCATTTAGTACAGGATTTAAAGATACAATATTTTGTCAAAAAGAATTTAATTTTACTAACTATAGACAGATCCTTAAATGTGTGATTATTGATTTGCAGATTTGCCACTGGAATAGAATTCCGTGAAAGTTCAATAGTTATCGGCCCAAAAACATCTGTGGTTGCAAAAAAGGGTATGGTTTTTAATATTAACATTGGACTATCCAACTTGACAAACAGTGCGGCTACTGATAAAGAAGGAAAGGTAAGGTGCCTTTGAAGATAACTTTTCGATAAATTATTTGCTATGTATCACAAACTTACAGAATACTAAGGAATTTTTAAAGAGAATATTAAAGCTGAATATATTAATAACATGCATACAATTGTGAAATGCAATTCTTACTTATAAGATTAAAATCCTGTTTGAAGCACCAAACTATGCTCTGATCAGACATGTCTTTTTAGTTTCAACTTCAGTTTATTCTCTGCAATGTATGTGGTATTAATGTATATGGTGTTTTATTAGAGATGGAGCTGTAGTTCACCATAGATTTATGATATTTTTCTGGTGCGTAAAATATTTTCTATATGAATTTAAAACAAGAAAATACAATCATTATACATTTTGTAGTAGTAATTTAAAAATTTGTTGAATAGCAATATAAAAAGCTTTTTTTTTATACCAGACATATGCCTTATTCATCGGTGACACAGTATTAGTAAACGAGGAGCAACCGGCATCACTTCTTACACAGTCCAAAAAGAAGATAAAGAATATAGGTATCTTCTTAAAAGATGACGACGAGGAAGAAGAAGAGGAAAAAGAAAACAAGACTGAAATACTTGGTGAGTGAGGATTAATATTATTAAAAGAACGCTAGGGAAAATATAGAGCCATAAATTCAACTCGGAACATTCAGCATAGTACATCTCTCTGTTCTAAATGTTATTAAATATTTGTTTATTGAGAGGTAATTTATTTCCTAATAATTAGTTTGAAAACAATGAAAAACTAATTAATCAGTTAGATCTGGTGTAATGTCGCATATATTTATGGAGAAAAAGAGAGAACACTGTAGAAGATTGAACTAGCTGGTCATCTCCCATAACTATCAGGTTTTAGATACATATTATGTATTGATGAACATAATATTTGTGCTAATCCTTTACCACTATAAATGTGACCCCTGTTTGAATACTTTTACATATGGATGATTGTTATGTTTAACATTGGGCAAAATGTTATATGCAAAATTTTATTAAAGCTGCAAGTACAATTTAATGAGTTTTTGGGTCCTCTCCAACTGTAACAATTGCTTGAGTAATTTTTAATTTGATCGATATTTTTAATTCATTTTCCACTTTAAATTTGAGTGTGGTTCATGTCTGCTATGAATTTTCATGCTTTGCTGTGTTAAAGACATTATTAATAAAATCATTGCAATTTTGTTGATAAAAACAGAACCTAAATCTAAAATAAACCATTTCATTTGAATCATAACTTACATAATTTATTATTAGTTTTTATGTAATTATTTCTCATTTATATGACGATGGCATATTATATAATGCCTTGAGTTAATACATAAGAGTATTTGAGTGTAAATAATAATATATTATTTTGAATGAAACAATACTTTAAATAATATAATTTTTATAATTATTTGTATAATTTTTATACGTTTTTTCATATATAAATAGAAAGAATCTATCAAATTTTTATAAAATTTTAAGCATTTGTAGATGTAGTTGATGGATTTTGAGTACAGATAAAAAACAATTATATATGGCATATTTTTAGGGTCTGAGGTTATTTTAATATTATGGTTCAGTTTTTATCAATTATTTTTAATTAATATACAATAATTTGAATTGTATATTTTGTGTATATATTTATATAATTTTATTTACTTACATGCAATCGTGGATGGATAATTAGAAAATGGAGGTGAGTTTATGTTTTCAACTGACAGAGAACACTATGCATGTACATGTATTCAATTAAAATAGTGTGTGAATGCTACAGCATAACGTTAATAAGTGTGTGAATGTTACGCTTTCATTATGATCATTTGAAGAGTATCAAAATTGGTGTACATTTTGATTGTGCAATGTATGACTAATTACTTTTAATTTTATATAAATTACTTAAGCTGTTTGTAAATGCAATATGTTAATTCCAACATTTATTTATTTCAAGGAATAACAAACCTAAAATGTTTGTCAAGTATATTAATTCACAATAGACAGTTTCTCTTTGGTGTTTAAAATATTTAAATAAATTAAAAAAAAAAAATATGCTCTTATCAAAATAAGTAAAAAACCATGCTTCTACTTTTCACTGCTCCATGAGAATCACTCATCACTCTACGTACACCAAAATATGTTATTCCAACCATACAATTTGATTGTGATAGTAAAAAGAGACTGAATTTCAGGCAGAGGTAAAAGAACGGCAGTTATCGAATCGAAATTACGTACGGAGCATTCATCAGAAGAAAAACGTAAGGAGCATCAAAGAGAGTTAGCAATTACACTGAATGAAAAAGCAAAGGAACGATTAGCAAAACAGTCTAGTGGAAAAGATACGGACAAAGTTAGAAAAAGTACAGTTTCATATAAGAGTATAAGTCAAATGCCAAGGGAGAATGAAGTCAAAGAGCTTAAGTTATATGTTGGTAAGTAATATGTCACTAGTCTAACAATTTTGTTGTTTTCGTCGTCATTCAATTGACTACTTGTCAAGTTTGTGCGACAAGTTGTATGTTTGAAATTCAACTCTGACTTCTAAGTTGGTTTACAATTTTTTTTTAATTCTGTTGAAATGAACATTTATATCCATTAATTTTAGATCGTAAATATGAAACAATAATTCTGCCGATATTCGGCATACCAGTACCATTCCACATCTCAACGATAAAGAACATCTCCCAGTCCGTAGAAGGGGATTATACATACCTTAGGATAAACTTCTTCCATCCCGGAGCTACCATGGGCAGGAATGAGGGTGGACATTACTCACAACCTGATGCAACTTTTGTCAAAGAAGTGTGAGTATTTAAATTGAATATCATTCAGCCATAACATATCATATCTTTAAACGAGCAATTCTTGTGTATATATATATATATATATATATATATATATATATATATATATATATATATATATATATATATATATATATATATATATATATATATACTTATATAATTGGAATCTCGGAATCGGCTCCAACAATTTTCATGAAATTTTAGTATACGCGGGGTTTCGGGGGCGATAAATCGATCTAGCTAGGAATCATTTCTAGAAAATATCATTTTATTCACTTTTTTTTATTGGAAGAAAAATAACAAAAAGGTGACTCTTCCTGACTCTATCGGCGAATAATAATACTATTTTTTTTTATTGCTTTAACGACACAACAACACCAAAGCTATTCCAGCAGATGGCGTAACTTAACAAAGTAATACGAATTCAATGAGTCTTTGCTTTGAGGTTAGACTAAGAAAATCAATTGTTAATTTCCAAAAAACAATTTATAAAAAAAAATAGTGGACTTGAGTTTGGAATGCAATTGAGTTTTAATGTTAAAATGAGTTGTGGGCCGGAATAATAAGTGGCCTTTTTTTTAATTAGAGGAGTTTACTATCAAACAACCCTTTGGATTTTAGCCTGTAAATGTTATTTTGTTTAGTGAATAATTACCTTTTTTTTCAGTACATATCGAAGTACAAACACAAAAGAACCAGGTGAAATATCACCCCCTTCATCAAATCTAAACACAGGCTTCAGATTAATTAAAGAAGTACAGAAAAAGTTCAAAACAAGAGAAGCGGAAGAGAGAGAGAAAGAAGATTTGGTCAAACAAGACACGTTAGTCCTTTCACAGAGTAAGGGTAACCCAAAATTAAAGGATTTGTATATAAGACCAAATATTGTGACGAAAAGGATGAGTGGGTCATTAGAAGCGCATACAAATGGATTCAGGTTTACATCCGTCAGAGGAGATAAGGTCGATATATTGTATAATAATATAAAGAATGCATTCTTTCAACCTTGTGATGGAGAGATGATAATATTGTTACATTTCCATTTGAAACACGCTATTATGTTTGGTGAGTGACTATTTGGTTTAATATTATTTTTATGCCAAAACATATTGTTTCATTTCTACTACATGTATAGTTCACTGGAAAGTACTTAGGGTGGATTTCGCTGTCGCAAAGAACCCCAAGAGTAATATATTATTATTAATATTTGTTGTTTATGGTGTATCTTATTTCTTATACACACTATGGAAAATTATATATAGCATGGCCGGTGTTAGAGCGACATAAGCGAGGACTGCGAAGTGTCGGCTCCAATGGTACGGCCACGTTTTACGGCAACAGGATGCTTACGTGGGAAACAAATGTCCGGCAATGCCGCCTCCGCCGGGTCCCGGCAGGAGGGGTAGACCCAAAAAGTGTTGGCTTGACGTCGTAAAGGGTGATATGCGTGCCAATGGGCTCATTACCAGGGATACTGAAGACCGTGCGAACTGGAGTAGAAAAAGACGGAAAGCGAACCCCGGGCATCGAAACAGAAGTTTAGGTTGCGACCGGGATACAACACTGGGATAAAGATGATGATTTATAATCATGTTCAAGTTTCTTGTTAGCAATACAATATATTTTATATATATTCTAAATACTATTATGGACATTCATAGGTAAAAAGAAACATGTAGATGTCCAATTTTACACGGAGGTTGGTGAGATAACGACGGACTTGGGGAAACACCAGCACATGCACGACAGGGACGACCTGGCCGCCGAGCAGAGCGAGAGGGAGCTCCGGCACAAGCTCAAGGTGGCCTTCAAGAGTTTCTGTGAAAGGGTCGAGAATATGACCAAGCAGGAGGTGGAGTTTGACACACCCTTTAGGTGCGGTTCATATATTTTATTGTATAGATTAGATAATGTACCTTTTCACACATTCTAGATGATTCAAAAATAATTGGATCTAGGTTTATCTATCGTAGTATAATATGGGATATGTTTCTTAGAGGCCTGCAGTGCATTGGTGTCGTCAGGTAGGCCGTTTACCTGTCTCCTGAACAGCTATAGAAAAGTTTCGGCTTTAGAGTACTAGTCTTGTACTATTTTCTCATGATCATCATATGCTGTAATTACTCCTGCTAACAGCATATCAATAGAAAAACACCATTTTTGCTTTTAAAGTTCAGTGGTCAGACTGTAGTTGCCAAATTAAATATGCAATTTAAGTACATCCACTGTCTTATACCATTTAGCACAAAAGAAGGAAGTGACGTAAAAAGGCACTGGCGTGTAGAAATTTTCACCTCAATAGTTGACTACAAGTCTAGAATGAAGATGACCGTATGATTGGGATAAATTACATATATACATGTACACTTATATAATTAGTTATATTATTTCGATAAATGTACTAGCGAATTTTAAGAAATTAGACAAATTTCGTGGTGCAATAGTTTTTGTATGACAGAACACCTGCGGCTGTTATGGGTTCCATTACTGTCTCGAATCTGGGAGTGTACCCGAAACACAAGTACTCTGCTACTTATTTTGGGACTAGATGGTGCTGTGTGAATTGTCCGAATTTACTTATTTGTTATTTTAATATCAACAGAGAACTAGGCTTCCCTGGAGCACCATTCCGCAGCACAGTCCTATTGCAGCCCACATCTGGAGCTCTTGTCAATTTAACCGAGTGGCCACCATTCGTGATTGCCCTTGAAGATGTTGAACTTGTCCACTTTGAGAGAGTGCAGTTCCACTTGAAGAACTTCGATATGGTGTTTGTGTTCAAGGATTATACCAAGAAAGTTGCCATGGTCAATGCTGTGCCCATGAACATGCTGGATCATGTTAAAGAGTGGCTAAAGTGAGTGTTTTTTCAATATTTTTGTTTATAAGTGAATTTTTTAAATCAAACTTATTTGCTTGATGAAATATTTCTATTGGTTTAGAAAGTAAGGACTACAATCAGCTCATATGTGTAAAAAGGAGCCCATAATGTCCACTGCTTGGCTTCGGCTATCCTCTACGGAATGGACAGTGTAACAGCAGAACTCACGTAGTTTTCTTTTTTCAGCAATATATGGTAGTTATTTTATATTACACATAGGTGGACTAACAATACTGACCTCTGCGGCCGGGGCCGGTTTCTCGTAAAACAACGTCGTAAACGTCCATAGGCCGGGTTCCCACTACGCCGGACCGGCAGATATAACTGCCGGGAAGTCTAGTGGATGTACAATTTATATGAAGCTATTCACATTATCCCGGGTCCGACAAAAATACCCAGCCCGGCATTTTTACAGAGCGTTTTGTCACTGCGAAGTGCCGGTAAAACCATCGGACCGAAGTAATGTGAACGGTATTCGGCTTCGCATTCTGTCCAATTTTTCTTGTGGGGTCCGGTGTAATGTGAACACCTCTGTCCGGTTTCCGGAAAATCTGCCAGTCCGGCGTAGTGGGAACCCGGCCATAGGTGACGATAACTGTTTACTCTTAAATGGGCCGTGGTCGCTGTTCCACAGCAATAAAGTAATGCTTGACTTCATTTGAAGTTAAAGTATGCTAATGAACTCATTACATTGGATAGAGATCCATACAAATTGGAGAGTTGTAAAGAAGTTGGTTGCATGGATTTTATCATTAAGATGTTAACACGCACTAGATGAAAGTCAGTGGTGGGATGCTAACGCATGTTCTTTAAAGCAACATTATTTATAGTTAATTTTCTTTGACAGTTCGTGCGATATTCGTTACTCTGAGGGTATTCAGTCGTTGAATTGGACCAAGGTTATGAAGACCATTACAGATGACATCGAAGGCTTCTTTGACAATGGGGGCTGGTCCTTCTTGGACCCCGAATCTGATGAAGAGAATGCTCAGCAAGTAAGTAATAGTATTATGATGAATGTCATAAGACATTTAGAAGAGGTTTTACTATGTTATGGCTTCTCCTCAGTGTAGTTTTAATTTTATTAGTATTTTGATAATAGACAATAAGCTAATACTTTTTTTTTCACTGCACCAGATTGCTTTCCGCCTTTTTCTTTTTTGAAAATTTTTATATCTTTCTGTGCCTATAAATTCCGGGAATAGATGTCACATTATGAGATAAGATTATATATGGGATACACTCCCATTTATTTCTAGCCATGGTGTTCCCAACATTAATTGACGACAATAGTTGTCTTCAGTTGTGTCATGTGTTATAGGCTTCATAATTAAATACATTTCCAAGACGAGGGGGGACTTTAGTGTTACATTCCTATACCGTGTCCAGGTGTTAATATGTAATATGAACTTATTTAAATAAGTGAGGTATGTAAGTATACTAGTTACATACTTCATATCTCAGTTAGTACTCATAACAAGCGCTTTACTGCTTGCTTTGGAACTAGATGGCGCTATATCCATTCCCGAAGTAAAAAAAACAGTACTTGTTTAGGGTACTAGACAACTTGCCCGGGTGGGAGGCGCACGCGAAAACATATGAAAGAATAAGAGGAAAACTGAGGTGGCTTAATGAGTAACTGAGCGACGTACTTCCCTTTTGTCAACTATAGGAGGCGTTTGGGCGTATAGCACATTTTTTTATTAGATTTTTATTAGATTCCCACACTACCTTGCCTTCAGCCCCCAGGAGGCGGGGTGTGCATAAAGCATTTTCCACCTCGTAACAAAAAAGGGTACTAGACAACTGAAACTACTTATATACTTTCCTTTGTAAATGATTACATGTTATTCAAAAATTCCTAGACTCATGAATGGTATAACCCTATGGTATATAGTACCCGTGGCCACCGCAGTCGTACCGATGTTAACGCACGTATGCCATAGAGGTCATCTTAATTCGTCTTTATAAAGGGCTTACCAAGAGAAGCTCTGAAACAAACTTCAACGCATATGTTATAATTTTACAGGATGATGAATCAGATGAAGAGGACGACGCGTACGAGCCGACGGACGCCGAGTCAGAGGAGGAGTCGGACGACGGCTCCGAGTACGATTCGGAGGCTTCCGACGTGTCCGAAGGTTCCGGGGATAGTGAAGGTAATCCCGAAAATTTGAGTAAAAAAAGGCAACACACTGGTTTTCTTTCGGGATAGTGAGCTTCAGGCGGCATTCACCCTTGTAAAAACTATATAAACAACAATCCATAACGTTATTGGCCTCGGACCTCCCCCTAGAGGGAATGGATAAATAATCTACCATGCTTGTCCAAAGCGGATTACTGGGTTACACAAACCAGTCATCTCCATATGCAGGTTTACTCACAAAGATTTCATTCACCGTCGGCACATGGCAATTATGTTATAAAATGCAAATTAGGTGGGAACAACTGCCTAAGCAGTGCATGCCATCGTCGGATTCGAACCCATCACCTCTAGTTTGGAGTCTAAAACCGCTGGCTACCTGTAAAAACTATATTTAGGCATATATTTTAGTGTTTATGGCGGGGCGGTAATTTGAACGAAAAAACTAACAGAAAAGCACATAGTTTTGTATTCTCGAGATAAAATCATTTCTTTAGCATCCGTTAATTATTTTTATTGCTGTGGGACATCTGATAGGCTGTGGCCTACTTAATAGTAAGCCGTTGCCTACGAATGTTAGTGGCACTATGTGCATCCTGCCGTTCGTGTAGGGGCACAGCACAAGGTTGATATTGTGTCTTATCACCTGGCTAGGGTTGTTTTGACGCCTGTTACGACAGGCTGACCCGTCTGCAGGGATGAAATTTTTCTTCTGCAAGGAAATATTTAATAAAAAAAATGAAAACAATATTTAATGAAATAATTTCATACAGATGAAGATGAAGAATCTGGTAAAGACTGGTCAGATTTGGAACGCGAAGCGGCCGAAGAGGACAAGAAGGAGCGCAACTACGACCGTGAAGACTTCGACCGAAAGCGCAAGTCGGGCAACCGCCGCCCGGACTACGATTCCGATGAGGGCCGCAAGAAGAGCAAACACGACAAAAGTTCCAGCAACCACAAGAGCTCCAGCTCGAACCACAAGAGCTCCAGCTCGAACCACAAAGGCTCCAGCTCCAACCACAAGAGCTCTTCCAATCACAAAAGCTCAAGCTCGAATCATAAAAGCTCGAGTTCGAATCATAAGAGCCCGTCAAAACATAATAGTGGGAGGTAAGTTAATGTGCATTATTATATTCTTTTTTTGAAATAATAGGTGTTGCGTACCTATTATTTCAAAAAAAGTATACATACATACAAAATTGTTATATGCAAAATGTAATGTATTAAGTGTGCGACAACTGTACATACTTCATATAATATTAAAACAACATAGACGGACTCCCTATGTAGCGATTACTTACAATAATAAACGGACAACTCCAAATGTATGTCATCTCCCTATTTATCGGACATCCCTAGCTAGGCGTCAGCAGCATTACATGGGTATATCACTATAACAAAATAAATAAAATTTTAAATTTTCATCCACTAACTACCAGAGAGGCAAAATTTAAATTAAAGAATTGGCTACTTACTTTAGACTACCACAAAACTGAAACTGTGGTACGATAGCTTTATAGAACTCACAGATAACATACTAACATGCAATCAGATTAGCTCATTTATAGACATACTCACACACACACATGCACACGCACTCTTATTTTATTATTATTATTATTATTTTTGTACTTGTAAATTTTGTAAAATATTTGAACAACTGTGGGCACTGGCTTCTGTAACACAGACTTTGGTCTAGCTCAGAAGCCAGGGTAAAAATTGTTATATGTGGATTACTGTATATTTTGCAAATAAACTTATTATTATTATTGCGACAATTCACACAGCGCCATCTAGTCCCAGTTAGCAGCAGAGTACTTGCGTTATAAAACTAGACGTTATAAAAAATTAGTAAGCGGCGGCGTGAATAAAAGTTCGTATTACTATAGTAATAATATAGTATACGGCATACTTGTCATTTAATATATTACGCGTGTTACATAAATCTTATGAACTAAGTGCAACAATGCGCGTGCGCACTGTGCGTACTCTCTGTCGGAGTTTGCCGAAGCAGCTCGTTGGTGTTGTCACTCGGTTATTGAGTGACCCAACGCCGGCGAGAGTATGTACGCCACAAAACTTTTGAAATGAGTCGTAACATACATAAATCTAGTAAATTTACAGAAAAAATATATGGCTATTTATAATTTCATGTTTGTTTTGTCGACTCCTCAAAACATAAACCTCAACAAAAAGCCGTCTTCTTGGACACGTATGTACGTCGGTATTCTCTTTTGCATCATCGCTCTACTTAAGCATAAGCTACTTTCAACTGAGGACTGACTCGTATCACCGCGCGCGGTCAACCGTATGTGCAATAACAGGCATCCAAATTATTTATGGAGTTTATTAATTTAAATAAAGACTGACACCACTTACAGTGGCAGTTCGAAAGATTTTCACAAAAAATAAACGCGAATGGTAAAAAAAACAGTCGACGCTTGCGGATTATTACGCGCTTGGATGCGAATAGGTTAAATAAACTCAAAATTCTTGATAATTTTCTATGTGATGTAAATGTGAAAGCGAAATGAACTATTTTTACACCATAAAATCAATTGTTGTATTGTGTGTTACTTTCAGTCCGTCAAAGAACCGCGACAAGCACAAGTCTCAGGGCAAAGACGAGAAGAGGCACTCCGGCGAGCACAAGTCTTCGCACAAGAGGCCACGCGACGACTCCCGCGACCACGACCGCAGCTCCAAGAGACACAAGTCAGTTTCACTTACAGCCTATTTTGAAAGAAGAAGAAAGATTTTTTAAATTAGAACTTGCAGTATATACATCTTAATCCATTGCGTCCAGCGATCTGTATATAGATCAGCACACAAAGTACCACTTTCGAAAGACGACCTTGAAGAAATTCTAGTTGTTCCCACCACCACCATTGCTTTAGAGTAAAACATTTTATATGGTTTAGTGTTTAGTTTGGTTTTATGACTCTTAGTGGTTCATTTATTCGGTCCCCGGGCGCTGAAGCGAGAGTTTGGGCTGCAACCGGGATTCAACGCTAAGATGATGATGATGAGTGGTTAATTTATTTACAAACTAGCTTTTGCCCGCGACTTCGTCTGCGTGGAATAATACTTTGGGATAACGCAAAATTTTACCCGCGACAACATTTACGTAAAAGGTGAAAATATTTTTGAATAATAGAATGTTATGGAGCTATTTTAGGTACCAAAAGAGGAGGTTCGATCAATTCGACCACACTTTTTTTAATGCGCCGGCGGGCACCTTATATTTATTATTATTATACATCATTATTGCGCGCTTGATCATTATTTTGCTGCGATATTATTTTAATACTGTGATATCTTCTAAGATACTCAAATCAAATGATGTGAAGGGCAAATTTCTTTTAAATTATATCCTCTTTATAAAATCACCTTCACAAATAATGCTTTATTTTAGAACAAATTTGGTTAGCATAAAAAAAGGTTACAGTGAACCAACCTTAAAATATAGGCATATGCCGTCGTGGATTTTTTTAGAACTTTTAAAGGGGAACAATTTTGTTATAATTAAGTTGTAAAATAAATAGATATTTTTAAATTCTTAGTTTTCTCGAGATAATATTAATGAAAAAAATTTGTTTGTTTCAGGAAATAAAGGGCCAATCTCATCAAATCGGAATAATTTGCAAACAAAACGGGTTAATCAGCCAACAAGACTTGTCAAACTTAATTGTCTCAATGTCCATGTCCGTCTGAACATGTTCAAACCAGGTCTGAATGTTTGTTTTAGTATGTTTATTGATTTAATACAAATTCCAGTGTAATTAAATAATTGTAAGATTCGTATTTTGGCTGTTTCATTTGTTACGTGTTCAATATTACAAGCGTTATTTTGAAATAAATGTTTTAGGGAGCGTATCCATACTACGTGATTTATTTCTGTAAATTTTTACTCCCCTCCCACCCGTTGGTGACCATCCGTAATACAGTAGAAGCTCGATTATCCGGACTCATTCTTGATTTGATGGCGCAACGAGGCATGTTACGACGAGTTCATTCCCGCCTGCGACGTATAGGCACTCCCACATCACTCTCATTTGTTTGCGCTATTGGTTGTATTTTTTGTTTACGTTTTGCGTTAGAAATCTATAATGTCTAGGATTAAAGGAATAAAGGATTAGTGAAGCAAAAGAGTGGTAGTATCTCTTAATGACAAATGAAAGTAATTTAGAGTTAAAAAAATTTTGATATTGGCCCAAATTGATCACTTAGGTCACTAATGCCGGAATACAACACAAGGTTATTATGGCAACATACTTAAGACCAAAGGTGGTGGCCATCCAGACGGGTTTGAGGCCCTACCACGTAGCTTAGGGTGGGTTATTTTGCTGTCTTTTACGCCAGGCCGACCTCGGTCGCAGAGGTTAGTATTCTTTCTCCGCCCCTGCACGGATAAAAAGTGTATGTATATACCCCCTCTAGTTTTCACGTACACCTGTACACTTAAAGAATGGGATTAGAAATGGCGGCTAATATAACGGGACTGTTACGAATACAAAACACGGTCATCATAACGGTTTTTGTGTTGTTGTCCGTACCGGCGAGTGTGAGTATAGATAGCGACAGTGTGCGAGTGAGGTGAACTGAAGCGACGCCATTTTCAATCCCATTCTTTAAATGTACGGGTAGTAATTCATAAATACGGTTTGTAATCTTTTTAGGAAACAAATTAAAAAAATTATTTTGTCTCATGTTTGTCTTTATTTAGTAAAAACTAAACGCTGCACGTCATATTTGAATGCAGCTAGGCAAACTTTCCTCTATAGGATATTATTGACTACCTTACGTGACGACAACCTAAGGGCCGAGTCACACCGGAATGGTAGCGGCATTCCGGTGTGACTCGACCCTCAAGACGCATGTGGCGCGCGGCTGTTCGCTACACCGCGGGCGGACGGCGGCTGCGTCGCGACCTTTTCAAGCGATACTGATCTTTTAAGTATGTAGATAAAGTTTAAAATTATTTCACACTGAAAGTGCTCGCCGCGCCGCTGCCATTCCGGTGTGACTCGGCCCTAAGCCCCATTCCCTCTGACTAAACGTGGTATTTTGAAGACCTTAAACGGGTCACATAGTAAAAATACGTAGTATCTGTATCACATGGAGTAACCGCGCAGGGGCGGAGTAAGCGGCCTGTCGTAAAAGGCTACATGGTAGGACCCAAGCCCGTCTGGATGGCAACCACCCTTGATCTATCAATATGCCGCCTTAATAACCTTTGCTGTATTCCGGTATTAATGGCTAAGGTTCCTGTACTGCTATAGGACAGCAGCGTGTTCGCGGTGCCTATAGTGTCGCAAACATCCATGGGCGACGGCAACTGCTTATTATTAAGTGGGCCGTTAGCCTGTCTCCTGTTTCTCAGCAATAAAAAAGCATCTTAATGCGATTCGCCGATATAGCGACGAGCACGCTAATGCGTGTAGAAGTGTCCGTAAGTATAGAACGCTTGGTTCCGTGCCTTTCCCTTTGACCTGATGCCAAGCCTGGGACCCGGGATGTTGGCGCAAACCTGGGAAGACCTACGTCCTGCAGTGGAGAACGATTAGCTGATGACGACCGTTGCAGAGCCGATCAAGAACGAGTCAATTTCATACGAATAAATCTCGTATCATCGTAAATTTTAATGGAGAGAATGTACGCAAAGAATTTCCGAACGTTTATTTTGCGCACAGTGAGGATGTGGAATGAACTTTCGGCTGAAGTTTTTCCACCGCACTACGACAACAGTACGGGGTGTTTTAAAAAGGGGGTCGTAAAATGTATTCGCAGCCGACAGCGTGTTGGCGGTACCCCTGGCGTCGCAGACATCCATGCTACGGTAACTTTGTTGAGTGGGCCGTCAGCCTTTCGCTGTTCCACAGCAATAAAAAAATGGAGGTTATTATGAAATTCGCTCTGCCTAATTTTGTTAGAACTAAAAAAGATTTTATATTTAAGGGGTTATTCGTTCCCCACTAACATAAAAAAAAACTTAGTAGTTTTATAACTTGTAGCCTTGGGTGAAAAATTTTAGAGCTTTACTATCCTATAAATTTAGAATAAATAAACGCTTAAATTTCGTAAAATACATATTAGTTTCAAAAGACAACATTGTTGTTATTTTCTTAATAATAAGAATGAAATTTAATTTGTAGGGACGGCATACATAAATAAAAATACTTCGATGCTTGAATTTAATTTATTCTTGTCATAAGTTAGAGGAACTAATTTCTATTGATAATTTCCTAGTAAACAGGATAAGTATCAAATTTTACATTTCAACATCGTCTTATGGTAACGATTACATTTAACACATGACTTATCTCACATGACAAACTCTGAAATATATTTATAATAACAGCTCACAACATCCCACTGTTGGGGTTCGGGCCTCTCCCCAGAGGGTATAGGCAGTGTACCCGCCATGCTTGTCTAAAGCGGTTTGGCGGGTTACACACACTGGTGACTGGTATGTAGGATCCCTCACGATGTCTTCTTTCACTGTTGGTACATGACAATCATGCTAGAAAAACTACATTAGGGCTGCATGACATCGTACGATTCGAACCTGGAACTCTAAAATGGCCTAGTGGTGCTTTAAACCGTGACTGAAGATTTCTGGCAAACCTACCTCTAACGGATTATGTTTATTATATACCCCTTTAGGGGTTGATGGTATAATGTTCAAATTTGCCGTAATACTGGAATACTACTATACTATACTAATGAAAAAATAAATTAGTATATACAAAAACATAACTTATATAAACTGTATCGAAATGATATCAAATTGGATCCTTTTGTTTTGATTACAAAAATGCTGTTATTCTATTAACTGAACAATGAAACACGAACTTCAAAAAAAAAAAGGATTGCCAGGTGGTTTCATCTTGCATGAAGACATATGTGTCAAGTATTTATTATCAATAAGTTACCATACCAAATTATCCATACTATAAATTTATAAAACCGTAATAAGACCTGTCATATTGTATGGATCAGAATGCTGGGCCATAAAGGGAAAAGATGAAAGGTTATTGCATGCAGCAGAGATGCGAATGTTGCGATGGATGAGCGGAGTTACAAAAATGGATAAAATTAGAAATGAGTATATTAGGGGAAGTTTGAAAGTAGCGCCAGTGATTGAGAAGCTGAAAAGTAATAGGTTAGCCTGGTATGGCCATCTAATGCAAAGAGAGGAGTGTCATGTAACAAGGAGGATGCTAGAAATGAGAGTGGATGGATACAAGAGGAGGAGTAGACCGAAGAAAAGATGGATGGATTGCGTAAAAGATGATATGATGAAAAAAGGTGTGAATGTTGAGATGACAGCTAACAGAAGAGAGTGGAAGGAGAGCACATGTTGTGCCGACCCCACATAGTTGGGATAAGAACAGGAAGAAGAAGAAATTTACGTATCCATACTACGTGACCTATTCGGGGGGGTTCATCAAAATACCACGCTTGGTCGCAGGCAGGGGGCGGAGCTACATTTAAAGATGGTACTCGCTGCATTTAGATTTTACTTGTAACAAAAGGTTTGCACGTATTTATGGCGACAAGCGCTATATTAAAAAAGACAAATATGAGCCGAATCATTTTTCTTTCTTCTTTTTATTGCTGACGAACAGCAGACTGGCTGACGGTCCACTTAACAGTAAGTATAGACCGTCGCCTATGGATTTTTGTGACGAGGCACCGCGAACACGCTGCTGTCCCATAGGAGTACATGAACCTGGGTCACTAATGCCGGAACATAACACAAAGTTATAACGGCAAACTTATAAACCAAGGGTGGTTGCCATCCAGACGGGCTTGGGGCTCTACCACGTAGTTAGGGTTATTTTGTCGCCTTTTACGACAGGTCGCAGGTAGTATTATGTATTACTACGTGTAAGGGGACGAGCCTTCTCATATACTACGTATGGTCACCAATGGGAGAGCGGGGGCTAAAAATTGACATAAATAAGTCACGTGGTGTGGAGACGTTCCCTAAGTTGGCGATAATTTCCAATGATAACACTGTTGAATTAAACATTACTTTCCGCACCATTTTAAAATTAATACCAGTGTTTCGACATTTTACTTATAAGCACACTATTCACAATTGTACATTATTTACATCAGAAATGCTATAATCTACATCACGTAGAGACGGCGTCTGTCTCCTGCGCCGCCACAACTGGCCCTCTCGGCAACACCGATATCCTTGTATCTGGCAACTTCGTCACATCACTCTTTTGTTCCTGCTCTTGAGTGTTGCCAGTGCTCCAATATTTCTTGTTGACTAGCATGAGTACCATTAACGCCGGCAAATGGATTAGGGAAAATCTAAACAGTTTCCTGGAACTTCCGCTGTCTGATTTTTTATAGAATTGCCAAGCTGAAAAAATTATCATATGTAGTTGAATATAGACCATAGACTGTCACTAACCATAGATTTACTATACATGAAGGTCTTATTAATTTACTGGGTATTCGGAAAAGACTAAATAGGACAGCAAAAAAGAGAAAACATAATATTTCTTTGTCAGGATTGGAGTGGCTGATTGCAATTGCTCCTGTAAAAATTTTGCTCTATTCCATTCATTTATTTGTGTATTTTTGCTCATAAAAGAAAGTGTTATTTATATAATAAGTAGGCATATATAAAAGATAACCGCTTGCACCGTGTGCGAAGAACAAGCCCCTTTATAAGACTCCTTATATTATTGGCTGTGCCAATCTTCAAAGTTTAACAACGTCGAGTGCAGTGTACTTTAACAATATTTTTGCAAGAGAGACACCATGCGTGATACACTGCGAACTGCACCTGAGCGGATCCAGACCGAGAAAGTCGCGGGGTTGGTGGAGTTTTTGTGCCTTATCTATATAGTGTGGGGACCAATACAAGAGAAAATTATACAGTCCACTCTTTATCAAGCCAGCGTCCAGTGACACTAGCTATTGAGAGAACCCCACATTTTTTGTAAATGAGGTACGTGATATCACACTCTGAAACTAATTTAAAAGATCAGAGTTCGGATCCCACGATGACATAAGCCGCTTAGTCTGTTTTAATTCGTCTTATAATTGGCACGAATCAACAGCGAACGAAAACATCGTGAGGAAACCATCCTCTGAAAAATTCCGCCTTGGGAAGGCGCGGAGGGTAAAGTATGCGGTCGTTCTAGGGGGACGCCAGAGCCTAGCAGTGTTATTTATAGACGTTAAAACGGCGGGACCTTGAAAAACATGACACTTTTATAAAAAGGTTGCAACCTTAATAAAGGGGACATCCATTAATTACGTGAGCTATTTTTCGATCAGTTTAGACTCCTCCCCCAAGGTGATTTAGTGAGATTTGCCTGGACCCCCCCATCCCTTACGTGAGATTGGCGCTAAAAACATTTTAAACTAAATTTATTTTTACTATTCGGGAAAATAATAAACCGTTCAGGTATACTACAATTAATTTAATTAAATTAAATAAAATTCAAAGTAAAAAAACAGATAAAAACATATTTTTTTAATATCTGTAATATTTTATATTTTTTGAAGGTGAGGTGAGATTTTCGATTATCCCCCCGTTTAAATGAGATTTGGTGAGATTTCATTGGACCCCCTCCCCGCCCCATTCTGAGCTCACGTAATTAATGGATGTCCCCAAAGTTGACAATGCATAAATAACAAGAAGAAGCAATTCACTTACCTAAATACATAAAATAAATATTCAAGGGCAGCGACTCGAGTGCGAACCACAAATTCGTCACCTCGAAGTACGAGGAACCGAGACACGTGGCTGTGATGATGCCCGTATGCCTTAGCGCCACTCTTCTGCATAAAGCTGAAATATACAACGTATTCCATGATCTACAAAGACTATTTCTTTTGGTGCATTTGGAAACAAGTTACAAGAGTAAAATTTTTACGATGCACGCGTACACCGACAGCAAAAAAAGCGACATAATGAACATAGCTGATAACTATCTAGTTTCCGTGAAAACTCGGGTAGCTATATTTACAGTTGTTTCCCAAAAAAAAAAAACATAAATCTTTAACACATAAATATGGTGGTGGGTCATTGTAAAAATTCGTGATAAAAGTGACTTTTATCTTAGAAACTTTTTATGTGTATTTATAGATTTTTTTTATTGCTGTAGGAAAGCAGACAGGCTGACGGCCGGCTTAAAGTTTAGCAGTTACCGTCGCCTATGGGTGTTGCAACGCCAGTGACATCGCGAAGACGCTGCTGTCCCATAAGGGTACAGGAACTTGGGTCACTAATGCTGGAACACAACACAAGGTTATTATGGCGGCATACTTAAGACCAAAGGTGGTCGCCATCCAAACGGGCTTGGTGCCCTATACCACGTAGCTTTTACCAAATGGTATAATAGCAGGTATTTTCAGATGCAAAGAACACATTAAAATTAAATTACTATATCGAAGACTTTTGTTTGCCATTTCTTTTCTAGCTAGAGTGTTTTAGTAGAAACAGTAATAGATTCTTGACATTAAGTAAGGAATGTGTAAGATCTTATATTGAATTTTTTTTTATTGCTTTAGGACGGCGGACAGACTGACGGCCTTAGAATTTAGCAGTTACCGTCGCATATGGGTGTTTGCAACTCCCGTGGCATCGCGAACACGCTGCCGTCCCATAAGGTACAGGAACTTGGGTCAATAATGCCGGAACACAGCACAAAGTTATTATGGTGGCATACTTAAAACTAAAGGTGGTCGCCATCCAGACGGGCTTGAGGCCCTACCACGTAGCTAGGATGGGTTGTTTTGTCGCCTTTTACGACAGGCCGACCCCGGCCGCAGAGGTCAGTATACTTTGTCCGCCCCTGCACGGATAAAAATTTGAGGTTAATTGTCGGTATTTATTGTTTTTATTCATTCATTCATTTTACATTAATTAAATTTTAGCTATTTTGTTCTGTAACTTCTTACATGCGTTCATAAGCACACACACACACGAGTATTTTTTTTTAGTTTGCTTTAAATGTGTATACTACATTCAATACACCCTGGTGAACAACGGATTAGGCTCTGACCCAATATCATTCTTTCTAGGGGTCAAACGCCACAAATGAACAAATTACATTCCTATTTATATTAGTAGTTAGTATTAAATGACCCCGGACACCTAAGAGAAACTGTGTTTGGGTTGTAACCGGGATTTAACGCTAGGATAATGATGATGAGTTACGATGAAATGAACAACTTAATAACATATAGTACCTGGATCAGTTACCGCCATCATCCTGTACCCGGCTCTAGAATAGTCAGGCCGTAAGTTCCACGAGAGGGCGTTGAAGTGCGGGAACTGCCACGAGTACAGGATTATGGCGAGGACTGCCGCGCCCGCGTCCAGTGATCCCGTACATCCCACCCATCCCATCAGAGGTGGGATTGCTCCCACTAAAAAAAAGGTATATTTTTTTACCCATGCTGTATACATGTATTATTGTCTGGCATTGACGGAATAAACATGCGAAGAACTTCTGTATTGCCAGCAGTTTTAATGTCAGCAACATTGTGGAGAAGTTGTGTGCCACCGTTACCACCCATTGGCACATCAACTTCTGGACTCTCACTCTGTCGCCAGGTTTTGGGATTTAGGAATTTTTATGGATTATGTAACAATGAGATCTTCCTCGATCTTCGCTCGTCCATAGGTATTTTAGTCCGTTATTAAGACTCTTATCGACCCCATAATGTGGTGACAAATCCACAGCTCATTACAAATCCGAAACGAACATATAATATTCGAAATTACAAAATTACAGAAACCTAGTCTCAAGGAGATGTGGATACTCAGATGACGAGGTGGTAGAAAAAAAGACGAAGGCATCATCCTAAATAATTTCTTGCAACACCACCAATTGCAAAGACAGTGCAAAAATAAAAAAGATGCAATTGTTTCTATCAACTCACCTACAGATCCTAACCAAGTATTAAGAATAGACATCCTCTTCATCGGTGTGTACACAGAGGTGTAGAGAATCAGATTGCCAGCCCCCAACGCAGCGGTCAAGGGGTTCACACCAAAGTACAGCAAACTCAAGCCTGCCATACTCGTTATGCCAGCGAAACCGATTGCGTGGACTGGCCTAAGCATGAAAATTTTATAAACGAATTAAAAATTGCATAATTCCAGTCAATAAAATTGTTCAGAGCTAAATATAGCAACAATGAGATTTCCATGAAAAGTTTCATTTAAAGAGACTTCCATTGTCACAATTAATCGAAATCGATATTTTCATGCTCGATTTAATCGAGAATCGATACTGATATATCCAATTTGTATCGAATCTATATATTTTAAAGTAAATCAACATGCTTTAATGGAACTCCAATGAGCATACTTCCCAGCCAGTCTAGTGCGGATTGGCGGATTTTTCATAACTTACTCTAACAATCCTTTAACGAGCACCCGATTCTTGGTTCTTGACATCTGCGCGTCAAAGGGCACTTCGTGATACTGGTTGATGGAGTTCGCCGCTGCGGACACAAGCCCTGTCCCTGCGGCACATAACGCGAACGTGGACAGCACGAAGGGCGCCGGTGCGAGCGCATAACCCGCCATCGAAGTCATCACCACTAGGGCTGTAAATAGAGGACAAAACATTTTTCCTTTATTATAGATAAAGTAGTACAGTAGAATCTCGATTATCCGAACTCATTCTTGATTTGACGGCGCAACGAGACGTTTTTTGCTGTGGTACTGTAGCAGACAGGCTGACGGCCCACTTAGAATTTAGCAGTTATCGTCGCGTATGGGTGTTTGCAACGCCAGTGGTATCTCCAACAGGCTACTATCCTATAAGGGTACAGGAACTTGAGTCACTAATACCGCAACACAACACGATGTTATTATGGTAGCATACATAAGACCAAAAGTTCATTCCCGCCTGCGACGTGTAGGCACTCCCGCTCTCATTTGTTTGCTCGATAGTGTTTGTAATTTCATTCTTTCTGATTGCGTTCAACTGACAGGTTGTATTTTTTGTTTACATTTTGCGATAGAAATCTATAATGTCTAGAGTAGTGAAGCGATAAAGAGTAGTATTATCTCTTAATGACAAATGAAGGTAATTGAGAGTTAAAAAAATGGTGAATCTGGTAAATTGACGCAAATATATAGTGTAGGAACTTCTACGATATCATATATCAAAAAAAAAAAAACAGATACCACATTGAAATTCACTTGCTCGCTTGTGAATGAAGATAAGCTCGCAACACAAAGCTATGAAAAAATCTCATAATATAATTCTGGAGAACACAGTTTTTACTTGGTTCTTACAAAAGAGAGCAAGCGGGCAGCTCATATCTGGACCTCTTTTATGTGAAAAGGCATTGGATTTTAATGAAAAGCTTGACGATGATACTTTTTTCAAGGCGAGCTGTGGATGGTTAGCAAAATTCTAAACATGGAATTCGCGAATTGGAGATTCAAGACGAAAAACTGTCTGCTAGCATTGCCTCAGCCGACTCATTTGTAGACAAGTTAAAAACATTTCTAGATGAAAAGGAATACGATTTAAATTTATTGTATAATGCCGACGAAACAGGTCTCAAATGGAAAGCTCTACCAAACAGATCACTAGCATCGCGTCGTGAAAATCGGAGCACAAAATGAGTAAGGTTAGAGTACGGTTATGTTGGTATATTATGTTTTGAGCGAACGCTAAAGGAAGACATAGATTGCCACATTGGCAAATCAAAAAATCCACGCTGTTCCAAAAATGTCAAAATCCCCTTAACTTACGCTAACCAATAAAAAGCATGGATGAATACAGATATATTTCTTACTTGGTACGAAAATACATAAGGAATAATCCTGGGGTGAAGAAATTTCAAAAGGACGTGGGAAAAGAGAGCGATGTGTTGTTGTGTTAGATAATGGGCCAACACATCCTTCGGCTTAAACACTAAGACAAAAAAATGGGAAGTTTACAGTAACATTTTTGCCCCCTAACATAATATCAATATTGCAACCTATGGACCAGTTTCATTGAAACTTTAAAGCGTTTATACAGAAAGTTTATACAGTAGTGAAATAGAAACGATGTAGAATTTTTTAAAGAAATCAATTTAATAGATTGCTGCTATAATATGCTGGTAGAAGCATGGAACTTTGTGGAATTATAGCAAACATTAAAAAGGGCATGGTATAAATTATTAAAAACTCCATCCAATTCTTCAATTAAACCGCACGACGATTTCAAAGAAATAACAGAACAAAAATTCTTAGTATTGATCATGCAGAAGCTTTTAAAGCTCTAGGTGTTGCTTTTAAATGGTTTGAAAGACAGGACGAATCGGATCCCATACAGTTATTACAACTGAAGCGCATTAGAGACTTGGCCGCAATGAAAAGATGTGATTCATTACATCAAAGATTAATAACAAATTTTTTCCAACCAAAATTATAAATTACATAGGTAGTTATTCATTATCTTTATAACTCGTATTTTATTTTATAGCGTATTGTCTAAATGACGTGTGTAAAATCCTTTCTATAATAAAATGTTATTAAAAAATAATTGTTTAATTTGACTTTGAAATCGATTATAAGAAAATATGTAAGAAAGATATCAGTTCTATAGTACCCATAACACAAGCGCTTTGCTACTTCCTTTAAGCTAGATGACACTATATGCACTATTCTAAATACAAGTATTAGGTCAAAATTGATTAACTATACTCACATGTCAATCTAAACTTGGACAACATCATACAATACTGTCCAACATTATTGTTTCTGTCGTAGGACGGAGTCTCCCTCCACACCCTGGTGTCCTGTGCAACATTCCTGGTCTTCGTAGCAGCTGTCGTTTGAGTCTGTGTGGTTAGTGGCAATTTGCTTTGCCAACAATGTGATGTTGATATTCTAGCCAATTGCTGTGATAGAGTGCCATTCTAAAAAAATTGGATTTTAATATAACACCATAACCCTCTGTTGGATTGCGAGTTCTTCTTAGCAGGGACACCAGGTAATACCTGCTATGCTTGACCAAAGCAGATTGATAGTTTACTAACTTTTTCTCCTTACTAACTTTTTATCCGTGCGGGGGTGGAATAAGAATAGTGACTCCTGTGGCTGGCTGCTTCCTGTCGTAAAAGGCCTAGCTAGGTTCCAGGCTCGTCTGGTTGACTACCACCCCTCATCTCTATGTCATAATAAAAACCTTTTATTTATTAATAATATCATACCTGATGATCAAATTAGAATAAATGACGTGTTGAATCCCACAATAGCATGATTTGACAGCCTTTCATGACTAGTGCATAATCATCATCATCATCTTAACGTTAAACAATTCCCGGTTGGAACCCAAAATTCTGATTCGGTGCTCAGGGTCAGCTTTCCAACTTTTACTTCTTCACACCGCACAGTCTTCAGCATTTCTGGTGATGAGTCCTTTGGCACACATATCACCCTTTACGGAATCAGCACTTTTTGGGCCTACACTTCCTGATGGGGCCCAACAGAGGCCGCATGGCCAGATACTTGTTCCCCACGTAAGTAGCCGGTTGTCGCTAAAATGTGACCATACCAACGAAGGTAACTCCTGCAGTTTGTTCATTAGGTCACTAACGTGAAGTGCATATTATGGCGTAATTTATGAAGAAATCTGCATTTTTTTTTATTGCTGTAGGACAGCAGACAGGCTGACGGCCCGCTTAGGATTTAGCAGTTACCGTCGCCTATGAGTGTTTGGAACGCCAGTGGCATCACGAACACGCTGTTGTCCCATGAGGGTACAGGAACTTGGGTCACTAATACCGGAACACAACACAAGGTTATTATGGCGGCATCAGGTGGTCGCCATCCAGACGGGCTTGAGGCCCTACCACGTAGCTAGGGTGGGTTGTTTAATCGCCTTTTACGACAGGCCGACCCCGGCCGCAGAGGTTAGTATTCTTTCTCCGCCCCTGCACGGATAGAAATGCATACCAAGATCAAGGGTATGTGGTGACCTGCTAATTTGTCTTGGACAAGCGAATAGGTTATAGTGTAGGCCTGCATCCAAAAGGACTATCTAAGCAGTACAAGCTATGGTGGAATCAAACATGCCTACACAAATAGCTTGAATATATTATTTTAATGAATATTGAAAAAAGTTAGAGAAACTATACATTGAACCTTATCTGTTTTAATCATGACAATAAATGCAAGAAACACCACAAAACAACCCTAAGGAAGACCTGATGATTACCAATTGGTTATTGAACCCTATTTACTGCAATATTGTTATATTAACATATCAGCTGAGGACTCTAAACGACTCAGTAGTCACGCACTCCATCTTAGGCATGCCATTGGACAATATGCTTCCTCAGTTTGTAGGATCAAGAAACTACATTGCGGAATTTCCTTCCAGAGAGGACTGGGTGCTAAAGAAAATCTCCTGGAAGAGCGGTAGTCTTTTATGGTATACCGATGGCTCCAAAATTGGACATGATGTAGGCTGTGGTGTGTTTGGAGAGCGACCAAGCTTCAAGACCAGTCTGAGCCTGGGTAAATATGCCTCCATATTCCAAGCAGAGGTCTACGCCATTTTAGATTGTGTGGAAGTGAATCTGCAAAAAGACTACATCAATCATGTGATATACATCCACTCTGACAGTCAAGCAGTACTTTTGGCGTTGAATTCAGACTTAATAGCCTCGAAACTCGTCAAAAACTACATGGACTACTTAAATACTTTAGATGAGAAAAATAAAGTAATCCTTCGCTGGATCCCCAGGCATTATAGGCAATGAAAAAGCCGTGTACTTGTATTGGGCCCAAGGGGGCGCAGTACGGACCTGAACTGTGCTGCGGCATATCCAAAAGCCTGATCCGGCTCACCCTCAGGGATCTATGTACCAGTGAATCTCTTATGCGCTGGAATACAATTCCAGGTCTAAATCACTCCAAGATGTTAGTAAAAGCCCACAACCGCAAACTTGCGTTTGAAGCATTGGCACTCGTTAGGGTGCATAACAGGAATCAGTTATGCACCCTAACGAGGGCGCTTACCGGACATTATTGCCTAAATAAGCACCTCAGCATTATAAGGATCATGAATAGCAAAGCCTGCAGATTCTGCAATGAGGCAGATGAAACGCCTCTGCAGCTGCTGTGCTACTGCTGTTCCCTGATGCATAAACATAGTCTCATATTAGGAAAGCACATGCTGGAACCGGATGAGATATATGCAGCTCCTGCCAAAAAACTGCTTCATTACATCAACGAGGCAGGCTTTGCCAATGAGCTATAGTAAATGTGGCAATCACAATAGTTCATTAAATTGGATGCAGTGATACTAGGTTAGAACAGACTAGCATAGCCACCTTTCGAAATAGTAATAATAACATATCAACTTATAATGTATTGTGTAAGTTAGAACTATGTCTTAATTATAAATTTATTTATTTATTTATTTAATTATTTATACATGACATACAAATTTTAAAAATAAAAGATACATATCACAGCAGTACATGTACAACAACTAATTTGACTTAGAGAAAATCACACTGGCCCCTGAACTAGTGAATACTGTATCTCAGTGGGCCAGTATTTTTAACATAAGTACTAATATATAATAATTACCATTATATTAATAATTAAATAATATATAGTAGTTAAATGAGATATAGTAGTAAAAATAAATAATAATTTAAAATAAAATATTAATGAAAGAAGAAGGGAAAGAAAAATATAGATACATATATTAACTGAAACAATGATTGTATGTGAATATAATGTATGTAAGTTATATATAAGTAAAATGTAATATTATATTTAAATAATTGCTTTGATAATCTCTTCTGACTCTTGATAATTCAGCTCATACAAATAATCACTCAAAACTTTCTTACACCTACCAATGGGAAGTTTGTTTAATTTAATTACTTTGCTAATTTCGTTATATAATTTAGGGCCCAGATAATCCGCGAATTTCAGCGCAAATGATGTTTTGCAGCGTGGAATGTTATAAACAAGGTCTTGCCGTCGCTTTAATATACTTAGGTGGTTTGACGTGGATATTCCAAATTACTGATAAATATCTGTATGAAATACTTACTTACAAACTAGGTAATGAAAACAGTCAAAGAAGTGGAACACAGAGCAATAGCATACCAAAACCGAATAAAAACACACATAAATACCCTAGCCACTGTGTTGTGTGAACCACAATGTGACAGAAGACTCAAAAGACAACAAATATGGGACTTTGTTCCCGATTAGAGCCTGAATTAAAATAAAAGACAGCTTCCTCACAGAAGGAAAAGTTCTTACCAAACAATAACCCTCACAACAAATCTGCTAAGGGCTTGTAAAGTCGATCGCAAGATGATACAAAAAAAAATTAAATGAACTAGGTAATGCACCTTTACATAAAATATATTGTTATTGTACATTTACATTAACAACCTTCAAAGGTCATGGGTTCTATTCCTGTATGTTCCCGACACTAAGAATCGCCTTATACCCTCCAAAAAAATACTAAAGTTCATTTTATGAATTTATTCAGAAGAAACCAAGAAGAAAATGGCTTATGTCTTAATTATAACTTTATTGTGACTTAGATAGATAATTTTTTAACTTAAAAACTTACATAAAGTACTTAGTCAAAACAATGTTAAAACAGGTCACCTCATCATTCAAAGCAATCTCTTCCAGACAACCTATTATTATTGTGACTTAGTTGATTCTTCTACTGAGACTAATACTTACTCCAATTTTCAACAATACTGACTTCGTAGACATGCCCACACTGCCATGTTTCAGGCAAAGAGTGCAATAAAGCACCTTTATATAAGACATCTCTTTATTATACACATTTATAGTGCATCAACATCCTGAGAAATATTAAAAACAAATTAATAATCATTCTAATACACAAGCAAAATAACATTGGGTTCTAAAATGTGTAAGGAAATTAATTTGAAGCTTTACATCATTTAAGTTATATCATATAACAAACTGTTAGGTTACTGTCATTACTTCAGCAGTTTTTACTTGCAGTAGCCTATGTTTAGTTATAGAATTAAACAGTTCTGCCTGTAAAAACTTTACTAGTCTATTAACAAGTTTAAATTCGAATCCTAATAGTAAAATAAAAATATATACGTATAATGATTTTTAGTTATTAAGTTCATTATAATAATGAAAAAATATGCTTTATTAAGTTTTAGGAGATATACTATTTTGGTGCAAACAAATACCATAAACAATAAAAGACTACTAAAATTAAGAAAAATAACTTATATATCTAATAGTTTCTATATTATATTCTTTAAATTAATAATCAGCCATTAGTAATCCTAGCTTATAAACTTGACATAGCAAGTATAGTGGTTTTAGATACAGCTTATTCATTGGAAACTTATATATTACTTGTTTGTCTTCAAACTTTTTGTACAGCACACAAATAATAACATATTTTTTTTAAACATTTTCATCTATTACTATTTATATTATTACTAGTTTTAAAGACCAGTCTTTTTATGTCATATCAGACAGTGTATATCTCATAAGTATCAAAAGTATTGAGAAAACAAAACCGAGTGACCACTTATCCGAACTACTATGGTACATTTCACTTAAGAGTACAAGAAACAACTTTGTTTCTTGTTCTCATATGTCAAGACTAAATAGCAGCTAGTCAATAAAAAAAAATTTTACTTGAAATTAAATCCTCGTTTTAAAATACCTAAACATAAGTGTGTTGTTTCTGTGAAAGATAAATACCTCTATTGCCACATATATGATGAATATGAGGTTCATTAAGGAACGGACATTGACGATATACACTCTGAGTACCATTAGGTTTGACAGCAAAATTTTAGACCTCATAACTAATAAAACTGATACCACCGTTAGCATCTCATCATAAATTGATGTTCAGTTCAGAAAATGAAGATGAAAACACAATTTGTGCTACAGAACCATTTATTTGAATAGGCAATGGCAAAAAGGTGTCTTGTGAATTCTTATTTGAGGCTTGTATTTATAAAACCTGCTATGCTGAGTTAGTGGGATTAGATTTGAAACGCAAAATAAAAGGCATAATATTAAAATATATAGAATATAGAGGCATTTGTGCAATAAAAAGTTGCTAGCTATGTAGATAGTTTAGAGGATTTTTTTAACAATATATCGTTTTTTGTCAAAATATTTAGCGGGCTTTGCATCTACACACCTCATTTGTCACTGAAGATATAAAAATGTATGTAAGTATGGTTTTCATTCACCTGTACATAAGTTTGTATGGCTGAATCAATATAGTTTGATTATCCGAAAAAGCCAGTTTTCCAAACACCCAATTAGTTCTGATAATCTACACTCTACTGTAATTGATAAAATGATAATCCACATTTTATAATTTCATAATGCAATCAAATGTTAATTAAAATAATAGTAACAATTAACAAAAAAATAAAAATAGCCTTAATAAGCATATTAAGGCATATATTTCAAACAATTGTTTTTGTTAAAACCTGCGTGTTTTGTATATTTATATAATCAAAGCACTGGCATGTTTTAAAAGTATACTTTAAAAATATTCTAGTGACTTTTACACCGTAACTTGTTTTTTTATTCTACTTCTGTCATGTCTTGTTAAAATAAACTCTTGTTAATCGGCATCTTACAAATTTATTTATTTTAAAGAATTGCTTCATATACAGCAATTCTTTTCGGGACTCTGCTTCAACAGTTTTCACATGAGTCAAAGTGTTAAGTAATCATAAAAATAAATAAACAATATCTTGTTAATAAAACAAATTTTTAGAAATATTTTTAGTAAATTGGACGAAATCTACTAGATTATGGTAGCACTCACCAGTAAAACAGATGAGACTATACACAAATTGTCCATTATTTAAATGAAAGAAAATTACTACGTTATTCGCTATAAATAGATAGCAACAATGTTGCAAAAATAAGGTTCGTTTACAGGTTATCAGTGTACTAAGATAATAATTATAAATTCACAGTGATTACATGAAGCCCTTAATGGTTTTTTAAACTTTAGATAACAAATATATTGACGTAATTCTAAGTACAAAAATGAAACTTACATTGTGATAAGTACTTTGGTTTTAGATAGATTAAATCGAATATAACTTAAATTAGTAAAGTTTAATCAAAATATTAAAAATAAAAGACATAAACCTAATTCATTTTAGGTTAGTTGTTTGAAGGACGATCTTAGAAAAATTTAATATTGACATTGAAATATTTTGGCAATTTGGCATTGACTTTTTTCATATTTTTATTTTCTAAAACAATTTTCGACAGTTTGGTTACAAAGTATGTTTTTCCTCCTGTCGGAAGATGGCATTTTAATGAATAAAACTAATTATTTATTATTTTATTATTAAAATTATTGTGATTATACCATATAGTCATAAAATAAATGGACTATTGGACTCCAAAAATTTTTTCATTCTTAAAGTCCTTAGGAATTATTTATTAATTAGGTCGAGAATAAATACATAGGCAGTGGGAGTTACAGAGAGACTTGGTTTTTTGACACTCTAATGTAAACTTAGTGTATTTATCTAAACTCACTATAATTTCAACGAAACTTCACTTCTTTTTACTTCTGTATTTTTCTTCTTTTATTTTGGATATGGTAAAGGTAATCCAAAAAAAGGATGATGCATTTACTTTTTTACCGCAACAAGTATATTAGTGTTTTAATGTATTATTTAGCTGCTCGTCTGAAAAAGCTCACTTAATAATCTGGAGCTCGGGCAACCCAATAAATTAAAAAAATTATATAATGCTGCCAACTGAAATAATTTTACCATTATATGGGGACTATTCAATAAAATATCTAAGGTCGCTTATACCCTCTTTGATTAAAGAGATTGATGCTTTTCTGTTCTCCAATTAACAATTTTTTTAAGAATAAGTATTATATACCAGAAGTATGTAATATACTAGCAGTTAAAAAATGAGGGTTACTCATATAACATGCACTTAGTTTGATATATTAGCAATTTTGATAGCGCATAGTCTTGGATTAAAAGGCGTCCACGCAGGTTTTTTTAAAATTTACTTAACTCCCGCTTTTTTTATATACTTTTGTAGATTTCAGATAAGCCTAATTTAAAAGGTTGGCTTATTGGCTGGCTGGAGCTGGAACTGCTGTACAGTGCTGGACTGCTGGAAAAGATCACTCATAACGATAAGATCGTCATGTGTAATATATATTATAATCCAATTTTAATTTTTATTGAAATCTGTATTAATTTCATAGAACAAAGAATATTCTAGTTTTGCCTAAACATTCATATATCTAATATTTTCAAATATTCATATATCTAATATTTTTAGGGAAATTTTGTAGAACTAGATCATCGAACATTTTTCATTATTGTTTATAGTTCGATAAGTTCGATTCGTAAATTGAAAATCGAATCCGAAAGAAGTTTGTCTGTATTTGACGCTTGCATTTCGAAATCTGTTTAATAAAACTACAAGAACAAGAATGTCTAAATTATGGTAAATCTGACGGTGAATACATAGAAGTCCAAGCAAATCTTTAGATATGGCTTCGCGAGGTGACAAAGGGAACGGAAATGGCGAGGAGCAGATCGTGGAGGTAAACCGATGTGGCCTATATTGATGACATTTATTATAGAAGCTGTGTTTTGATTAAAAAGAGTGATTGCAGACGTTGGCTGAGGTGTTCCGTTGCTTCATATGTATGGAGAAGTTGGTGGATGCCCACTTATGCCCCCACTGCTCGAAGTTATGTTGCTACACGTGCGTTCGGCGATGGCTGACAGAGCAGCGGTCGCAGTGCCCACACTGCAGGGCGGCGCTGCACCTGCACGAGTTGGTGAACTGCCGCTGGGTGGAGGAAGTGACCCAGCAGATAGAGACAATGCAGCAGACCAATACAGCCAGCCAAAGAGAGAGTTTCAAGGATAGGTACTTCAAATACATTTCTTTTTAGTATTACATTTCATTAAGCTTTTTAGAGAGATTTGTGAAATATAGCACTACAGATTTAGTGTTTCTTCTTCTAATGGTTCTATAAACAAATGAAATTGTGAATCTTGTATGTTAAATATATGCCTACATTTTCTCCTGCTTTCATGAGATATAGCTAATATCAATGCAGGTCCAACACATCACAAAGGAGTCGAGAGTAATACACTCAGCGAACTTAACCTTTAGATTCAATACTATGTCTCAAGTAGTTCTGGCATTTGCAAAATACTGCACGGAAAGTATTTCCTGATGCACATAGTGGCTTTTTACTAGTGTTATGGTGGCAAGTCAAATTAGACCGACATGACTAAAATATTCAGTGTACAGAACTACGTCCCAAATATTTACAACAGCCCAGAAAGCCATATATCATTACATACTGTCACATGTTTAAGTGAAGGTATTTTGAAAAATACTTCAGTCTGGTTTTTCCTAAAAGACAATGTACTTCCGAGTATAGTGAGTATATATCAGTGGCGATGAGGAAATACAGTGGAAAGTGATAATTAGTGTTATAAGTTATAACAATTAAATGAATACAATATAAAATAATGGGTATAAAATTTAATGAATTTGTTGTGACACATGGGTGTTGGAAAAATTATATTGAAAGGTTTAGCTATTGCCTTGAGGCCAGTGAAATTAGGGATGATGAGATGAAAAAGTTGAATTTATTGGCAGTATGTGGCCCTGATTTGTATGTTTTAGTTATCTTTAATTTCACCACAACAAGTAAATGAGGTTAGTTTTAATTTGATCGTAGACATTTTGAATAGTCATTTCCATTGGAAGTCAAATGAAATAGTAGAATCATATAAATTTCATACCAGTAGTCAAGAAGAAGGGGAGTTGCTTAAGAATTATATAAACATAGCACTGTTATGGAAATTAAGTATAGGTTGTAATTTTTCTGATTTAAATAGAACACTGCAGGATATTATGTGGGATTTTGGGTATATATTTAAAGAAAACTTCTACAGTGAAATAAAAAATTGAAATTTGAACAGGCATGTGACAATGCTTTGTCACATAAGACTGCAAATTTGAATTCAAAGCCAGTCCCATATGAAAGGGTAAGATACCTCAGCTAAAAATTACAGATGTGTTAAAATCCTGGTTTAAAAACACATGGGAGATTATCCTTGAAAGGCAAAGCTATATAGTACAAGTAAAATACAAAGATATAATAAAAACTTAAAAATATTGATAACAGAAGGGAGTGGTTCAAGTTTCATTGGGAGAAATTGGTTTCCTGATTTAGGTATTGCATTACAAGGAATAAACTAAGTAAATATCACTTGCAGTAATAAAATACTAATCGATAAGTTTTTAGTGGGTTACGTTATATGTTATGTATATAGGTGGTTAATTACTCCAAACGCAGGAACTACACTGAAATTCCTTAAATATAGGCCTATTCTATTCGCAATAAGAGATTACGAATAGAATAGGCCTATGTGAGTGGCCTTGTGTGATTAACAAAATTGATAGGTTAGTAAAAGAAGATGTCTTGGAACCAAGAACACATTCAGAATGTGCAACACCAATAGTACCAGTACTGCAAGCTAATGGAAAAGTGAGATTGTGTGTGGACTATTGATCCAAAGTAAATTCTATTACCAATACAGATACTTATCCACTACCAACGCTAAACGAAGCATTTGTGCAACTTAAGGGTGGAGTTGTATTTTCAAAAATTGATTTAGAGCAAGCATATATTCAAGTGGCGGTGGATGATAAGACAGCATAACTCTTAACATTGAACACCCCTAAGGGTCTATATAAAATGAAACAGTTGCCTTTCGATGTCAAGGCATGCTCTGGTGTCTTCCACCATCTAATGACTTCCCTACTTGAAGGTATTGAAGGGATATTGATGATGCTAGATGATATATGGGTTTGTTATGAGAATATAATATATAGTATATATAGTTTATAACAAAAATTTTTATATTGTGTTGAAGAATTTACATGACGCAGGTTTGTAGCTTCTATAGCGGAGTTGCAAAAGGTTGGGAAAGCTACTGCAGTAAATAAAACAAAGTTTAAAAAGATTTATTAAGAAAAATGTTAACTAAATCAAATCATTTGTATCAAATAAACAAAAAATAAAAATAACTTGTGAGATCTCTTCCATCTTAAACATTTGTATCAAATTAGCAAAAAATAAAAAATTTATGAGAACTCTTAATGCGAAGATTGCGTTTGTTTTTCATTAACCAATTTCGCCCATCGTGGATCCGTTTTTGCTACATTGAGAATTAAATCGTTTTTCAAATTTAAGCGATTTCTTTCCTTACTTTTTATTTGGGCTATTGATGGAAATGTCAACTCGCACAAGTACGAGGTGGCAAATGGAATCCAAATTGATAGACATAGATTCCAATTGCAGTATCCCAATTTTCTTTGAGCTTGGTTGCTAAATTTCCCTCATTTATAGCTGCATTCTAAAACAGGTTTAAGATCCACCTTTACCCAGTATTCTTCAATATCTCTTGCATTGAGAAGTAATGACACAGTTCTTCTTTCAACTTTTCTAACACCATTTTCATACCAGGTATAAATTCCTTGGTGTTTATTGCACATCCAACTTCTTCAATAAAAGATTGTAGAAGAAAATGAATCGAAGTGGTTTTGATTTAGAGACGATGACCACAAGTCCATTTTGTTTGTAAAGCCATGGATTTTTTCATTAGCAGTGATGACAATTTCGTCCCGCCCTTGAAGACTTATTTAAGATATTTAAATGCTCAAATACGACTAACTCAAAAAGAAAAGCTAATTCCAATAGGAATTCCTGGTCACAAATGAATTTGGAGTATTCTGACTTGGTTTGCTGCAAATACATTAAAAGTTAAGCGCAAAGTTCCAAAACTCTAGCTAGTACTTAGCCTCTTGACAACCACCTAACCTATATGATAAAGTAAATTTTGGTGGAGTGCTCCCATATCTTCACAAATTTTTCGAAACATACATGTCTGCAACGCTTTTCCTTTAATAGAATTTACAATTTTTATAATAATTACAGTTTATAATAATATATTTTTATAATAATAGAAGTTGACTGTATTTATGTGGTAAGGTTTTAGCCGCAAGAGCTAGGCGATGGAGAAAGCAATGCGTCCAATGAGCGTTTGACATCTGTTCTTTCAGTCTAGCAATAAATCCACTGTTCGCACTAGTCATGGCTTTTACTCCGTCACTACAAATAGCAATACATTTCTTTTCCCAATGGATATTCATATTTTGCGTAGCTCCAATGAACATGTAATGCAAGCACTGGCCTTCCTTTAATTTTTCATTGGATTCAAAACGCATAAAAGCTACAAACTGCGCACAATCTGCAATATCCGCCGCGGAGGTGATCGTTCTTGGAGACTTCAATGCTCATCATATTGAGTGGCTGGGTTCTCCAAAAACTGATCTGCCGGGGATTGCTGCCTTTAATTTTGCTCTTGCCCATGGTTTTACTCAGGTGGTTCAAGGGTTTACCCGCATACCGGATAGAGTGGACCATGCGCCGTCTTTGTTGGACCTTCTGTTGACCACACATCCGGAAGATTATCAGGTCTCGATCGGGACTCCATTAGGAACCTCTGATCATTGCTTGATATCTTCCGTGATGCGCCCTCCAATTCCCGAATGGGCTCGCCCCACCGTGAAGCGGAGAGTGTGGCGCTATCGGTCAGCAGATTGGGATGGATTGCGTGAATTCTATGCGTCCTACCCATGGGGGCCGCTGTGTTTTTCTTCGGATGATCCTGACGCCTGTGCGAACTCGATTGCCGATGTGGTGCTGCAGGGAATGGAATGTTTCATTCCTAACTCTGTGGTGCCCATTGGTGGTTCGGGAAAGCCATGGTTCGATAGGCCTAGTGCTGAGGCTGTTAAGCTGAAGCAAAAGGCCTATCGAGCCTGGACTACAGCAAGGGCTTGTCAGGATCCTAACACTTCCGACTTGAAGAAAAAATACAATGTTGCCTCCAGGACCCTCAAAAAACGGATTGCGAGAGCAAAATTTGAGCACATCGGCAGGATTGGCGAGCGTCTCGCTAGCTATCCCTCTGGGACTAGGGCTTTCTGGTCGCTTGCTAAAGCCGTCGAAGGAAACTTTTGTCGGGCGTCCATTCCTCCACTACGTGCAGCTGACGACCGTCTGGCTCATGCTGCTAAGGATAAAGCCGATCTCCTGGGTGAAATCTTTGCAGCCAATTCGACTCTTGATGACGGGGGACAGTCTCCACCTTCTATTAGAAGATGTGGAGACTCCACAATGTCGGAGGTACGGTTTTCCCAAAAAGCCGTGAGACGTGTCCTCCGATCCCTCGACGTCAAGAAGTCCACCGGGCCAGACGGTATCCCCGCTATTGTGCTGCGAATGTGCTCAGCTGAGCTGTCTCCAGTCCTTTCCCGACTTTTTACATTATCCTACCGCAATGGTTGTGTCCCGGCTTCGTGGAAGGTGGCCCATGTTCACCCTATTCCCAAAAAGGGTGACCGAACGGACCCGTCCAACTACAGGCCTATAGCGATAACTTCTTTGCTCTCAAAGGTGATGGAGCGAATCATCAACGCACAACTCCTGGGTTACCTGGAGGATTCCCAGCTGCTTAATGATCGCCAATATGGTTTTCGACATGGTCGGTCTGCTGGGGATCTCCTGGTTTACCTAACCCACCGTTGGGCTGAAGCCGTTGAGAGCAAGGGAGAAGCCCTGGCTGTTAGCCTAGACATCGCTAAGGCCTTCGATCGGGTCTGGCATAGGGCTCTTCTTGCGAAGCTTCCATCTTACGGGATACCTGGGAGTCTTTGCACCTGGCTATCCAGCTTTCTCGCTGGGCGCAGTATTAAGGTCGTTGTTGACGGTTGCTGCTCCAGTGTGAAACCTATCAATGCTGGTGTGCCCCAGGGTTGTGTGCTGTCGCCGACGCTATTTATTCTGCATATCAATGACATGTTATCTATAGATGGCATTCATTGCTATGCGGATGATGGCACCGGCGATGCACGGTACACTGGTCGTGTAAGTCTCTCTCCTGCGTTTTTGGAAGAAAGTCGGGTCAGACTTGTGTCTGAAGTAGAGAACTCTCTAGAGAGGGTCTCTGAATGGGGACGACAAAACCTTGTCCAGTTCAACCCCTCGAAGACGCAGGTCTGCGTATTCTCTGCCAAGAAAACCCCGTTCGCACCTGCGCCACAGTTTCAAGGAACCTCTCTTTCCATCGCAAGTAGTATTGGGATCCTTGGTGTCGACATCACGAATGATGTGCAGTTTAGGGGACAATTGGAGGGTAAAGCTAAGCTTGCCTCCAAAAAGCTAGGTGTGCTAAACCGGTCCAAGCAGTACTTCAATCCAAGGCAACGGCTTGTGCTATATAAAGCACAGGTCAGACCGCACATGGAGTACTGCTCATATTTATGGGCTGGAGCACCGGCCTGTCAGCTCAATCCCCTAGACTCGATCCAACGGCGCGCAGTTCGTGTTGTCGGCGATCCCATGCTCACAGACGGTTTAGACACGCTTGGACTTCGGAGAGACTTTGCATCTCTTTGCGTATTCTACCGTCTGTACAACGGGGAGTGTTCTGAAGAACTATTTAGGATGATGCCCTCGTCGTCTTTCTACCACCGCACTGCCCGCCATCGGCTGGGTGTTCATCCCCATTTCTTGGAGCCTCTTCCTTCCTGTACGAAACGGTTCTCCAGAACGTTCATGTTGCGTACTCTCAGGATCTGGAATGAGCTTCCGGCTGAGGTTTTCTCAGCGCGGTATGATATGGGGTTCTTCAAAAAAGGCGTTATAAAATTTCTTCGAGACCGGCAGCGCGTTGGTGGTGCCTCTGGTGCTGCAAACGTCCATAGGCGACGGTGACCACCTGCCAGGGTGGGCCGTTTGCCTGTCTGCTGAACTCAAGCAATAAAAAAAAAAAAAAAAAAAAAAAAATATCCGTAGATTCATCAAATTGCAAGGACACAATAATACTTTCTTTTATTTTTTCTATAACTTGATCACGAACATCAGTCGCAATATCGCTTATCCTGCATTGAATGGTATTGTCAGAGAGAGGTATACTTTTGAGTTTTCCATATAATCTCCGCTATATCTAAAGCCGCTGGTAAAATCAAATTTTCGGCAATAGTATGAGGTTTTCCTGCTTTAGTCACACGAAGAGCTACTCGATAACTAGCCAGCAATGCTTTCTCATTTACGTTGGACATTTATACTATAGCAGTTTTTCGATGTAGAAGAGTTTTTATTTTTCTTCCAAAAAAATCCACTGTTTGATTTTTTCATTTTGATGCTTTGTAGGTGGCGTTATAAATTCGATAGCTTCATGCTTTCATGTGGTTTACTCCCAATCACAGTAAATCCGAATTTCAAATAACTGTCGTTATAAAGACGATTTTTTTTTATTTTAGTTTCATCACCCGCTTGAAGTTGATGGTTCTGTTGGTCTTTTTAGATGTTTATCCATTTTCAATCATTACAAATCATTTCAGTTAAATACGTAAAAATGATGGCTGGCGCTCGACAAACAGTAGCCGACTGACGCTCGCAACTAGTCGCAACGCACGCGAGTCGCGATCGCGCGTGCCGCTGCTGCATAGCCCGCGACGCCCCCTTAACGCTCGTTGCGTCTCGCTCGCTCATTCACTCAACTCGTATGCTTGTCGCTTGCCACAATCGCGGCGCGGCGGCGGCGGCGGGGACGCCGGCATCGGCCGTGGTCGTACGTTTGCGTGTAAACTGCGTTATCTGTAGGCGACGCATTGGATATAAAAAAATGTGTTTTACGTACTTAATTATGTATTTATCCGAACCTTAATTATGAAAATGAATAAATATGAATAGTTAAAAACATACAAAGAATTTCACACCAGTTCCTCATTTGTGCATAACTCATTTACAATAAAAGCAGTGCTCTTATGGAATTCGCTCCCTGTTAATCATTTAGAACATCAGTGTTTGATTACTACTTGAAAGAAGCATAGTAGTAGCAGTATTTGTTGACATCTTGAATATATGTATGTGTTTTCTTTTTTCTTCTCTTTTAATGGTATTTATATTTTACTAATTTAATTGTATAGTATTGTTTAATGTAATATTATTTGCTACACATGAAAAAAGCAACGGGTAGGGGGGTCGCGAAATATTTCTTCATACTAAAGGGGCCGTGTCATGAAAAAGGTTGAAAAGCACTACTGTAGACAGTACACGTCAGAATCAGTACACGTCTCAAATTTTGTATTGGAAGTTGCGATATGTACTAATTATAGTCCTTAATTTGCACAGATGTCCTGTACATCAGGAGAAATTAACCGTGTACTGCTGGACGTGCCGTCGCTGCATTTGCCACCAGTGTGCCTTGTGGGGGGGAACCCATTCGGGGCATACATTCAAGCCACTGGAGGAGGTGTACGAACAACATGTTACTCAGATCCGTGATGAAGTATCACAGCTGAGACGTAGGCTGATGGAGCTTGTCAGTCTTGTTCAGGATGTGGTGAGTTTTTTATATTCATATAATAGCTTATTTGACATTTCTTTTTTTTTTGCTGAGGAACAGCAGGCAGGCTCACTTGATAGGAAGCAGTTACCATTGCGTATGGATGTTTGCGACGCTAGGGGCACCGCGAACACGCTGCTGTCCCATAGGGGTACAGGAACCTGGATCACTAATGCCGAAACACAACATATAAATATTATAAAACTTAGACCTTACCACTTAGACCACATCTTCTAAAGATTATCGGGGCTCCATTAGGAACTTCTGATCATTGCTTGATAAAAAAGATAGAAGACATAGAAATAAAAATATGTCAAATTAATGTTGGTAACAATATACCAAACGTTTTAGGAGCGTAACGTGGAATCGGTGCGTGCTGCCAAAGACGAGCGCGTTCGCGAGATCCGCAACGCGGTGGAGCTCATGATCTCTAGGCTGGATTCAGCACTCAAGGCGAAACTCCTCACACTCATGGGACAAAAGAACGGCCTCACCCAGGAGACTGAGCAATTGGAGCATCTGCTCCAAGAGATCGAACACCAGTTACATGCCAGCACAAGGTAATCATAAGTTAATTTCTGTTTATATTTTACAGAATGTTTTCTTCTTCTACGCTATTATTTCTATCATTTTTTTATTGCTGAAGAACAGCAGACAGGCTGACGGTCCACTTGTAAGCAGTTACCGTCGCCTATGCTGGTTTGCGACGCTAGGGGCACCGCGAACTCACTGCTGTCCGCATGGGGGTGCTGGAACTTGGGTCACTGATGCTGGAACACAATACAAGGTTATCATGGCGGTTTATAAACTAGAAGTGGTAGCCATCTAGATGGGCTTGGGGTCTACTACAATCTTGTTTTTTTTATTACTGTAGGACAGCAGACAGGCTGACGGCCCGCTTAGAATTTAACAGTTACCGTCGCCTATGGGTGTTTGCAACGCCAGTGGCATCGCGAACACGCTGCTGTCACATAAGGGTACAGGAACTTGGGGTCACTAATGCCAGAAAACAATATAAGGTTATTATGGCGACATACTTAAGACCAAAGGTGGTCGCCATCCAGACGGGCTTGGGGCCCTACCACGTAGCTAGGGTGGGTTGTTTTGTCGCCTTTTACGACAGGCCGACCCCGGCAGCAGGGGTTAGTATTCTTACTTCGCCCCTGCACGGGTATAATATTTATCAATATATTTGTTTTGGTTTTCTCTTGTAGGTCTGAGCTCATAGAAAAAAGCGTTGAATTGTCCAAGATGATACACCAAGTACGTAAGAAGCCAATGGCGAGCTTCGTCACTGCACCTGTGCCGGCTGATTTCCATAGGCAAGTCACACACATTTACATTGGATTTATTATTAAAAAAAATAATGATAATTAGCTTCCGTCAAAGGCGACATTTTGACCTAAATTGTCCTTAAACTCATAAAATGGTAAAAAAATAATGGATCTTCTTTGATTGATTTCACGTAAAGATTAAAAAATAAGATAACCGTGCTGAAGAGCCTTGTATGTCGTTTAGCAGGGTGCATCAGTTAGCAGGTAGATTTGGATCCCTGATTTTTTTGAGGAGCATTGACCAAGATCCCCTAGACCCGCTCTAGAGCTCCCGCCACACATGACACTTGGTGATGGCCAGGGGTTTTAGTGGCTAGCCAGCTTGTGTAGTACGATTAGGATACCCCACACTATCCACTTGGCTTCCTCCTGAAGTATGACGTGATGTTGGTAAAATGTAGTTTCCTCAGTATAAAATTAAAATACCTTGTTAAAACCTCTTCTTACACTCCAATTGTTATTATTTTACTGTGAAGGTTGTAGTGGTATACGGAATACTTCACCTTCAGGATGAGTGGCCTACTAATAAATAATACTCAGTTCAAATTTTATTGTATTTATTTGTGTCGCTGCACATATACCACTAACTCACATAATGTAATGTTTCATATTCAACAATATCATATCCCTTACACTAACCCCCTCTAATTAAAAAAAATTCTCTTATATCATAAAAATAACACTTATACAGATACACAATTACAATCATAGGAATTTTTCAAAATTTGTCTCCAGAAAATACTTATTAAAAACAATGTTTAAAATAATGTTAAAAATACAATATAACGGCAATGCAAAAACAACATATCAGCGTACTCATAACATATTAACCTAGATTAAAAATACATGTACTTAACAATTCATTAATTATGCCTATGCATCGAAACGTAGTCTCTTGACGATACGACCATAGCGTGTGGTCCGACTGCTAGCGTTTGCGTCAGGCGACAGTGATTCCGATGAAACATTTATAGGCGGGGTTAAATTTAATATATATTTCATCTCGTACGAACACATAGCTACAAGATTGCAAATCTGGATGCATGAAAATAGATTTAATAGATTTAGCCTAGATATAGATATCGGCTTAAAATTCGATATAATATTACTTAATTTTGCTACATATGTAAATTTGTATTTGATTTGGATGTATAAAAATCTGATGGTAATCTTAAAACTCTGACGTGTCATTTCGCTTATACCGTTATCGGTACGTAAAGCTGCTCTTAAACCTAACAAAACTGTTGAAAGTTCATCTAACCACGAAGTTTCTGAATCGCTAAGGCGAGCCGTTAACGCTGCCTTCAATGATCAGTGCAACCGCTCAACGGCACCATGGCATTGCGGATGATATGGAGTGGTTCAATATTTACGTATCCCTAACTACTCCATTAATTTTGCAAACAAATCGCTCTCGACCTTGGTTTGTAGTTAATTTTAAGGGGCATCCAAAGCGAGTGATCCACCTATCAGACTATTTTAGCTACCGTTTCTGCATACAAACAACAACATGTCTTTTATCAGAAACGCTTCGGGCCATCGTGTGCGTCTATCATAGTCAAACAATATCTATACCCAACACTGATGAAATGATTTCAATGATGCGTTCGTGTGCCTAACTACTTCTGATCGTTGACATGCCACGCATGTTTTCGACCATAAACCGACAACTTTGTTTATCCCGGACCAAAAGAATTTTTCTACTTCTATTCTTCTACTTGTTCGTATACCAGGATGACTTAGGTCATGCATCAAAAGCTACTCTACGAAATTTTATTTGTAAATACGGTCAAAATGTGTCGCCTTTCATTGTACAGAAAATAGGTTTGCTATTTGGCATAATTATTTTTAATTGTAAATTGTCATTTTGCAATAACTGAGATAGTGTCTCGTCTTCAGATTGGGCGTCGGCTAATTCTTCGAAATTTATAACCGTGGGACAATTACTGTTTCTACGCGCGATATGAAAGCTAACTGTCGAATACGTCTGAGGGGTCTCTTTTTTGAATTTCGTTTTTGAAGTGAAAACTTCTTTAGCGGCGTTGTGCACTTTTTTGTGATGTGTAAAAAATGTTAAACTCGCGTCAGGTCACGGGTCCTAATCGAAAATTCGTAAGATTCGTAATACGGAGTTTTGCTCCAGTAATACCAACCTTATCAATAAAGACTTAAGGTTTATTTTATAATGTAACTTTTAAATGATTACATTACTTATACATATCTATTCGAATTGCGACTTTATTACAGTGAAACACAGTTGAGTTTTTGAAGTGAAAACGTCTTTAGGCGCGTTGAGCACTTTTTGGGTGAACCATTTTTGGTTTGTAAAGAAGTGTTAATAACCAATTTAAACTTTAATCCTTGATCATAAACACTTCTTTATAAACCGAAAATAATATTCTAATAGCTCGATGATACAATTCACAAGTTACTTAGTTTTCACTTCTATCGGCAGTCCCCAAAGACTGCCCCGCATGTTATTATTTTATATGCGAACGTAAAAATGATCAATTGACGTCATTCTACGATATCTTTAAAGTACCGAATTGCTAAATAAATTGCTAACAGCTCTCTACTTTAAGCAGAGTAATTAGATTGAGCAATAGTTATTTTTTGAGAAAAATAACCTGAAGGTTTCCAAGTATCGTCGATATATTGTTGTTATATACCACCCACGTACGAATTTGATGCATCCGTCCACAGCGCGATAGGTATGTCGGGTCACGTTGTCGAGGTGGCGACAACGTGATAGCGTTTTGCAGACTCAGCTTGCATTGTTCGAACGCTTCGTCGGTGTCGGGTGTCCAAGCAATAACTGTCTTGTTTCTCTTTCTAGCATTATGTAAATATCCGTTTAAGACAGATTGATGTATTACGGCCATAGGTATATGCAATCTGTAAAAATTTATAATACCTAAAAACCTACATAACTGTTCCACACTTTTTGGTTTAGGAAAATCTTTAATGACCTTGACCTACGCATACGGGTCGAATACCATCTGTTGAAACTTCATAGCCTAAAAATTGATTTTTTTTCCTGACCAAAACAAAACTTAGATACATTTATAAACGTCCGAATTTATTAAATCGCTCAAAAACTTTTTCAAGATGTTGTTTACGTTGCAAAGTTAATGTGCTAATAATGATGACGTCATCCAAATTCGACAAAATGAAATCTAATCCTTCGAGTACAGTGTGGTTCATAAAACGTTGGTATGTTTGCGCTGCGTTTCGCAAATCAAAGGTCATTCTGGGAAACTCGAATAAACCGAATGGGGTAATAATCGCTGTTTTTTCTCCATGCTCTGGCCAAACAGGTTTAAAATGATAAGCTCTTATTAAATAAATCCGTGAAAATATTACTTTTTTATCTAACAAATAAGTAAAATCCTGTATTCTAGTTAACGAATATTGGTCCGGTATAGTATCCGCGTTTAAACGTCTAAAGTCTCCACAAGGACGTGTTTCCCCGTTATCTTCAACGCGTAGAGGACTAGACCAAAGGCTTCGATGTCTCGAAGCAGCTAGGAACCTGTAGGCGACAGCCTACAGGTTCCTAGCTGCTGCATAGTAGCGAACTCTGTCTTAACTTTATGATATTTATCGGACGGTAATCGCCTGGCGCGCGAATACACAGGAGGTCCGTTCGTTTCGTTCTAATGATACACATTATGTTTAGGAATTTCCTTAAAACAAACGGGCTGTTATATCGGGGTAATTTTGAATTATGTCCCAATACGTATGAGTTTTATCTACGCTAGAGATAGTCGTGTTAGGCTAGAGCCGAACAGGGTGAGCGGCTACCACGCAACATTTTTCTAATACTTACATTTTTAAACTCGTGATATCTTTCGAATGGAATGTCCGAATTGAATAATTCAAAAAGATATATAAAGGTATTGAAGCAGTGTTGAATATGAAGTAATTCATTTTGATAAGGATTAATATTAAGATACAAATAAAGAGTCTATTCTAGCGGCGGCATTTCAATTAAATTTTTAAAATAAAAAAAAAAAACACTTATTGTGGCATAACTATAATAGTTAGATATATACTGTCGCGATACTTTTTGTAAACAATGATGTGTTCTGCAAAGTCGTAGTACATTATTTTATTTTGTCATCAATAGTTTTCGCAGCGCACACGATGTAAAGAATATTTTAGGTAATTTTTTACACCTTGGGTTACATTATTGGAGTTTTAGTAAGGATCCTTAATTTTTTTGAAAATATAATATAGCCTATGTCGACCGGGGATAGTGTAGCTTCCCAACAGTGAAATAATTTTTTAAATCGGTTCAGTAGTTTCGAAGTCTATTCAATGCAAACAAACAAACAAACAATCAAATCTTTCTAAAATATTTCTTTCTTTCTTTCTTTCTTTCTTTCTTTCTAAATCTTTCCTCTTTATAATAGTATGGATAAATAACTATAATGGGACAATTTACCCAACTCTATCTAGTACCAAAATAAACAACACAGTCCTTATAGCACTGATACTGGATAATTAATATTATCTTCCAGCCAAACTTTTTTTGGGTTTTCAACTAATGACCATACAGGCGTATCAACTTGCAAAATCTCGTCATATCTTTTGATAATGGTTGATGATAACATGGACAAACTCGAAAACACTATAACATGATGCCCTCACAGGCTACCCTTTTAAATTCATTTTTCTTATGAAAATCAATTTGGGTGCTTCAAAACTGTCTTAATATTTATTAAATTATAATATTTATTGGTATGTAATGAACAGGAAAGAGTTAACAGTGAATTAATTTTTTTTATAAAATATAAATAAAATACCATTATTGCTCGATCGAATCAGATGTTTGTTTTACATTTCAATTGACCTTATTTAAGAAGTTATGAAGTCAAAACTTTTTACTAAAAATTTAATGTAGAAAGAAAAACCAAGGACTGACAAGCAGTTGCGAAGTCGTGGCGAGTGACCCCTCACTGTGGTCAATTCTAAGAACTCTCAACACGCACAGCGCGTGTGAAACTCCATGTCACTGGTTAAGGGTTAACAAACGGTATCGTTGCAGCGAAATCGTGCCGAGCTACGACAGCAGTACGTTCCCGCTGTCAAATTTCACGCAGCTCCAGCACGCAGCCGCGCCCGTCTACTCTGCGCCGTTGCACGTAAACGGGCTGTGCTGGCGTTTGAAGGTATACCCCGATGGGAACGGAGTCGTGCGAGGGAACTATCTCTCGGTGTTCCTCGAGCTTAGCGCCGGACTGCCCGAGACCTCGAAGTAAGCTATTTTATCCTTGGTACTCATGTATATTTTATTATTTATTTTATTTTACTAATATTTTACTTTATTTTAGAACCTACATCTCCCTAACTTCAATTTTTTTGAGAGGTGGAAATGCATGACGCACACCCTGCTGCTTGGGAATGAGCTGTGGGGTAGTGTGGGACTCCCCGTGCAATGCGCCCGTACGTCCCCTTCTCTAGGCTGGGGGACGCACGCCGCTGGTATACCCACTAAAACCACCCTGGTTTTCCTTCATACGCCTTAAGTGTCGAAGCTGCAGGACGCGATGGGTTATTCAAATCGTGGCCCTGATGGGCACCGGCCCGCTCTTCAAATCCGGGGGAGGGGGGGGGGGTGACGAGCCCTGGCATCTTCCTCACGCAGGTGTAAGCTGGCCACTCGGAACACCCGCGCGCGCTCCTCTCGGCCATGTGTTTGGGGACTGCGGCCCTTTTCCAAGGGGTCGCGCCCACGACCGCTCATTACGGCGGCCGGAGGTTTGTGCCAACCTCCGGCGGTGAGTGAACCTGCGTGTGCGGGAGGGAAGCTTAGCGCGCTCCCTCTCCTTCGCGGACATGATTGCCTCGCAGAAGGAAGTTATAGCGTCCCATCCAGCTTGCCCCCCGACCACCGCTAGGATGATGGCCGGGAGTGAGAGGTCAAGACCGATGGTGGCAACGAAGTCTCGGCGCTCCGATGCCCATGTGGGACACACTTCAAGGGTGTGGAGTGCCGTGTCCTCGTCGGCGGCGTCACAGTGGTGGCACTCTGCCGTTCGCTCCTTTTGAGTGATGTGATACAGGTACCGCCCGAAGCAGCCGTGCCCCGAAAGTGCTTGTGTCACGTAAAACGACAGAGTGCCGTGACGCCTGTCAAGCCAATCTTGCAGGGCAGGTTGCACCGCTGCAATGGTGCTTTGGCCAGCACTGGGTTGCGCAAGCCTCCTTCCAAACTGCCGTGATATTTTCCCGGAGCTCCACCCGCTTAACCTCGATATCACGAGGCGTGGGCCCTAACGTCAACCTACCCTTATCCCATTATGTGGTGTAGGCATAAAATACTCTTTCCTTCCAATCAGCACCTTCAGCCGTCATCTCACAATCATACCCTTTTTCGCCCTAACATCGCAATCTTTCTCTTTGTCTACCCCTCCTTCTACATTCACTCACATCTACATCTCCTTAATTTGTTTTATATTTATTTAATATTAAACTTTTTAATAATGTTACAATTCATTTATGTGACTCAGTTCAATTCTGTTTTAAGTTATAATAAATATTTTTTCACTTCAAAGAAAGTTAATTGAATATTATGGTCAACCATAGACTAACATGTACTGTGGGTAAGACAGTCTTAAACAGGTTTGGATTGGGTACTAGCATGAGTATAAAGCAATTAAACATGTTTTCAACTCTTGAGTGTGGTAATAAATTGTCTAAGTACTAAATAAAAATATTTAATAATTTTAAAATTATATTACTAGATAGATCCTCTCATTAATTGTTTTTCACTTTTCATAAGCACTTAATTATTAAAAAATTAATCAACAATATAGAAATTACACTTAAAATATTTAATCACAAATGTGTTGGTGTTTCCATAAAAAACAAATTTTCATACCACAGTATATAATGCTTGTTCACATGCTATTAATATATTTTAATGTCTGAATAATTTAGTGTTTCGTTATTGCAAGCATTGCTAAATTAAGGGTAGGCAAGAGGTAAGTAAAGGACGCCAGAGGGAGACGACTACCTTGGTTCATTCAATTTAGCTGTAGTGATGCTATTTCATGTCGTCTGCAAATCCATTATCTAAGCTTTGATTGTTTCACCTATTCTGTGACGTGGTAAAATTTATCTGCAATTCTATGCTGTTAATAATTTCAGCTTTTTGTTAAGCTCTTAAAGCTCTTTCTAAACTCTTTAGTTAAATTGAACTGAATTCCTATTTGACATCATCATCAGTAGCGATAAATTCTGGTTGCAACAAAAACTTCTATTTTGGTGCCCAGGGTCCGTTCAACTTTTCCTTCTCCATTTCGCATGATCTTCGGTATCTCTGATAGTACATTGGCACACATATCACCTTTATAACGTCAAGGCAGCACTTTTTGTGTCTTCTTCTTCAGCCGGGCTCCGGCGGATGTGGAACGGTTAGATATTTGTTCCCAGCGAAGACAGTTCTTGCAGTTTGTCTGTGATATTACGGATAAATGTGAACATTTTTGATGGTTTGTTTTGTATACAATGACACTAGAAAGAACGGAATACGACATTGCTACTATGCCCTTTTCTAATAATCTAAAAAAATACACTAAAAATTTCTACGCCACTGTATCCGTCGATAACAACTAGTAAGAACTAACACACGAATACATTAGCTGGTTTCCGAAAAATCTTCCGAATATCGCTGGTAGGTCCCGAACATGGACTTAACTTTTTATGTATCAACTTTTGCTTGCTCATCATTAACAGCCAAATGGTTTTCTCATTAGTGTCTAGGATATTCTTTATGTTTCTAGTAATTCGTGAGCCTGTGGTAGTTTTTAAGGTTCTCATACTCTCATTGCCTTGCATCTTCAAATATTCTATTCAGTGCCACAGATATTTCTGCTATGAACGTTTCAATATCAGGTTGATAGGTTGCCAGTATATCAGGTCTGGTATTTATGTAGTAAATACTACAATACTCCTTGTCTATATGTAATATTAAGGCCCAGTTCCCCAACATAGACGGCATCGTGTTAGCGGTGCCCCTGGCGTGACAAACATCCATAGGGGACAGTAGTAATCTGTGGGGAAGAGTATGCAAACCCTACATGATCCAGCTTGATAGCTCAAAGATCACTTGCTAAAAAGGGACAGGGGATTAGGCGCAGTGAATGAGCGTACAGGCTAACGTGAACGTGGACCGTTAGCCTGTACGCTCATTACCTGTATGCCCACAGCAATAAAATAAATATTATGCATCGAACCTTACAATGTTCTATTGATATATTGTTTCTTCTTTAACATTTTTAATATTACTAAAGGAATAATTACAGTCGACTCTTGATAATATGACACTCGTTAATTTGAATCTCTCAATAATTAGCATTTTCTCCGGTACCTTGAAAAATACTCGATAAATTGTATAAAATCAATGTGAATTGGTCCCCTGGTTATTTGAAGTTGAAGGAATAGTATCTTGCTCACTAACATGCGATAATTTGAAGTCCGGGCTTGTAGTGTGATATGAGTGAGTTCGCATTCGAGTCTTCTTTTAAACGTTAGCTGTTGTTAATATTTGATCTGTGCTATTAAAATGAAGCAAAGAAAGAACAAATGTTTGATTGAAGAATTAGCAAATTGTTGAATGTGGTTTTTAGATGAGGACGAGGAAGGAAAAGTCACATTGAGTGAGGCAAGGAAATGTCTTTTTACCCTACGCTTCTACGCCCTCGGAACCGACACAAATGACGATTTCTTCGCAGCTCTCACCACTATCGAAAATTTATTTAGACAATGATAGACTTAAGTCTCTCACCCAAAAAATACTTCTTATTCGAAATAAAAATTTCTGAATAATTGTATTTAATTGTTAATAGTAATAATATAGAAATAATAATTCACGAATTTTGATCAAAATCTTATTTACTTGAGCCCCCCCTCCCCTCGTGCCGAGCCTCGTGGTTATTTAAATTCCTGTTATTTTGTGCTCTAGGTAATTGAAAATTTTCTCTGGTCCCTTGAATTTCAAATTATCGAGAGTCGACTGTACATGTAATCTTATAATTCTATCAACATCTACTTAGTCTGCCCTGCTTACGTCACTCACCACGTTCTTTGCTGTCATCATACGCAGGCACCTAGGTCTATCATTCAGCATTGACTTGACCAAAATTTTAAATTATATCTAATCTCAATTCATGACCGCTTTCGATAAGTACTTACGGCCGAATACAATTTAGGTATTTTTATTATCCTTGTTTTATGGTTCCAATTTTATCAAAAAAAGTAAATACTTTTTTTTTGGTAAAATTTTAAATTGACTACACTTTATAATTATTTTTATATTCAGTAATTCATCACTTCTATTATATTTTTCTTTTACCGTTTTGATCTAAAGTTTACTAGTTATTGAAATAATTTCAATAATTATTATTATATATTTAAAATAGTATCTCATCATAAGAAGTTATTACGATAAAAAAATGTTCTTTTGTATATTTAAAAAAAAATTGTAAAAAAGTTTCTTATTGAAAAGTTTTGATATAAAGCTATGAAAATTTATTAATAAGTTCAATATTTATATTAAAGACTTCAATAAAGAAGTAGCTAGAAGACAAATTGATCTTAAAATAAATAAAGTAATTTTAACAAAGTAATAGGTATTAGTTAAATAATTTTAGTTAACTTAACAATTAAGTAACAATTGTAATAAACACATTTTCATTGAAGTTCCAAGATGAAGTCCGATTCAACACAGTCATATTTCTCAATATTCAGCGCTAATCCAATCAGCCATTTGTATTCGGCCGGTTGTTTCATATTTGTTGTTTATGTGACCAAAAGTCAGTCCCATTGAATGAACGTCATCTCCAGATATGAATACCGCGTCGAGATGATCCACCAAGTGTCCCGGGACTCGTCCAAGAACATCGTCCGCGAATTCGCCTCGGACTTTGAAGTGGGCGAATGTTGGGGATACAATAGATTCTTCCGATTGGATCTACTTGCCAGCGAGGGATATTTGAATCCCGACACCGATACTTTGATTTTGAGGTAATTTTTTTTTTGGACTTTAATAAAAAAAATTGTATTTTTAGATTTATACTTGAACAGTAAATTTAAATTATTTGTTCATAATGAATGAAAACTTTATTGTACAACCAAAAATATATAGATAAAAAAATATTGTACGGGTGAGTTGTCTGAAAATTATTGAGATACTATATATAATATAAGTATATTATATGTTTGGGCATAAATGGAGATAATAGTTTAGAAAAACAGACCGTCAGGATAGATGGACGGAATAAACAAGGGTTTTGTACTCACAGTTGTTTCACCACATTAGACATCACCAATTTTGAGTTCTATTTGTATCTTTATTTTTGCCCGCGGGACTTGATATGCACAGTTTTAATATTATTTAGGATATTTTTTGGTGGCAGACGCTCGCACCGCTGCACACGCTGTTGAGATTCTAGGTGTCGCGTTGATCGATAGGTTTTGACGTTTTGTCTTGCCGCGAAGATTCAAAGGTAGGAAAGTGGAAGGATTTAGGAATGACAAGCCTGTTCATTATATAAAAAAGTGAAGAAGTTTGAAAGTAGTGCCAATGAAATATTAAAAAGTAACAGACTAGCGTGGTATGGCCATATAATGTGAAGGGTGGATTTCCATGTAAGAAGGAAAATGTTATAAATGGGATATCCATCCAGGATACAAGTGGATAGATCAAAGAACAGATGGAAAGAAGATGGGGCGGTAAAAAGGGTGTCACAACCTGTTGAGATGACTGCTAACAGAGGATGTTGGAAGGAGAGACCGCATAAGACCGACTGCATAAGGGCAGTAGATAATAATATATTATTAGGAACCAGAAGTGAGGATTAATAAAAAAAATAAACAAATTGGAGGTAGACTAACCTCAGTTCTATATTTTTCTGATTACAATTAAAAACTAAATAATTCACATCGATTTTATAATTAGAAATATGATTACAGGTAATTCACTATGTACGTAACAGATCAACCGTAAAACAATAATGGAATAGATTAAGGACTAAACTAACAACAAAATATGGCTGACTTATACCGCACGACCTATCAAGGACACGTCCTTGCCTAAGAATCGAACCGACAATAACGAAATGAGAGGCGTCAGCCTGCTGTCGGTCACGACAGCTTCCGCACGCGATGACGACCGGACGAAAAAGAGGACTGGCACCTACTTGCGGCGCATTATATAGAAGCGGTCGGCCCGTCCCTCACTCGTTCCCACTTCACACTCTAGAAGTGATTCTCTTTGGTTGTTTTAAATATCAGCCAGTGATAATTTTGAATGTTGTCTTTGACAGTTGTAGCCAACTTCACACGGATGGTATTTGCTTAGGAGTACATCTGATAATATTGTATAAATTACTACATACTACATTTCTTTCTTCTCGTATTGTATAGATTCCAAGTTCGTCCTCCGACTTTCTACCAACGTTGTCGCGACCAACAGTGGTACATCAACCAACTTATCACCCTGCAGAACCAACATATTCTACAGATCAATGATCTCAAAGAGGTATTCATTAAATAGTTTTCTTTTAGCAGGTACCTGTAAGATTCGTCGATGTTATTCAATAGAATGAAAGTATTATTACTAATACTATTTATTACTAATTGACATCATCGTTCAAGTTGTTAACAACTGGAAATAAACCCAAATTCATTCAAAGCTTTAACTTTAGTGCCTAAGGTCGATTTTTGAGTACTGTCAAAGTATAAAATTGGGAGGCATCATTTAAGTCGTGGTACATCTATGTAACTATTTTTTCCTTTTGTCAGGATGAAAAGGAGTCGGCCTAATTTGGTTTATACAATATGTACTGCCATCTGGCGTAGTGAGCCAATATCAAGCTGGGTGCAGCAGCTATGAAGTGAGGCTTACTTATCTCCCGGATGTTAGGATTATGGACACGCAGTGGAAGCATATTCATTGTTTATGCCATAACCTGTTATTATGTGGATTCATGTATAAGTGTTTTAATGGGGTTGTCTATGTAACGTTTAAAGGTTTGTTCAACACCAAAGATGATACTTATTTTCTCTTTACAGAGGCAGGGTGGGAATACTGACTCTTGGGGCCGGGGGCGGCCTGTCGTAAAAGGCGATAAAAGAATCCTAGGTGGTAGGGCTCCAAGCTGTTCTGGATGGCGACCACCCCTGGTTTCGCTCTCTAAATATGACCCAGCCTTATGCCCTTAGCGTTGCAATCATCTATAGGTAACTTCATACTATTAAGTGGGATACTGTTCACCAGAAATAACAAAAAGAAATTAAAATAGTGGAAATCCTGGTGGGACTTCTCATACCAGCTACTAGGTATAATTTATGAATGCAATGGTGTCGCGTTTGGTAGTTGATAAAACATTCAGAGATGAATAATTCTAATTACAGCGTCTATCACTAGAGATGACTCGGAACTCGATAGCGGCGACTCGGGCCACGCCCACCAACTCGAACACCTCGAACGCTTTGCAGACCGTTGCTATAAAAAATGAGACAGACAACCCGTCTCAGAACAACCCCGTTGACGGAAACACCCTAAACGATTCCATCGTGTTCGCCAACCAATTCAAGTTCAGCTCTCCGCATCTCATGGGCGCCTCCAGGTTGAATACCGCGGGTAAGTTGACAGATGAACTACAGTACGAATGAAAATGTAATTTTGTTATGTGTTGTTCTAAATTTGCTCATCTTCATTTGATAATAACATGTGTCTGGCTAAGGCACGTATTGCTGCTGCGTGGGCCAAATGGAGTGAGGTGACTGGTGGCATTTGCGACCCCGAGATTCCGGTTACATTGGATGGACATGTCTATAACACCATTATTAGACCTGTACTGTTATACGGCTATAAAGTGTGGCCGATGCTAGAGCGGCACAAGAAGGAACTGGAGTGGAAGTGTTGGGTTGCAACTGGGGTTGAACGCCAATATGATGATATGTTTACTACATAATATATGTTAATTTCACATGTTATCATTTGGGAGGACGAGGATTAATTTTTTTTTTTTGTATATATTTTTGCGATCTGTTTCATTATTAACATTCAGCAACTAGTTAAGCATGTTTAGTGTCTTGGAGGGCGGTCTGTCCAGTGACATTTGCCCTTTATTGCAAGTGGTGAAGCTTATGAAGGTAGGTCTATCGTGCAAGTTATAAGTCATTAGGTGATTTTCTTTTCAGCCTTTTGAACGCTGTATCGGATTAAATAAATAGAATTTTATTGGACGGAAATAACTGTCTAGTTTAGGTAGAATAGATTATAACAATATTTACGATTTTCACTTGTACGCTCACCATCTTACTTTCTTAGTTAAGAACATAGTTATGTTACTGATAAATTACCAAACACAGCTTATTTATGTGCCATTTTATTAATCTATACATCTAATAATTTATCCGTGCAGGGGCGGAGAAAGAGTACTGACCTCTGCGGCCGGGGTCGGTCTGTTGTAAAAGGCGACAAAACAACTCACCCCAGCTACGTGGTAGAGCCCCAAGCCCGTCTGGATGGCAACTAACTTTGGTCTTAAGTATTCCGCCATAATAACTTTGTGTTGTGTTCCGGCATTAGTGACCCAAGTTCCTGTACCCTTATGGGGCAGCTGCGTGTTCGCGATGCCACTGGCGTTTCAAATACCCATAGGCGACGGTAACTGCTAAATCTAAGTGGCCAGTCAGCCTGTCTGCTGTCCCACAGCAGTAAAAAAAATCATGGTTGGAACATTATTTATTTTATTTAATTATATTTAGTGTATTTGTGTGCAAAATAAGCTTTTTTGTCCAGTGGAGTTACAACCATAAAATAATAATAAAATTTATGAGCAGTCTAAGATATTTGATCATAATAATAACAAGACTTAAAAGAAACTGTTTCTATTGTACATTTGATTGTTTTTTTTGACAGCCGACTTACTGAACACGGCGATGTTCGTAGAGGACTCGCGCAATAACGACGTGGGTCAGCAGAGTGGCGCGTTCGCATTCGGTGACTACGGCCAACTCGAACGTCGTTTGGCCAACCATGCGCGTCATTCGTCGCACAACCACGCCTTGGACGCCCAGTACAATTTACCATCCACTTCTAGGTGATTATTAAATTATCTTTTCATTGACGTGGGACAGCAACCGTCCCCATACGCTGTCGTTTGCATTGGGGAACTGGAACCTGGGTTACTTACACCGCAACAGCACGTGGTTATTATAGTGGCATGTTTAGAGTCTACGGGTAATTGCCAACCAGACCGGCCTGATGCCATATCACCAGCGTTTTATAGTCGCCTTTTACGACAGATTAGGCATCAGTATTCTTACTCTGCCCCCGCACGGAAGAAAGGCTTTGTTTGGGGTTATTCGTTATTTACGTCACATGTTCAGGGTATATAAGAAAGGGTAAAGTTTTTGTGTCAATTTAAGTAGGTATTATATTGGCTGTGTGGCTCCGGCCAGTGAAAAGAATAGGGTCACCCCAGGTCATTCCAAGGGAGTCGTAAAAGGACTACTCCTTTGTCAGCTTGTATGCGGCAAAGGAAGTGCACCTCTCGGCTTTTAAAAAGTCGGTAAGCGGACCCCGGGCACCGAAGCGAAAGTCTGAGTTGTAGCCGGGATTTGACGCTGATAGAAACTAGTGACTAACGATACTAAACTTTGTCAATTTTTTTTATTGCTGTAGGACAGCAGACAGGCTGACGGCCCACTTAGAATTCAGCAGTTACCGTCGCCTATGGGTGTTTGCAACGCCAGTGGCATCGCGAACACGCTGCTGTCCCATAAGGGTGTAGCAACTTGGATGCCAGAACACAAGACAAAGTTATTATGACAGTAAGGTGGTCGCCATCCAGGCGGGCTTGGGGTCCTACCACGTAGCTAGGGTGGGTTGTTTTGTCGCCTTTTACGACAGGCCGACCCCAGCTACAGAAGTCAGTATTCTTCCTTCACCCCTGCACGGAATACTTACTACAATTGTAACTAACCTACTAACATTCTATAGATTTATATTCGAAATAAATAATAATTTTTAACAAAGCATACCAAATGTATTTATTTATTTACTATCAGATCCTCAAATTCCCTACACGTATCCGGTGCGGACAATATGGCGTTGGTAAGCCTTCACACGCTGCTAAGCGCGAACAGCACTCCGACGCGCGCGCCGGTCAAGCTGGCGAACAAGCAGGCGCGAAGTGAGCAACACGTGCCGTCAAAGGAGAATGCTGTAACAAGTGAGCTATTTTCAATATTTATTCTTAAATTCTATCGTTACAACATTATTTTGTGGTGATATTTTAGAACTAACAAGTGGGTGTGGCTTAAGAAAAGTGTTGGCTTGAAGTCGTAAATATTGTGATCTTTTTTTTTAATGCTGTAGGACAGCAGACAGGCTGACGGCCCGCTTAGAATTTAGCAGTTACCGTCGCCTATGGATAAGGGTACAGGAACTTGGGTCACTAATGCCGGAACACAACACAAGGTAGGTGGTCGCCATCCAGACGGGCTTGAGGCCCTACCACGTAGCTAGGGTGGGTTGTTTTGTCGGCTTTTACGACAGGCTGACCCCGGCCGCAGAGTTTAGTATTCTTTCTCCGCCCCTGCACGGATAAATGTGTATGTCTTTACTATCGAGAATGCATGAAATCATGTGAATTGAAGAAAAAAATACACAAAATTTACCTCATAAGAATAATTCAACCGGGATTTAATGCAAAGTTAATTTAATGTAGAGGCTTATAGCTAATTTAATTCAGAATATTTGAATGGTTTTAATATTTGTAAACAGGCGTCGCTAGCAGCCCCGTGAGCGAAGTTAACGCTGCTACCAATGTGGTGCTATGCTCGTCGATATCATCCCCCGAGTTGGGCGCGGGAGTGAGCGGAGTGGGTGAGGGTCCAAGGAATGCTGGTGATGGTGACGGTGCAACTAGACAAGGGCAGCACGGTGACGGATCCCGCAGACCTCGCGGGCCCTCGGAGTCCAGCAGCGATACTACGGAGGTGAGTGTGTAGACTATGTTTACTACGGTTTCGAGTCTACCAAAGTTTGGTGACCAAAGTGTCTAGAGTGAAGGGTCTACCAAAGTGTATAGAGTGAAGGGTAGCTATAATTGTTCAATTGGCAGGGCATCTTTACGGGAACCTTGCCACTTGTGTGGTATTGCCATGACATAGGGAGGCTAACTGCTCGAAGTGTATCCAAAAATCCATTAGCAGTCAAAGATAATATCAAATAATAACCAAAACAATACATGTGAAGGTCTGAAGACCTAGAGAAGTTTTAATATTAAAAAACCACAAAGAAAGGGATGTCTCAGTAGATACATACACCTGCTATGTACGGACGAGTGGGTTATGTACTCTGTGAAGATTTTTCCTGTATCCCTATGGAACAGCAGCGTGTTCGCGGTGCCCCTAGCATCGCAAACTGCTTGCTATTAAGTGGGCCGTCAGCCTGTTTGTTGTTCCTCATCAATAAAAAAGAGTAGAAAATATTTGTATAATCTGCAAATTGTTTATTCACGTCTGAGTATAAGTGTCCATAAATTATGATTTTGAAAAAGCTCTACATACAGATACTCAACTCAGTAGTTGCATATGCACATTAAGTGAAATTCACTACAAATACTTATATGGGTATTTAAGTAATTACGTCACGTCGCTGATTTGTATACCTTAAATACATGTATATTTTGTCCTAGTGAGGTCGTTACTAGGATATTGTAGTAATGTGTGGGGAAGAGTATGCAAACCCTACATGATCCAGCTTGATAGCTCAAAGATCACTTGCTAAAAACTATGACATTTAGTCATTTTTGTTATCCGGCAAATATTCTATATGAAAAATGTAATATATTAAGTGTGCGACAACTATACATACTTCATATAATATTAAAACAACATAGACGGACTCCCTATGTAGCGATTACTTGTAATCTTAAACAGATAACTCCAACTTAACTCCATATATCATCAACCTAGATATCGTACAGTTCAAGATAGGCGTCAGCAATATAACTTGTTCTCACTTTATAACAAAATAAAAAAAAAATCATCCACTAACTATCAGACAAGCAAAATTGTAATTAAAGGAAAACACACCTACACGCACGCAAACACGCACACAAACACGTATAGGCTTTTTAATATTATTTCAATGTTAGTTTACTTTATTATAATTTTGTAAAATATTTGAACAATTGTGGGCAATGGCTTCTGCAACACAGACTTTGGTCTAGCTCAGAAGCCAGAGTAAATTTTTTATATGTATTACAAAATTGATTACTGTATATTTTGCAAATAAACTTTATTAATATTAATACTGATCTTTTAAATGTTTCATTAAGGTGATGTAGAAGTTTCCACGGTATTTACTTAGTTTTCTATCCTCTTGGTGAACTGGGAACCTATGCAAGGTTGTTGGTGGTGCTTTAGATATGCAAGCGAATGAGGATGTGCAAGCTTTGGCTGGTACAGCAATTTCAACTGACTGACGTTAAAGCATATTATTGTTACAACCTCCATAACGTAACGGTTTTTGCATAACGCAATGCTTGCGGAAGTTTATTTATAAAAGAAAAGTATATCAGTATATAAATAGTATATCAGTTGTACAGTATCCATAGCACAAGTGCTTTGCTGTTTATTTTGAGATTAGATGGCATTAGATCACAGTATACTTGATAATAAGAATTAATTACATGAAACATGGTAATGAAATAAAGATCTTACAAGAAGCATTAATAAATAGTTACCTATTCCGCCATCACATAATGGCATATAATTTTACAATTGGAAATACGTTATTGGCATACATTAATTATTTACAATTATATCAATATTACAGTTATTACAATCACTTAAATTTAAAATATAATTTACAATACAAAATACAATGTCCAGCTTAATGAAGAAGTCACCCAAAGTATAGAATCATTTATCTATTAACTAGTCTCTGAGCTTAATTTTAAATACATTAATATTTAAAACTTTAAAGTCATTTGGCAATTTATTATATATTTTACCACACATGAAGTGATAATGTTTATTTATCATCACCAATTTTGGTGCAAAGTTTAAGACTATCCTGTTTGGGTTTCTTGTATTTCTCGAATACTTATTTATTACAGGATCTAATCAGTGAACTGGAAGTTCTCATCGACGGAAATGCCCCATCTTATATTGATTTGAACTCAAATGAGGAGAACGATGTTGACGATGAAACTATGTCAGGTAAATATCCTATCTCAATGTATGTAACTACATATTATAATATTCCATCTTAAATACACTATGACTTTATATCATTGATATCGTTATAAGCTTCATTATCATTCAAGTGGTCATCCCCAGTTGCGTTGTTGAGTAAAATTTCTTCGCACAATTTCGAGTTAATTTCGGTTTATCAAGAATTCATAAAAAGCTGATTTTTATTGTTGTAAACAGCAAACAGACTGAATGCCCGCTTAGAATTTAGCAGTTACCGTCGCCTATGGTTGTTTGCAACGCCAGTGGCATCGCGAACACTGCTGTCCCATAAGGGTACAGGAACTTGGGTCACTAATGCCGGAACACAACACAAAATTATTATGGCGGCATACTTAAGACCAAAAGTGGTCGCCATCCAGACGGGCTTGGGGCTTTACCACGAAGCTAGGGTAGGTTGTTTTGTCGCCTTTTACGACAGGCTGACCCCGGCCGCAGAGGTCAGTATTCTTTCTCCGCTCCGTCACGGATAAAGCTGAAATAAATGTGGCAAAAGCTAGTTTTTAAATGAGCGGTATTACCGTCTGAGCCTTTCCAAAAGATTACACCAAACTGAACCTTTCGTACGCTTCCTGAAAGTGAATTCCCCTTTATAGGCCTCCGTAGGCAAGTATGCGGTAGCCCTATTGACCATTTCTGGTTCTTTGGTTAAATATGTAAAAATCGGTCATGTAAATAAAACCATTATTGTGACGGCATTAATTACTTTAAATAAAAATAATTCCCTTTATTAACTTTTAAAATGGAGGTAGTTAGAATTTGTAAAGTTAGTTTATTATTTATGTTTCGTGCTAACCAAACAGTTGAAGTAGGGCGAGATGATATCGTAAAATATGTTTTTATGCTGAAGACATTTATAAATCCCTATAGTGCTTCCGTCCTATTAGTATGTAGCTATTTAGGGTGTCTGTGACCTTTGCCAGTTTACCAGCACACCTAAGGCCTAAGGACACCAATTATTGTGTTAAACATCAAGAAAATAATCTCTATCTGAATTTAATTACATCTCCGTGTACTGGTATTTAAAATTATATTTTATGTTAATTACTGACACCATCCTATAAATAGGAGTATGCAATCTGTTTCTAAAGGAGCCGTAAAAGACGACACATATGAGATTACGCCTGGATCAGCTCCTAAATTTGTAAAGCTAATTGTATCATGTACCTAAATGATACATGCCTAATTATTATGCGATCACCATTTTAGTCATTACTCTTAATCCTGACCTTTCCATGACCCCTCTGTCCTCTCCCCAGACAACTCTTCCGGTAGTGTATGCTCCTGTGGTGGCGAGTCCCAATGTTCCGAGGAGGTCGTGCCCCGATACTATGCGTACAGACGCGCGAGGAGGCACCGTCCATATGCTCAACGAAGTTGCGCGCACGCACACCGTACTAGTCAATAGGGGGTAGTAGGAGGGGGTTATGGTAAATAAGGGATCTGACAGTATTCTCACAAGATAATAATAAATAGGATCTTTAAAAAATCAAAATTTAGGAGTACAGTACAGGGTTATTGGCTTCATATCTGATAAAATAAAATAAAATATTAAAATTATAACATACAATAATTTTAATAGTACACAAATGAGTAAAAATTAAAATTGTAAACTGCATTACAAATTTTAATAGTAGTTTTTGTAACTGCTTGCTTTAAAGCCATATTTTTAAATAACTTTTGTAATTACATTTATCATTTATAATTTTGTTATTTATTTAAATAAGATTTAATTGGCTTAATTATACCAGAATTTTCAGTTTTGTTTCATATGTTTTGTAATTTTGATTCCATCATTCAATGAAAAGTGTTATTAAAAATGTTTCATAGACAGTTAATTCTAAAATTGTGTAAATTGTAAGTAGAGAAACTTGTCTCAGATTACACGATTTAAATTAGAGTTGTATGTATTTCTTTTATGGGTCAAATGAATATTAGCTCATAGGATATGGTAAGACGTGTCTTAACTCTTGTTGGTATTAAATGACAGTTAAAAAAATACTTTTAGTTATATTTAGTAGTTTAGCGATACATTGTTTCCTTATGTAGGAAATAGATCTTTGTGCATTAAATTATTTGCATTACCCTCGGGACTTTTCCTTCCTTTGACCATAAAGGCGCAAGAAAATGTTGGAAAATATGTGGCTGGCTTTGTTTGTTTGCAGGATCGACTACCGTTGATCCTTCAACCTGGGACAGAGACACTGATCGATGAACTTCCTTTGTTGTTTGTGAAGCAAAAGCAGTGATCCATTAGCCTTTTTCCTATTTCACTTTTATTAGAAATTGACAGAAAGCTATTTATATAACGTTGTTCGGAAAGTAGTTTCGTTTTCGCTATAGAGGGCTCAATTGTTTCACATCCAACTTCACACTTGAGCTGCATGATCTTCATTAGTTTCAACAGCTGATATATCATGGCTTGCCTGTGAAAGACTGATTGTTCCACGCAGAATTTTTTGATTTGGTGCCCTTTCAAATGTGGAGGGTGATAAGCAGCGTTTTCGGCATATTTAACTTTTTTACTACCGAAAAGGTAGTAAACACAGTTGCTTGAACATCAAGAAATTTTTTTTGGCGATGTGTATGGAAAAGATATATTGATAGCACATCAGTGCCAAAATTGGTTTTCAATAATTCGATCTAGCAATTTTGATGTGGATGATGCTCCACCTTCTGGAAGGCCAGTTGAAGCTGATAAAGACACGATAAACGAATAAGTTGCTGCAAACCGGCGAATAACAAATCTCTGAGAGGTTGAATTTTTCGAATTCAACCGTCCATGGCCATTTGGAAGGCCCCGGTTTAATATCAAAGCTCGACATATGCCTCATATTCTCACGGAGAAAAATCGGTGTCATCGCGTTGACGTTTGTGATATCATTTTTAACCGACTCGAAGCACTTCGAAAACCAATCTTCTTTCTCCCAGATAAGGGCATCCCATATTATATGGGGTCGGCACAACATGTTCTCTCCTTCCACTCTCCTTAGTTAGCCGTCATCCCATTCACACCATTTTTGCCATATCATCTTTTACGCAATCCATCTACCTTTTTTTTTGGTTTACTCTTTGGTCTGTTTTTTTTGGTCCTTGGTGTCAAAAATCTCCAAAAATTGCGTTACGTAATACTTGAACGTATCCTAAGGGCGTGGTGTAAACCTACCGCAGAACTTGTCTGTAACGCCAGTAAGGGGCCGGACGTACATATGTACTTGTCTTGCACAAATAATATGCAAGTACTATGCTATAAGGATGCTAGGCACTCCTTTTGCTTTCATGGCCCACCACAAAACCTCTCTATGAACCCGGTCATATGCCTTTTCGAGGTCAACAAATGCCAGGTTCAATCAATATGCAGGTTTTTATGTGCACTTCTGTATTTCTCGCACAGTTGGCGAAGTATGAATATGACATCCGTTGCCCCCGTCTGGGCATGAAATCAAATTAGTTCTCACCTATTTCGGTCTCTTGTCGAAGTCGCCTTGCAATTATGTGGAATTTTGTACCTCCCGTCTATGGACGTTTCATACACACTAAAATATGTAACTTTATTTTTGTTAATAAAAACCTAATGCAAGGTTTTGTCATTTAAAAATTTTATTAACAAAATAATTATATGTACCTGAGGTGTATAAAACGAAAATAAAGCGAAATTATCTAAAACCAGACCGTTTAGATATCGACCCTTCAAGCGCGTCGGCATCTAAAGAATGTGAACATTGGAAGCGAACATTTGAAAATTTTCTTAATGTTTCGGAATCACTAGGCAAGTACGAGAGGTGTTCAATAAATAGTAATAATGCGATACATTCTCCTTGTAACGAAAAAAAAATAATGGCAGGCATAGTCCAGACATTAGATATAATAATAATAAAAAAAGCAATTAATTCTATTTTGTTTTTTAAAAATAGAAGTTATTAGTTTGCGTCGTGTCGGAACGTGTTCATAAAAATGGATAAATTTAAAATTCGCGCGGTAATAAAATATCTCTGCTTGAAAATTTGTACTACGGAGCTGGTAAATCAAGACTTTATAGCAACATTAGAGGTTCCCGCTCCTCCATATTCTACGGTTGCGCGTTGGTGTGCTGAGTTCAAGCGAGGAAGAACTTCCATTAACGACGACTCCCGCACGGGACACCCTACATCTGTAGTGACTTTGGCTATGTCACTAAGTACGTGGTAGCGTCTGGATGGCTACCACCTTTGGTCTTAAGTATGCCTTCTGTACCCTTATGGGACAGCAGCGTGTTCGCGATGCCACTGGCGTTGCAAACACACATAGGCCACGGTAACTACTAAATTTTAAGCGGACTGTCAGTCTGTCTGCTGTCCTACAGCAATAAAAAAAAAAGATTATGATGATGATGATGATCAAACTATAACTATGGCAGCTACAAGTCTTTCATCTTATGTTGAAGGTAAAACTGTGTCAGTCAATTGTATCAGTACAGATAGAAAATCATTACTTAAACATCTAACTCTGTTAATTGTCAAGAACTTATTGCTGATCTCATTATTGGGCATGATATTTTGCAAAAACATTCTTCTTTAGAATTTTCATTTGGAGGGTCTAAAGAATCCATGAAAATCTTCAATATAGCAACTGCATTTGTGCCTGCTGTCCCACTTTTTGCAAGTGTTAGCCCTGATTTTAAACCCATTTCTATAAAATCACACAGATACAGTGATGAAGATTATCAGTTTATACATTCAGAAATAAAGAACTTGCTTGATGCTGGTATTGTTGAAGAGAGCTCTTCCCCATGGTGAGCCTGGGTACTGATTGCAAAGAATACCAATCATAAATACGTCTAGTGATAGATTATTCTCAATAAATCAACAGATGTACTCTGTTAGATGCATACGCACTACCCAACATTGGAGAAATAGTTTCTAAGATAGCTAAATACTCTGTTTTTAGCACTATAGACCTAAAAAGTGCTCATCATCAAATATGATAATAAACAGTGATGACATAATATACATATACATTGTTTTATGTATATTAATATACATAAAACTGATAATTATCAGAAAAAAGAAATATACATCATTTGAAGTAGGGAGAAATTTGTATCAGTTTTGTAGAATACTCGTACAGTCGCCGTCAGATATATTGTAGCAGACAAGGTGACCAAATAAATACTTTAAACAATTTAAAATGTCAATAAGTTCCATACACTACAAGTTACCATTAATATCTGAACATTCATTACTAAAAAAGGTGATGCTATCTGTTTGGAGCGATTTCAAAGGAATCGTCTTTTTTGAACTTTTACCGGACAACACCACCATCAGTTTTGAAATGTACTGTCACCAGCTGGAAAAACTGAACGATTTACTAAAACAGAAAAGGCCAGAATTGATCAACAGAAAAAGGTGTAGCGTTCCACTAAGATAATGCGAGACCTCATACAAGTTTGGTAACTCGTCAAAACCTCCGTAGTCGGTTGCGGTTGTTGTCAAATGTAATACCAACGAAGGCAATTTCACGGTGGTTTTCTTTTTTAATGTTCATAATTATGATTTATTAGGCGAGAATGATATAGAGGGCGCGTGTGGAGGCGTGGGCAGTGAAGTGAATGACGACGAAACGGATATTATGGGCCAGCTGCTTTCCGCCGTGAAAGCGCGGGTTCGGGAGATGACGCCCGCAGGCACAGACGGCAGCGCGCCCTCGCCCCCGGGCCCCCCTCAGCCACACGCACTCGATAACGACCCCCAGTTCTCGACGGCCGCGCACACCGACATGCTGCTGATGAACCTCATGCGCATTAACGGACTCACACCGATACACTCCAGGCCTGGTAAGTACTCCTACATGGTACTCCTTCATTATTGTGTGCGAACGAAGATGATATGTGTCAGCCAGGTAGCCATATTTGTCAATGACTTCAGTTATAATGTAACGACTAATGCAATTCGGTACGATTGCGGAGGTCACGGGTTCGATTCTCGTCTGATCATCATCATCATCATCATCTCAGCGATGAATCCCGGTTGCAGCCCAAACTCTCGCTTCAGCGCCCGGGGTCCGCTTTCCGACTTTTTCTTCTCCACTTCGCACGGTCTTCAGCATCCCTGGTAGTGAGACCATTGGCACGCATATCACCCTTTACGACGTCAAGCCAGCACTTTTTGGGTCTACCCCTCCTGCCGGGGCCCGGCGGGGGCGGTATGGCCAAACATTTATTTGCTTACGAGCAATCCGGTTGCCGTAAAACGTGGCCGTACCAACGGAGCCGACACTCCTGCAATTTATCCGCAATGTCACGGACACGAAGATTGCCATGAATGCGGGAGTTCCTAACGCGGTCCTTCCGCGTCACTCCACACATCTACCGCAGCATATTCATCTCCGTGACACGTAGTTCTTGTTTGTGTGGCTCTAACACCGGCCATGCTTCACAGCCCTATAAAAAGGACAGGCCTAATAATGGTCTTATAGACCTGTCCCTTCAACTTTACCGGCATCTTGGGGTCACAAATGACACCAGTTACCTCACGCCATTTGGCCTACGCGGCAGCAATGCGTGCTTTGACGTCGCAATTGATGGCAACAGACGCATGAAACACAGATCCCAGGTATTTCACTTGGTCCGTGCGCTCGACCGTGTCGCCGCCTATGCGTACGGGTGTGGGATCTGTGGAGTTACAGGCCAAATACTCGGTCTTCGCCACATTGAGCTTCAGACCACCGTTCTCAAGCGACTCCTTCCACGCCTTCACGCGTCGCACCAGCCTGCCCCTGTCCGAATCTGCCAGCGCGATATAATCAGCATACATGAGCAGCCATTTGTGCTCCACTATGCTACTATTTTGGAAATAGATAGCGTTGTGTGAATTGGCCCAGTAAATTGATTTTAACATATCTATTAATTTTACTATTGTTATATTAATTTTTCATATCTTCCATATGCTAGGAACATCCCGACAGAACTGGTCTCCTGCCACGAACGTGTCTATGGACACTGCGACCTCCCTGCGGCGCAACGGCAGTCGTGGGCCCCGGCGTGGTCCCCCACCACCGGCTGCCGCCTATGCGGCTCCCTCTCAGCGCCCTCGTGTAGTGCCTCGCGCTCCTCCCCTCTCCCCAGGACAACTACGCCGACGCTGGGACAACATGGGATATCCTACTACCAGTAAGTGTTGCTATTATAATAAGAAAAACTCTTTGTTTAGTTTTTAAATGCGGAACAGGATACAGGCTGACGGCCCAGTTAATAGTCAGAAGTTACATTCGCCTATGCATGTTTACGACGCCACCTCTAACACGCTGGTGCCCGCATAGGCGAACAGGACGGGGTTGGAGTCTTACCACGTAGTTAGGGTTGTTTTGTCGCCTTTTACGACAGGCTGTGCCCGCAGGAGTCAGTATTTTTTCTCCTGCGCGAAGAAAAAAATTCACGTTTCACTTTTTTCATATTGATTAGATTTTACAACACTCCATTCTGGTGTTGATGTCCAGCCCTTCAATACTTCAACATGAAATAAACCCTCTATTAAAAAATATTATAAATCATATTTTAGATAAATATCAATATTTCTGTATTTAATGTAGTAGTAAATATATATTTAGTAGCCGAAAATACCTATTAGAAAATTTTATACCACTTCGAGGGTTGACTAAATTGACTCTTTTTGTTTAGACTATGCTGGAACATTGGGCCTGACGCCTCCCCAGAGTCCGGAGCGCAATGCCCGCAATCTGTGGCGCCCCCTGGCCACCGACGCTGAAGTGGTCGAACTAGATCTGGATTACAACGTAAATATGTTTACTAATAACCCCTCCCGCCACTTATCCATTCACTCACTAATCGGGCTTGAAAATCATCTATATCCCTTAACTGGTGACATAACAAATTTCATTACTATGAAACTCAACTTGCATATTTCAAAACTGTCTTAATATTTAAGTATTGATTTGATAAGTAATGAACAGAAAAAGTAAAAAACGAATGAATAAAATAAAATAAAAATACCACATTTCTTGGATTGAATTAAATCCTTATTTTACCTTTCAGTCGACGTTATGTAAGGAGAATTATAAAGTATTATTTTCACTAAAAATTTGATTTAGAATAAAGGAAAGAAAATGAGGAAAAGATGCTGACAATTATATCCGAAGTCGTGGCGATTAAGGGGGCGTGGCTAATTCGAAGAACTCTCGACACGCACAAAGCGTGTGAAACTCCATGTCACTGGTTAAGGTATATAGTAAATATATACTTATCATCTTCCATACTTACCATCGGAACTCTTTGTATACATGTTTCAGTACTAATATATATACAAAGCGCATTTTTAATGCAAATGTAAAAGGCGACAAAATAACTCACCCTAGCTACGTGGTAGGGCCCAAGCCCGTCTGGATGGCGACCACCTTTGGTCTTAAGTATGCCGCCATAATAACCTTGTGTTGTGTTCCGGCATTAGTGATCCAGGTTCCTGTACTCCTATGGGACAGCAGCGTGTTCACGGTACCCCTAAGTTATTCATATGGAGTAATTTTGATTAAAAGAAATTGATAAATCATTTTCATTTGAACAGGACGCGTTATTCGACATGTTGCTCAGCAGCTTGTCGATAAGCGGTACCACGTTGGCTGGTGCGGGGGCTCCGGAGGCCCGTCCCTCGACACCACCCGTGCACCCGTGGTGCCCTCCGTCGGCACCCGTGCCCAACAACGCTCCTCAGCCGCCTAGGCGTGAGGGGGGCGCCGACGACTGACTCCATGACCGCCGCTCCTCTCCATGACATCGCCAGTATACCAGGTATAGGCGAGAGTATTATCACTGATAACTCTCTCTCTAATAAATCTCTCGCCTCCTTAATGCAATAAACAAATATATGTTTAGCCTTGGTCTCACTGTGTGGGCCTACGTGTGGATCAGCTGTCTGCCTCGCTAGTTATTACGGTGTCGACGGCTCTTAATTTCAAAGGAAACAAATATTCGCAGGTATATACATATACAGTATGTACCGTTTGTTTTTGTCACTTAGTTTAGGGAATTAGTGACCCAAGTTTCTGTACCCTTATGGGACAGCAGCCACTGATGTTGCAAACACCCTTAGATGACGGTAACTGTTGAATCCTAAGCGGGCCGTCAGCCTGTCTGCTGCTGTCGTCCTACAGCAATAAAAAAAGATCTCTTATTAACGATATTACAAACCATTTTAATCCTTTAAATTCAGTTTTCATTCTGTATACAAATAAAACAATATTTACATAAAATATTTGTTTATAGATATATACTCAAGTATTATTATTTATTTATTTATTGGCCATGTGTGGTTTCGGCAATATCTCCAACACTTACGCAGCGGTAGAAAACGATAATGAATTCGTTATTTCTTTTTTAAAGGCGACGAAGTTATTTTATTTCCCACGAGCACTATTTCACTATTTCACTCTCCGTTGATACTTAAAAATATGTGGATTTATCAGAAAATATTTGCAACATGAATAATTTGTAAATTAGTTTGAAAATTTTAAATCTGTTCATTTTAATCGTAGATATTTGGATGCGCGTAGATAGAGTAGGCTCTTACACGAATCTCAGGGAAAGGGCGACTACATTAAAAAGTAAAGTTGATTAGATAAAATGATAAAATTATGCGCGTGAGCATTAGTTTTAAAAAGATCTCTAATTATTTTTAGCGACTGATGTTTCTATAAAATCTACGTACATAAGATTGAACATTGTATTAATGGAAACTTTGTACATAGGTAATGTAAAAAAAACTTATTATTATTAGATGGAAAAAGATGGAAATGGATAGTAAGTAATAGGTAGTTTGTAGGTGCAGGACAGAGGCTGTTCGCAGGTCTTCTTGGTAGTAGTGTTCACAATAAAACTCAGTTCCAGGATTACATGTTTTATTCGGGAAAAATGTGTTTATTATATTTACGAAAATTGTATCTTAGTAGCCGCTACCAAAAACAGATAAATGAATGTAAATGAGATAATAGATGTGTGAGCGAGACAGACGATGTTCTATTGCGCGACGCGTGCCGTTTTAGAAAAGCGCGGTGCTGCTACAGGAGCATTTAACTAGCAAAAATATTATTGAGCAAATGCCATATATTTAACGAATTTAAAAGTACCGTATTGTCTGTCTGCCATCAAATTCAACACATTTGTATGGAAATGGGGTAGTTACGTAATATTTTTGTAAGATCTACATATTATGCGCAGATATTTCCATTATTACAGTGCTAGATTAATTTGAAAATTGTTTCGTATTTGCATTTATTTCGTTGTATCTCGAACCAATATGAATTTATGTTTGATATTCATCTTTTTATTAATATAAGTTAATCTTGATGTATGGTAATGATTATAATAATTGATTTAATAGATTTTGCGTGAGAATTACATCTTAATTTTTCATATTATAATTTTTATATTTAAAGTGATATGAAGGGAATGAGACTTAAGAAAATAAAACAGATCCCGTCTATTTTTTCTTGTTCTGTCACTTGTTATTTTTGAAGATTTGAGTTTTTATTAACCCTTTCCTTACCCAAGTCCGTTCCACCGAGACGCTACTAAAGTGCGCCGTGAAATGTGCACACTGTATAACGAAATTTGTGTTGAAGTCGTGATACTGTGTAAATTCGGCGCTGATTCACACGGATCATCCAGTGGATGCTGGATTTATCCGGCACTGGTGCACACGGGGCGTCCAGTGGAAGGCGGGTAAATCCGGCACTGGTGTACACGAGGCGTCCAGTGGAAGCCGGGTAAATCCGGCACTGATGTACACGAGGCGTCCAGTGGAAGCCGGATATATCCGGCACTCAACTGTTGTACACGAGGCGTCCAGTGGAAGCCGGGTAAATCCGGCACTGGTGTACACGAGGTGTCCAGGGGAAGCCGAATATATCCGGCACTGGTGTACACGAGGCGTCTAGTGGAAGCCGGATATATCCGGCACTCAACTGTTGTACACGAGGCGTCCAGTGGTAGCCGGATATATCCGGCACTGGTATACACGGTGTGTCCAGTGGAAGCCGGATATATCCGGCACTGGTTCACACGGGGCGTCCAGTGAAAGCCGGGTAAATCCGGCACTGGTGTACACGAGGCGTCCAGTGGAAGCCGGATATATCCGGCACTGGTTTACACGGGGCGTCCAGTGGAAGCCGGGTAAATCCGGCGCTGGTAATGAAAGGGTTAATCACAAATACTCACTCATAATTTGCTTAATAATAACAAACTTCGATAAAATAAAATTGTCAAAAAATATATTCAAAAATGTATAATCGTTATAACGAAATTAGTTTTAGATGTTTTAAGTAGTCTGTTTCAAAAGTAGGGTTTGATGTAGAATTGATGGATGTATCAATATTGCTTCTCGACTTTGAAATGATGAGTGATGTTGTCATTTGTCAAAACGCATATTTAGTTAACTTTTCTGTTCCAACACACACGCAGTGATGTTATCTGATTATGAAATTATTTGAAACCGGCATTTATTGTTCCTACGGCCGCCTCACTGATTCGCTAAAGAATAAAGCTTTTAGCAATAAGTAACCTTATTGTTAAAAGCATTATAATATTTTTAGCATAATTTGTATTTTTTCTTCGATTGAAAGAGTGGAAAGATATTTCTCACGTTTTAAATCGTTGATTGTGTGTTGGAGCAGACTTAATACTGCTAAGGACTTTGAGTACACCCTCACAAACGACCGAAAGTATTAAAATTAAGCTTAATAAGGTACAATGAACGCTTAAATAACGCGTTGGAATAGCACATGACTGTTACTAATCGTTGCATAACAAACATTTTGCCAAGTTCTTGTGTGAAAATGATATGTTGAATTAATTTTTTAAATGCAGACAGATTTAATTATAGTGTTATATAACATGTTTTTTTCTTCTTCTTCAGAAAAGTTGACGTAAAAACCTGTTCACCTAAAACATATTTACAATTCATAGATAACTTATAGGTAATATAGATGTTACAAGTGTTTCGATTTCTCATCGCAATTAGTCAGTCAATAAATTTTTAGCTCGATTAAGACCTCATATTATTGTCCGGTATCTATAATACGACTTAACTAATTTAAATGAATTTTATAAAATATAATGAACACTGGCAACTCCTTTTTTTTTCTTTCACAGTACACCCGTACTCGTCGGTCTTTTGTATCAAAGTTCTAATGCAGGTACTTCATGAATTTAACATAAAATTTTGTTACGTCATTCGTGTTTAAATTGATATTATCGAAAGAGTTCAAATTTGTGTGATTTGGTATTTATTATGACAGTAGTGTACTGATTAATATTAAGGCTTTGTGTGCTTTATTCATAAGATTGTTTTATTTTTCACTATAATGAATAGTTTTAGTTATATTTTTATTCAAAATGGGTTTCGTTAGGTATACAATTTATTTATAAGATGATTTACGAAAATTGAATGCGTAAGATTGTGAATCAAAGAAGCACGAGGAAACTTGTTGTTTAAAACTATTGGACAGAGTATTTCTTGTGGTCAAGGTTTGTGTGTGTGAAGGTGAGTTGTTAAGGTGAATTTTAGTCGCAGTGATTGGGTGTGGTGCAATTTGACCAAAATATATATTTGTCACATAATTGTAGGTAGGCGTGGATAAATAAGAAGTCTAAGTGAAAATCATTATTTATTCACCCGCAAATTCATTCAATTTTGGTAAAACTTCTTCAGTGAGGTAGTTTACTTTAATCAATGTGAACTGATTGTTTGATTTTTTTTACCCTATATAAGTCTTTATTTTAAAATGTATTAAATAATTTTAGACCTTTTTACACAAAAAAAAAATTTATATGGTAACTTGTGATTAATTGTAAAACGGTATTAGTATGTGAGGATCAATATTTTTATATAAATTTGGTTGCGTAACGGCTAACGTCGGAACGCCTGCATTGTTCACAGTTTCACGATTTCCATCTTCGAGTCTGGGTGTTTATGGATAATATATTATTTACCAAAGAAAAGCATATCGTCGGCTTAGTTATCAAAATGCATAACTCCACAAAATATCGAAATAAGACTTTTATATAACTATTATAGATAGCTAGTGGAGTACTTTGAAGCCTTATATTTTGGATTACTTCGTATGTTCTACAAAAATATGGCTAATTTGTTATGAGTAAAACAATTCCCGTGCATACGCATTCTGATAATTAAGCCGACGATATACAAGCAGTTTAGTATCCAAAACACAAGCACACTGCTGTTTACTTACAGACTAGATGGCGTTGTGTGAATTCGGTGGCAGTATTAAATCTGCCAAGGACCTTACAACAGTCCAATAAATATAAGCAGCTTGGCTTCATAGAGCAGCCTCTCCTATGTGACGTTTGTCTGTGCTTCCACGTTTTTTTGTGGTATATGGAACATGCTTATTTTTTGCCGGTTTATAACAAAAGGATATAACGGTTACGCTACTCTTCTATCTATTAGTCTCGGGGATAAGCTCTGCAGAGTATTTACAGCTTTGGAATGTTCTGTAAGGAACATTACACATCTGTCAACTATAAATAAATTGATAGCGTTCAAGATATGAAGGAGTGCTGTTTAAATATATCTAAATAATTTTGTTGGAAGATTTGAAATCATTACAGATGGTTATTATTGTTTACGGCGATTTTTGTCGTTTCGACTCCTCCGCGAAATGTTTTTTAAGCAAAGCACATGTTAAAAAGTTAAACCATTGAACAAATTTCAATTGTGTATTATATTTAGCTATTGAATGAGACGGTTTCACAATCGTGCCAGTTTGGAATTGCGTCTTCATGGATAATCCTTGTACTTGGTCCAAACATATTATATAGTATTTTATGTACAAAGGTCTAAAGTATATTTAAAGTTCGTAAAATTTTAGTTACTACAACCATATGTGTAAGATAATGTTATAATAGTGTTAAATATAGGAATATTTTGGCGCTTTAATAATTTGTATTATTTAATCGATTCCCGTTTAAATCCAAGTAAAAACCCTCAACTTATTTTGCAAATTTCAATTGCATATATTTGGTATTTCGATAAAATCTACATCGGAATGCTTTATAACTTCTTGATATCAATAAACAGTCGGTATGATCCCGATTTGGGAATAATAGAAAATAGGAATAAAGGCAGGTCAAATTTGTCTTAAAAGGGGGGGGGGGGGGTCTTTATAATTTTTATTTTTTCTTTGCTAGAAAAAAAGAAAGGTTGGTTTCCTATTAAAGGTTTGTTTACCTTCAAGATTATCACGATTTATCTCTTCTTTCTTTCCTACAATTCTTTAAAATGTTTTTACTGCCACATAAAAAAATCTATATAAGTAATGATGATGAGGTAAAGAAAACAACAGTATTAAATTGATTCAATATTTTATTTCCATTGCTCCAAAATATACACAATGACAAATATTGTAAATGTGGATTGATCCATATTTGCAAAATGTCGTTAAAAGTGTTTATTTAAATTTCAAAGCTGAATGAATACACGAAGAACATGAGGAGAATACACAATGCATAATCCCCGGCGGGCGAGCCGCTCGCGGGGACACGTCTTTTATCTATAAAAGTGACATTACCGCCATCTATCGACTAAGTTACAACACGATGTAGTAAAATTATTTAAATTCACTGTTCCTACACATTACATTGTTATATTTACAAATAAAACTTTAAAAGGAACGCTTTGCAAACATTCAACAAACTTGAGATCGTCTTAACGTAAAGATGGTATAAAATTTTCAAAAGGTTAAAGAAAATCTAAAACGTCTTCATTGCCGACGAAAGTACATATTTACAATAATATTACAATTTAAAAAAGAAAATTGTGCCAATCACGTTTTACAGTTTCGACAAATAAATAACAATTGAATTTAGCCTAAAATACTTCTTTGATAAAACAAAACAATAAAAAATAATTGCATTTAACAAAGCTACAATAACAAATTTAATATAAATTAAAATTAATGTACAATTTATACAAAGCTAAAGGGGATCACTTTCATTATTATCACTGAAATATATGCTATTAAAATGTCAGTAAGTCGCCTAAACGGGCACCGCCGTAGCCATGCCGTCACGGTTAGATAATCGCATTATTTACACGTTCAGATATTACTGAAATCATTTTATTCTACACACATTCCGACAATATATTCGATATTTTATCTTTAAATAATATTTAATATCGATATCATTTCCAGCAAAGTGATGTAAGGTAACTACAATTCATAGAAATAAGTACCTATATATGTTAAATACAATCGAGAATTGTGCATATCATTTGAAATGCTACTCTATTGCAAAGGCAAGTAAGTGATAATTGCATTATTATATTTTAATAATTCGATTTCAATCGCTACCAAATTCAAAACTAAACTTACTTTACTTACAATCTAAGTGGTGTTTTAATAGTGTGGTCGTATTTTGTAGGACCTGAACAAGTCAGACCGAACGCACCATTTACAATAACATCTCTAGTAGCACTAAATTATATTATGCTTGTTGCATTTTTAATAGTTTCAAAGCCACATCGGGAGACGCCTCGCCCGATATCGGGCGTGCGCTACGTGCATCGCAAGCGCATGCGCATGTGCGCACAAATCTCCTCGACATGGTCAGTGTGTTTCCATTAATCCTTGCATTCCGATCACCGGTTCGTTCCTTCGCTCAAATACGCTCCGCGCATGCACCAGTTTTCAATATAATTTCAGTTCCATATATCATTCTTTGGCATTGTTTAGTGAGCTATGTTCTTCAAGACTTCCACTAATTTTCATTATAACCGATTATCTATTTCCACGCATTTTTAATTTTATTGCACTGATCAATTTTAACTTTTTTCAATTCTATAAATACTATATTAACCTATATACGTTTTATATAGTCAATGTGGATAATATAACATTTCGTAGGTTCTTCCTCTCAACACAGTACGGCGTAATTCTTGAGTATTTTTAATAATAATAATATAATATATAGATATATTTGTGACCTAATCTATTCAGTCAATTGAAACGAATCAAATTAATAGCCTCTCTCGACACGAAAGCTCCGCGCTATTACCATTGATGCGGGACTAAACCAATAGACATTCGATTTTCGTTTGAATATTTTAGAAAACACCATATCGTTGCGTTTCGTGCAGAGTATTTTAAAATATCGGCTCAGCACGCTACATTTAAAACAAACAGCACCATTCAAGCAGACAACGGGTTCAGGATTTAAAGTTTCCAAAATTAAAGTTTCATTCCGCCCGGATCAGCGTGGGTTGCCAGGCTCTACAGATCAGTTTCCTAATTATTGGGACTGGAACCATTTTCGTCTACGTTTTTATCGGCGCTCAAAGGGAATGCGAGGGAGATGGGGGTCAGACATGTGACTCCAGGGGTGGGCGTGGAGGGGGCACCAGTGGCGTGGGCCACACCGCGACCGCTGTTAGGTCGGGCGAGGACGTGCGTGTGTGGCGAGCGCTCCAGCCGTCCTTGTCGAAGTCCTTGGTACCGCCCACGGTGTGTCGCCGCTTGATGCCCCTCTCGGGCATGCCGTTCTTGCGTTTGAGTTTGGTAGAGCGGCAGGCACCGCCCTCGCGCCGCCGCACGACGTTCCACTCGCCCTTCTCCAGCTTGGTGAGGCGCTCGCCCTTGTTGAGCGATTCTGAACGCTGAAGCCGCTCGACGCGGCAGTTGAGAGACTCGGAGCGTAGCACACGCGCACCCCCGCGCTCACCCTCTCTCTTGAGAGAGTCGGCGCGCTTCAGCTTAGTATTTTCCGCATCGCCGCCGTTACAGGCGGCGTAGAGGCTGCGCTCGACGGTCTTGTCGTTGTCGGGCATGGGCTCGCCGGTTGAGGAGTTTTGCGAGCGCGTGTCGACGTCCTTCTCGTCGGTGGCCTCGTCGGGGCTAGCCTTTTTTGGAATAACACAATTCTCTTTCTCAGAGTCATCAGTGTCGTCTCGCGAAGGCCTATGCCTCGGCCAGTTGCGTCCCTCCGCCTCGTCATTGCTGCTCGACGAGGAGTGCCTATGGTCGCGCGCTAGCCACGCCGCCTTCAGTTCGTGAGCCCTGAGCGCGGGCGATACTCGCTCACTCCCTTCGGCTCTTCCTCCCCTTTGGCTGCGCAGACTCCCCTCTGATGGGGAGCTAGCGCTCGACTCACCGCCGCCCTGCTCCCCCTGGTCGTCCTGTCCCTCGTCCGCGTACGGGATGCTGCCGTCGTCCAGCGGCGACGAGTTGTTCAGAGTCCTTAACTTTTGATCGAACGTGCTTGTTAGAGATGACACCAAGTCTCCGGCTCCTAAAACAAAGGTGAAGTCCATTTTTACAAACCTTAGATACAAGATTCCATATTTTACTATATTCAACACCATTAATCTCGGTTTCTCTTTGAACTGGGATGATAATTATATCAATTTCTTTTTACTATCAGTAGAAACGGCATATTTTTCGTATAGTAAAATATGAAAACTTCTTTGAAATTGCTGGACTTACTTTGGAATATTAAACACTTAAGCTTGTTAAAGTAAAGAATCGTTAGGTGATAAATGATATTGGTATTATAAATGATGATGACTTCGCATGACTGGAGTATTGCGTGAGCATTGCGAAGCCGAGCTCTGCAGCCGCCGACGTAAGCGTTAGTTAATTATTGCGACAAGTATTCTCCAAATGATTTGATTATTTATGTTCATAGATACATGTAAACTCTACCACACACAGAGTTTTATATAGATAACACACGTGGGCGAATGATTTTGTCTTTTGTTATGATTGGTAGCCGACCGCGTTTAAAATTTTACACACACTTGCAACACGCACGCTCACATTCCTATACCTTTTAATGTGGACAAAAGAAAGGGATTGCCGTGTCTACTCTCTGACGTCAGTACTGGACACCTATTGGGGCAAATAGTAGACACCTTTTATTTATAATATTATTTTATATTATGATTAATTTCAATATAAGCATACAGTTACATTTCCGTATGAAACGTTTGTGGTCCTTCGAGCCGGATGTAATACAATAATTGAATATATTAAAGCAAACGTTAAATTTAACTAGTGTATAGTTAAAAAAAACATAGCATTATTGGCGTCGCTTTACGACATTCATACGGATTCTTCCCAAGATTTTAGTAATTCACATTGTAGTGACAAAGTAACATAGAAGCGAGGCAGCCTATGACGATATACTTTATATTTTGAATTTCAAATAAAAGTTTAATAGACGCTCGTACCATCAATTGAGAAGTTGGTGAGCGCGTGTGTGTGCCGCGAGAGCTCCTGGCGACCGCGGCCCAGCGCCGACATTGTTTCCATCTCAATTCTGCAAAGTATAAAATAACATTTTTAGGTAAAGATCTATTTTTATAACACATATGCCTAATTCAGTCACTATAAGCATTTGAGAAAGATGATTGGGTAAGTGGGTTCCTTTTCTTGGGTGTTGTAACCCAATAAATCATTTAACTCAATAGTTTAAGAAAACAAAATATGGGATTGGAATATATATGTTTGAGGTAAGCTATTTTAAATTATTTAATAAAATAATTTTTAAAACAATATGTTCATCGTTTAATAGGTCTTATGTAAAGATAAATAAAAACTTAAAAATCTAAGCTAGTAACAGAATTAATAGCTCGGTAAGAATTTAATAATAATCTTACTTGTTGACTCCGTCGTGTTGCCTGGTGAAGCTGTGTGGTAGACCGTCATATTCGGCCAGCGAAGTGGTGAGGTGTGGCGGGGGTGAGGTGAGGGGCGAATTTGGCGGGGAGCCTCCCGGGGAGCTCTCTGAGCGACCCTTCTCCGGCTCAGACCACTTTTTGTCCGTGGTCTTTGAGCGCGGCTTGCGCTGGATCTTGCGGTTGGCGGCCGATATTATTGAGGAGACTATGTCGCGGGTCGACACGTCCTTGCCTGGTGTAAAATATAAATACTTATTACATTTTGGTATTCAGTAATTAAACAATAATTACAATTGTGCACAACTAACTATATACGGAAGAAATTTTAAGTAGCAATTTATATAAATAATTGATTCTAGCCGACTGACTGACGACTGGCTTTATACCTTTATGTAGTAAAATTTTCAAAGTAGACATGAAAACCTTTTATGATTTAAACAATTTCTTTTCTGGCCTCAATCAAATTAAAGCAATGAAACAAAACCAAAATGTAAAAGATTAATGTAGATTTAACTAAATATATTTGACTCCTATTTAGTGATTTACAAATAATTTCTTCAAGTCTACTAGGTCTAGATATATGTTTGTTGATCGGACTTTCGTATACCATACTATTTATTTATCATTACCTTCGATTTTCTTAACATTGTGTATAAGTAGATCCCTAGAGGGGGCCGGAGCGGGGGATAGCTCCTCGGCGGAAGGAGGGGGGTCCACCGGTGGATCGCCTTCTTCCTCCTCAAAGTACCAATCGTACTGAAAAAAAAAAAAAACAATATTAATATTTCTTAATAGGGAACCTAACCCGAAGTAAGCGTGCCATACCATGCAGAGAGGAGATACAACGGCTATCCGGTTACATATCCAAAGAGGAAGTTTCCGTCAGTTCCACTTAAATCCTAAATGAATCGTTAATCATCTATTACTATCCGTGCAGGGGCGGAGAAAGAATATTACTAACCTCTGCGGCCGGGGTCGGCCTATCGTAAAAGGTGACAAAACAACCCTAGCTACGTGGTAGGGCCCCAAGCCCGTCTGGATGGCGACCACCTTTGGACTTAAGCATGCCGCCATTATTAATAACTTTGTGTTGTGTTCCGGTATTAGTGACCCAAGTTCCTGTACCCTTATGAGACAGCAGCATGTTCGCGATGCCACTGGCGTTGCAAACAAACATCCATAGGCGACGGTAACTGCCAAATTCTAAGTAGGCCTGTCTGCTGTCCTAAAGCAATAAAAAACAAAATAAATTTTGTTTAAATAATAGTCCCCTTAAAAGGGGACTATTATTTAAACGCTGATTGCAGTTGTATGCGAAGTTTTAAATCTCCGATGTTAAAGCCTGTCTTTTGTAAGGGGATGATGTATTATGCCCATTTTGTTTATTAATCAAGGTTTGAATATTCCTTTAATTATTGTGTTACACAGAGTAAATTAAATCTTAACTCACATGTGTCAAGAAGGATTCGATGATCCTACACTGGCTGGACATATCGTTGACCATAGTGAGCATGTCGTCGCTGGCGGCTCGCACCAATGTTGGCCCAAACACGATGGCCAAATTCCTAGCTTCCATTTTGTTGTAGGCGGAATGTTCGACCACTCTTCGTAAATGTTGGATGAGATACTTCAATGTCTCGTAATGTGCTTCGGGGAGTGCATGCACTAAACGCCGCAATTCACGGGCTCTGTCTGGTGACCGATCAGCGGCTGAAATATAAACAATATTAATCAGCAAATTTGTGTGATCGGAAATTGCTGAAAATATAAAAAATGTAGAACACTATTTGTTTCAGTATTGTCATTTTGGTCCTTGGAGGCAGATTAATTAACTGTAGTTGTTTAGTTTCTTGGTTCATCTAATATTGTCAATTTATTAGAGTTCAAATTCTCTCAATTAAAGCTCACCAATAAATGAGGGATATAGCTCAGCGGTGAGCAGAGGGTCGGGCAGCCGGCGCAGGTAGGCCTTGAGAAGGCTGGATGCGACGTGCACGTCAGCCCAGCGAGCGTCGCCCTGCGGCGGGGGCTCACCACGGTCCAGTGCCGCCGCCAGCGCCGCCACGCCCGCCGCGTTACCCGGCACTCGATATACTCCCACGGTGCGCAACCCGTATGCCTGCGATATCAAAGAAAATTTAATGTACATAAATCAAGAACAGTTAAGCATAAGGTAAAACAGTATCTTCATTTTTTTTTTTCAAAATATTCAAACACGAATATATGATATTAAATTTTTTTCAGCTTGTAATATATAATTTGGGTGTTTGTAGTTGTTTACGCAATATTACCTCAACAGCTTGTGCGGGTAGTGTAACTGCGCGTGGTACGTATGAATGTTCGGGATCCGCGGGACATCTCTCAAGGGGAGCCCCCAGCCAGCCAGAGGCCGCCGGGGCCGTGGAGGGCGCGCTGGCGCCTCCATGCATCCGCCGCAGTTGTTTCGCCATGCGACCTTTCCAGGTCTTGTTCTTCGGGGACGACGGCAGTGTTGGGGTCGGTGGGCCTAAATACATTCATATAAACGTTTCTCAATCACAAAATAAAATACTTATATTAATTTGAAGATAGAAATGTGCCCTATTTGTTACTTAACTGTTAATTAGAGAGAGAGAGAGATAGATTATATGTTAGATACTCGTAACAGATTAATAGCGCATTGATGTTTAGCTTATTCGAGGCTTAGCTAATACAAAATATAACTAATAAAAACGTAACCTGACTAAAACACAATATAACAATTTTTATTTGTCTACATTGCCTTCTTCACGTAGTATTTGAATATCCAACACATCGTGATTCAACAGATCAACACAATGTGTTGATCTAGTAGGTATTGAATGCTCTTACCAGTGGGAGACCTATTCCGGCCAATCTTCTTGCTGCGCTGCGGTGGGAGCGGGGAGGGGCATTCGGAAACTGCTGTTTGCGCTGCGACTTGAGGAGGGGCGGGCTGCGCAGGCGTAGTGTCCGCCGGCGGGGGCTCCGCTGAGTGACGGCGGAACGCCGCTAACCATCTTTGAGCATCTGCTGCTCCATCCGCCTGTAAATTGCATGATTGGCTAACTGTAATAATATACTGATGAAACGATTCATAACATTCAAAGAGAGATATAGATAATCATTAGTTCGAAGCATAGTGTAGTGACTATAGACCAAAAAGTGACATTTAGGCTTCGATCATTATATATATGATCACCTCCAAACCTTGGCAGTAGTCAATCGATGTGAATCCTGTTTTAACATAAGCCTTTCGAATTAGAGTGGTTATATTTACAACATAATGCGATTAATTGATTCAATTTATTCAAGCGGTTTAAAATGTACAAACCTGTAATAGTAGTTCTGCTCCAGCTGCTGTAGTCACTCTGACTACGTGTTTCCTCTTAGTATAGTCTTCAGCTAATTCTGCTAGCGAATAGCGGACGTCTAATGCATCTCTGGAACCTGGCTGGGTATCGGTGCTCGCTGCGCTCACAGCACCAGGGCTCTGGAACGAAGGAAACGGAACATCACACATCACGATATTGTAAGCCTCCTATAGAACACGTCACATTATTATTTTAGCATTGAATTGACCCGGTTCGGATCTGTACGATAGTGTGCATTTAATATTACTAGTGAAATCAATAGACAATGCGTTTTTTGCACTTTGGATATAATAAACAATAAGATCAAGCAGAGCGGGCTCCAATATAATTGTATAAAATTTTAATGTACTCCGTTCATATCAGAACATCATATATAATTCAAGACATACAGAGTTTTGCAAGTATCCCTCCTAATATTCAACGGGGAATTTTATAGATTTTCTTTTTAATATTTATGACTTATGTAATATGTAATCAAGTTAGTTTAACCATTAAAAGCGAAATTGTACTTTGGTATATTTTTCTTTAGCTCAAAAGGTCCAAATATTTTACTTTAAACTGTGATTGACTCTAGTACAGCATGAGATAAATTACGTAACCGTACGTAACATACGTATGTACATAATTTTTTTTAGTTTACCGAGGGAAGCCGCCACAATCATGACCTGTCCTAACTTTTCAATAATAATAATAATAATTTTATTTGCTAAACATGTTTACAATACAATGACTACATTTGATATACTACATTGCATTTGGTTAGAAAATTATAGTAATTAGCCGACATGTTATGCCAAGTTTGGCGTGCAAAATTTAAATGAGTAGGCCTTTTCTGCTGCCCTATAAGATCACAATTTTTTCAGATATTTAAGCAATAATAGCAACTAAACATGAAAACAAAAGACATAACATATGAATTATGATTTGTGAAACCGTTGAGAAACAAAAAATCAAAATAAAAAATAAAAGAACAAAGGACCCTTATGTAATACCATGACTAAAATATATATCTTTTATTGTGTATACATATAAATATTGATAATAATACAAAATTTTTTGTTTATTGATTATTAATATTTGTCAATTATGATTTATAATATTTCCGCATTCAAGAAACCCATCTTTCATTCTGCAAATGGATAAAACGTTACCGTTACATCGATAAAAATGTATTTCAACAAGAACATGTTGTGTAAAAGTATGATGTAAAAGACGAGATAAAAATATCTCTTATTATGCGGGCGGGCACAATGTAATTAGCTCTGCATGCGATCGAAGTTAAAACAGACGAATTTCTTTAGTGTGCAGCGGTCATACGGTTACATAACAATACTAACAAATCATATTATTTTTTATGAAGTTTCAAGCGTCCAGATTGCGACGCATACCGAGTGGCAAAGCGCGCTACTAAGAGAGCTGTTCCCAGAGCCAGACGAGACCACTTACAGCACATTACACTTTAAGATAAGTTGGAATCGTCTGAGCGGCAGAAGCTTATCTATAAGTTGGTGCGCTCAAGAGTCAAAGCGGCACATGACATTACCAAGTGCCGTTGTGCAAAAGACCCTGTAGGCAACCTGCTATGCGAGGACCTCGCGGTGAAGGATAGATGGCGCTCGTATTTCCACAAGCTGCTGAACACGCAGCATAAAGAGGTGCAGCCGCCAGACCTTCCTCCGAATCAAGGACTAGTGCCACTGGTAACGCCTGCAGAGTTCCAGAATTGTCTTCACCGCATGAAAAATCAGAAAGCTGTTGGATCCGATGGAGTCCCCATCGAAGCCTGGAAGGCGATGGGCTCTCGTGGTGTGGGCATCTTACCCGACTTTTTTAACCGGACACTCCTCACCGATACGATCCCGAGCCAATGGAGACTTAATATCATTACTCCAGTCTTCAAAGGAAAGGAAAGTGCGGAGATTACCGAGGTACTAAGTCTTGTCCTATAGCATGAAGCTCTTCGAAAGGGTTTTCGACTCTCGGATTTGACAGGAGTGCACTGTCTCGGAATGTCAATATGGGTTTCGCATTGGTCACGGGACAATGGACCCTATTTTTGACCTACGGACTGTCGCGGAGAAATACAAGGCGAAGAATACGTCTCTGCATTGCCTGTTTTTCGATTTTCAGAAGGCCTTCGATTGTATTCCTCGCGCGATAATCTGGTGGGCATGGCGGTCCAAAGGGGTTCCAGAGACCTATATTGACATCATCCGAGACATGTACCGCGATTCCGATTTCGTGGTTCGGATCGCTGTTGGGGACACAAAATCCTTCCTCATCACTGTCTGAGTATACCAGGTATCCGTCCTTAGTTCGTTTCTGTTCAGCATGGTATTAGACGTACTGTCAGACAGCATCAGAAACTCACATGAGCAGCACCCGTGGTTGCTCATGTATATTGATGATATCGCGCTGACAGATTCTGACAGGGGTAGGTTGGTAGGACGTATGAAGGCGTGGAAGAAATCGCTTGAGGACGGCGGTCTGAAGCTCAATGTGGCGAAGACCGAGTATTTGGCCTGCAACTCCACAGATCCCACACCCATGCGCATAGGCGGCGATACGGTCAAGCGCACGGATCAGGTGAAATACCTGGGATCTGTATTTCACGCGTCTGATGATATTGATTGCGATGTTAAGGCACACATTGCTGCCGCGTGGGCCAAATAGCGTGAGGTGACTGGTGTCATTTGTGACCCCAAAATAGCGGTTAAATTGAATGGACAGGACTATAAGACCATCATTAGGCATGTCTTTTTATACGGATGTGAAGCATGGCCGGTGCTGGAGTGATACAAGCAGGCACTGCGAGTCACGGAGATGAATGTGCTGCGCTGGATGTGTAGAGTAACGTGGAAGGACTGCGTTAGGAACTCTTGCATTCGCGGCAGTTTTCATGTCAGTGACAGTGCGGATAAATTGCAGGAGTGTCGCTTTCGCTGGTATAGCCACGTTTTACGGCAATCGACTTCTTACGTGGGGAACAAATGTCTGGCCATGCCGCCTCCGCCGGGCTCCGGCAGGAGGGGTAGACCCTAAAACTGCTGGCTTGACGTCGTAAGGGTTGATATGCGTGCCAATGGACTAACCACCAGAGATGCCGAAGATCGTGCGAAATGGTGAAGAATTTGGGTTACAACCGGGATTCAACGCTAAGATGATGATTATGACTAACAAAGCATATTATATACTATTCAACTTAGAAATACAAAAAAATATGCGATTTCTTTCGATTTAAATATGATACATAACACTGTTAGCGTTAAATCTACATATTTTGATAATAATAATAAAGTCAGAGAAACGTTTATTACTTTTATGTTATACTTTTGATAGTTAAGCAGCTTTAATGTTTGAATATTTATTTACACAAACTTATTTGCATGGAACGCTTTTAACTTGAAACTTAGTACGGATGAGCAAGCTATGACAAACTATAACCCTATGTTGATTTTAAGAAAACTACATACTAGATCAAGATACGATATTAGACTACTCTCTCTGTCCGCGTAAAATATTGTTGTTACTTAAATAAGTAACAGCAGTTTTTTTTTATATAAAAAAGGGCTTGATCTGGTTGACCCTGCAACGCCAAATAAAATCGCGGATGGGTGCATTTGATTTACGAAACATGTAAAAGTAAATTACAAAATAATTGTGTAACTTCAACACCTCAATTTAAATCGTTATATACAGTTCAGACGCTAACACCGCTAGTCCCCTATCCCTATACCTCTTTGTAAAGATACAAGACATTATTTCATAATAATGTAACTTATACATAAATTAAAATGTTTTTGAACGTACAACCTATCTTTCTTAGATGTTGTTGATTAAAATTAAGTATTGCGTTTCTTTAATTGAAAATTTTATATACTATATGTTGTAAGCAGAGAAGCCTCATGTCCGCCGAGGCAGAATATAGTACCAGATTTCATGCTGTCTTGAAATGTATAAGAATACAAAAATAAAAATTACTTCCTTGATGATCGCGTCGCAGCATAGTGAAAGACTAAATATTAATTATAGGGATATAGCTAAAGGTATCATTATCATTTTGTTTTCTATAACACTTATATTATTAACCTTAATTATACAAATAAGAAAGCGCATTTCTAAAACGAGTCGCCATACAAAACGTTAAAACGATTCCAGCGGAACTGCTCACGGATTTAATTTTGACAGTCTAGCTTTCACTCCCCTAATTATAGGTATTACAATAAAAAAACGATATTTGAACAGCTTTACACGGCTATGGAATCGCAGTCGGAAAATTATATATACAAATTTTAATGACGTTACCTCGAAGTAATCACTCACTTAGGGAATTGAACTGAATATGGATGGAATTTTGGGTTAAATAAACTGAACCTTTTATCCGTGCAGGGGCGGAGAAAGAATACTGAACTCTGCGGCCAGAGTCGGCATGTCGTAAAAGGCGACAAAACAACCCACCTTAGCTACTAGCCTATGTCCTTATATATAAGACTATAATGTATCTAAGTCAATTGTTATCCAATTTCGTTCAACCGTTCATCCATCACATTCATAATATTATAATAGAAGTAATATTAATTAACAATACATAGTTCTTCTCAATTCTATTTTCTAATCAAAATCGAACGAACATTTAAGTTAATATTTACATCTAAACCCGAGTCTAAAATCCTTCTAAAACCACAGTCTAAAAACCAACCAAGACGTGTACTCGAAATGTAAAAGACATGAGTTTGAATTAGTAATTCTCACATCGATGTATCAAAACGATAAACCAACACCATGATTAGCCGGCCCTAAAAGAAAGTTAGCGAAGCATTGTTCGATACTTAACTAGGTTAAAGAGTTAACCGAGAAAAAGGTACGATGCTTATTGAAAATAGAATCATTCATCCCATACAGATATATTTATATCGACTAGAATTCACAAGGGATACTTAACGTTGACCAACTTTTAAAGAATTATTTTTCATCACATATTTTGCTACCTGAAAATTAATTTTAGTCGATGATCTTATTACAAGCATAACGTTCCACGTCGTAATTAAAAACGTAAGAATGTCTTAATTTCACAAATATGTATTATAACTAACTGACCCGGCAAACGTTGTTCTGCCATATAAATAATAAAATGTCAAAAAATTAAAAAAATTTAGGGGTGGACTACCCCTAACATTTAGGGGGATGAAAAATAGATGTTGGCCGATTCTCATAGATACCGGATAAGCACAAAAAATTTCATCAAAATCGGTCAAGCCGTTTCGGAGGAGTATGGCAACGAAAACTGTGACACGAGAATTTTATATATTATGGGTAAAGATAGGTTAGAAAAATTATTACGATCATTTGGTTATTTTACCTATTGGAGAAGAAAAAGTCGGAAATCGGACTCGAGGCACCCCGGAGCGGAATTTTGCGTTACAACCGGGTTTTAACGCTAAGATGATGACGATGGTACTTTTAAAATAGAAAGTTTGATCAAATTATCGATAATTGATAAACAGAGATTGATATGTTTTTAGACATAGATATTTTGTGTTCCTATACGTTTTTCAAACCGGGGACCTCAAAACGAAATAAATTAATAAAAAAAAAATAAAAAATACAATATGAAATTTAATATCCATTTTGACGATTAGCAACTGCCATAAAATGTCGATACAAAATCCATATTCTTTTGTAACGTCTTTTAAATACACATTATATAAACATATTATAATTTTCATCGCGGCAGTAAAACATTAACTGGCGTCCTCCTTACACCGTGTTAATACCTGAAATTAAAGTCTGAACTGTCATTAACCCAACAAAATCAACTGAAAAGTCGAAAGTGGGGCGATTTCTACCAAAAATACACGTGGTGCAGGTTCACCGGATACCTAGTTTTGAATAGGCTTTTGTTAGTTCGTCAAATGTTTGTAACTTCATGAATCATCGGAACAATATATATATTTAATATATTACGAGATATTTAAAAGGCGCCGAAATGCCCACATATCATATTACGATATGTGGGCATTTCGGCGCCTTTTAAATATCTCGTAATATATTAAATATATTTATAATATATTTCACGTTTCGTATTTTATATAGTTAGGTTCTTGTAGAAAATTGCTGCATTTCCTGATCTATTTTTTCTCTCTTCTTTCGTAGACCAAGCATTTCGACTTTCTGACCAAACTCCTTGCCCATTTCTTTACTTCGTTTGCTCAGTAATTTCAGACAAATCTAATGAATACAAAAAAATCTCGTAAATTACGCATTTCATTTAATTAATATGAAAGCATACATTACTGGAGATACAAACAAGGATTCTTTTAGAAGCGTTGTCTGTCTGTTGGCTTGCCGATTCATCTTTGATAGGATTTTTACGGAAAGCTGGTATTAAAACTTGAACAATGCGTCATCAAGACCGAGAGGATAATGTGCGTGCATTCTTTTGGAATCCGCGAGAATGGCTAGCATTAATTGTGAAATAACGATCTATTTTTAAATATTACTCTTATTCTTGCATACACGAACAGCATGCACCAGCAAAGCACAAAACAGTTGGCATCGCATAATTCAACATGTGCCACGTTGTGACAGATGCGTCGACTTGAATAATAAATTGGCCACATTTCGCAGAAGTACAGTGTCGGAAACCGCATAAACTCGACTCGGTCAAATCTTACGACCTTTCTAACTTTCCTTGACAATAATCATTCGATTTGACTAGTTGAACCTCATATTGAATAGATAAAAGTTGACTTGAATCTAAATATTTCATTGATGTTTAAATATCCACTGTGAAATTTTTCACCATTTTGCATGATTTTACGTCAAAAATGGTTTTCCATTTAAATTATTCACCACGCCCTGATCCTAAGGGAATTTTTCACATGTACTTCTGTGTCAAATACAAAATGATATTTTAAATTTGTTTATTTCATATTTCATTTAATACTTTGATAGAAATTTGATACACATTTTAAGGAGCTAACATCAATTTCATCTTCGACGATGAATAAAATGAATTGAATTTTGAATAAATAAAAAGTAGGTAACTATTTTCCATTCACCATAACATGTAACATTGGCATAACAGATTAGTTAAAATCTACTTACAATTTTGCTTCATAGACGAGTGAACGGCCGTGTATTTAATAGTATTACAATTGGCCGTCACGACACGATAAGATCTTCGATTTATTTCTCGCGACCCACAAATATTGCTTCCGCGTAAAAAGAAACATTAAAAAAAAATTAATCCATTGTAACCAATTCGAATCAGATGTCAATTAGCGGGTCGGACTCCAGACACAAAATACAGTAAAATGCAGAAGTAAAGCTTAAACTTTAGATTTTACATGTACCTAGTCAGGTCATAAGTATTGTCACACAGTAAAAACTTTTCTTTTAGAATGCTGGCCACAAAAAAGTTTATTGAATTAGAATTTCGAATTGTTCATGAAAATAAAAATGTATAACTTTTAGAATTTTACTCATTTTTAAATATGGAGTGGACGCTTAAAGAAGACCGTGTTGCAGTTATTGCGTTGCATCGTTGCGGTTACGCGCCAATTCAAATTTTTAACATACTGAAAAATTTTAATATTACCAAAAGATTCGTTTATCGTACCATCAAACGATACAATGAAGACTCTAGTGTAGATGACAGGTCAAGAAGTGGTCGCCCTCGGTCTGTTAGGACTCCAGCAGTGATAAAAGCTGTGAAGGCACGAATTCAAAGAAATCCCAAACGTAAGCAGAAACTGTTGGCCCTTCAGATGGGGTTAAGCAGAACCACGGTGAAAAGGGTGTTAAATGAAGACTTAGGGCTTCGGGCATATCGAAGAAAAACAGGACATCGTTTGAATGCTCGTCTAATGGACCTGAGACTGAAGAGATGCCGCGCTTTGTTGAAGCGGTACGCGGGAATAAAATATCGGGAAATTCTTTTTTCGGATGAAAAAATGTTTACCGTAGAAGAGAGCTACAACAAACAAAATGATAAAGTGTACGCACACAGTAGTGAAGAAGCGAGCAACCGTATTCCGCGTGTCCAACGAGGTCATTTTCCATCCTCGCTCATGGTATGGTTGGGAGTTTCTTATTGGGGCTTAACAGAGGTACATTTTTGTGAGAAAGGTGTAAAAACGAATGCTGTTGTGTATCAAAATACAGTCCTGACGAACCTTGTGGAACCTGTTTCTCATACCATGTTCAATAACAGGCACTGAGTATTCCAACAAGATTCGGCGCCAGCTCATAGAGCGAAGAGCACACAAGACTGGCTGGCGGCGCGTGAAATCGACTTCATCCGGCACGAAGACTGGCCCTCCTCCAGTCCAGATTTGAATCCGTTAGATTACAAGATATGGCAACACTTGGAGGAAAAGGCGTGCTCAAAGCCTCATCCCAATTTGGAGTCACTCAAGACATCCTTGATTAAGGCAGCCGCCGATATTGACATGGACCTCGTTCGTGCTGCGATAGACAACTGGCCGCGCAGATTGAAGGCTTGTATTCAAAATCACGGAGGTCATTTTGAATAAACTTTAATGTCATAAGAATCTATGTTTTGTTAAGTTCATTTTGGTATATGAATGGTTACATAATTAATAAACTTGTTACAATTATTTTACATTAAACATGTGACAGAATTTATGACCTGACTAGGTATATTTGGCGATTGCGCTACCGTAAACTTGGCTTCTATACTGTGTGAACTACAAATTAGGTATATGTGAGTTTAAGTATAAATTCTTCTTTTTCCAACACTTTTATCTCGGGTTATGGTTCTCGGTGGATCACACACATATGTGGCAAATCGAACATTGCTGTGTTTCAATTAAATACACTAAAATATATACACTACGATTTTAACACGCTAAATAAGTGATGAGTTCACGAATGTTTAATGACTCGGATTTACAACTACATATCTTTGGTCGGGAGTTAGAAGCATAGTCAATAGACGAAACACACTAGAAATTTCTCCAAAACTTTTGTTGTACCTACTATTTCTGCACAAAAAATTTAAATAACTTCTGAAGGAGTACTGACATTAGCTATTATCACGTGTAATTTCTTTTGTCAGTGATGTCTGTGTGCGATGTTAGAGAACAATTTGCAGCTTCTCTGCTAGTGTATTTTGTGATCCAGCAGATAGAAATGACGCAATCATCTAACGTGTGGCGATCGGAAGAAACGTGTTAACAACAATTAAGTTGCTTTTTATTAGGATATGGAGGATGGACTAAATTGTAGAAATAACCAGTTTGTCAGTTAATAACCCAAACTAACTTGTTTCTGCGACAGAACTTATTTATTGCAGTTGTTTTATTTAGCTCATACATACACTAAGATGACAAACAAAATATTACAACGTATTCATTCGTAAAAAAAGATATAAAAATTCGATCACTGCATTATATCCACTATCTTTTATTGTCACGTTCTGACGGTGAACCGAGATATAGGCATGCGTAATTCTCCAATTCGCTTTGAAAGACCATGGCGAACATATACGTTGCTTAGGTTAAGGTTCATTCTAAGTTATATTTAATTTAATAAAAGAGTTTCATGAATTATATTTGCCTTAACTGTTATTATATCCATATTGTAAATAGATAAATTATCTCACGATTTGTAATAATGACTTGGGGAGTTACGCAAGTAAAAACAGTATACCATCTAGCCCGTAGGTCGTCCCAAGTTTGCGCCACACATCAAAAAAGTAAAACTCTAATTATTACCTGACCTACATGAAGGATATATGCGCAGATTATGCGATAAAAAGCTCAAGTTCTAAATGCTAATATGGAGCAAAACAACGATAACTCACATAAAAGTCATTGACACTATAATTATATAGAAAGTAAACGAAGGAATCTCGAAATCTATCAAACGAGTGACCTAATATTACGATATGTGGGCATTTCGGCGCCTTTTAAATATCTCGTAATAACATATCGCTTGTGGGTCAATTGCGATTCGAGTACCTTCCCAATTATTGCCAGCTTAGGAACGCCCTCACTTGCCCAACATTTTGACAACGGGCTCTTTATGTTTTCACGATCGTACTAGATTTATTACTTTGTAAAATATCACGTTGTTTGATTTTAGTCTATTTAGGACACAAGTCGTGTAACCTTTTACTTTGTCGGTTTAAGATTTGTTATAGAAGTTGAATCAGTAAGTATTTCTGTATTTAAAATTTACTTTTTTGCTTATTTTTAATATTACTACATAAAAAACTGTGTGTGAAATCAATGAAATGATATGTATATAACTTATAAATAATAACAAGATATTACTTCTCAATAGACTAGGATTCTAAAGGTCATAGAGTTTGTGCAGGAGATGAGGCAACTTGGCTACATAGACCGGTTGAATAGAGCCGGGTAGCATAAGGACAATCCGGTTAAGAATACTTTGCCCAGCTGACGGAAAGGTATAGATCGCTTCCGTTTATGATAGAGATATATCTATCCCTGACGCGGTCGATTATAAATAAGATAGACAAATGACAATAAAAAGCTCTTGAAAATTTAAAATTTTTGAAAATTATTAAAGCAGCTTTATTGTCTACTTGTAACCAGTTGTAATAGACAAACTAGCTTCTTCTTCGTCCTGCCCTTATCCTATATTATATGGGGTCGGCACAACATTTTACATTTTATAATAGTTGTGGCTTAGTTTTTATAACCGGCCGCTTGCCTGACGTTAACCCCTTTTTGGGGAAATATCTGTCATCCTTTTTATTTCAATTATTTTTCTCGTTTCACATTGAAAGTAGGACACGAAATTTCGTTGTCAATCATCTATATCCTCAAGCGACACTTTTATTGGTTTCTTCTTGAGTAAACAATATCCGAGTGTCAATTAATAGATAAACTAGCATAAAGTAAAAATCTTTATATATTCTTAGGCAAGAAGGTACTTTTTGTGTTTAAGATCAAAAAATGCTTTTATTATTAAATAACTTCTGTATTTGGACACCCCAAAGGGCACATTGAAGCCTGATCACGTGAACACGTGTTGTGCTGTTGTCGTACATGTTTAAATATTAATTTGACATTATTTTTTTAATAGCGTGAAATAAAATGACAGCAAATCGTCAAAGTGCCAAAACGAGGGCTTTGGATACTTTTTTATTTCGCAGAGACATCGGTATAATCGTCTGGGCAAACGTCTGGCCTTAAGCCATTGCAGTACATCACTTTGCCAACAGATCTACTAACGAGTGTTAATTAGCAATATTTTAGTGTCATGGAAGCAAGTTCTATTAACTATTAAAGAAGATGCTCACCAAAATGTTTGTATACCACAAAGTCATGATTTGGCGGAAATCCATAAGCGTCAGAGGTAATACGATTTGGTCATTGTCACATGCTGTCACTAGTCTGATAGCGATACACTAAATTCGGACACATCGAATACTAAAATTAAATCCGAATTCTGAAGGGCATTGGCCTCAGAGTGCACTTAAAATCCGAGAAGAATGGACGTAACACTATGAACGCGCCAATAAATCAGTCGATCGATCATGCAGTAAAAGCGAATTGTAAAATGGAAAATTTAAATAAATGTACGGAAGTGCAGAATAAATGGCACGGGCGGGCGGTGCGCGCGCCTATTTGACTCTGAACGGCTTCTAAGGACTGCGGCGCCGCGAGCTGCGTCCGGGCGGAGAAAGTGCTCCCGCGCAGACTCTCAGGCGTCTGCCAATTCGTGCTTTTCACGGTTCGGAAATTGATGTTTTTTCTTTACGACACGTAAATTACTTTCATTCAGTTTTTGTAAAGTTTCAAAATGTTAATCTTAACTACTTTTCTTTGTATTTTTTTTTTTGGAAATTTAGTATAACTTTATTCAAAAATAATTCACGACCACCATTTTAAAGAAAATAATTAGCTTACTTTCAAAAATGATCCAAGTCGATGTTTTAACACCATTGTCGGTTTTGTTGATTACTGAGCGGAAAAAGTTTCACGGTCTATCGTTGTAGCACCCATTTTAGACACGGATCTAAGATTTTACAAAGTAATTTATAATTTAAGAGCCGGTCGTGAGCGACGATGACCGTGTCACTCGTAATTCATCGGATGTGCGGACGCACTGAGCGCTAATCGCGATTTGTCATACTTTTCCTCGCCGCTTCACTTTCTAGGGCTGTCGGAAAGAACATTTTCTTTTTAGGATCCGCAGACTAACTGACGTCAAATATTCAGACATCTTTTTGGCCAACATTCAATTCTCGGAAAATGAAAAAACTTCCATCTCTGTGATATCATTTTTATCGTGACTGTATAAATAACTGTCAACCCTTCATAGCAGCCAATGACTTGTCACTGAACCTTTTGGCAAGTTTCTAATAATTGTGAGTTCATATGTAAAACTATTCAACAATTCTCATAACGATTTATTTTCCTCTTCTTTGTTTATCTCCAAATTTGCATTTACTGGTATTACATATATATTGTATTTAATTTTTATCCCTATTATCCTTATCCCATTAATTGTATTCCCTTGCATTTAATTGTTATCTATTCACATCTTATTATTTAATGATAGAATTAAAATTGAATTTGAAAACAAAATTAGATTACAAAATTAAACCTACAAAAACATAACTATGTCACACGTGTTTGTATTGTATAAAAACATCACTACCGAAGTAGTTACATTTAAAAAGTTTGTACTTGGAGCCTGGAATCCTGTTAAATACGTTCACAAAGGGAAACTTCAATCCTATTTGGGTAGGTGACTGACTTATTTTGCAATAACCTTTAGATTTTTTGTTAGTTTGTACACCCTCGACTTCAACCACTTTTGAGATGGAAACGACAAGAAAAAATAAACAAATAACACATTATGTAATAACGAAATACTCACATGACACACATCCATACATTACAAAATAAACTTGCTAACTTGGATATAAATGCAAATAAAGAGAAGAGTTATGCAAAAACATAAATCCGGAAGTATTCGTGATATCCCTGTTCATACACGTTGCTCGTTGAGTTTCTAGTCGCGTACGAAATGAGCTATGGCGAATTAAACTGCCTATTCCGACTATATAACTGCGAAATGTTTTACATGTTTCCGTAATATTTACATTGCGTAATATGTTCTGCAAGAACAAATAAAAACATGAAGAAATGCTTTGGAATATTGACAATAAAATAAAATACCCCATAACATCCCACTGGTTAGTTTGGTAAAGTTAAAGAGATTTTTCTCTGTCGTGACATTTATGATATAATATGCGTTTTACTAAACTACCTCAGAAGTGCACGGTGGAAAGCGAACCCGAGGGTGAAGTGAGAAGTCACTTTATCCTTCGAGTGTGAATCCACATAGAAAGTGTGTGTGTGTGTGTGTGTGTGTGTGTGTGTGTGTGTGTGTGTGTGTGTGTGTGTGTATGTGTGTGCGCGTGCGTGCAATTCACATACGGCAGGAGTTAAATTTCAGAAAAGTAGATTACATTTCATATATTAGCGTATAAAAGTTACGAAAGCCGGAACAAAGAGGAGACCAAGATTATAGGAAACACTTTACTATTCTTTACTTTAGTATTCTATCACATTCTCTTATAGGATAAAAATCCTATTTATGAATAAGTTTTTCTCTTTTTGGTGTTCTTTTTCATTTCTTAGAATTTTCGTCGTAATTTCTTATTATATTACTAGTATATGCACTAGTTTAGGACTTATGACCTGAAATGGACTTCAGGCCTTATTGTGTTGGCAATAATGAGTCACAGTTGCGTAACACCGAAAGTAAGAAGTAGCGTGCACGAGTTTTAAGGGGGCTTTGTCGTGAGATTTAGCGCCGATAACTGATATTTGGCAACAAAGTGTGGATTGCATAATCACGCGAATGACTGTTATGAATGGTGCTTTTTGAATTTTTGATTTGTGAATGAATAAGTTTACTTTACTGTAAAGGAATGCATTTTTCATGCCGAGAAAACGAGTTAAAACAAAATAATAATATTTTTAAAGTCCATAAATCTTTGGTAGGTTCAGGCCTCGCTCTAGACGAAACGGACATTACGAGTATATCCGACAAGTTGGTCCAAGGCGTACTCGCAGGTTGCAATTATCGGTGCCCTGAACATGTAAGTTTCCACGCGATGTTTTCTTACACCGTCAGTACTCGGCATTTGTTACAATATGTAAATTAGGTGAGAAAAACGGCCTAAGCCAAATTTATTTAACATAAACTTAAGTGTTATTTTAATTATTTTACTTATATATAACTTACTCACAGCTCAGCAAACAGGTAATTGAATTATAAAATACCTCTTTATGTAATAAGAATTCCTATTATTTAGTTATATGTAGGTATGTACTTAAATACACTGGTAAGACTTACATATATTATATTCACATATGTACAATCATTGTTTCAGTTAATATATGTATCATATATATTTTTCTTTCCCTCCTTCTTTCATAAATATTTTATTTGAGTATTATTATTTATTTTTACTACTATATCTCATTTAACTACTATATATTATTTAATTATTAATATAATGGTAATTATTATATTATCTTTTATTTTTAAAATTTGTATCTCATGTATAAATAAATTATATAAATAACTGATACAAAATAAAATTCACAGATAATCCAAAGTCTGTAAGCGACGAAGATATTGCGATTGTCGTTATTCATTTATTTTTACTATTGAAACTTATATTTAAAAAGTACAATAACTAGGGAGTTCCAGTCACGTGTGAGGACAATAATAGCATTCATTTGTTACATAGTATGTGTAATGTTTCTATTTGTATATGGATGCAATGCGAGCCTATGTGAAAAAAAATCAGAGGAGGAGAAGACGTTATTCTAAATTCCATATCAAAAACACATTGCGAATATTAACACTCGCGTGTTACTTGCTTTCAATATTCGTGCATAGCTTGGTGGAACTAAAAACTGGGCTTTCTGCTTGTTAAGCGAGCTATTAAACTTTCTATAAAATCGTATCCTGCATGTACCAAGGTGGTAATGGCTGTTTACGCATAATTTAACAAACATGGGAAAGTATTTAAAAAAATAACGAGTATGCTTATTAGTTTCAAAAAGATCCATTATTATCAAAAGGATTAGCTATAATATATCAACATTGATACGTGAATGATATGTAATTTTCCCATCTATAACAATCTAAGTAGTCTAAATATTAAGACTAAGTAGTCTAAATATAAGAAGAAAGTTCTACGATGTTGTATTGCTGCGGTAGTATTTTTTCACAAAATAGATGTTGTAACAGGCATGTTCAATAAAAAGCACATCAATTTTTGAATGAGCTCATCCCGCGTGGATCTGTTACGTGGAATTACGTCAGGTACTATCGTCATACACGCATTTGGGTCAGTTTATCCGTACATTCAAAAGTTTACAAATAATGTTGCCAAGCCTTGAAATATAATTACATGAAAATTATGTTGAAATATATGGAACACCGATAGTAGTCAATAATAAGTCATCAAATGTTAAATCCGTCAAAATTATCAAAATTATAGTGGAAATTTATTTATTATGATATAAAATTTATCCTTTTATCCTGAAGACTGCGAGCAATTTGCAGTATGTTCGATGTTAGTGGCCCCTTGTCCAACAACGTGCTGTGAAGATCCACCTATGTGCTATCACTGTTTGTCACGATGTCCTTCGCCGAAGGTTCCGTATTGTTGCGAAAGAAGCCGCAAGTTTCAAGGCCTCTAACTTGCCAAGAGGAAGATTACTGTGAGCCACCACCAAAATATATGAAAATGAACGCATTGTGCGCAAGCTGCCTGTGTTTGCATTCAAGCGTAACGGAATGCAGGACCAAGAGCATTCGAAGACGCTCAGCACTGCGAATTTCCTATTTAGAAACCCTCGTGACGTAGTTGTCGAATGTGAATTGTGCACGGACTCCGTAAAAGTCGGCGACCCGGAAAAAGTGCCACCCTGCACACCCAAACCGACACTCGGGTGTTGTTTACTCAAGAAGAAATCAATAAAAGTGTCGCTTGAGGATGTATTAGATGATTGACAATGAAATTTCGTGTCCTACTTTTAATGTGAAACGAGAAAAATAATTTAAATAAAAAGGATGGCAGATTTTTCTCCAAAAAGGGGTTAATGTCAAGCAGGTGGCCGGTTGTAAAAACTAAGCCACAACTATTACAACATGTAACATTTGACCCCGTATAATGTGGGATAAGGGCAGGAGGAAGAAGATTTGGAACACCTATAAAAAGAAAAGAGAGGCTTTAATTAGCTGTCGCTACTGTAACATAAGAGGGCTTTTTGATAACTTCGTGACTATTTGAATAAAATAAAATAAAAATTAGCCAAATAAGCAGATTATTTTTCAACATACTCATAATCTCCTTTTAGATCAATACATTTAGTCCAGCGTTTTTCCAATTTTTTTATTCCTTTTTTTTAATGCTGTAGGACAGCAGACAGGCTGACGGCCCGCTTATAATTTAGCAGTTACCGTTGCCTATGGGTGTTTGCAACGCCAGTGGCATCGCGAACACGCTGCTGTCCCATAAGGGTACAGGAACTTGGGTCACTAATGCCGGAATACAACACAAGGTTATTATGGCGGCATACTTAAGACCAAAGGTGGTCGCCATCCAGACCCAGGGCTTGAGACCCTACCACGTAGCTTGGGTGGGTAGTTTTGTCGCCTTTTACGACAGGCCGACCTCGGCCACAGAGGTTAGTATTCTTTCTCCGCCCCTGCACGGATAAAGTCCTTCCAAATAAGGCTCAAAATAGGCGTTTGTTTCGGTTATGACCTCTTCATTCGACCCAAATCTCTTAACATCCAGCCATTTCTTAAGCTTTGGAAAAAGAAAATAGTCACAGAGGGCTAAATCTCGAGAATATGCTGGATGGGGTAGCAGTTCGTAGCCCAATTTATGGATTTTTGCCATAGTGACTACACACGTGTGCACTCGTGCAGACTTGATGGAACAGCACTTTTTTTTCGCCAAATGTGGCCGTTTTTTCCTTAAATCAGTACGGCGTCACTTGTGCTGGTACGACCACAACGGAACTCAGTAAATCATTTCTTAACCATTGAAATTGAAGGTGCAGAGTTCCCATAGTATTTCTTAAGTTTTTCCTTGGTTTAAGTAATGGTTTTTTCACGCGAAAAATAATGCTTAATCAACACACGAAATTCACTTTTCTCCATTTTTGTTCAAATTCACGAGGTTGTCTGCTTTTAATGGCTATCAAACACAAAAAAAAAAAATGACGCAGCTTGCTCGAAATTTGACAGTAGTCTATTAAAAGATAGTGGTTGACGGCAGCAGTGTTGCATTTAAAATTACTGCGCGGAAAATTGAAAAGTAAAAAAAAATATATATATACCCATTGGTATATATACATAGTCAGGTCATAAGTATTGTCACACAGTAAAAACTTTTCTTTTAGAATGCTGGCCACAAAAAAGTTTATTGAATTCGAATTTCGAATTGTTCATGAAAATAAAAAAGGTATACTTTTAGAATTTTACTCATTTTTAAATATGGAGTGGACGCTTAAAGAAGACCGTGTTGCAGTTATTGCGTTGCATCGTTGCGTTACGCGCCAATTCAAATTTTTAACATACTGAAAAATTTGAATATAACCAAAAGATTCGTTTATCGTACCATCAAACGATACAATGAAGACTCTAGTGTAGATGACAGGTCAAGAAGTGGTCGCCCTCGGTCTGTTAGGACTCCAGCAGTGATAAAAGCTGTGAAGGCACGAATTCAAAGAAATCCCAAACGTAAGCAGAAACTGTTGGCCCTTCAGATGGGGTTAAGCAGAACCACGGTGAAAAGGGTGTTAAATGAAGACTTAGGGCTTCGGGCATATCGAAGAAAAACAGGACATCGTTTGAATGCTCGTCTAATGGACCTGAGACTGAAGAGATGCCGCGCTTTGTTGAAGCGGTACGCGAGAAAAAAATATCGGGAAATTCTTTTTTCGGATGAAAAAATGTTTACCGTAGAAGAGAGCTACAACAAACAAAATAATAAGGTGTACGCACACAGTAGTGAAGAAGCGAGCAACCGTATTCCGCGTGTCCAATGAGGTCATTTTCCATCCTCGCTCATGGTATGGTTGGGAGTTTCTTATTGGGGCTTAACAGAGGTACATTTTTGTGAGAAAGGTGTAAAAACGAATGCTGTTGTGTATCAAAATACAGTCCTGACGAACCTTGTGGAACCTGTTTCTCATACCATGTTCAATAACAGGTACTGGGTATTCCAACAAGATTCGGCGCCAGCTCATAGAGCGAAGAGCACACAAGACTGGCTGGCGGCGCGTGAAATCGACTTCATCCGGCACGAAGACTGGCCCTCCTCCAGTCCAGATTTGAATCCGTTAGATTACAAGATATGGCAACACTTGGAGGAAAAGGCGTGCTCAAAGCCTCATTCCAATTTGGAGTCACTCAAGACATCCTTGATTAAGGCAGCCGCCGATATTGACATGGACCTCGTTCGTGCTGCGATAGACGACTGGCCGCGCAGATTGAAGGCCTGTATTCAAAATCACGGAGGTCATTTTGAATAAACTTTAATGTCATAAGAATCTATGTTTTGTTAAGTTCATTTTGGTATATGAATGGTTACATAATGAATAAACTTGTTACAATTATTTTACATTAAACATGTGACAGAATTTATGACCTGACTAGGTATACATATATAAATTAAGAATCGAAGCGTTTCGAGAATATTCCCCCCTTCTGCCAGGAGGTATAACAGATTTTATACTTGAGGTGTTGGTTCTTCGTGTAAATGGCTGATTTAAACAAAACTTAGTATATATGCAAGCTAATACTATATGATTGTAGAGGTCCACAGATTGTTTATGACTCGTTCTTATTTCCCCACTGGGTTTACAGAAAGTATTTTTTGGTAAATATTCCTATAATTTTCGTGTAGTATTCAGTATTTACTAGTATTAAGAAATCGATATATATTAGAAAATTAAAAATTTTGGCAACATTTAAAATATAGTTTGATCTATTTATAAAAGTTATTGTCGGGAAAGTAGAACAGAATAAGTAAGAAACCGACTTACGCGCTTGAAACCATTTCAATGGTATCAATTATTGCTTTTTAACGATATGTATTCATGTATATTTAATCTTTTTTATACTTTATCACGTCAACGGCTAAGTTAGGTCAATTTTATGTGTGCTAAAGTATGCACTTACGTTTAAGTAAAGCTAAAAGCTTTATATGAAATAACTATAAAGCACACCCACCCTATTTATAAGTTGCTAAACTAGTACTCAAGCTTCGGTTGAACTTAATAATTTGTCATTGATAAGAATATGTACATTGATTACAACATTCCAATAGCTTTTCAAGTCGATCAAAACATCTAACTTACCAACAATTGATTTGGATAATGTACATATGTCACACATGAAATGTTAAAATGAAGAATAAATAAACTATACTTAGTTACACACAAGTAACCTTCATACTGCCCCAGCAGGAGGGGTAAACCCTAAAGGTGCTGGCTCGACGTCGTAAAAGGTGATATGCCAATGGACTGACTACTAGGGATGCTGAAGACCGTGCAAAGTAGAGAAGAAAACGTCGGAAAGCGGATCCCGGACACCGAATCGAAAGTTTGATTTGCAACCGGGATTTGCCATTTAGGATAATGATGATGAACTTACATTATGTGGTACATTTAAACGTTAAAAGTTAAAAAAGAATGGGCAGTCTTATTACTGGATGCTATTTCTACCGGACAAGCTTTGGATAGATAGAAATTCAGTGAAGAAGTTTAGGTCACACAAACATTTAATGGGATTGATAATTAAATGTAAAAAAGAATCAACTGCAAATTCAAAAATTAACACTTAAGTGGCTAATAATTTAACTTTAATTTAATCGTATAGAGTTAAACAGTGTCATATTTTATATATGATATGCCACAACCAAAACAGCAATTCGACCTCGAAAATCGGTGACGCGGCGCAAACACATCTACGCATGGCCTGCGACTGATGATTCGGAAACCGCCTTCTATATGCCTAATGACTACATTAATTACAATTTGTAAGTGTAACCAATAATAATAAACCAATAATCTTACGACACGGCTAGCTACATAAGTAGTTTTGAATGGTTTGTATGCTGGATTTCCACGTATGAAAGAAAAATGGTTGATATGCAGATATTATTTGAACGATTAACACGTGCATAATAAACAAACATACTAGCAAGTAAGCGAAAACGATTAAAATGCAGGATATTGTTGCGTAATTTTGAACCAGACACGTAGGATATCCCCAAGAAACAATAGTGGAGACAGTTACTGCAAAATATTTATATACATATATATGGAGGTTAGAAAAATTGACGGCATATCTTAATTACTTTTCATTTTGTAAATATTGCTTGCTTCTTGCAGACTCTTTTTAACCCGATGTACTTTACTTACAGCAGTTTTCTTCACTTCCGTACTTACGCTACAACTACGTTATTGAGAAATGGATGGTTTACATGTATCTTTTCTGTTTATGTATAATGGACAAATTAAAATATATTAAAAATATAACAAATATTAAAAATATATAATTATATACAAACAACTGAAATGGAGATGGACAGGGCATATATGAAAGAAAAAAAGAATTATCTTTTTAACAACAAGAGACAGTAAAAGGAACAGAAGTAGATAAACCAAAAGGTGGGATAAAGAAAATAGCGGGGCCAACGTGGACTCGCACAGCCAAAGACAAGTGTCAAGTTGTATCCGTGCAGGGGTGGAGAAAGAATACTAACCTCTGTGGCCGGGGTCGGTCTGTCGTAAAAGGCGACAAAACAACCCACCTTAGCTACGTGGTAGGGCCTCAAGCCCGTCTGGATGGCGACCACCTTTGGTCTTAAGTATGCCGCCGTAATAACCTTGTGTTGTGTTCCAGCATTAGTGTTCCAGCATTAGTGACCCAAGTTCCTGCACCCTTATGGGACAGCAGCGTGTTCGCGATGCCACTGGTGTTGCTAACACCTATAGGCGACGGTAACTGCTAAATTCTAAGCGGGCTGTCAGCCTGCCTGCTGTCCTTCGCAATAAAAAAAAGATACAATGGATTTATCTAGAGGAGGCTTTTGTTGGAAGACAAACTAGACAGTTTGCCGATATTTAACACAATATTGTAGGTATTTAAAGAAGGCACCAGAAATACGGATTTTTTTAAAATTTACATATAATAGTGGAATAATCAAAACAACGATTAAACACTAAAAAAGCAACTAAAGTTTACTAACTGTTATTGTTAGAGCGCGGTTCATTACGAATGAATAATCCAAATATTTATCGGTACTAGTACAGGTTTTGAATATTTCAAGAATGTCTTGCACACCGCACTTTGGCGGTAACTATTTATTTTCGCCAATCACTAATATCTGTGTTCAGTCACGGCTTTAAATAGGTTTTTAACTTTTACTTAAGAATTCATCCAGGACGTATATAAAATTAGATAAGGAAAACAAACATTACAAAACAAACTGTAGATTTTAAGTTTTTTTTATGCTATACTAGAACAGCAGACGGGCTGACGGCCCACTTAATAGTAAGCAGTTACCGTCGCCTACTGATTTTTGCGACATCAGGGGCAACGCTAACACGCTGTCGAACAAAACACTATGTTATTATGGCGGCATATTAAGAGACCAGGAGTGGTTGGTGTCCAGACGGGCTTGGAGCTCTACTACCTAGCTAGGGTTATTTTGTCGCCTTTTTCGACAAGCCAACCCCGGCCGGAGGGGTGAGTATTCTTCTTCCGCCCCTGAATGCAGATGACCACCTTCTATTATTACTGTGTTAATTATAACTGAACTGTGTAAATTCCAATAAAACATACAAACATTATATAAAATACTAAGAAAGACAGTCAAGTCTGTTTAAGTCTGTTTTTAAACATTTAAAAATGATACGTTTTAAAGATGGTTGCATCAAAAAATTTCAATTCGGAGCCATGAGGTGATGGTTGGTATTGTCACAGGGTGACACAACTTGCGAATTTTAAATTAATTGCGGTTTAAGTCTGTTTTTAAACATTTAAAAATGATATGTTTTAAAGATGGTTGCATCAAAAAATTTCAATTCGGAGCCATGAGGTGATGGTTGGTATTGTCACAGGGTGACACAACTTTTCGAGGGAACCGTGCGGTCGATGGCCCTTTACGGGGCCCCAATCTGGGCGGATCGCCTGACGGCCAAAACGACGGCGCTGCTACGCAGGCCGCAGCGCGTCCTGGCCGTCAGGGCGATAAGGGGATACCGCACGGTGTCCTTCGAAGCGGCCTCCCTGCTGGCCGGATCCCCACCATGGGACCTCGAGGCCCGGGTCTTGGCGCTATTATACCGGTGGCGCCGGGACGCGGCCGAGCGTGGCTCTCGCCCCGCGCCTCGCGAAGTTGAGGTAAAGCGGGCGGAGCTGCGCGACGAGGTGCTCATGGTGGAGTGGAAGGAGCGCCTCGCGCACCCCAGCGCGGGCTTCGCCACCATCGAAGCGGTGAGGCCCGTCCTGGCCGAATGGCTGGAAAGGCGCCACGGCGCCCTGACCTTCCGCCTGACGCAGGTCCTCTCGGGGCACGGTTGCTTCGGGAGGTACCTGTGTCGCATAGGGCGGGAGATGACGTCGGGGTGCCACCACTGTGGCGCGGGCGACGAGGAGGACACGGTGAACCACACTGTCGCCGTGTGCCCTGCGTGGCGCGAGGAGCGCCGCGCCCTCGTCGCCCAAATCGGCGTGGACCTGTCGCTCCCGGCCCTGGTTCTGTCCATGGTCGGGGGCGATCCTGGATGGACGGCCGTCGCCTCCTTCTGCGAGGCAGTCATGTCCGCAAAGGAGGCGGCGGAGCGGGAGCGGGAGTCGACCACCACACTCCTCTCCCGCCAACGCAGGCCACGCCGGCGGCGCCGGAGGGTCAGTAACGACCTCCGGCCGCCGTAAAAAGCGGCTGCGGGCGGCCCCTCGGGGGAGGACCCGCCGCCCGCACTATTGCCGCGAGGGTGAGGGCTGCGTGCTGTTCCGCGGCCCCCCTCAACTCCTAGAGTTGTTAGGAGAGCGCCGGGGGGACGAAACCCTGACCCCCTGGCGCCAACACTTTAGAAGGGGCCCGCCTCAAGACAAAGGGCGGGCCGGCGCCGGCCCGGGCCACGAGATCGGCAGGCCATATATCCGTGGGCCCGGGCGTAGGCGATAGGAGAACAGCGGGGTTTTTTAGTGGGTAGTCGGATGGCCAATCATCTTTCCCGGAGTCCCACATATCCCTCGGTCCCCCCGGGCCGGGGGAACCCGTCAAGAGAGGTTTTTCCCCGAGACCAAAAAAAAAAAAAAAAAAAAAAAAAAGGGTGACACAACTTGCGAATTTTAAATTAATTGCGGTTTAAGTCTGTTTTTAAACATTTAAAAATGATATGTTTTAAAGATGGTTGCATCAAAAAATTTCAATTCGGAGCCATGAGGTGATGGTTGGTATTGTCACAGGGTGACACAACTTGCGAATTTTAAATTAATTGCGGTTTAAGTCTGTTTTTAAACATTTAAAAATGATATGTTTTAAAGATGGTTGCATCAAAAAATTTCAATTCGGAGCCATGAGGTGATGGTTGGTATTGTCACAGGGTGACACAACTTGCGAATTTTAAATTAATTGCGGTTCACCAGTATATACGAGTATATTAGAAGTCGACACGACAAATCTGACCTTATCTAAGCTTTGATACTTCTTCTTCTTCGTCCGATTCTTCATTACTGAATGTCGTGTCCTTGAAAATCAACCGTGGCCTGTCTCGTAACGTTTTTCCACTTCGTCCGATCCTCAGCTTCTCGAATAGTTGCTATTGGGAGTCCAGTGGGGCAGTTACCTTGTCACACTAGAGCGGCTAGGGAATCAGCCACGTGGTCACTTTCCTTCCGCCTTGCCCGTCATGATCAGCTTATCCAAGTTATCCGGCTGTCGTCGGGCAATGTGACCAAAGTTCCCAAGAATTTTCCGAACACAGTTTGTTGAGAGCCTTTGATAACGGTATTATAAAATCTGTTAAAAATGAGCTAATAACAATTTGAGACAAGTTTCAATTACTTATACCGATTGTGCCAGAAAACCAAAATGTGTTAAAAACGATAATTTTTTAAAGTTATGAAATCAAGCATTAGACATGTTTGACTTGGTAGAAGAACTGCTTTAAAAACTGAAGGTAATCTAATATATTAATATTACATTATTTCTTTAGTTTGTAAACGATAAGTAAAATTACCATCCGTCAGGCCTCGGCAGGAAGTGTACACCCAATAAGTGCTGATTTAATGTTGTAAATGGTGACATATACGTGCAAATGTCACCATTATCAGAGACGCTAATAAGTTAGAATGCAAGTGCCGGGTATTGAAACAGAAGTTTTAAAATGATAATGATCATTATAATAATAGATAGAAAACTTAGAGAAATCGAACATTGGCCGCGCGCGAGTACTCCCATCCCAACCTCATAATAGAACAATGAAATCACTTTTATTTTCTATCCATTATGTTACCTAATCAGAACATGTAATCTGACACCCCCTTGAATCACGGTGTTTGTTCTAGTACAAATGCAATTATTCATTATTGATAGAAAGTACATCAGCCTGTTGTAGATGATGCCACTTGAAATAAATTGACAATTCTTAGTAACTAATCATCACTACTTGTGTCACAAGTTAAAATTTAATGACCCTCACCTTTTAGAGGACAGTGTGTTTAGTTACTTTCCTACTTGAGTCATACGACTTGCTAGTTCTATAAAAGCACAATTTTTTAGAACTTGTCAAAATTAAAAAAAAAAATGGAATTATGATTTATTTTTTAAATTTTGGCCATAAGGAATTCGTTCGCAATAATCGATAGATGTATATGATTATACACGTAGAAATTGTGAACAATATGGGGTTTAAAATCTAAATTAATTGTAGTAGTACTGGTGGGATTTCCTTGAAAATTCATAAATAAAAAATTGGTTATGCCTAACATTTTTAAAAAGCCTTAACAACGATCAAATTCCGTTAGTCTTTTTTTATAATCTACCGTCTATATATATATTTGATAAAAAATAATCATATTTATACATTGAGAGTATTTCTGTAAAAGCGGTGAATAATTAGATTTATTATTGTTAGCAGCCATTATCAATTAGATTTGTTAGCTAAACAAAAGACTTAATGACAGTTCTATTATTCTGTCGCTTTGCGGTAGTGTAGTGTGCGACTTGCCTAATAATTGGCAAAGTACAACCCACTCGCCCATTGAGTGACGGTTGAGACACGGAAATAAAATTACAAACACTAGATGCGACGCGTGGGCGTAATTGTTTTAACTGAGAAAGTATCATGCGGATGTGCAATACCTTGTAACGAGATGAGCAATGGGAATGTTGTAAGTGATTTTGTAATACCTATGCTAGGTGAGGATTCGTCATTTCATTTCAAAACCAACAGTGATAGTTTGCTCTCCCTTCGGTAGTAATGGTAGTTAATTTTGTGTAAAAGAGTGTTTAATTAAATGAGTGTTTCTTGCCGAACTTCTTTGGTAAATTATTCTAACAATATTTAAATAAATAAATTTATCAACATAATTAAATAATTTTGCATACTACTGTAACTTTATATTATAAAAAAAACGTTATATTTAAAAAGTAAAATGATATCTTAATGGTAGGCATGACATTAAGACCCTTCACGTGTAATAATGTTACATAAATTCAGACAAGAAATCCTGTGGCCCCATATATTTTTCTTCACGCCAAAAAACGACGTGATTTTTTCCCTTAATTTGATGTGTTTCCGCGAGTGTTTCCAGTAAACGTCTATTTGTAAGTCGGTTGTCAGGTCGTTCACCCCGGCAGCGCGGATCGGCGCATTGCGGTGCGTGTGCGCAACGCGATTGAGGGATAAGCCATTGACAGTGAACGGTTGCACTGTGATCTAACGATTGGCGTGACTATACCTTCTAGCTGGCTTTCAGATTAAATAACAAAATTTTAATCGCATTTGGTGGCATCGAATTTATAGCCAACGTTGTTTCTTTGTTATACATGCAGTGTTAATTGTGAATGTAGGTTAAGAGGATTGGGTACCCATCGGTAGGCACATGATTAAAACTGGAACAAACTAACAAAGAATTTTAATTATAAATTAAAATAATTTCTTAATTTTTTTTATATTGCTGATACTAAACATTGATTTTACACACAGTAGCAAATTGTTTTAAATTAGATCTAATACATCGGGTTTCCCAGTTCAGTGATCAGCGTGTCCAAGTGACACATAGGCCTCTTCCAACTGCTTCTATTCTTCTCTATTGGTAGCTTTTCTAGACCAGATTGTCCCTCCAATCACCTTGATATCATCTGACCATATTTTAGCTTGTCTGCCTCTTTTTCTTTTGCTATCACGTGGTTGGTCAAAGGGGAATTGAAAGGAGTAGTATGTTGGGCGTGAGGCTAAAAAGACCGCAAAAGAGCAGCAGACATTAGATCTACAACAAAGGTGGAAGACGTACTAAAGAAAATAAGACGGTTAAAATGGCGATGGACAGGACATATGACAAGGGAAATCAGAATGAAATGGACTAAAATTATAACAGAATTTCTTAATTTATTTTAATTATAATTTAATCTAAAATAAGTTTTATAAAATTTTTGGCATTGGTAAACAAAATGGAAAAATTATTGATTAAAGTTGAAGTCACAAATTATAACAGTTATCATATTATTGTGAATACGTTAAGCAACTCGTATATAGGTTATATTATTTGCCTAAAAATACAATAAAATAGCGGTTTGAAGTAATTATAATATTTTTTTTAAGCAGTCACCGTGCCTATACATGTTTGCAACGCTTGTGGCACTGCGAACACGCTGCAGTCCCATAGGGGTACAGGTACCTGGGTAGTGACCCAATGCCGGAACAGAACACAAGATTATTATGGCGGCATACTTTAGCCCAAGGGTGGTTGCCATCCAGGGGGGCTTGGGGCCCTACCACGTAGCTAGGGTGGATTGTTTTGTCGCCTTTTACGACAGTTCGGCCCCGGCCACAGGGGTTTTATATACTTACTCCGCCTCTGCACGGAGAAAATAAAACCAATGTCTATGGTAGCATCTATTTTGCAAGTATTAAGATCGATATTATAATTTTACAGCTTTTATCTAGATGGGTTGTTAATTAAAGTATTATAAGTTATATTATTTTATTGTACATTTGACATATTAATTGAATAAAGAGAATAATAAACGATAGGTTTTTAGTCTACTGTTTTGTTTATCGTAAAAAAATTAACATAAATCAATTTAATATAAATAAGAATCTCTTAAATAATTCAATAACTAGAAAAATGTAACGTTATGTTTTAAACGTATCGCTCATCACATTAATCAGTGTAATGACTGCGCAAACGCATGTAGGTATTCGTAGAAGCCAGACACTCGGTCTGCCTGCGCTGGCGTAGCGGCCACATGGCGCACTCAGCTTTACAATCTATCAGGGTTGTAAAATTATGGAAAAATCTAGAATTATTTTCAAGAGTGTTAATCTAGATCATATTTGTAGCTTATATATAGAAAAGAAAGAAAGAAAAATTATTTATTAGGACAACTCATACAGTAGATTTATATAGAAATTATACTTTTTTTTAATGCTGTAGGACAGCAGACAGGCTAACGGCCCGCTTAGAATTTAGCAGTTACCATCGCCTATGGATGTTTGCAATACCAGTGGCGAACACGGTGCTTTCCCATAAAGGTACATGAACTTAGGTCACTAATGCCGGAACACAACACAAGGTTATTATGGCGGCATACTTAAGACCAAAGGTGGTCGCCATCCAGACGGGCTTGAGGCCCTACCACGTAGCTAGGGTGGGTTGTTTAATCGCCTTTTACGACAGGCCGACCCCGGCCGCAGAGGTTAGTATTCTTTCTCCGTCCCTTCACGGATAAAACTACAAATTACAGTTATATTGTCCTAAATAGGACCTAACTCAGCATAATGCTGGTTCTTAAAAACCAACGCTGATCTTCCACACACACACACACACACACACACACACACACACACACACACACACACACACACACACACACACACACACACATATATATATATATATATATATATATATATATATATATATATATATATATATATATATATATATATATATATATATATATATATATATATATATATATATATATAATAGTTACTAAATAATAATTTAGTAGTAATAAAATATAAAACAAAACAAAGCTTTCTTTCTTTAAATAAGATACTTTTTTAGTATGTTACATGTTCACGCGATTATATACATCGCCTTGCCAATATTTTTCTTCAACACTTATTATAAATAAATATGTTATTGCTTCTGAATATATCTGAACACATCTAACAATTAGTTCATAATTTATATGTTAATAATATTTTATATTGAGAAGGGTTTTAAGATCGACGATGCAGTTTTTACTATGAAGTCAAAGTACTCGTATATTAGTACTATAAGCGTACCTAATTACAGGAATACGCGTCTTTTACAACCTTTTTAAGGCTCCTAGTACCTAGTACACTGTAAGTATTTACCAGTAAATGTTTTACTAGACTAAATTGCTTTTAATCAGATTTAAATAGGTTCACATCGGTACTATGTAGTATGGTTATATATATAGGTATAGTATGGTTTAACGACCCGCACTAACCTCTTGGTATTTTTTGCCATTCTCTAATATAAAATATACCTTTGATTTTTTATAATATCATAAAATAGTCTGAAAAGTTTATATTTTCTCCAAATATGAAATCGTTTTGAAATATTTAAGTTTATAGTAATACAGACTAGAGCGAATAGAAGATAGTCTATAGGCTCTGATGGCTCTATAATCATAAGTCTATAGTAATAAAAAAGAGCAATCTGTTTGTCACATTTCAACCTCAATACCAGCCCTGCGTCAATTGCATTTGCTTGCTTGCAACTGGTCTGTTGCTGTTTCGATTAAGTGGTTCAATGTGCGTAACAGATACTGCATATCAATTTACCGAGCCTAATAGGATGTTTTATGATGAAAAGCTTTCACCGCTTCCAAGAATATGGCTTCAATCATTGAGAATTACCATATACAGTTTAACATTCTGGACACTACATTACACAAGTTTAGGTGTTATGTTCATTTAATATTTTATAAAAAAAATTGCAAAGGAAATTTTGAAGTTTTTATATATTTGAATAGTTCGATACTACACGTCGATTCAAAAGATTTCCTGAAAGAGAGCTTTTATTAAAAAGGGCCGTCCACCATGCCTTTTATTTATTCCAAAGTTGTATGAAACTATGTTTTTTATATATTCAATTCTAAGTTATAAATCCAGACAGAGCGACAGTAAGTTAATACACAAGGTTCTCAAGTGAATGAATGTTTCGAGTTCACACGACCGCTTATATACGTTAATTATAAACTTGAAATATTCTCATGTGTAAACCATTAGAAGTGTATGAAAGCTCCAATTAAAAAGGAATCTGGAGGTAATTGCTTTAATTTATATTTAATATGTTGTAATGGCGGTCGTTCATCCTGTGCAAGAGTGCCGGCATCCGTTAGAGGAAATGAATCGCAGTTGAATAGCATTGACAGACAGGCAGACGCTTGCACGATGTGAAATACAATCAATATATTTGCTAATCTATAATTCTGATCCTCAATTCTGTTTAGTTTTGTACCTATATACATAATAAAAGCAGAAATTTTAGCTATTTTCTTCAGAATAACATGGTATATTTTTATTGAATTAATATTATAAATATATATTGGTATGATAAGTTTAGACCATTAAACTGAAGTAATGTAGGTTCGCCCATTAGGGCATGATTAACTTGTATATCGAACAATATTTAAAATAAGCGCCAAGAATATACATATTTGTTGGTTTTATATGTAAAGATTCAGTAAATAATCATAACCAGTCTTTTTTTATACGTAAGTTCCGTTAACCCCCTTTTGGACACTAGGTTTAAAATAACAAAATTGAATTTGAAACGTGAAATTTGAAAAATAAATTAACATTATTCACGTTCGAAAAACAAGATGAAAGAAATGGTAACATTTTTTATTATAGAATAATTAGGAAATGACATACATAGTTTTTTTGAACATGAACTCTATTCACTATAAATTCGAAACGGTTTACAGTTACTTTGGTTCCATAATTTATTTAAGAATAAATTTAAAAAAATCTTTAATAATGTAATTGAGCATGAAGCAAAGAAAAGAGCATGAACATTAATAAATACATTAAAACACGTAATGTTTAAAACCCTTGAATGAACGGCACATTTAATCGAATAAGACAGTACTTTTTTGAGCTATTAATCATTGAAGATCACAGGAAATACTTGTATAAATATACTGATTTAAAACAGCAATGAACTTCAGGTCCGTTGATTTCGTCATGAGAAACTATTTATTTTATATATCACAAACGCGAAAAGTTCTCGACGTTTCCAACGGAGCGACGCGGACGCCAACTGTTTGTGGTGTCGGGTACACGCTTTGGATCATTACCAAAACGAAGTAAAATATAATTGAATGGAAGAAAGTTAGATGTGGAGTAAGATTTTTTTCAATGTTTTATTAGTTTCAAAATTACGAGTGATCTATATTGACTCTTGAAACTTAATATATGGAAGGATCAAAATTTAAAATATATTTGTAAAAAGCCTGAACTAAACTTCTATTAACCATAAAACATAGGTACCATTTTAAAATTTTGTCCAAAAATTTGACATCTCTGGGGGTAGGTAGGGCAATTAATATATAATAATAATTTGTAGACCACTTTAAAATAGGACATAAAATCCTAATCACTAGGAAATAAATTTCGCAATCGAATGTCTCGATTTGATAGATAAAATAGCAACAATAGTCAGCTATTGACATACTTTGTAGCGACTTTATATAACAATGCTTATGGCTTTAATAATAGTCTAGCTCACTCCACTAGACATTAGAAAGCCTAACTGTCTGTCAATAATCAATACTACATTAGGGTCAAATAAGCTACTCATCTTACAACTAATATTAGATTTTTACTTTAAAATTTCAAATTGAGATGATTGGAACCTAGGTTTAATTAATCTTCCCCAAAAAGAATCTAACGTAGCGACAATTATTGTTCTTTTTTAATGCACTAAACAGTTTTTGAAGTTTCACCAAATTCTATTTGTCCCATTCCAAATGGTCAATCTGAAATCGCTCTTCCCGTTGAATGGCGTACGTGAATTGCAACACGTTGGTCGGTCGAAATTTTTAAACCACTTTCGCAATACGAAGCGCTACTCGTAAACAAAATGTCAGACGTATTGCTAACAAAATTTTATTGGACACCACTTTGGCATATTCCTTTGAAGGGACTCGGATTTATTACATGTAAGACTTTTTATATCAAAAGCAACATTTTTGTAATAATTTGAAGAGTAAATAAACACCTCAATTCTGACTTTTATTCCCATGTCTTATTTTCGTGGTTTGTGATATGATTTAATTCGGGTAATTACATTGTCATAAAATTTAAACCATATACTTTCATTAGCTCAATAATTGATCAACTTTGGATTGGCAATTTAGTGATATTTTAAATTTCAAAAATACAATATTATCTAGTTATATAATAGATTTTTACTAATGCGATTACTCGGTCGAAGCATTAAGCTCAATTATGCATAAACTGAAAACGGAGCGTTCTTAAAGCATTTAATTATTCGCCCAGTATATCATTATAAGCTTGATATTACATTTTCCCTTAAAATCTTTGACCATCATCAATTTAAAAAGTTATGTTCATTACTTTTAATGTAATCAAGTAGTTCGAGATGTAAATCAGATGGGTGGGCAGATCCAGATAGTTTGTCGTTTGTTGAGGTGATTGAGACGGAAGGTTTTACACGCAAATTTTCAAAATCATTAGCACAATACATTGTATGTAGTATAAAATTTATTAAAATTAGTATACATTATTTGGACTTCGAAAAATTCATCAAACCTAATTAAGGTGTATGAATACGAATTATTTGTCATAATTGCGCTCATAACCTATTAACGTGATTATCGAGTGTTCTAGTCGAATTACTATTTAAATTTAAGCCCTATATTTCAAACACATAATTATAAATTGCAATTCAACAAACACATCGAGCAGTTTTGATTGAGCCATCGTCGGAGCAGGAATACTAAGTATAGAAAAAGCAGTTATGAAATCCATCCAAACAAAACGGTTTCGAATTTCATAACATAACGGACTGTTGGCATCGTAAAGTATCCATTAGTGGCTATATCAAAGATATATTGTAAATTTTCTCTAAAGGCTGCTGTTAATTTAGTAACTAGTAACAAAGAGATTATGTTCGATGTATAAGCTCGGTTAAAAGTGCGGGCAAAAGCAGTTATTCTCTGGTAACTGTGAACGAGAATAGAAGGCTTAAAATATCCAGTAATTTTGCAAAACGGACAATTCCTGTGACGAATTATATTCAAAATATGCATACCCGTTAAGCATGTTTTAGAGTCTGATGTTTGGGCGAGTGGAATGAATAGTTTGTGTTTTCAATATAGGGTTGTCTTGTACAAAAGTTCATGCGATATTGTTCATTTTCTCTCTTTAATATTTATAAGTGTATAAATGATGACTTAACTAAAAAAATTACAACGTTGGATACTATCACCACCATATTATAATTATATTTTTTAAATAACTTAAATTATAATTTTTAGTTAAATGAAACCATGTAACCAAAAAATAAAAATTGCCCTAAGTATAACAGAACATTTTTTAATTCTTATATTAACATCAACTCCAAGGTGCGATCGGGCTACGATAATGGCCGTGTAAAAACGTTATACAGAGCCTGTGAGTTCGAAAACTACCCACGATAAATATATTTGTTAGTAAAATGCGATATAGTCCATAACTAAGTACTAGCAATTATCTTAAAAAAAAATCTTTTGAAGAATGTTGACAATATCTATAAAATAATATAATATATATATATATATATATATATATATATATATATATATATATATATATATATATATATATATATATACCTAGTCAGGTCATAAATTCTGTCACATGTTTAATGTAAAATAATTGTAACAAGTTTATTAATTATGTAACCATTCATATACCAAAATGAACTTAACAAAACATAGATTCTTATGACATTAAAGTTTATTCAAAATGACCTCCGTGATTTTGAATACAAGCCTTCAATCTGCGCGGCCAGTTGTCTATCGCAGCACGAACGAGGTCCATGTCAATATCGGCGGCTGCCTTAATCAAGGATGTCTTGAGTGACTCCAAATTGGGATGAGGCTTTGAGCACGCCTTTTCCTCCAAGTGTTGCCATATCTTGTAATCTAACGGATTCAAATCTGGACTGGAGGAGGGCCAGTCTTCGTGCCGGATGAAGTCGATTTCACGCGCCGCCAGCCAGTCTTGTGTGCTCTTCGCTCTATGAGCTGGCGCCGAATCTTGTTGGAATACCCAGTGCCTGTTATTGAACATGGTATGAGAAACAGGTTCCACAAGGTTCGTCAGGACTGTATTTTGATACACAACAGCATTCGTTTTTACACCTTTCTCACAAAAATGTACCTCTGTTAAGCCCCAATAAGAAACTCCCAACCATACCATGAGCGAGGATGGAAAATGACCTCGTTGGACACGCGGAATACGGTTGCTCGCTTCTTCACTACTGTGTGCGTACACCTTATCATTTTGTTTGTTGTAGCTCTCTTCTACGGTAAACATTTTTTCATCCGAAAAAAGAATTTCCCGATATTTTTTTCCCGCGTACCGCTTCAACAAAGCGCGGCATCTCTTCAGTCTCAGGTCCATTAGACGAGCATTCAAACGATGTCCTGTTTTTCTTCGATATGCCCGAAGCCCTAAGTCTTCATTTAACACACTTTTCACCGTGGTTCTGCTTAACCCCATCTGAAGGGCCAACAGTTTCTGCTTACGTTTGGGATTTCTTTGAATTCGTGCCTTCACAGCTTTTATCACTGCTGGAGTCCTAACAGACCGAGGGCGACCACTTCTTGACCTGTCATCTACACTAGAGTCTTCATTGTATCGTTTGATGGTACGATAAACGAATCTTTTGGTTATATTCAAATTTTTCAGTATGTTAAAAATTTGAATTGGCGCGTAACCGCAACGATGCAACGCAATAACTGCAACACGGTCTTCTTTAAGCGTCCACTCCATATTTAAAAATGAGTAAAATTCTAAAAGTTATACATTTTTATTTTCATGAACAATTCGAAATTCTAATTCAATAAACTTTTTTGTGGCCAGCATTCTAAAAGAAAAGTTTTTACTGTGTGACAATACTTATGACCTGACTAGGTATATATATATATATATATATATATATATATATATATATATATATAATAGAAAGGTTACAAAAATTTACCGTATACTCCTACACACGACGGTACTTAAAAAAACGCCAACCCTATATAAAATAGAACGATTCAAGGATGAATGCCGATCGACTCTCCAGGATCGATTTGCAGGTGGATCACGCACGCACGCCGGCGGCATGGCGTCATATCCTCAACACAATTGGACACGTTGGTATAATTAATAAAAGAATTGCGCGCGTGCAAGGCAACACTATGTTCGGCGCGGCAATGGCCGGTTTCGACGCATTATTGACGTTCAACGATTGTGTTAAAAAAAGTTGCGTAGTAGCTTTTCAATGGCTTGTGGAGGGCAGCGAGGTGAGTTGTCATTCAAGTCAGCCATTCAATGTGTCATCTATTAGATGCAGTTGTCGATTATGTTTTAATTTCTATATACGTATATGTTTTATTAGCCAAATCCGTCAAAATTATCAAAATTCTAGTGGAAATTTATTTATTATGATATAAAATTTACAAAAGAAAAAGTAAAATCTAAATAAAAATGGCGTGTTTTTGTCCTGAAGACTGCGAGCAATTTGCAGTATGTTAGTGGCCCCTTATCCAACAACTTGCTGTGAAAATCCACCTATGTGCTATCTCTGCTTGCCACGATGTTCTTCGCCGAAGGTTATGTATTGTACAGAAGCTGCGAGTTTCAAGTCCAAGTCAAGAGAGAGATTGCTGTGAGCCACCACCAAAATATATGAAGATGGACGAATTGTGCGCAAGCTGCCTGTGTCTGCATTCAAGCGCAACGGAATGCAGGACCAAGAGTATTCGAAGACGCTTGGTACTGCGAATTTCCTATTTAGAAGCCCTCGTGACGTAGTTGTCGAATGTGAATTGCGCACGGACCCCGTAAAAGTCGGCGACCCGCCACGAGTGCCACCCTGCACACCCAAACTGACACTCGGATGTTAATTACTCAAGAAGAAACCAATAAAAGTGTCGCTTGAGGATATATTAGAGGATTAACAACGAAATTTCGTGTCCTACTTTCAATGTGAGACGAGAAAAATAATTTAAATAAAAAGGATACCAGATTTTTTTTTTCCCAAAAAGGGGTTAACGTCATGGTAGGCGGCCGATTTTTTTTTATTGCGTAGGACAGCAGACAGGCTTCGTGAACACGCTGCTGTCCCATAAAGGTACAGGAACTTGGGTCACAAATGCCGGAACACAACACAAGGTTATTATGGCGGCACACCTAAGACCAAAGGTGGTTGCCATCCAGACGGGCTTGAGGCCCTACCACGTAGCTAGGGTGGGTTGTTTTGTCGCCTTTTATGACAGGCCGACCCCGGCCACAGAGGTTAGTATTCTTTCTCCGCCCCTGCACGGATAAAAAACGGTTACGGTTGTAAAAACTAAGCCACAATTATTACAACATGTAACATGTTGTGCCGACCCCATATAATGTGGGATAAGGGCAGGAAGAAGAAGAAGAGGTTTTGTTTATTAGTCTTTTTTACCGAAGGTACTTCTGATTGTATCCAAAGGTTTTCTTTCGAAGCCTTAGGTACTTTTTGTTTTGTTCAAGGAGTTAATGTATTATAGTTTTTACAAAGACAAACTCGTTTCATTCTCCAACTCTAAAAGAAAAACCAATCTATACCCATCTTATGCTGACTGTAAACAAGCTTAAAGGCTTAATAATCCAAAGGTCACCTTTTAAAACTATCTCGGAAAAGGTTTCAAAGCAGTCAAACCTAAAATCAAAATGTTCAACTGAACTGTCAAAAGTGAGAAAGCGTCATAATGACTTGCTAGCTTTTGAATACTCCTAATACTGCTTAAATTCGGAAACGGACATTAATTTTTTTTTTTATAAATATCAATGTACTTTTGTTTTAGTTCTATTTTTTAATTTTTCAGCTACAAGTAATTCTGTGTACCAACCATTTGGATATGATTATTAGTATGATATAAATATACTTTCCAATTATTTTGACGTGATCACGAAATAATAAAATGATTCACACTTATCAAACTCTTATTATGAACTCAAGGAAATATTTCTAACGTTAAAAATAATAATAGCCAATAGCATCTCATTGCTGAGATCCAGTACCCCTTTGTGTAGCTACATAGAACCTGCGGCCCGCCGGGTTTTTGTGGTTGGTCTATATGTTGTTACTTTATTTTAAACAATTTTGAATATCCGTGCCCTTTAGTAAAGTACAGTTCGCTTAGAAATCCTACATACTCGTACCTAACACTACCGCACCGTGCAGTGTTATTATTTATACGGTAATTTGCCGTAATATACGGCAATCGTTTACTCATAATTCAATTCGTAACAATCGCGACAATATAAAACAGAATTAAAAATTTTTTTTTAAGTAATCTGTGACACTATGATCAACACGCGTTTGTAGCTTATATGAAAAAGTGTTGATTTCGACTGCCTTAGAACAAATGGACAGAATACTCGCCACACCTGTCTAAGGTAGATTGGTGGGTGATCTCGGTGAGGAGTTTTCCTCACAATATATATTTTTTTCACTATTGGCATGTGTTAATTGCGTTATTATATGCATACTAAATGGGAAAAACTGCCTAAGCGCTGAATGCCATCGCAGGAATTCAACATATGTTCATAAAGGTGGATTTATATTTGTCTGACGTGTCGTGTCGTGACGCGTCAGAAGCATATTATCTCGGTTTCATACATTTAATATGGTTAGGGACACATTTGTATGTCGTGACGCGTTCTGTCGTCTGTCCTAAATGTATGAACCGATATGCTTCTGACCCGTCACGTCACGACACGTCAGAAAAATATAAATCCACCTTTAGATTGGATAAAAAATAAGTTAATCAATTCAATCTAAATTAAAACAGCAATATTATTCTACTATATGCTAAAATACACACAAATTATGATCGGTGGTTACATCGCCATCAAAAAGCTGATGATTCATGATATAATTTGATTGCTTGTCATTGTTTTGGTTTACATGAGTAAGGTGTACCCGGCATGCATCTTAATTTCAGAGACAAAGGCGGATGTGTCATTATGTTAGGGCGGAGGATTTCTAACTACGGGGCGTTTTACTTACGAAGTTCTTTACACGTACCGAAGTAATTTTTACTTGTGATGGACATACCTGTAACAATGATTAAAATATTTAGAGGATTAGAAAACACGGACTATTAGATATAGAAATACTAAACTACCCGGCAAACGTTGTTCTGCTGTATGAATTAAAAAAGTAGCCTGTCCTGCTCCAAGGTCCAATCTATAACTATACCGAAATTCATCAAAATTGGTTCAGCGGTTTAGGCGCAAAAACGTAACAAACAAACTTAATTTCGCATTTATAATATTAGTTAGGATTAATAAATAAATATAGCGTCAAAATTAATACATCTCTATCGAGGCCCAAAATAAGTACCAGAGCAATTATGTTATGGGTTCTAAACAACTGATAAACTTTACTTTTGCAATTAAATAAATATTATACATAAACATCCAGACTTAGGATGGGAATCGAACCTGTAACCTTCGCAAGCGTTCCATTCTGCGAAAACCGTTACGTCACGAATTACTTAAAAAACTAGCGAGTTTTTAAAGTAATAGAATTTCCAATCAAATCAATCACTAAGACTATGCGAAGTGAAAAAGTCGTTTTAAAACGTTCATTGTTACTTTTCACACTCAAAAGAGTACTTATTCTTTCGTCTTCTTCCTTCCTTCCTTGCTTCTAACCTAACATGTATTAAGTTAGCAAACGAAAAATTTCCTTATCCTGTCATCAGTCACACAGTCGACCTAATCACCAAGGCCACGTGCATGTTGAGGGTTCAAGGTTCATCGTGTGAACACACAACTGCTTTTTCTCATACACACAATAGAGCACGACTATTGTAAGGAGTCGTGAGAGGTTTGGTAATTCTTTGAGTGCATCTTTTGTTTTTGTGGTCTGTTGCATTGACGATGCTTATCTATGTACCTACATATATAAGAAATTAAGATTGAGCATTAACTACAAATAGTTACCTTGTTTAAATCAATTTACTGATCGAATTGTTTTATTTAAAAGAAAACTACGTCAGCATAACAGTGGATTCCCTTGCTAATTAATATATTTAGTAATGTAAACGAGCTAGCATTTTGAATTGGGTGCTCAACCCTAATTTATAATCATAAAAATTTAAGACTCAGGTTTATATTTAAATTTAATTAAGAAAAATTTCAGAATGTACTGTATATGTATAATTGTATATGTTTGTCTGTACAAATAAACCAATAGGATTTATTAGAAGTTAATTTTTGTACGGAATTACAAACATGGATTTTAAGAGATGTTTCATAAATCTTTTGATTTCGGCTCCCAACCCCCCCAACTAGCTCCTAATGTCGGTAGCCGGTAGCCGGTTGCCGTACAACGTGGCAGTACACGCTTCGCTATTTCAAATACGCGCAATCAAAACTATACACAATACACAAGAAGTATTGTTTGTATTAGATTTTCCATTCCATTTGTATGCATTAAGCAGTTCGATCTACCTTCACCTGGTTCCGAACAAAGGATGAACCGTGACTAAGCGTTCATCTCTTGAGAATATACCTACCGAGAAAGTTATTGACATGGCTTATTACTTTTGCTTTCACTTAAGTGATATATTATTATTCTTTGGGTTTTCTCGTGGACTCGCCCACGTTTTTTGATTCTGAACAAAGATATCTAATTAGCCGTTATAGTGGGAAATTATGCAAGTTGGTTGATTCACGTCGTAATCTATATATATATATATATATATATATATATATATATATATATATATATATATATATATATATATATATATATATATATATATATATACCTAGTCAGGTCATAAGTATTGTCACACAGTAAAAACTTTTCTTTTAGAATGCTGGCCACAAAAAAGTTTATTGAATTCGAATCTCGAATTGTTCATGAAAATAAAAATGTATACTTTTAGAATTTTACTCATTTTTTAAATATGGAGTGGACGCTTAAAGAAGACCGTGTTGCAGTTATTGCGTTGCATCGTTGCGGTTACGCGCCAATTCAAATTTTTAACATACTGAAAAATTTGAATATAACCAAAAGATTCATTTATCGTACCATCAAACGATACAATGAAGACTCTAGTGTAGATGACAGGTCAAGAAGTGGTCGCCCTCAGTCTGTTAGGACTCCAGCAGTGATAAAAGCTGTGAAGGCACGAATTCAAAGAAATCCCAAACGTAAGCAGAAACTGTTGGCCCTTCAGATGGGGTTAAGCAGAACCACGGTGAAAAGGGTGTTAAATGAAGACTTAGGGCTTCGGGCATATCGAAGAAAAACAGGACATCGTTTGAATGCTCGTCTAATGGACCTGAGACTGAAGAGATGCCGCGCTTTGTTGAAGCGGTACGCGGGAAAAAAATATCGGGAAATTCTTTTTTCGGATGAAAAAATGTTTACCGTAGAAGAGAGCTACAACAAACAAAATGATAAGGTGTACGCACACAGTAGTGAAGAAGCGAGCAACCGTATTCCGCGTGTCCAACGAGGTCATTTTCCATCCTCGCTCATGGTATGGTTGGGAGTTTCTTATTGGGGCTTAACAGAGGTACATTTTTGTGAGAAAGGTGTAAAAACGAATGCTGTTGTGTATCAAAATACAGTCCTGACGAACCTTGTGGAACCTGTTTCTCATACCACGTTCAATAACAGGCACTGGGTATTCTAACAAGATTCGGCGCCAGCTCATAGAGCGAAGAGCACACAAGACTGGCTGGCGGCGCGTGAAATCGACTTCATCCGGCACGAAGACTGGCCCTCCTCCAGTCCAGATTTGAATCCGTTAGATTACAAGATATGGCAACACTTGGAGGAAAAGGCGTGTTCAAAGCCTCATCCCAATTTGGAGTCACTCAAGACATCCTTGATTAAGGCAGCCGCCGATATTGACATGGACCTCGTTCGTGCTGCGATAGAGGACTGGCCGCGCAGATTGAAGGCTTGTATTCAAAATCACGGAGGTCATTTTGAATAAACTTTAATGTCATAAGAATCTATGTTTTGTTAAGTTCATTTTGGTATATAAATGGTTACATAATGAATAAACTTGTTACAATTATTTTACATTAAACATGTGACAGAATTTATGACCTGACTAGGTATATATATATATATATATAAAGCTAGACCGTAAATTTTTTTTTAAATCTATTAAGTTTCAAATTAATGTCATCACTATTAAGAATTGAGTATAAAACACTATATTATAAAAACACTAGAAAGTATTTTACCAGGCGGTACAATTATGTTCTTTATTTGATCCTACGGTAATCTCATTTACATATGAAGTACCCCGCTATGTACAATATTATTAATTAACACATGGCGGAAAATCTACGAACCACTGCATATAGTGTGTGCTTTTCCATGATCACATTTTTACTTAAATTAAAGTTACGTATTTTCGAGGCTTAATTTTTTCAATAAGATGATTCAGCCGCATAAAATTAAACCGGTCATAATAATCTCTTTTAACAGATCAATATCTTAATCTGGGGCCAAGTCATTAAATTGAATTAAACATCTCATTTCACCATCCAAATTAGAGTGTAAACGACCAAATAAAGAATGATAATAAAAACCACATTTATTTACGGGTAAAACTCATTTTATCTTTTTCCGCTTCATAAATATTTATACGAGAAAAATATTTTCTCGGAAGGTCGGTGACCTGTGATTACAGAGCCTTATAAATGTTTTCTTTACTGGCAGGTCGTGACATAAAATACTATAATTTAGAAATAAAGCGAGTATTTGTATTATACCTATTTTTGTTAAATATAATACATTAAGTTTAAAAAAAGTTGAAATGTAAAATAAAAAATACTATATACCCGTACTAACGTGGGTAAGATTACAATATAATGTTATCGAAGTGGTGGCGGCAATAACGATGTCTATGTATGCTACATGAAAACATAAAGCATGAAATTTGTTTTCTGTAATTTGGTATTTTATGGTTTTGTTGGGAACATTAAGGATAATTCGGCAATATTGGAATACTTTGAATTTCGATTACAAAGGGAGTTAAGATTAACCTTTTGGATAAATGCCGAGGAATGAAGGGTCCGTTGGCACAATGCGAACATAATTTGCCTAAATTTGTTTCATTATTTATTTATTAGATGAATAGCAATTTTTATTATTACTTTATGGTAGTACTGTATCGTCAATAATAGTATAGCTATACTCTAAAGAGGTTGAATTTGAAATTTGTACGCACATGTTGTTGAAAAAAGACATAACAACTAAAGTGAATGTAAGTTACACAAGCACTGATTATTCAGTTACTAATTGTTAAATATGTATCATTAAAATTAAGTTTGATTGGTATATATTAAAATCTCCCTTATCAACAGGGTTATGTTTCTATTTCTGTCGTTCCTCGTTTCCACATGAACGGGCGATGAATCAAAGCCTCAAACGGCCATTGACTCGGCAATAACGGGACCTTTCAAGAATTTTCACTTTCAGCCAGAACGCGTAAACGCTAGACGATACGTTTGCTTATATTAGATACTTGTTGTGTGTTTTAAATAAATAAATATATTAGAACATTTTACACAACACCATCTAGTCCCAAACTTAGTTGCATAACACGTGTGCTATGGGTACTAGACAACTGATATACTACACATACTTTTTTAATAAATAAATACATATTATACATAAACACCCAGACGCTGGACGCGAATTGAACCCATGACCTCCGTATGCGTACCGAAACGCGTTCGCCATTACGCAGGAGGTCATAATGCAATATAGTTGCTTTTAAGAAAATTGCAGTGATTATTCAATATTGATAACTTTATAGTTATCAACAATGAAAGAAATGAATACAAATTCAAAATCATTCATTTGCGTCTTCATTGGAGGACTGATGTACTTAAAGGTGCGAACAACTTTCGTTGCATTGCTAATATTATTTGACTATGACGAATATATTAAAAAGTTGTCCGAAATCTTATATTGTACAATACATATTTTACAATATTGGATTCCTAAATTTGTCATCTCTCTTATTTACTACTTAATTCCTTTGCAAATATTAACTAAAGGGTTTAAACTGAAAAACCCTTTTTTTTATAGCTTGAGTTCAGCAGACAGGCAAACGGCCCACCCTGGCAGGTGGCCACCGTCGCCTATGGACGTTTGCAGCACCAGAGGCACCACCAACGCGCTGCCGGTCTCGAAGAAATTTTATAACGCCTTTTTTGAAGAACCCCATATCATACCGCGCTGAGAAAACCTCAGCCGAAAGCTCATTCCAGATCCTGAGAGTACGCAACATGAACGTTCTGGAGAACCGTTTCGTACAGGAAAGAAGAGGCTCCCAAACCAAACCCAAAGATTTGTAAGAAAAAAGAAATAAATTTCCAGGATAATTTAACGGAACTTAAAATATTTATTAATCAAATAATTGTTCTTTGATTAAATTTTATGTTTCTCAAGCGAATTGGAAATAGCAACAAGAATATGGCGGAAAGGCTTCGACAAAAGAGCAAACTCTTCAGAAACTCTATCGATCAACAAATAGGCTGATATCGCCAAGCACTTGCTTATTAATCCATTCAAGAAAGAAATCTTGTAAAATGGCTCTCCAAACATCAACAGCATTATATTAGAGCATTGTTACTGCTTTCCAAACAACTTTAACGGGGTCATCATGTTCACCATTGTCACCTTCTTTCATTTACATGTTATATACAAACATTGAACTTCCGTATTTATCATAAACATTATTATATGTTACATAATTACATTACTAGTGTACATTCTTTGACACGGCACGTGAAGTTGGTAACTGGGCCGTGACAATTTCTTGGCAGCCGGCATTTAAGTGTGTTGGGTACGTATAGAAACATATTGCATGGATTTTTTAAACTAATAATATGATGCTTGTTTTTTTTTATAAAATTAACATAATAGATAGTAAGTATATCCCACCAAAATTTATTTCTGCAGGTAGCATCTGCATCCCTACTGTTTATCGGTGCAGGGGCGGAGAGAGAATACTAACCTCTGCGGCCGGGGTTGGCCTGTGGTAAAAGGCGACAAAACAACCCACCCAAGCTACGTGGTAGGGCCCCAAGCCCGTCTGGATGGCGACCACATTTGGTCTTAAGTATGCCGCCATAATAACCTTGTGTTGTGTTCCGGCATTAGTGACCCAAGTTCCTGTACCATTATGGGACAGTAGCGTGTTCGCGGTGTCACTGGCGTTACAAAACCCACAGGCGACGATAACTGCTAAATTCTACGTGGACCGTCAGCCTGTCTGCTGTCCTACAGTAATAAAAAAATGTCTGTTGAAGAGCCGATGAATCGAATATGAATTCGATTGGATAGAAATATGAACGAACTCTGGCTTGTAGCTTTTTAACACATAGACTAATTTGAATCCTTTAGTACAATTTTATTTACTACGACTTCTTTGAGACCTTTTGAATAAGCGCTTAACCTTTGATTGGGCATGGTGGTATTATTTAGACAAATTTTGATTGCCCGAATTTTCCTAACATTATATTAGTCAAATAATGATGTTAATTATTATAAATACAAAGTACGAAAGTATATTGTGTGCTAATGCTACGTATGAGTGACACATAAGGATCGTGTAATCAAATAAGTAGGTTGTATGAAACCGCAAATATGTGAAATAGTAACTCACAGTCCTACATTATACAGAATGAACGGGTGAATGAGAAATCCTATTAGTGTCTAATGAGATATCAACTTAAAAAGAACTATGTTTGTTTGTTAATAGCTTTAGACCAAAAAAAAATTTACTTAAGAGATAAATTAAACGCGTTGGCCTTACGTGGACTCTTGCACTTACCAAGGCGACCAAAAAAGAAAAAGATAAATAAATAAATACATTTATTCATCTTTATATTTGGACTATTCATACAGCGCCATCTAGTACCAAAGTAAGTAGTATACTTTAGCGTACGTGTAGTAGCACTTGTATTATGGGTACTTGGTACCTGACTTGTTACTTATATATTTTTCTTTTGTAAATAAACACTCATACGTGTTACGGGAATTGAACCCGTGACCTCCCCATGTGTACTGATGCGGAGGTGATATGCGGTAGTCATTATGCCACAGAGCTCATCTTGAACGTGGTTTCAAATTACTCTTTTGGGGGAAGGCTTCCGTCTACCTATTCAAAATAGATTAAATCTGAATTCAGTTAGTCAGTCATTGCCCTTCCGTAACAAAGTTTTCAAAAAGTTCGAAAACTTTTTAAAAGGTAAATAGACGCAAAGTAACTCGGCCTCTGAAATTTATGCTTCGAAAACAACCGACAGGAATACTTATGATAAGTAAATAGTGTTTTGTGTTATATTGTAAGACACAAGCTTTTGATTTATGAGATATTTTTTTAATAACATAAAAAAAATTAACTTCACTAATGATTTGATTATAACAATAAACACAGCAACCTCTTCAACGACCTGTGTTTTTTTACATTATTGATAGATATTATTCAAATGTGAAGTTGGTACAACACAATTTACACATTTATATGACTTTATACATACATTTATATGACTGTAAAACGTGGCCAGTAAAGGTTCAACGTAAGCGAGAAATGCGTGAAACTAAGATGACATGCTGCGGTGGATAAATAAAAGGAAAGTATTGAAAGTTCGACGAAATTGTAAGAAGAAAAACACACTGTAGGACAGCCGTGAGAAATACAAGTCTAGTGATGCGGACTGCATCTGGATCACACGAGAAATGAAGATCCAAGAAGCGATTGATTTTAATATAAATGAAGACTGTACTAGTACACAAAAAATAGTAAGCAGTTAATAAAATAAAAATAGCATATTATGAGAAGAATATGTATAAAATATTTAAAACTAAGCATTTACAGCGATTTTTAGGTATAAGAAATTAAAAGGCTTTTTGTAAAAAAATATTAAAATAATTTTCCAAAAAACTACCGGTGACGTAATGTAGCACCAAAAAGAACATCAACATTGTATGAAGTAGGTCAATGTTAATGCTCGAAATGTCGCGGTTAAGGAGGGTCAGGATTACGCGAAGGGTCGAAATACTTGGACATGTAACATTAAGTCGGCTCCACATGCTTTGCAAACAGTGTATATCAAACATCAAACACTAACGTGTGGATGAGCGTTTGCCTGTTTTTGTTTCTGTTTGGCAGTGATCGGCATCGGTGTCAGTTTTTGTGCATAAATCAAAGGGTTCGTTTCAAATAATTCGGAATGTACTTACACGTTCGCCAAGCCTGGGGATGCTGTGTTTGTGTTGGATGATTGTGGTCGGTGTTTAGCACGTGTTTGGTGATTCTGATGTTTGTGCCCAATACCGAGCATGTGGAGCCGGCTTTACAAGGTAAATAACGGACATATTGTATAATGCTGATAAGCCAAGGTAGTCAAATGATTTGATAAAAAATTAAATACCATGGGGTGTTGTATTGTAATATGTTTGTAAATATTTAAAAAATATTGTGTGCACACTCACGCCACGTCGTGTCTCTTATATTCAAAGTAAGCAAATTATATAACGGAAGACTTCAGAAGTCGAACCTGAAAATAAAGATTCGGTGGCCTCAATCAGATAATTTACGAGCTCTTTAAAATATTGGCATACACTAAGGCTACTACTAGCATCGAGGTCAACAAGTCAAAAAGGTAACAAGAGGAATTCAAGTTATCCATATAAGCTCAAAATTATCATGTGATTTTTAATATGTTATAATTTAAACGTCTATGTTTGTAAGCCATTGTGTCTGGTTGGCGATTCCCCGGACTGATCTGTATCTGGTCCCTTAATTAAGGTTAATGTTAATCATCGAAGTGGGGAATGCTTCGCACATCCGTCGCCAGTCGACTGATTTACTAATAATACTGAGACACGTTTAATGTGTAGAGAGACCATGAATGATAAAAATATATATATATGATATATATATTGAATTAAATTCAAGTCGTGTGTTAATACGAGCTATGGTTAGAAATATAGCGACTACAACCGTAACTGCGACCAACTCTGATCTGGTGGTTGCGGTTGGTCGTTCGGAGATATTTTGAATAGCGAGAATACGTTGCCAAATATGTAGTTTTATTGAGGCCGTTATATCCTGCAGTGTAAACATTAACATTTTTTATATATATAATCTATTAATAAAACCAAGGGTAACAGAGAAATATATACGACTAAAAAAGTGATATCGTTAAGATATAGATGACGTTGTGTTAAAAATTTAATCAGTTCTTAAAACGTGCCATTTTATACAGTACATACAAGCAGAATCTTTCATTAAAGAATGGTATATCTAGCATATTAACCTATAGTGAAGCCGAAATTTTGATTTATACAGTGCATTTATCTTTTATAACATTAAATTATGTACCAAAAATCGAGATAATGGACTTTAAATACTTTACAAATGCAATCAAAAGTGATGATATAATTTCTAAATATTGACTAAATAAAAACTCATTTTGATAAAATACTTTTATTTTCTAAAATATCAATACTTGTTATTTATCTACATGAGATAAGGATGATCCTATTCAAAGTTTACTTTTTAACCACATGTCAAATAATGTTATCATTAAAAGCTCATGTATGTTTATTGAGAAACAAGTTTGGGTATTTTAAACTTTTAAAGGTTGTTATTTACAAATTTGGTTTTCAAATATATTGTAAAATTTTATTTTTAGACTAGCTGACCCGGCAAACGTTGTTCTGCCATATAAATAATAAAATGTCAAAAAATTAAAAAAAATTTTGGGGGTGGGTCACCCCTAACATTTAGGGGGATGAAAAATAGATATTGGCCGATTCTCAGACCTACTCAATATGCTCATAAAATTTCATGAGAATCGGTCAAGCCGTTTCGGAGGAGTATGGCAACGAAAACTGTGACACGAGAATTTTATATATTAGATACAATAAGTAAGGTAAGTAACCTTGTAGTATTCGGCTAGGGATTACCTTCGTCCGGCCCGCCGGGCCACGAGATCGGCAGGTCACATATCCGTAGGCCCGGGCGTAAGTGATAGGAGAACAGCGGGGTTTTTTAGTGGGTAGTCGGATGGCCGAACATCTTTCCCGGAGTCCCACGTATCCCTCGGTCCTCCCGAGCCGTTGGAACCCGTCAAGAGAGGGTTTTTCCCCGAAACCAAAGAAGGGACTACCGTGGTCCATGGTGATTTGTAGCATGATTGCAGCAGATGTATATACCTCTTTCAAGACTCGAAGTAAGTCTTTTTGAAATGGTAGATCCGTTTTCATTGTACACATATTCATGAATATTTTCTGGATAATTTAATCTCTTATACACAACGGTTTATCAGAACGTTAATTGTCCTACGTTTGGGATTTGTAATGAGCTTCTAGTTAAAGTACATTCGACTTAATGGCATTTTACAATAAAGAAGTTGTCGTCATATTTCCTTGGAGTAAGCATATATAATATATTAATAGGCGACAAAGGCCGTTTGCCGAATGGGTCTTCTGCCTGCAATAGTGCTGATAAAAATCTGAACCGTAATATACATCTAAAGAAGTATGTTATTTAAAAATTATGACACAATATGTTAAATTGAAAACACTACATAATTTATTTCTTGTTTACTTTACGTGGTTAGGTTAGGAATACCACTTGGAATATAAAAACAATTACTCGTTCACAATATGAAAAAAAAAAATTTTAAAATACTTTACAATGAACAATATTTTAAATTTCCTGCAGCAAATCGTGCTTATATGTATTTAAATAAATTTGTATTCATATAAAACATTTCCTAGATAACGATACTCAAGGGGAAATACTGCACAAGTTACAAAATTATTTCTGCCTGACGTTGTAAAAGCATATATGATAACAAAATAATTGAACGTGACTACATAACTTACACAAGCCATGACGGGACACGGAGGCTTTGCAGCGTACCTCCGCCGTTTTCAACTTGAGGATAATCCAACATGTATTTGTGACGAAAACACACCGGAAACAATACAGCGTTTGCTTTTGGTGTGCCCGAGATACAGCGTTCTCAGACACGACTTGCAAACAGTGACTAAAATTAAGTTGGCAGAAGCAACATTATGTACAATGTTAGCAGAACCTAGGTCCTGGTTGGAAGAATTTTGTAAGAAAGTAGTGAAAAACGAATAGGTAAAGAGTAATAAGTCAGCGCAATCATAAGATCTGCAACGAGGTGTCTCTTAGAGATACGTCTGAGTATGCCGTGATGGATTTGTCAGATATCGTCTGTTCGTTTACATTATAAAAAAATATATAAAACTAATAATAAAAAAAAAAAACTCTTTAGTGTACATTTAATTAATACATTTAAATGGTCACAATTTATAAAATTTAATTATTGCTTGTTTGAACTTTATACTTAACTCTTAAACTATTTATAAAAACAAAAATGCCCAAACAGAATCGGGGGTGTACTGTAAAATACCACAAAAAAGATAACATCTTAATTTACATCACAACACGACAACTATACCATTTTATGGTCATTAATCTTGAAGTATATCGTATTATTATTACAAATTTTTTAGATGTTTTAAAAAGAACATAAAACATTTGAAGACAGATCGTGATGAAAGGAGACGTCTTATTTAGGATAATATTTTTAAATTTCAAGAAATAAGTCTTGTCCTGTGATATGCAATACCCGTCTTCGGCCTTCGAAGTTTTCGGTTGTAAACGGAACTAAACTCCTACGAAAATACGGTTTTGTTGTATGTATAGATTAAAACAAATCATGCCTTGCGTGTTACATGTAACAACAATCGGCTTGTATTCAACTAAACTCGTTTGGATGCGCTCAAAATTTGCGTATTACTAATTACATGGCTACTTGGGACCCGTTTTTACAGACATTCAATTATTGGTTGGTTTTATTTACATGAACAAATATTCATATATTTTTTAAATAACAACACGACAGAGTATTAAGAAATCAAGTGTTTTTCTTAAACTGCTTCTGTGCGTAATATACTTTTTGCCAGATAGGTATTAACAAGATTTCTGATTACCTTACAGATGTTTCGAGGTTGAAACCCTTATAGCCTGGAATCCAACAGCTTATAAAAGCAAATTTCAAAGACTCAATTCCTGTCCCGTGTCGGATATTCAAGTAGTATATCAGTTGTTTAATACCAATAAAACAAAAGGTGCTATGTATGTTATTTACTTTGGGAGGACATGTCATTGTGTAAATTGTCGCGGTATTTATTGAAAGAAGAATGGTGTTTTATACTTTTAATTTGTTTATAATTCTTAAGATTGTGTGTACTTTTTTTTTTGGTTTCGGGGAAAACCCTATCTTGACGGGTTCCTACGGCCGGGATATGTGGGACTCCGGGAAAGATTTCGGCCATCCCTACGCCTACGCCCGGGCCCAAGGATATGTGGCCTGTATATCTTGTGGCCCGGGCCGACGCGACGCCGGCCCGCCTATTGTCTCAGGGCGGGCCTCTTCTAATTTGTGTGTATCCTTGACACTAATTAAAAATAGTTATAATAAATACACAAGCATTTGAAATACTGATTTATTTATGTAAACACATTTTGCATTATTGCATTCGTATTTTAGAATATTGTGGCCCGTTTTCAAATATAATTTTATGTGTTTCTTGGAAACAAAACACAAATATATATGAGATTACGTTCTGTTAATGCAAATTAGACACAAACCGTGTGTAATATATTTTTAGATATTATGCGAAAATATGTTATTCGTGGCCTGCACGTGACCTAGTTAACTTCTTCTAATCTTAACTCAGGTTAATGTTTACGTGGATATTAACATATCGTCGATTTTTACCAATTCTTGATACAACTATGTAATAGCTTATTTTTTCATCTTCTAAACGTTTCATATCCTTACTTTAGAACCTTAGGAGTCCAGGGTGTATCTTGACTGTCATCACAGGGCGAATTCTATACATAACACATGGGCATAAAGTGGACCACTTTGATAGACTATGATTAAAATGTTGTAGTTTTTTTATGGCGTAATTAATTTGTTTTTTATATTTTATACCCGCGTGTCCAAGAGTTAGATCCTGAATAAGTAGAATGTATGGTCTGAAAATTCATTGCTCAGGCCTAGTTTGTATGCCTTATATATAAATGCAGAGTGATGGAGAAATGGGAGAGGTGTTAGGAGAAGAATAAATGCGGGATGGCTGAAATGGAGATAACTGGTGTAACTTGTGATAAATTTATGCCACTTAAATTAAAAGGGCAGATTTATAAATCTGTCATAAGGCCAGTTATGTTATTCGGTGCTGAATGTTGGGCCACTAAAGTGAAAGACCAGATGCGTCTCCATTCAGCTGAGATGAGAATGTTGAGATGGATGTGTGGAGTGACATGAATGGATAAGGTGAGAAACAAGTATAAAAGAGGATCTCTGAAAGTTGCATCAATAAATAATAAATTGAGAGGAAAGAAACTGGCATGGTACGAGCATGTAATAAGGGAGGCTGACCACATTATAGAAGAACGTTGAAGAGGTAAACCTATAAAACGATGGAAAGAATGTGTGATGATATGAGGGTTTATGAAGTGATATATGAAGAATGCCAGGATATAATAAAATGGAAGAAAAAGACATAAGTATTGTGCTGACCCCAAATGATTAGGACAAGGCCAAGCCAATGATGTGTATTGTATAAATAAATATTTGGATATCCTGTGGGTAATGATACGCGCACTTATTAATTTGGAATGTCTATTCACGTGCTTACAATTTACGTCCATTTTTTGAAAATATAAATTTAAATATAAATTTATACAACCAGTACGAAACATGGAAATATCCGATTTCGCGAATCTATACAACGGTGGCGTCGAAGTGTAGTGGTGTAGCTTTCGGAACGAGTTCGGTATACCTGTTCCGCGACTTGCTCGGAGCAAGGTCCCGTAGACGCGGTCACACTCCTGTGTTGCAAAGCTCTCTGTAGGGCTGCCCATGTTTATACCAATTAATTTTATTATGATATCAATATACAGTTGAAAACGTTTAAAATAACATACCGGTTATATTGACCAACATCAAAGGTCCTGGCTGAATTTGTACCTCGAAAAAATCACCGGTGGTTACGTTTAAGTTTGAGTAGTCCCTTCGACATTGTTATAGCAGGTTTTGACTGTATATTTGATGTGCAGTAGATACTGTTGACATTCAGGCCACACGTAAAACTCTTCAAATTATACCAAAACACCACGATCCAAAGAAATAATTCATTTCAATATTTACTCTGGTACTAATTTAACACAGAACCTTGAAGTCTAAATAACAACAATAAACAGTTTTTTAACTCTTCACCTAACATAACTTTCTTTGGAAGCTATTCATTGCAATAGGAAATAAATTTTTCTTCTTTCAGCCTCCTCCAACAAAAAAAAGTTGGAAAGGGAAATAAATATATATACATAATTCGGTAGTTATGGATTTTTTTTGATGAGGTGAAATATTTGATACAATCTCGTCCAATGCATACAAGTACTACACTACCATGGAATAGGTTGCTTTAACTGAAAGAGGGTCCAAGAGTAAAAGCTGATATTTTTAATTAAATTCGTAAACAAGCAGCTAATAATATAGATGATTTTCACTAGTGGAATTACAAATGTTCTAGTATATTCTAAATAATAAATTATAGCTTTTGTACCACCCCTACGCTAGGGATCCTCGGCCCTAACGAGTCTTGCACATTTCTTATTACAAAATGCAAAACATAAGATATCCGGTTGAGATAACGCGCGTAAATTACATCTCAGATAATAAATAGGCTGGAGGAAATATGGCTGCTAAAACTTCATGTTGTCAAATATAGTCGACATAAATATCGATTACATTCAGAGAAATTAAAAAATCTAAATATTACATTGATTTTAAAATTGCCTGAAAATTAATATTAATTTACATTATTTAAAAAATATGTACATTATTTTATGAACTCGGCATGGAAATCGCACCCGTGACCTTCACAGGTGTTCCGTGTTCGTTAGGAGGTCGTCAAATATGACCTAATGAGGTTTTTTTTTTTTCACAGGACACAATCGATCATTAGCTTCGAGCTAATTATGATTTAACGTATTATGTTTAATTAGATTTTACATTCAAAGACCAAACAAATAAACTTCAGTTATAATTAACTAAACCAGCTATATGTCATAAAATTACGTCGATGTTATTTTGCTACTTTTAAAATGTTGTTTGAAACGTTTCAAAATAGTGTATGTTTATGTTATTTTTAAATGCACTTCCTTGATTTATATTTAAAATAAAATTGTAACGTACACAAAATAAAGTTGATTTTCTAATTACGTAATGTTTCGTAACTTCCTTATGATATGAATGAATTATATTAATTTATACTACACCCTTCTTAATTTTGGGTCTTTTTCCACGCCTTATTTTGTTAAGGTATCTTTAGACTTTAAGTTCCTTTGGATAGGTAGCAAGACTCCAAAGGCTATTCCTAGAGTTTAGAGGACTTTATTTCGGGTTTTTAAATTTAATAACAATTCAAAGTACTTCGGGTGCTGTGTCGACTACCTGTAGAGCAAGCGACATGCTCAATTTTGACTTAAGAATATAATCAAATACAGGCGTGTCACATACAAGCAATTTCACTTATAGTCGATAACTGTACGGTGCCTCAATACCGAATCAATAATCCTTGCATCATTATATACATGAATACTAATTAAATAATTTCAAAGTTTAAAAAAGTATTAATTATTTAATATTTTTTTCCGTACGCCAACCCTTTGTATCGGAATTTATTTGTGAACTATTAACGTTGTAAAAGAAATTGCTGAACATTGCAGAATCGAATAGAATACGAACGGCATATTACACTTGAAATAATAATAATAATTAATTATACATAGTATTAAGAAATATAAATATTTAGCAATAAAGAATTGAAACAAACTGTAGCATATTGCTGAGGATTGGGGATATACAACCTACAATGCATACAAGTAATTCTTAATACACCGCTATTAATGTAGATATTTGTTAGAATCAAGCCTCTGTAGGTATTATATTTCTTACACATACAATTTGTAGTTTGGATTTAGCAATTAATAAGTTGCATAGACAAGTTACAAATGACGTAATAACTTTAAAATAACCACAATACAACCTTAATAGGGCACATCACGTGAACAGCACGTTTTCGCCACGGGGTGGCTGCCCGGCCAGTGATGTGGGGCAATTTATAGGCGGACCTTTACAAGGCTTCGGGGCTGTTACTAGTTACTTTTGTATTACAGTTGCCGTAGAATTATACGATAAATTTACCTTAAAGATTTAACCTAATTAATTGTGTCTTTAATTAATTTTTATTATTCTTTAGAGTATGGTTTTATTGTACACTATCAGCAACTTTGTTTGTGTAGAAATTGCTAGATTATTTCTCCGGAATATATAGCTCCTATACCAAGAATACAGATATTGCTATTAATATTTGCTTATTCCTTAATTTTGTATAATAATTCTAAATGCTAGTTACAACAGTCACCGTTGTGACTTTATAAATGTTTATGTGTAAAATTAAAAAAATAAACAGTTTATTCTTGAATTAAATATAAAATTAATATTTCATATTAGACCATATTTATTTATATATAAGACTGCGAGTATTTGCAATAAATGAGTAACGTAAATTATTAAAATAAGATAAAAAAAATATATAAATCAAAACGAAGAAGAAAAGAATCAAGTTGATATAAATAAAGTATAAAAAGAAAATAATATTTTTAGAAAATATTAAAAATATAATAGAATATTGCATAAAATACAATAAAACGTTGATGTAAAATATTGCAACATATAAAATAATTTAAGTTTAAGTTTGTAAATCCCAATAAATTTACGAAAATATTAATTTTCGGTAAATTTATTGCGATCTACAAACATAATAAACTTGCTTATAAAACAAATTAAGGACGAGTGTCAAGACAGACAGTATGTACAAGTATATATTCTAAACATTATGTTTTACTCTTTGTATCTCCTAACTTTGTAGTAATTATGCAAATAATGTATGTTAACTTCATTTGCGTGTTCTTTGCGATATCGTGAAACCGGAAATTTATATCGAAATTCAACAGAATTAACGGCATGTTATTAACAAATTACCTGCCCATATAACACTGGTTGTATAATCTTTGACTAAAAGTTTTTTCATTTCAAAACACCACTTAGTAGACATCATTGTACGAGTATTAAGAATCAAGTGCGTTTTAAGTTAACTATTTGTTGACTATTAATCAACTATTGTAATGGTTTTTGGGTTTGATTTGTGGCAATTGGTTTGGTTTATCCGACTCATACATACATTTTCTCTCAAGGCTATGCCTAGTTTGAGAGATAAAACAGATCTTTCTTGTTTCCATGAATCAATTTTGTTTTTTTTCTGTGTGTTTACAATTTGAAAATAAAGCATATCATTATTATACAAACGAATCTTAACTTTTTCTAATTACACAATAAAACAAAGAAAATATTAAGTTTACATGTATCAAAATAGTGTGATTTTATAAATAAGATTTTCTCAAATATTTCTAATAAAACACCGAAACCTATAGTTATTTATATCGTTAGGTTATAAAAATATTCTATTATTTTACTAAATTCACCTATTAAATTTAATACAGCTAAAACGTCTTTGACAACCATCATCAACGAAATGATTAAGTCCAAAAGTTACGCTTTGATTCTTGCGGGTATTTTGAATTTATGTATCTTGGCGAGACATCCTTTTCTTGATCAAGAAGGCACACAAAAACAAACTAAAATAGATTTTTGCTAAATCTGTTTTCATAATCGCGTAGAAACGCAAGCGACTGTCGTCCGTCATCCAACCTAAGGGGAATCGGGGCCGTATCCAGACTAAGAGGAGAAGTTGTTCACTAGTCGCCAATGCCAATTCGATGGTAAGTGATGGCGTAGCACTGTTATATTTCCAAATATGATATGATTTCCAATTTTATTTTGATAAAACAGTATAATTATAACCCATAGTCTCACTTAAGCCTAGAGACGCCTTGTCAAAGGCGAATTTACACACACCAGTGATCTCGGTATAAAGGTTTCCTCACGATGTTTCCTTTTACCGTTGGTAGATGATGTATATGTTATATAATATTTGCATTGGGCGAAAAAATCTTCCTAAATGGTGCATGCCATCGTGGAATACGAGCCACGGTCCTCTAGCTTTACACTCTGTGTTATCCCTTCTGCTTCTGCATATGAATTAAAATAATAATAAACATAATTATATTCTAGATTGAATTTAATAAAAACTTACCCAGGAACCTGTGGAGCCCCAGCGTTTCAGCCTTTTCCCAAAAATGTTTTGACATTGTGACAGACAAGAGACGGACGCGGCCGGCTGGATCTTGCCGACAACACTGTCACCCCTGTCTAATGTCATTTTACACAACTCAGTCACTTGAACCGTATATATATAGAAAGCGAATCGTTTATTTCATAGTTTTCTTATATTTTGCAGTACATTATTTAGAATTTTAAAATAGTCTCTTTCATAGTTCTTCTTTCATGATTATCTTTAAAGTCTAAAAGGCTTTAAAAACACTTGTATTTTCACATATATATACGAATGCACGTGTCTATGTATATTAAAGGATACGAACTTATGAGCTCGCGAAGCGCCACGTCCGTTCACTGTGGCGGCCGTAGCGCGAATGTTGGCACACTGAATTTTTCATCGGAGGGAAAATCGTCCGCCCTCGTCCGCCCTCGCCCGCCCTAACCAATTGCCAATTAGAGCACCTTTCGTCTCGTTTCTCGTTATTTTTTCTCTGGAACCGTTTGGGTCGCTTCAAAATTGATTGATAAGTACTTTTAGATACGTTTCTATGGAATTGTATTTACGTTATAAGCACACGGAAGCTTTCAATTTTTTTCTAGAAAACGTAAAATATTTATTTAAGTCTTCTCGTTTAGGTACATTTGTTTCTCTTAATAGGACTGTTATAGGCTCCTGGCGTTGTCAGAATATTTCGCTAGAGAATTTTTTTTGTGTAAGTGTAAATCTGTTATCGTCTCAGACGACAAACAACAGCGACTACGGGCTGGAAAGGCATTCCCACCCTGTCGAAGCGGGGACGTTCAGCCGTGGCAGCGTGCTCGGGGTGCGTCTCCTGTGAGGCGCACTCCCGGCTCGACCGCTGCATGGGGACCAAGCGAAAACCAGCCACGAATGTCCCGAATACTTTAATTGGGGACTATCGGCTCCACCGGTGAAGCCGATCCTATACTAATCTACTACCGTTTCGGAGTGCCTGTAGCTGGGGGAGAAGAAACGGCGAAAGAAACTTCCCCGCAACACATCTATTCTACGTGTTGTATGCAGTGTGTGGGTTGTGTGCGTCTACAGGTTATGGGGGACGGAAGGCGTCCCTAAACCAATTACGTCGGGCTGGTCCATGCCAGACTGAGGAGGATTGTGTCCGCGAGAACATTCGCTTCAGCGTTCTTGTGATGGGGTCGGGTTTGTCCGTGAGCACGTTTCGCGGGCGACGACGCGCGTGACTAGCTCGGCGGTTGGGCGTATAACTGACCGTCTCCACCACCAGTGGGTTGGGGTGGTGGAGAGCGAGACCGAAGAAGGATCGCGAGAGGGAGACCATGTACTCCTTCACGGGAAGGAGTATCAGGTCGCGGTGTAGGTCCGCGTTACGCACGTAGAGCGGTGCTTGGACTGCCTCGCTAGAGAAAGAACATTCACTGTTTAATTTATATCTACTTTAGCTTCCCCCAGTCGCCATCATTTAGGGACATTGGAATCCTACTAAATTTTGAAGTCGAGAAATATATTTTATTTTATATGCTAAGGATATTATATACATTATCCTGATAAGTCATTGTTTCAAATTTCTGACACATGCTCTCATTCAGGATTTTGAAGTAATTAAGAGGCCTTTTCGCTTTAAATAAAATGCCGAAATCACTTGCAAGAGTAGAAAATTGTAGGAAATATATGATTATTTTAGTATAGACTTTCATTTAAAGTAATAACTAATTTTCGTACAACAAAAGCCAGATATTATAGTATACTTGTACTATGTTTATATGCTCTTGACAAATGAACCTGACGCGGTTTGGCTCCACCACCGGAAATAGCGTCACTGATTGCCCCCCTAGACTATGTCCGCTTGTCATCAGCACTGATATTAATTAGATTTCGAGTAATATTCATACCTTACTGCGTAATATTTTGTTTAGATAGGCAGACTCGCTATTTCGCAAATTTTACTGGTTTTAAATCATAAGCTAGCAGTTATGATGAACGACTTTGTTGGGAGCCTTAATTAAGGGACTATATTCGGCTGGATTTCGATACTATTAATAATAATAATCTAGGACAAAATCCTCTTCGAATTCTTTATATCTTTTCCTGTTTTTCTATATATTTCTTCTGTAACTTCTTGCAAAACATATTCTATCGTCTATCCCCCTAAACCTACGACGTATGGTCTTCCAGTAATTCTTTCTCTAGGAACTTTCTTTCCATCTTTTAATACGATTCAAGTAACTTAAATTTGTTTGACGGTTAATCAATTTATATAATTTACTGTTTTTTTTTATTTAGACAGTAGACATTATTGTCATCTAAAGTTATTATTTTATAGTTCACAAACTTTGTGTTAATAAGACGCCAAAAATACGTATATTTGTAAAAAACAAATGTCCACAATCTTTTTTTATTGTGACTCTAAGCTCAGGAATATTAAGAGTCACAAAAGGTTACAGGATAATAAGTGAACCAGGTAGGTAGCAGTTCAACTGTGTGAGTATATTCACCAATGTACCGCGGACTAGACATTCGGATGCAAGTGGTATGAAACGCTGGTAAGAAATTATTATTTTACTTAAAGACAGTTTACATTTAACGGAACAGTATTTCATTTGATTATATAGTCGTATTCGACAAACCTGTATGTTTCTTCACAATATTTTTGATTTTTTAATTGATGATTAACCAAGAAATTACTATGTATTCAATCTATTGTACATAAAAAAAATGTAATAATGAGTAAAATATAGCAAATAATTAATATTTAAATGTCAAATATATACACTATACCTCAAAAGCGTCAATGTATAAATATACGTATGAATAAATTTATTTGAATTTATAAAGCGTTTGGCTTATAAAGGTAAATTGAACTGTTTAATAGTATTGCTTTAATTTGCTATTAGTGCTTATCTCAGTTACAAGATCTGCATGGCGATCTAGTTGCCGGTCTATTTGGTAATTTGCCTTAATTAAAAAAACGATGTAAAAGGTACTTTATGTGTCATGTCCTGATGAACTATAGATAGGAATTGATAATTAAATTAGAAATATATATACTACTAAAACAGTCTAGGATCTATGTTCGTTTGGAATAAATAAACGACTAGTAACAAGTTGAGAAGGGTACTATTCGATTTTTCTTAATTAAGGTTGCGTTAGGCTTTTGTCGGAGTCACCCCCACGTGAAGAAGAAGCTGCCGGGGCTCATCACTCCTCCGGATTTGAAAAGACTCGTGAAAGCAGGCGCGCGCCTGTCTGGGCCGTGGTCTGACTTATTCGTCGCGTCCCGCAGCCTCGGCACTTAAGGCGCGTGAAGGAACACCGGGGTGTTTTAGGTGGTATACTAGTGACGTGCATCCCCTAGCTTAGAGAAGGGGACGTACGGGCGCGTATTGCACGCGGAGTTTCATATTACCCCGCCGCCCGTACCTACGCGGCGAGGTGTGCGCCATGCATTCCCTCCTCCAAAAAAAAGGCTGTCGTCTGAGGTTGGCGGCCTCTGGAAAAGGCTTGCAGACCGCACACACATAACCGAGAGTAGTTCACCCATGCATGAAAATGGAGATGCTAGGGTTCTTTCACCAGCGGGCTGACAAACGGGGCCCCGGTGTTAAAAGTGAACACTGAGGTGGTTTTAGTGGTTTTAGCCATGTCGCGTCTACCGACGATGCTCGTGCCCTAGCCAAAAGACGGGGGCGCAAAGTTGTATTGCATGAAGAGTCCAGACAATATTGCCGCGCGTTTGCAGCAATAAAAAAAAATCAAAATAAAACAAAAATAAATATTTTCACTTTTAATTGTACTAGTATAAGATTTCTATAACAAAAGTAGCAGTTTATATAAAGACCCAATAAACCTGGCTGATGTCACTCGCAGTTGTGCAATCAAGTTATGATCGAAAGCAACACATGCTTGGAATATTAAAATCAATCACTCCTACTATGGCGTCTTGTCTTCATTGTAGATCCCACGGGATTTGTTTTCATTATTACAATAGTAAAATTTTATGCTAATAATGATGGATGGATTGCGTAAAAGATTATATGGCAAAAAAGGGTTTGAATTTTGGGATGATGCTTAACAGAGGAGATTGGAAGGAGAGAACATGTTGTGCCGACTCCATATAATGTGCAATAAGGGCAGGAGGAAGAATGTTACTGCGCATTCGTGTATTATAATTTATTAACTAAATAATTTCACGATAACGCCCGTAAGTATATAGAGCTGTAAACGATTGAAAATCAATTAATTTTTAAATTTTTAAATTTATTGTATTAGTATAAAGTATTTGTATTTCAATGTTGTGTAAATAAAGTATTATATAAATTAAATAATCAATATCATAATTAAACAGTATTAAGTTTCTTAATTCCTTTTTTTATTTATTAATACAATAGAGTTGACTTAATTTCTTTATAAACAAAGATGTCTGACAGCTGACTTCCGAGAGGTAAAGAAAAAATGAAAATGTTAACTTGCTCAGAAATTTGACTTTGCCTATACGAGAAAATAAACGTTTGATATTTATTTAATACGAGTATATATTAATCGTTTCGATGATGATGAATAATAATTTTGTAAATGTATATTATAGCTTTAGGAAATATTAATTAGATTAAGACGACCTAGGTGGCGTAAGGGATAACGCACTTCGGAACGCTTGCGGGTAACGGGTTCGATTCCTGTCTCGCGTCTGGGTGTTTATGTATAATATGTATTTATTTAAAAAAAAAAAAGTATATAAGTAGTATATTAGTTGTCTAGGGCTCATAACACAAGTGCTACTTAGTTTGGGACTAGATGGCGCTGTGTGAATTGCAACAAAATATTTATTTATTAATGTCTTTTGAGAGATTGAGCAAATTTCCACACTCAATTGAAATACTTAATTGCAAAAATATCATACGGTAAAAAATGTAAGTGATTAAAATAGCATTAATGCAATTTAATATCTATAAGAGTGAAAAAACACTCCAATAATTCAAACGAACGCTCTGACGGAAGCTAAATATTTATCCATCGTGGAGACACGGAAGACTACTTCACTTAATTAGAAACTGCAAACTGCAAGAGACTCAATCAGATAAGACGGCGACTTACAAAACTGCACTGCTGAACCTTCGAAGCTAAACATTTGTTCATTTCAAAGCCATTATACTCAATTTCCTAATTTTTACGTACTATGTTAATTTGAAATTACGGTAATATGAAGAAAGAGCACGTATTTTATGTTCTATTTGATATTTGTGGTTATAATAAAAATAATTAAGTTAAATATATGGTTTTGTGTTACTATATAGTTATGTAGAGTATAATAATGCAATTTCAAATTAATGCCATATTACTTTAGCAGAAGTTCCACACTACAAAACAAATTATTGTTATCATTTGATCGGATGTATTGCACGATTGTAATAGTATCGAATATACTACATATTACAATGTTAGGATAGTTATTAATGCTAGTTCCATCTCTCCAACAACATTTTGATCATTTGATTTATTAAAGACGAGCAACCAAATTTCTGTCAGCTAAGACAGACAGACAAACAAATTTTTAATTTGCAAAAACACGAGACTAAACACTTACCTAAATAGTAACATAAGATAAATATATGTATTCCAGAGTACGTCAAACTTCTATGAGTAATTTAAATATTTGTGTTCAAACGAAACATAAATGCACGATACATACAGACAAAATAAATTCTATTCAGTTTTTAAATTGAAAATAATCTTACACGACTATCATATTTTTTAATCTGAGTAATAGATATTTATTAATAGTTTGTTACTGTAGACAGACGGAGGACCCAGTTGATAGTAAATAATCTGTCTTTTGTAGACGTTTAAAACATTAAGAGTTAATACCATCTTAGGAAGGAGGAATTCCTTAGGCCTTGTGTGTTAATGATCTCATAATAAATTTTATTTTATGAGAAATAGGAGACAAGCTGACGGCTCATTTCATAATAAGCACGTACCGTCGCCTATGAATGTTTGGGACGCTATTTGCGCCGCCTGTCCACATAAGGATACTGGAACCTGACTCACTAATGCCGAAACACAACACAAGGTTCTTATGACGGCATAATTATAAACTAGGGGTGGTTGCCATGTAGATGGGATTAGCGCTCAACCATCTAGCAAAATAAATACCATAATTATCAAACTAAACAATTTTTTACTGTAGTGAGTCTTAACGGCAAATCTTTGAGATACTTATCAACATATAGAACAGCGAAATACTTGAATTATCCTTTCTAATTTTATGTCACCAGATATTAAATTCGAAACTTCCAGATCGAGTAGCTTGAAGCAGAAAATGCACTAAACCTAAATATGAAAGATCGTCAAAACATAAAAAAATAATATTTCTCACATAAAAATAAATTTAAACTATGCATGATTATATAGGAAACACCAAATAGTTGAATTAATTCATTAAGTTTATAACCACAGCCGACCTATCTAATTTGGCTAAACAAAGCTTTACGTAAAACAATAACAAAGCAAACGAAAATTGATTGCCACTCGACCTTGCGCCATTTCCCTTGGCCACCATCGCGGAATGCGTCAATTGATTTATTCCTCTCGCTTTTAATTAGCCGCTAACAAAATGGCGATTAAGCTATTATGATGATCAGCATTTTACGAGTAATTTTAGGCTGTAATTCAAGGTAAAGATTAGCAAGTTGCAGACGCTTGAAATGACTACTAATGTCATGAGGCGTATAAAAAATTGTCCAGTTCTATAGAGCACAACTGCATAACCAACAATTTGTGTAACAATGAGACATAAATATATTAGGAAAATTCACATAGCGCCACTTAGTCCCGAAGTAAGCACCAGAGCACTTGTGTAATGAGTACTAGACAATTGATATAGTACTTCTTATACACAATACTTTATGTAAATAGATAAACATAATACAAAGCACCCAGACTCGGGACGGGAATGAGCCCGTGGCCCCCGCAGCCGTTGCGTTAACCGTTGAGCGACAAAGGTCAGATGTAGTCAGAAATATTGATTTAATATTGAAATGATGGATATACTTGCCAATGGTCTCATTATCAGAGATGGTGAAGACATAGGAAAGTCATGAATAAAAGCATAAAACCCTAGAACACTAGACATAAAACTAAAGAGGTTAGTGATGACATTTATAAGCATAAAATAAGCGTTTCTTAATTCGAAGATTCCAAAGCACTTATCACATTAATACATTATTTTATTGCTGTGCAACAGTTTACAGGCTGACAGCGCACTTAATAGTAAGCAGTTAATGTCACCTATGGATGTTTGCAACGCCGGGAGCATCGCTAACACGCTGCCATCAACGTAGGAGACACAACACAAGGTTATTATGACGGCATATTTAGAGATGAAGGATGGACGCCATCGAGTCAGGCTTGGAGCCCTACCAACTCGCTAGGATTGTTTTGTCGCCTTTTATGACAGGCCGCCTACAGTCGCAGGGGTCAGTATTCTCACTCCGCCCGTGAACCTAAAATATATATAACAAAAATAATAAATGCCCATAAGGTCCCACTGTTGGGTTGGACCTCCCCTTAGAGGGCACAGAAAGTGTCTTACCTTCATTACATCGCAATTATGGTATGATACGTAGATTATGCTACTACTATATTATTTTACATATTTAACGATATTTTTAATGAAAAGATGCATCAACATGTGAAGGCTAACCTTACACAAGTAAGTTTCCTTTGAAAAGAGTGGCTTTAAAAGATTAATAGAACGCCTGATAATAGTTGCAGCCCACGTTTAGGTGTGGGTTTGTGACCTAGACAGGATCGAGTCCTACGCAGTATTTATTGTATAAGACATTCCAGTAATGGCTTTATCAGAATAGGTAAATTCAATATTATATCGGCGCTACAATTAATTCGATATTGGGAATATTAAATCAAAATTATTCAGCAAATATCGAAAGTAACCTAAAATTGATTAAGAATAATTATTTATACTACTGGTCGCCCAGGGGTCGAAATAAGACCATAATTCATTTAATTTTTAAGTTTGATCTTTATTAGGGTTCTTTTGTCAAAAGCTATATATCTCTCTGTAATCCAAGGTTTCGTTATAGCTACTTAGTTAATTTGCATTGTTTCTACATCAGTTTGAACAACATCACTATAAGGGCGCCTTCAAACTAGCCGCAAAGTGTCGCGCTGCAGCAGGGCGGCTGCAGCGCTGCAGCCGCGCGGCTGTCGCTTGGTTCGAGTATCATAGTGTATACACGATGGACTCAGACGAAGAATCACTGCTCTTAGTGTTATGATTTTTCTCGTCATATTTTTTGTGAAAAATGCCTAAAGTGAAATGTAAATCAATTATAAATTTTGTAAATCAGAATTATGATTTATTAGCAACAGATGCAAAATAAAAATAGAATTTATTTTTGGTTACATATTCTGTCTGTTTGATGATTATTTCTTATGTACAATTAATGCAATTATTTAAAAAAAAATAAACAACATTCTTGTGATTATATTATAGTAGTGTATTTTGGTTTTAAAAAAACCCTAAAGAAAACCGGTTTATTTTCAAAGTAATCAGTACATACTGGTGTTGAAAATCGTAATCGATTCACATCACTAGAACTGATGCGTGGCCGCAGCGCGGCTGCAGCGATGCAGTCGCGCGTTTTTGATTTATATGGATTTAGAAAACAGCGCGGCCGCAGCGCTGCAGCCGCGCTGCTGCGGCGCGACACTTTGCAGCTAATTTGAAGGCGCCCTAAAACTACAAAATGTTTTTTTTTGCATTGTAATACCCGCATTGTAAATCCGTTTCGTAACCATTTATTCGCATTTTGTAAACACTACTCTCACAAATAGGCAAGAATAAATAAATTCAGATTATTAATACACTATTTTAATTATGCTTGAACAAGATCTATTTCACAAATTATAAATAACTATATAAATAAAAATAATTAATACCTTATTCATATCATATTCACAAAGTTTTACGCTTAGTTGTTGTCAATTTTGACATTCAATAAGATCAAAGAGAATGTAATCACTTAAGCCTATAAACATTAAATGTTAATTTATTACATATAATATTATTAATAAATGTGTGATATTATTATTTATTAATTAATTATTTAAGTATTTACTAATGTATATAATAAATTTAAATACTATATTTTATTATAAAATTAACTTAATGGTTTTACCAGGCCATAAACTCTTATTTAAAAAAGACAAAAGAGTAAGTAAGGTATGTATGTGTGTCATTCGAGTAGCAGTAGTGGGTGTAATGTGTATTTAAATTAATTTAATGTATCTCTAATGGTTTCTACCCAAAAAATAAAAACACAAAAAAGCTTTCTGCACTTCTCCTCAATAAAACATCAAGTTATACATGAATTTAAATGTCAAAATATATCAAACAGAATACATTTCATATCTAAATACTAATAAATTAAAAGGATAATGTCTTTGTTAGAATTATTATAATGTCACCATTAATTATTACAGTTTGTCATTTAAATAGTAACTTATTTTGTTATATAATTTCTCAATTAATAACTTCTTAAGACGATATTTAAAAATATTATCTGATTCCAGGTCTAGAAGTTCACCAGGTAGATAATTTTAAATTCGTGTAACCATACAAAATACACTTTTATTTAGGAAAGCTGTGTTGGACAGCATATGTTATTATTATTTCTAGTGCTTTCACTCGTAGAAAATCTAAACCGATGTTTGATGACTTCAAATATGTATAGAGATGGCAGAGTCACTACTTTTAATTGTTCGAAGTATGATTTACAATTATCTGTAATTTTCAATTTAAATACAGCTCTCATGCATCTTTTTTGTGATTAAAATTTTCCTTTACTGTACAGTAGAGTTACCCTAGAACAGGATGCCGTACCGCAAGTGATGCAACATAGCCATGATATGCTGTTACTACCGTAGATGTATTGGATACCTTTGATAACATGTATAGTGCATAGGAATATTGATTAAGTCTCTTACTCAAGTGCTCAATATGACTTTTTAATTTAAATTTGAATCAATATGAAGTCCTAGAAATTTTGTATTTTGTACTTCTTGAATGTTATGTCCTTGGTGTTCAATTGTAATATCATTATGATTTAATGTTCTTTTCTTGAAAATCATAAAATTTGTTTTCATCAAATTAATTTTTAAATTGTTAATATTTAACCAATCCATAATTATTTTTAATGTATAATCATATTTTGCTTCACGTATTAGTATACTTCGTTGTTTGGATATTGCTATGATGACTGACATTATAAATACAAAAAAATAAATTTTATCTTTAGTATTTTTTGTCTTAAAATTAGATAGTTATTTTTTTTTAGAAATTTGTGATTAAAATTACCTTGTTTATTATCCCCCAACGGGTGTAATACATTTAGAGTAAGTATCTCGCGATTTACATCCTAGGATTCGGGTCTTAACCCGAATCAACTTTGATGCGATTGCTTGAACTTTTTTCACAAAAATTTTATTGGCTAATATCTATATACTTACTAACTCTATGACATGTATTGTTTGATTTAAATAAAATTATTATTATTAATATGCGTACACCCAGACCCGCATAAACAACTTGTCTAATACTACTAGTCCGCTAAAAGCCACTTACGTAGTCACGGAATGAAAAGGTCGTCATTTTCACAAGTTTAAATTGGATATCCAGGTTGCCAAAATCAAATAAGGTACGTATAATATAAATGCTTAATTCCGCTATGAAGCTTTTAATAGAAGCTGCCCTTGCAGTTGAGAACAATAACAAAACTAAAGCTGTCATCACGAACTCAAACGCGTATTCAGTCGGCTATTTTGAACCGGTACAAACAGAGCGCATCAAAATGCTTGCGTATCCGTGATATACGATAAGAAGATTCACAGATAGAGCTCAAGGCAGGTTAATTATGTAAGTCACGGGATGTAAGGGGTCCCACCAAGATCTTCGTGTACTGAGTCAACCTCATCTGGCCGCTGGTGCACAGGGATAAACAACGGTATAGACGGTGATTATCACAGCACAAGGAAATGAAGGGTCACTAATGGCACCTCCGCAAATTAATGTGCACTATTTTTTAATACAACTGTGTCTACTACGATACCAGGCCTCAGAAGGGACATGTTTTTATTCAACTGGGATTAAATACTTAAATGATAATAATGATTATCTTCCGATAGACAAATAATAATAGTAATTAAAATAATATAAACTAGTAATAATTAAATCCGTGCAGGGGCGGAGAAAGAATACTAACCTCTGCGGCCGGGGTCGGCCTGTCGTTAAAGGCGACAAAACAACCCACTAACCCAGCTACGTGGTAGGGCCTCAAGCCCGTCTGGATGGCGACCACCTTTGGTCTTAAGTATGCCGCCATAATAACCTTGTGTTGTGTTCCGGTATTGGTGACCCAAGTTCCTGTACCCTTATGGGACAGCAGCGTGTATGCGATGCCATTGACGTTGCAAACACCTATATGCGACGGTAACTGCTAAATTAAAAGCGGGCCGTCTACCTGTCTGCTGGCCTACAGCAATAAAAAAAATAGCATATTCTAAAAATATTTTTTAATTAATTAAATAATCGAAAACTATATGATTTTGCATCGCCGGCCTTCTTTCAGGCTTCAGCAAATAAGCTAGGGTTGGTCAGCAGTTTTTATAAGCGTAAATCAATTTGGCAAATTTGTAAACAAGGAAAACTTCTATTCGTTTTCACTGTAATTATTTTAACAAACAGGTGACTAACAGTGTTTTGGGTTTTTTAATTTTATAATAAATCGATATTGCAAACTCAATAACAGTTATCAAGAATAAACAGTTACTATTTATTATACGTGGTCTAAAAGCGGAGGAGTATGTATTATTATTAAAAGTTATGATTAGGCTGTTTATTTAATGTAAGATCGTTGATTCACCACAAACTTTACTTCGATTAGTAACAATAGGTTTTGTTGATTAATATTTGAATTACGTACTAAACATACATTAAAAAGCTTGCTTTATATAGATATTGATATAACTATTAATGGTATTAAATAACAATATCGAAACCTTTGATAAAAGATACGAAAACATGCATGTATCATATCCTAGACTCTAATACAAAGTTCTCTGTCCATAACAAAAAGTTCGTAGGGCGCCTTTTAATATCATTTTTATATTTTGAGCATTAGAACAATTGAAAAACAGCTGACAGGGTGTTTGTTATCTTGAGATAGGAGACTGACAGTTTAAGGTTGCCATCAAACCAAGGGCGTGCGATGATCTGACTTTCAATTATTTTGTTCATGTTCCTGTTTATTCTAAATAGTATTAAATAGCTGATTCATAAGGCTCATACGCGTGACTTCCTTTAGCTTTGAATTTAATGAAGCAAACATTAAAAATAAAACTTCATTCATTCATAATTATACTTATTCATAATTCTTTATAATCATTTCAAGCCAGTAAATAAAGTCTATCATAGAATAGATAATAATTAAGCAAACTCGCATTTACAATTTATATAGTTCAATTGATTGAAACATACCTATAATGATCCAAAAGTAAAATTCTAAAGTCCATACCTGTAATAAAAATAAATAAAATTGAAATTTACGATTTATACAACAGCAGTTGCTAAAAATTTATTAAATCTATGTTTAATCTAAGTATAGTAAGCTATAGCAAATTAAACACAGACACTTCTAAAAAAAACATATCCTGCCTTTTTATATAATGGTATCAAACTCATGATGGATTGCAACCATTTTTTTTATGCCGAGGAACTGCAATTAACCAGTACCATGTCGGAATCTCGAAAAGACGTCGTGTGAGGTTCTCTGTTCTCATCTTACTACGGCCATACGGCCTGCCTAGCAAGTTATAGCCTGTGCTGGCCGTGGCGGCATACCCACTAAAATCTCGGGCGGTACCAAGAGCCATGTGTACTATATATACCCTCTCTGGATCAAAGTAGGTCATTACCCTGTGACGCCCCCGATGAGGGATTGCAATCGTTACTTTTTTAAATATTACCCAGAATATGTAACTAAAATAACCTATTATAATAGTAATTATATCCCTAATCCAAAAAAAGCATAAGAATTTTAATGAAAGTGGGTTCTACCAGCCGCCGTTGTCTAAGTCATAGATGTTTCAAGCTTTCGCATTTTAAAGCATATACGGAACTTTGGTTTAGCTTATGAAAATATTTGACAGAATCATGAAAATTAGTGCCAGGAACCTAGCATACTATGTAGATACCCAGAATAAAATCCGGACTAAAATAAAACAATCTCGTTTCTTTGAGCTACTTTAAAAATCTAGACCTACCCATTAGTACTGAAGTTTGCATTGTTTCGCTGCCAAACATCTGGATAATTTTAAATCTCAAATTTGCATTAAATATTTTCCGTTTGGTTTAAACTATAATATTAGTAAAAATATGATATTCATTTGTTTATGGAAGGGTCATCCCAATTAATGGCGTGGTTCCGGCATAGCCTGATTCCGTTCATAGAGTCGTAAAAGGCAACAAATGGATAATTTTTTCTTTCAACTCACAGACTATATAAGGACACTATTTGATTTAACTTTTGCAAAAATTAATTTTAGCTGAATTTAATCGATATATTTTTTAGAAAAAAAAAGTGATGCAAAGAAGTGCACAGTAGCCCCTTTAACAATATTTAGCACCGAATTTCGTGTTCTATAAGCGAAAAAAAGATAAATAAAAGATATAAATTAGATGTACGGAATTATAGTATTAATATTTAACCCAATTACAATAATAAATTTTTTATTACAAGTGTTAAACACAGAAATTTTCATTAGCTGTGAACACGATTCCGGTTCACCTAAACCGACTGAAGTATGCATTAAACCTTTCCATCGTCACTCAAATTAAAATTAACTGCTTTTAGGCTTGTTTATTATCATTTTAAAGCGTACATTAGCCTGAATGAAATTATTATAATTCATTTATTTATTCATTCAATAAAGAACATTCCGATGGCATTGGCCGCTCGGATGGCATATTTTAGGCTGCGTTTTAGGGCTTTGTTGTACTGTTCTACTTTGATTGTCTTTCTAATACAATTATCATCATAGATTGAATTATGGCACTTTTTTAATAGTCGTATTACAACCGACAGGTAATTATCTTCGAAGAAATTTTACATTGCTTAGTAATCATTCAATCGGTCAATTTTGTTAAGTTTTAATTTATATTGTATCGTCTCTTTAACTATGAAGTAATTCATTTATTTAGTTTGACCTGTTTTACTATACTAAATCACACCTTAGTATGACTTCAGCTTTTAGATCGACGATCTTACTCACGCAAAAAAGTCATAAAAGTGTATTGTATATTCTTCGTACACTATATGACTAACTACCGAAGAACTGTGTCTTGAAATAGTAACAAATGAGAAAGGTGCATGCAAAAACATCTTTATACAAAATTTTCCTTATCAACCGATTGGTGAAACATGACATTTAGACGTAAAGGAAAACGCAGAGTGAAGTACTTTAATTTATTATATGTGAATGGATGTTCCACTAAAGCCGTTATCCTGGTAATTCTGCGTACGACCACAATCCACCCTCGCGCGATTTGTAAGTTTATTCGCGTTTCAATTTCCTTTTTGCGTTCAAAGGAGCAATCAACAATGTTTATTTTATATATTAAAAGCCGATATAAACTTATCTTGCTACGTTTGGTCGTGGCGGATTTAGTAAAGGGCAAAGCACTGTAGGGTTCAACGCGTGTCGCCCCCAACTTCTGAACTTTAATTACTAGTGAACGGAATTAGGGTTGTACATTTTATACACTATTTCGTCTTTTGATTGTACAACGTCACCGTCTGGCGTATTATGTGAATACAAACGTACACTTCATCCATTAATTAATTACATTTATCTATTCTTTAAATCAAATAAGTTCTTTGTTGGTAAAATAAAAAGTGTATTAATAATAAAAAAATATAGTGTGACAATAGGCACATCGCCATATTGTCCCAAGTAGCAGAGTTATAGGGTGGATATGCAATAGTTTTATTATGGGAATTTCTTTGTAATTTTATTCCATCAAAATAAATTTACTTTCTTTCGTTCTACTTATTTACTTTTTTTTGTTTAAATTCCATATGACATTTTATTAAATGCATAATCGTAATACTGTACTGGGAAAGTATACGCTGAAGCAAAACGAGATATGTGTTTCTGTAAAAAGTTTCCACACTTCATGATTGCCAATGATCGACCAAATTATAATAGTTCGACATTGAATACGCAGATATACTAGGATAAATAACTAGATTATCATATTAATATTGTAAATGTGAAAGTAAGTTTGTTTGTTACGCTTTCACGCGAAAACTACTTAACCGATCATCATGAAACTTTGTACACATATTCTTGGAGGTATTAGAAGTAACATACTTTAGGATACTTATTGAAAAAATAAAAAAAATTACGAAAATATTACATTAACATTTATAATATTAGTAGGGATTGATTCATTTCTATTGTAATGATCTCATGGCAGAACAACGTTTGCCGGGTCAACTAGTCTATGATATGTCTTCAAATTATAAGAAACAGTTCAAATAATAAATAAAGCCTGATTTATGATAAGTAATAACTATTAGCAAGTTGTTAAATACGATACCGTGGACATAGATTCAACATTAATAATTCAATTTTAAACACATCACCATGAGCTATGGTATAACATAAATACAAGTGTAATAAGCATCATAATAGCGTTGGGCTACTGAGATACGGTATTCACTAGTTCAGGGGCCAGTGTGATCTTCTCTAGGCAAGTTAGCTGTTTGTAACCGTTGTCCTGTGTCTTTTATGATTAAATTTATTCATTTATTTCTCCCAGAATATACATTTAGGGCCTCTTAGGTAATAAGAAATAGTATTACTTAACAAAGTTATTTCTAATCATGAAAGTACAATTGTCTATTAAAATAAAAGGAGAGGGACACTGGAGTCCACACGGAGAAAAACCCGTCCTAGGGAGCTCCTTTAATAAATAATTTATATAAAAACAGCCGGCGAGCATCCCTAAAAAATTATAAGCTTTTACTCGCTAGACAGTAGGTAACATCTGTCAAATTTCAGTTCAGCTCCCTGCCTTTAATTCAGCAAGGGATTTTTAATTATTTAGACAAACCAGAAACTTGTATGGAAATAATAATAGAACATTAAATTTGCTTAAATACCTTTGTTATATTTTGAAATAATGAAAATATTTAAATCCACCAAAATGGAGTTTTAGACAATCATACATTCAGATATGTTATTTATAGTTTTTGTTTATTTTTGTATCTTTTTTTCATTTGTTTTTGTAATATAGTGTAGTTTTAAAATTAATTTAAGCATATATATTGTGTAATAAATATAATAAAAATTTGTTGTTAAAAGTAGGTTGTATACGACAGGCTGAAATAAAATATCTGAACATTCAGAGGTTTTACAATACAAGTCGTATTTATTAAATACAAAAAGACTGATTGATATATGCGTAGCCTTTTTTTACAACTCTCATAATAATAAGGCTCTATTCGTATTTTTGGGTGCGACAGGGTTGACGACATTCCTTGTACTGTGTGTATGCAAAAAATACGGCTATTAAATATTTACAAATAATATGTACACTCATAACGCTATATAAATATAAGTGTAGCACAATATTCAAATAAAGGCGGTGATATACACGCAGCGGAGCATACCGCGACAGCTCGTCCCATTATAGCCCACATTTCTCGGTCTCACTAACAAGACATCTCACATATGATCTAACAGCTAAACGCGAGATCACTGAAGCTTATCACAATTGTCTAATTACGAATGTACTTGAGTAATAGAGGTGTGTATTGTTTAACGAAACGAATAGTAAACGCTGTCTGGAAAATTAAATGATTACAAATTACAGTAAATGACTTATTTTTGTAATACAGTACAGTAACCAGGTGGATAGCTCACCTAATGATAAGCTTTTCCATTCTTCTGCGGATACTGAGGCACTTAGCAGCCATTTTAACTAAGTAATAGCCATTTTAATAAGTTTTTAATTACGCATGTTTATGATTCCGACGCTTACGTCGGTCGCGTGAAATATTTCACTTAAAAGTCCGGAGTCGATTGTTACTCACAAACTAATTGCATTTCATTTGCGCCGGTGCCCGTAGGATGCACCTACTTTTTGTACCGAGATAATCAGAATAAGATTGGCTTAAATTTGAATATAAAAAAAAACTTTAAAAATAAGTTAATAATATTTGCAACCTTTAATTCTGGCCGTTACATTGTTATTAACTAATTATTACAGATAGTTATCTTCACACGTGCTTGGGTAATAGCGATTTAGCAACCCGCAATGCCCATCTACTGGAGCGTTACAATTATTCTTTCACAAATCTAGGTTAGAGTGTAAACAATAGTTTTGAGATCGTAAATTGAGATAGACAGTAATTGTTCACTGACGTCTGAGTATTTTGTATGTTTATTTTTAGAATGTCAGTCATTTAAAGAAAACATATCAATCGGCGTATGTTATTATTGACTCGATATCGCCAGAGTATTTGGGACGCATGACGAAAAGTATATTTTTTTTTTTTTTTTTTTTTACTGAACCTAGTGTGGAACCGTTTCACATTATTAATGCTTAAACAAGGAGAATTTATAAAAAAAATCATTTGTGTTTCAATAAACACTAGCCGGAGACAATCCACTAAGTCCTAATTCAATATAGTAATATATATATATATATATTTTTTTTTTTTATTGCTGTAGGACAGCAGACAGGCTGACGGCCCGCTTAGAATTTAGCAGTTACCGTCGCCTATAGGTGTATGTAATGCCAGTGGCATCGCGAACACGCTGCTGTCCCATAAGGGTACAGGAACTTGGGTCACTAATGCCGGAATACAACACAAGCTTATTATGGCGGCATACTTAAGACCAAAGGTGGTCGCCATCCAGACCGGCTTGAGACCCTACCACGTGGTAGGGTCACCCTAGCTACGTAGCTAGGGTAGGTTGTTTTGTCGCCTTTTACGACAGGCCGACCAAGACCACAGAGTTTAGTATTCTTTCTCCGCCCCTGCACGGATAAATTTTAGGATAATTTAAAAATAATAAGTAGTAAAGTGACGTGTAAAGGATCTCAGCACGACAGTGGGGTGCCAAGTCCACCTCAGCCGCCAATGGATCTTATTAAATAACAAATGTCAACAACTTCGAATACTAATGCGAAAAAGCTTTGAATGGAACCTGGACTGACTTGCTGATGACGATGCTGCAGCTTTACAGATTACTATTACTAATATATGTCATGAAACACAATGCTAGGAATCCCATTAAAAGCTTATCCCCTCCAGGTCCAATCTTCTATTACAGAAAAGTTAATTCAAGAGTAGTTTCGCTAGAAGGCAATTAAATTAAAGGTGCTTCTAAGATCTTGTTTTCAAATCAACATTTTCTTGCCTTCTTTTCTTCAGGAGTTCATTATCCTACGCCTGTGTGCAATGTAGTCAAATTGTAAACACAATAGACGGCTTATATAAAGAGATGAATCAATTCCGATCGTTAGTTCGATGCCCGAATTTATGGGCGATGGGTGTTTCGCAACCCATACACGTATTGTTCTTAGATCTTACTTAACACATGACTGCCTGTTACGTAAGTAGATACTTAAGAACAACAGACACTTCCTGAAATACTTCGTATTTATTTGAACATAGTACATTGCTATTAGTATGTTTTACTAAACCATTACAATTAATTAAATATTGATTTAAAACTAATAAGATTGCTGGAAAAATTGAACAAGTTTAGCGATTACAGTTTTGATTTATACTAAAGGTGGAAAACATATCAAGCCATGCCATGCCACCTTCGCCGAGCACCAGAACTACTGATACCGGAAGACTCAAGAAGTGCTGGTTACTATGTAATTTAAGGTTAAATTTTAGTTCAACGTGTGCCATTAGATTCACTATTAATGATACCGAGCTGCAAACAGGCTGATGGCCCACTTAATAGTTACCAGTTACCGTCGCCTATGGATGTTTACGACGCCAAGAGCACCGCTAACACGCTGCCGTCCGAGGATGGGTAAACCTAGTCACTTATGCCGGAACACAACACAAGGTTATTATGGCGGCATAATTCGAAACCAGATGGACTTGGAGCCCAGCTAACTTGGCTAGGGTTGTTTTGTCGCCTTTTATGAGAGGCCAACTCTGGCCGCAGGGGTGGGCATTCTTATCTCGCCTATACACGGAGGAAGTGAAGAAGATAAGTTAAAATCTGACTACGTTGCATTGGAGCGGAAGTTTCGGATATAATCATTATTTAACGAAGATATGATGAGAGTTTAGTATTGATTTAGGTGAACACAACTGTAACTTTACTCTCTAAAATCTAGCCCAGATCTCTAAAACCAGTAGCTAACACATAAATCTGACAGTTGATGGTTCAGTCTCGACTGTTTAAGCTCTAAGATCTAAGTGTTTACCTAATTTATGCATAATAAATAATTTATGCATAAAAAATTAAGAATCTGGATTCGGATTGCAAGCTTTGGATGCAGCCAGTATTAATAAAGAATTGGATGTATCAGTATTTGACATGAAAAGATTTTGGTCCACAAATATATTAACAAGATGTCAAAATGTATATTTGATTGAATAAGAATATTCAAAGTGAAATACTAAAAAAACACAACCGTCAAACTGATGACAGATTAATTAAATAGTCAAAGCAAGTATTTAACAACAATTAAACTGAATTTATTATTTTAAATCTTCAACATGATTTTTCCTTTTGTTAACATGTTATGAGGACTCGTTAATTTGTTAACAATTATTTCGACTTTAACTAAAAGTATTTAATACGGTCAAATCCAACCGTAAGCCAGAGTTAGTTGTAACTAAATATCATAAGCAAACACTGATTCCGCCAGTATTTCATCTTTCGCTCCAAATAAATGATAAATTAGGATACGAATTGCTTCCTGCAAGTGTTGTCTGCATCGCGCGCTTTATTTCTCCATTTCAAAATACGACAAAAATCATTTACATTACTCATATCAATGCCATAATTTGAAACTCGTAAATTATTTTGCGTTGTTGAAATCATGAAAAGTGAGTTTTTCTTTATTTATGCGCTTTTCGTTGCCATACATAACAAAGGATGAAAATGGACGATTGAAACATTTTAATATTGAGAATTATTGAATCAAAGCAAGCAAGTAATAGCGCTTGAACTACTCACTAGGCAATAATATTTATTTACTTCAAGCATCATGTATGACGGCTGGAAAAACAAGACAAGGGAATAGAAACAAGTAGAGGGAGTCAAATCAGATAAGTACTAGTTCAAATAGACATTAGATTTCTAGGGAAGTAGCAGTGTGAGTAAGATTCATACGAATTGTCCATTTTTACAGATGCTATTACAATATTTAAGTTTCTAATTAAACGCCTATTAAACATCTCATCATCATTTCAGCCGGAAGACGCCCACTGCTGGACAAAGATCTCCACGATGATCGGTCCTGCGCTGCCCTCATCCAACCTATTCCGGCGATCTTGACTCTGGTCAAGATCGCCGGTCATCGGTCCATCTTGTGGGGACCCCTAAAATTAAACATCTAATTCCGCCAAAATTTGTAAATTTATAGATTTAATATCAATTACCAATATGTATGACTATATTATAAACACTTGTTAGTGCAATTTTCTTTTCGGATTACTGATACCCTGTTATATACTACAAAAACTAAAAAAAAAGTGGAACCAATTAGACCTAGAATGTATTCCTTTTGTTTTGTGACATTATTCTAAAACAAAAGCACTCAAGTAATAAACCTGAAAAGGGTACGTTTATGATCCATACACAGGATAAATAACACACTTCAAGCCTGTGCACGACGTCGTAAAGCGAGATTCAGTTACGTCTTTTGTCTACAGTGAGATGGAACACAAATAGACTTCCCGGTTTACTTGTGTGACGTACCAACGTCTGCTAGTGTAGCTTAAAACTGCAAATTATTAAAGTATCAAATAACATTAACCACGATAAACATGAATCAATATACAAAGACGTTTATTTTGTTCAGAACGTGCGCGTGGGCACTCACGGATCTTCTCGACGCCATATGGAAATCCTATCTTTATAAATTTATATAGCTTAAGTATTTTTTTGCGTTTTGTTATGTTATTAACAGGCACTCTTATTCTATTAAATAGGATATATATTTCAAGTCATTTAATTAATCATGAGAAATGTTTTAAAATATTACAAAAAAGCGACACATAAAAATGAAAACAACATGTTAAAAAAAGGTAAAACTTTTATAATTGTATCCTTGCAGGGGCGGAGAAAGAATTAAATACCGACCTCTACCGCCGGGGTCGGCCCGTCGTAAAAGGCACACCCTAGCTACGTAGTAGGGCCGGGCCGGGCCACAATCCCGTGTGGATGGCGATCACCCTTGGCCTTAAGTATGCCACCATAATAACCTTATTTATGGATTAGTGACCAAGTTCCTGTACCCTTATGGGACAGCAGCGTGTTCGCGATGCCACTAGCGTTGCAAACACCCATAGGCGACGGTACTGCTAAATTCTAAGTGTGCCGTCAGCCTGTCTGCTGTCCTACAGCAATACAAAAAAAATGTTTGTTTCTACTAGAAATAAACAAAATCATAGGAATGTTTTGATAAATTAAAAACTGAGTGCCAATGCAAGTGAGACAATAATTTCAATTTATAATGCAGCAATTGTAAACAGAAAAATCCAAATCCCTTTCAAGCAAATGAAACAAAGTGGAATGGATCTCCATTAACTTTACGACACGGATGATGTTTACACACAAAATTATTTCGATTTTATTGTGTGATTTATTATTCACAGTATATCACGGTGTTAACATTCACGGTATTGTTTGTTTTGAACTTTTTGATCGGTTGACCTTACTGCGAGGTTGCTAAACTGCAACTGTTAGTCTGTTACAATTGAAATAAAAAATGATCAATCGTTAACGTCTATTTGTCGGATGAAGGTTCTAATGAAGGCTGCTGTAAATTCAGTGGAAGCCAGAAACGCCATGGGTTTTCTAAATATTCGCGAGGATATATAAAACTTTGTAACGACCGGTATGACCTGGTGATGCATTGTGTCTTACTTAAAGAGTTTTTCATGTCGTAGGATTTTAAATAATTGAATACTAGCGAACGTTTTCACTACTCTTTCATAAAAAACTATATAATTTAGAATATTAGACTAATCAATCTGAGATATATGGTAAATAATGGATGCAGTTTTGGCAGTCAATTCGTCACACACAAATATTAAATATTAATAAACGAATGAATATATAAATAAACCATATTAATTTTAATAGGTATTTAATCACATCAAACTTCATCGGACTGTATGCTTGTGAAAATGTTACTCTTTTTTAGAAATTAAGCATTAATATTTATTTTTTAATGTAATAAATTATTGTAATACATGAGGCATAAACAAAGAATACAATTTCAGTACATTGGATCAACTTTAAACATTTGAAGGTACCAAGATGTAGGTTTATAGTTTTTCAGAAGTAATACGATTTGACCGCGGCTGAGAAATTTCGATGGAATCATAAAAGCTCGGTTTCCGCATAAATCGGAATCTTGGTGTTTATTGAATGAATATTGGATTTCTAGCTATTTTAGGTTATTAATATATCTTATGTGCATTCTGTCTTCTAATTAAAATGTTTGTTATTTCGTAATTCACAATAAAGAAGTGTCTATTAAGTATATTTAAGTCTTACGCGAGTTCAAATAGCGTAACAGCGTTTTGAAACAGCGTAAAAATTGGTTAAATCAGTTATATTCACGTAGCACTGTAATGAGCGTTCTTATTCATTCTAGTCATCTACGACACTAGATACTACGCTTTTTCAATCCTAGAAATCACTTTCCTTCGTTCCTCTTTATCATCAAATATTCTTCTGTTACCTTAAGGCTCCACTGACAAGTCAAAAATGACTTCATATAGGCTTCGGCAGTAATTGATTTCTAACCACATACAATACATCTAATATATAAAATTCTCGTGTCACAGTTTTCGTTGCCATACTCCTCCGAAACGGCTTGACCGATTTTGATGAAATTTTTTGTGCTTATCCGGTATCTATGAGAATCGGCCAACATCTATTTTTCATCCCCCTAAATGTTAGGGGCGACCCACCCACAAAATTTTTTTTTTAATTTTTTGACATTTTATTATTTATATGGCAGAACAACGTTTGCCGGGTCAGCTAGTTTAATAATAATTATTGACAACGTTCATGAATATAAAAAATAAATTAATACTCATAAATTGTCTAAACTTATAAAGGCATGTCATTAACATTAAAAATGACACTACGAAAAAAAATTCAATATTTTACGAAAATTAGGGCAAAAACGCGGAAATACATCTGAAAATAAACGAACAAAACAAACGCTCCATTGAGTAACATGATTTTGGCTAAATTCGTGCAACCACCAAAGTAATAGACTCACCACACGACCTACGATCGTTCCAAGATGTTCCCATAATTATTAGGGGCAATAGGACACTTTCGCAGACTTCAATTGAGACCATCTTCCAATGAAATATGTTCACAGCGTCCTTGATTTATCGGGACACGAGAATTCGTAAGAATTCGAGACGCTCTTGATTCTTAGAAAATATTTCAGCTCCAATTAGCGGTTAAAGACACCACTTTAATTATAACATGTGGAATATAAACAGTGTGTTAATTTTGGGATGGGCGTACAGTAATATTATTTATAGATTGTCTGTTGCAAAATACATGGCCGAGTTATGTCAGAAAGTCAGAACGCAAGCGTGAGCATGTTCGCTAATAGGCGTTCGAGCTGTGGTACATTGCAGGTCAAACGTATTGGAGAGATTTTCTCGCTTCTTCTGAAGCTTTTCGTTTTCATAGAATTCTAAACGTTAGAGATTTGAATGCTACGTTTTTATTCAGATATTTCGTATTTTTTTTAAATACCACATAATCGTATTAAATATATTTGTTACTATTATTGTTTGCAATGTTCCTTAAAATCCAGATTAATAGTTCAGCTGTATTCAATATTTTCTTCAAAGTTTGATTGTTACGTATAGAAAGCTTCTACGCACTTAGAACACGATAATATGTATAAACTAAATTTAGGAAAATTGTTTGCTTATATCGCCTGGGATTTCGTGTAAATAGGTCGCGATAAAAACGTATAAGCTAGTGATGTAACAATTTGCTAAAAAAAATGTAACTTCTAACGACTTAAAAATACTTTTCATTCTACAGCAACATTACTATTTTTATGAAACGAATAATTACGCACGTTAGCATTTATTATTATAAATAAATTTGAACAAAACACAAACAATGCTTAATTATCTTTTCATGTCAATTATTACGGATAATTCACAACAGTATTTAACAATGGATACAATATTGGCATATAACATTTTTTTTAATTTAGTCTAAGAATTTCTCTTGTACTAGCATTCTGTAACTTTTATGGCAACCGGGAAAAATAACTTGAGTTTCATATAAACGATCTGAACAAAATATTTTCGTTTTACAAGAAATCTCGCTAACGTTTCCTCCCTTTAAACGATCTTAAAGGTTTTTGTTAGGAGTGGGTTCACGTCGGTCGTTCATCGGCCAAAATATGAAACTAACCCCAATCGGTCAGGGTCAGACGCCTACCAATCGGATTGTGTATCTTGTTGCGTATGACTTTGATAGGACCATTGTAGGTCATGACATCGGCGCAGCGTGGGTAACGGCCGCCCGGAGCGGAAGACATTTGCCGCCCTTTTATTTAGGTATTTTAATTTAATGCATACTATTATATATCTTTTCATATCATACGAAAAGGATGGCAGGGTCGGAATGGACACGCACTGCCAAAGACAGGACCAAATGGAAAGCTTTAGAGGTGGCCTTTGTCGAAGGACAAGCTGTAAAAGAAAAACCAGTGGCAGATGTTAGCTTAAGTTAGAATTAATTTTAAATTAGATTTATATTAATATTAATGTAGTTTTAAGCACGTCTAATTTTTACACATCTAAGTTTTGATATATTTGGGATTAGGATACAGCAATAAAGGCTTATTTTATTCTATTTATTTATTATATATCTATACTAATATATTATAAAGTTTGACGCTGTTGTTTGTGACGTTGTAGGGGGTAATCTCTGGATCTACAGAACCGATTTTGAAAATTATTTTTGTTTCGGAAAGCCCATTTATTGAGGAATGTTATAATATAACATCATGCTAGTACCAATAGGAGCGTAGCGGCAATGAATATTTTTTCAATCAGTCCGAATTTGTAGTTGCTATAAAAATATGAAATGGTTCAAATATTTATATTATTTATTGTGAAATTCTGCCACCCCCACTACGCTACGGCACTGGGTCATGACGGAACTTTTGTAACATGATTTTAGTTGCAATTATACACTTTTAGTAAGCTATTTATATTTTACCTTATATTTCTTCGTAAAAATAATACCGTTGTTTTGTTTCAGGATAACACCAACAAACCCATATGGACTAACTATTATTACATATTCTACAAAGTAACATCGTATTAGGATGTAAACAACTTTCACATCACGGAGTTTCGCATCACTACGGTAAGCTACGAAAGTACGACTACAAGCTTGAATGCTGACACCTGACCTTTCTTGAACGCAGGTTGCTTTGATCCATATAAGCAGTTTTTATGTATTCCAAGAAAGTATTTGACAGAATAATTGATTTTGAAACGTGTTCTTTTTTGTTTTGCGATTATCTTGTCTATTGCTTTGTTGTTGAATTAATTAAATTTATGGCAAAGTGAAGGTTGAGCTAAATCAGCTCTATAAGCGAAAACACCCTTAACGAACTCCAAAAGTCTAAAGTATCTCTTCCTATAATTATTTATAATATTTTGTCAATACACTATCAGCCGTTTCGTGTGAATTCCAAAATTAAAAGTTAAAATGTCACAATTGATAAGTTTAATAACTGAATAAGTAGCATTAAATGGGTAGATATTATGGGATGTATCCTATAAGTATCGTCTTATAAGAAAGATGTAGATTTGGGAATAGAAATGTCTAGCAGTAGGAAGCATGATAATACGTTCATTATTATTATATTATTGGGTGTTCTATACATTTCCTGCTACCATACTATAATTTAAACATGATTTTGCCTTAAAAACTATTTTACTTTGAACTACTAGTCTTTTTTGTATATTAAAGTGTAGGTGTTGTATAGCTTTTAATTTTTTGATTAAATATTAGCATGTCTATTTTGTTGGCGAAACATGCAGTTCGAAATAATTATGTAAAATCAATTAACCGTGTTTTATGCTAATAAAGATTATAATTATTATGATGATTATTATTATTAGATGATCAGTCCTTGGTATAAAATAGTAACTGGAAATGAATTAATTCTTACTGAATTACCTAATCTATGTTATGTCCATAGTGTACCAAATTATAAAATGACTTATCAGGTTAAATACAGTACTAAAAAGTTTTTAGATCGGTAGGTGTTTTATTCTCATGCAGATCCGGGTTAACAATAAAATTACGTATTGTTTTAATACCCCTTTAACCGGATTCCTAAGGATATTTAATACTTTGAGTAATAAAGTAGTAACTGTCTTATTTAAATCTCATAAGAGAATATACGCATCTTAAATCTTTTAAACATTTTTAGTATCAACTGTAATATGTCAAGCAAAAATAATATAGTACTAGTATGTATTAGAAGTGCTTTTACATTTTCCTTAATATATTTACATTCATACATACATATAATATACATTCTGTATTAAAATATATAAAATACATTTGAAATTTACATATCAATAATGGAAGCGACCGTGTTAGTATAACCCCGAATAGAAAAAGCTTGCCACTGTATTAAAGTACTTTCACATTGTTTTTTTCTTTTGTTTCAATACTAAAATAAAACACCGATAAAATTTTAGTTTTACACATCTATTACATCTCTATACGTGCTGCTGAATGAAACATAATAATATGAATGTGTTCATCATCACTAGTATATAGAACAAGTATATTAGTCTTCAAATTTTGTAAAATGTTCTATGCTTTACAATTTGGCCAAGCGCTTCATCACACGTTTAATTTGATAGCTATTACATTCTTATGCTAAATGTGCTAAGTCCTATATTCTGTATGAGCAGTTTACATTATTTTATTGCTTTAAAACATTATAGTGTTTAGCAGATGAAAGCACAGGATATCCTCTTGTGTGAAAATTCTCAAGTCAAATCTTAATTATGACAGTTTATCAAATGTGTTAATTGAATAATTTGCAATCTAAACTAATTAGTTTATGTCGGTATATATGTCTAAACATATCAAACCATCTTTAGTTATGAAAAAGATACATATATTATTTGTAATAATATGTCATATATCAGACAGATATAAGACTTAAATTACAGAAAAGGATAATCAGACCTGATGATAGAGTGTTCTCTCTATATCCAGGGAAAGGTGAACATCAGGAGGATGACCTTTATCATTTTGATATGTTTATCAAAATTGTATTTGGCAGCGCTTAAAATTGGATGACGAAATTTTTAAATAAATATAAACGGCACAGTTCTTTCATTATCACAGATATCTTTGATTACAAAAAAATGCAGTGATTTGTAGCAATATACGCATAATATAAATTTTTAATAAAAAAAAATTAAATGGGAAGGTACTGGATTTGAGATAAAACAAATATTAAATAGTTAGCTTCATATTTATCTACATTCCTTTTCTTCTTCTCAAAATTATATTCCGGTTACAATGAAAGCTTTCATTTCAAAAGGTGAAGCGTTGAATACTGCTGAGCATTGTAATAGGGTAACATTTAAGCTCTATTTTGAGTCAGTGTCTATGTACGACACATCAGTTTATTGTTTAAATAAGCAAAAGGAAAAATTTAATGGAATAAATGTAACTTAATTTGGGATTTACTAAGGCGAATGCCGCGAGATTCTACAGAAAGTAAAAAGATGTAGTCACGTTATTTTCTTAAGCAGGACACACGCCTGTAATTGATAACAATAATAAGCCGACAGAAAATAAAATCATTATAATAAATTAGACTCGATCACAAACTTCCATTCAACCTAAAAAAAGTCGATTTAGTATTTTCACAAATTACACGTCGAAACTAATTGGCATCTAAATAAATGATCAGAATTAATAAAGACTTCAAAACACGTCCCGATAAAATATCACGATGTAGGTCAAAATCGTCAATTTAAAAACTTTGGATTTATCCAAACCGCACTAGACTACATTAATAAATTCACCCGACACTCAACATTTGAAATCCATTACTTCATCAAGTATATAAACCATTGAAAAATGTAAACAACACACATAAACGGGTCAACAGTGTTTTAGCTGTTAATGATGTTTTTAGAGCTCTGTATTTTTTGCGTAACATTAATACGACATGAACAATATACTCAAAGGAATTCTCAGCAGCTCAAAGTAAAACAGTACATATGATTGAACAAATTCATTCAATACTTGCAACAATATCAAGCTTCAACAATTTACTGTTAGTTACGAATAGATATTACAAAAAAGAAATTAAAGTGTCCACAGATGTTCTTACTACAGGCTTAACACTAATTATATATAATAATAATGAACAATCATCCTACATAACATCAATGGTGCGCAAACTAAGGGTCGCAATCCCTGTGGGAGTCACCAGAAGATTGTTGGGGGTCGCCTATTTTTTTAAATAATTTTTCAATAAGATTTAAAATTTTTCCTGAACACGATCTTGGTTGCATTCGTAATCCATTATCCTACGACATATGCAGTTTAACTATTCAAGTTAGTGATAAAGAGCAACTGATAGATTTGACTAGTGGTGGTACTCTTCGAAATCAATTTAAGACACAGTCTTGTCAACATTTTTGGTTATCCGTGGCAAAGTAAAATCCTGTTTTAAGCAAGAACGCCATCAGAGTTTTAATACAATTTGCATCAACATATTTATGTGAAACTGGATTCAGCAAACTAGCTGCAATAAAAACTAAATGCCGCTCGCGTTTAAACCCTGAATATCATATGTGAAATGCTTATAATTACCAACAAACATCCGAACATTGATGACATATCATTAAAGGGCAATTTTACTGATTCTTATGTTATATAAAAAGTATTTTCTTAAAATTATAAATAAAATTTATATGTGTTGGATTTCCAATTTTTTAATTTCCAATAAATATGTACCTACCATAAAACTTAAATCGATTTTTTTTGACTCCTCAAAAAATTTATTCAAAACTCGCGGCTTCTTAAGTCGAAATTTTAGTCATAAAATACTTCAAATCTCGAACTTCTTGTTAAGTCAAAGACTCAATAAGTCGAAGTTATTTGCATTTCCTTTGACATTCGCTGATACAGATGCTACTGTATATACTTTTTTAATTATACTACTACTTATTTTGTTAATTATATTATTCAAAGGTATTAAGTTTTCTTCAGCAATTGCTTCCGTGGAGTAATAATCTATCGCATTGGGCTGTTAAACGAAAGGTTGGTCATCGTCATCGTTTGTAGTCGAAAAAAACTCTGGGTTCATTTTTTTACAACATTATGACTAGAACTTTAATAATTTATACAAGAAAACTTTACAACAAAAAATACGATACAGTCTGACTCTACCCTATTCTGGTCACTCAGTGAATGAAATGTTATGTTTATATAATCCTATTAGCACGGATAAGCCTTCAAAGCGTTTCGGTATTTCACTTGCAAATCTAAAATATAGGTCAATCTATTGTTTTGGGATACATACGATGTTTATGTATTCAACGATTGACGTCGATATCGACATATCATAATACAATAAACACCGGGCGTATTCAAATTTAACCATTTTTCATGAGTAATATAAGTGGGTCCTTCCAAACTTTAAGTTTAATTATAAGGAAAAAAAAATTATTTGTCATATACCATTTAATTTAGTACGTACATTATCATCATTTTTAATTTGACTACCTCCTGGCGTAACGGCTAACACTCGTCGGTACGCTTGCGAGGGCACGAGTTCGATTCCCATCTAGCGTCTGGGTGTTTATGTATAATATTTATTTATTTGCAAAAGAAAAGTATATATGTAGTATATCAGTTGTCTAGTATCCATAACACAAATGCTATGCAACTTAGCTTGGGATTAGATGGCGTTGTGTGTAATATCCCAATATATTTATTATTATTTAATATTTATAACATTCATAGCTCATGATAAACTATCTATTAAAATAAACAGATTCCCACCGTCCACTGTCTTCTGTTATAGTAGTTTCTACAATCAAAATTAATTTTTTGAAATAATGCACGTGAATTTAAAAAAAATTGTACTTTCATGACATTAGTACCTATAATAATTATTTATATCACAATTGAATCGGCTGGCATTTGTAACAGCATTGATAACGTGATTATTTCAATCTTTTATTTTCATTTATTAGTATGGAATGAAATAAAGAAATAATAAATAAACACATTTATAAAGTCTTCTATTATTACAATATTTACGTATGTAATTCGCTGATACAGATGCTACTGTATATACTTTTTTAATTATACTACTACTTATTTTTTTAATTATATTATTCAAAGGTATTATTAAGTCTTCTTCAGCAATTGCTTCCGTGGAGTATAATCTATTGCATTGGGCTCTTAAACGAAAGGTTGGTCATCGTCGTCGTTGGTAGTCGAAAAAACTCCTTAGGTTCGTTTTTTTACTACCTTATGTCTAGAACTTTAATAATATTGTACAAAAAACTTCACAACAAAAAAATAAGATAAATGCATAAGATTTATATTCAGAACGAATATTGGGTTATATTATAAGGACATCCGATCTATTGGCATGTGCCAATTGGACGGATATCTGGTTAACCCACTTTCGAAATTAATGGTATTGTTCGAGTATAATAAGCGTGAATGACGTCAGAGCTTTTAATCAGAATGATAAGATCAGCGTATGTTGTTTTCATGTCCTTTTACATCAATATTTAAGAATGCATGTAGGGAAATTTACAATAATAAACTGTTTTGTGATAAAATCAAAATGTCTAAGCTCCCATATCATTTATTTGTACTGTTATTTTATTAGATCCATGCAGTATGACTTCGTATTCCACTCATAGCTATTCGTTCTCGTCTTTCTTGGTCATGTATTATTATGATGAAACTAATCACAAATTTACTGAAATAAAGCACGCAGTATTATTATATTATTGCTAAGGAACAGCCGAGAAGCAGTTAATGTCGCCTATGGATGTTTGTGACGCTAGCGTCACAAACCCCCCAAATCCCCCAACAAAGTGCCCCTAGGGGCACCGCGAACATATTGCTGATCCATAGGGGTACAGGAACCTGGGTCACTAATACCGGAACACAAGGTTATTATGGCGGCATAAATTTACCAGGAGCGGCAGCCATCCAGACGGCCTTGGAACCCCACCATCTGAGAGAAGTAGATAACTAACTAGTATAAGTAGTAGTGTAGTTTTTATTTGCTCATGTATGCTGACGATATGGCGCTGGCTGATGCGGACAAGGGTAGGTTGGTGCGACGCGTGAAAGCGTGGAAGGAGTCGCAAGTACTTGGCCTGTAACTCCACAGATCCCAGGCCTGTACGCATAGGCGGCGACACGGTCGAGCACACGGACCAGGTAAAATACCTAGGATCCGTATTTCACGCGTCTGGTGCTAACGATTGCAAAGTCAAGGCTTGCATTGCTGCCGCATGGGCCAAATGGCGTGAGGCGTGGTGTCATCTGTGACCGCAGGATGCTGGTAACTTGGAGGAGTAGGTCTATAAAACCATTACTAGGCCTGTCCTTTTATATGGCTGTGTAACATGGTCGGTGCTAGAGCGACACAAGCAGAAACTGCGTGTCACGGAGATGAATATGCTGCGGCGGATGTGTGAACTGACGCGGAAAGACCGCGTTATCTGTTCTGTCCGTAACATCGCAGATAAATTACAAGAGTGTCGCCTTCGCAGGTTTGGTCACGTTTTACGGCAACCGGCTTCTTAGGTGGGAAACAAATGTCGTCTGGCTATGCCGCCTCCCCAGGCTCCGGCAGGAGGAGTAGACCCAAAATGCGTTGGCTTGAAGTCGGCAAAATAGAGGGGAAAAGGCCCAGAGGACGGTCACCAACCCGATGGTCGGATCAAATTAAGGCTATCATGGGGCTCACTTTGCCTGCAGCTCTGAAACAGGCCGAGGACAGAGTGGTGTGGAGGCAGTTCATCAGCGTCTCCGTAAAGGCTTATCAAGACGGGCACGACCTTCAGGAATGAAGAACACGATGAAGAAGAAGAAGTCGTAAAAGTTGATATGCGTGCCAATGGACTGACTACCAAAGATGCTGAGGACCGTGGAGTTTGGTGGGTGGTGCGTGGAGTAGAAAAAGTCCGAAAACAGACCCCGGGCTCTGAAGCGGGAGTTTGGGTTGCAACCGGGATTAATATCGATAGGGCCTAAGGTGATGATGATGATAACTAGTAGTAGAGTTTTTATTTGCGTTTCAGTCAGTTCAATGATTTCAAAATAAAGGATTCGTGATACAAACGTCGTTAATTGATTTGATAAAAAAAAACTGAGCCTCAAATTTGGTCTATCTTCTTATGGCTTTGCTCAGGAAAAATTCCTGACGCAAAGTTTTACTCAGTGGTATTGCTGAGAAGCGTAACTAGAGTTCTGGAAATGTAACCTGGACGAATCCGTAGTTAAGAGAAGACTGTTACTTAAAAATCCCAATTTGAACAAAGGTTCAAAGTCCAATATTGTCATAAACATGTGATCATAAAAATGGAGAAGTCCCGATTACTACGCAAAAAAAAATGTTAAAAATATTTGGTTTATTAATGTCTATAAATCCTATGGATTGATAAATAGCGAAAAACAAATATATTAAGATAAAAGGATTTCAGTGATATACATTTGTAAATAACATTGTTATTTTGATATTCAAACAATATGACATACGTTGTCTCGAATATATGATCAATATTATAAGTAAGTATCGTTTAATCCGGAAGCAATCTATACAAATAAATAAAATTGGAGGGTCTGTTTGTAATATTAAAATAACCGCTTTTTACTAAGTGCATTAGGACGTATACACGGTACATATACCAAAACAACATTATTTAAAATTTTTGTCTGTCTGTCTGTCTGTCTGTCTGTTTGTTCCGGCTAATCTCTGAAATGGCTGCACCGATTTTGACGGGACTTTCACTGGCAGATAGCTGATGTATCAAGGAATAACTTAGGCTATTTTATTTTAGAAAAAAAAATAGTTTTTGTCAAAAATGATAAGTTTCGGAAATTTTATGTACCAATTTAAGTTGACCTCAGATTTATATCTTCAATCATATAAAATAGGGTTCAGCTTAGGCTGGAAATTGTAGGTTGAATTTTCTATTTAAGTTAAGCTCAGATTTATGTCATCAATCATGATATGAAATAGGGTTTAGATTAGGCTGGACTTTTAGGTTCGAACGTACGTATTCCGGAGGCGCATGGCGTAACAGTTGCATTCGATAATACTGACTGTTTGCATATTTAATTTATATATTTATATTTTAGGGTTTGTAATTCAAAATACACCATAAGATATATCCAAAAAATTCTGCCCAGTCACTATTCCACGCAGACGGAGTCGCGGGCACAGCTAGTTAGTAATTATAATAATGAGCCTCTAATTAATCGCGCTTCGGATATTGTTTTTTTTTGCAAACAATATTTTATATATTAATTAAGGTGTGAATGTCTGTCGGTCTTTATTAGTGTATATATGTGTTTGTGACATAACTTTTATAGTATACTCATCAGTTTGTTGTTTTTGAAATATTTATGTAGCATTTTATTGTATTAAGTTTTTAGGTTGTGTAAGGACTTTTTTGTATCCCGAGGAAATTAGTTTTTAGAACCAAAACAGATGAAATGGAAAGTGTGACGGTCATGAATTACGAAAAATATTATTATCCATTTTGCTCATTTAATATTTCCCGGAATGTATTATTACATGATCGCATACCTGTGCTGAGCCGTACGAGCATATTCAAATAAGATACGTTTAAAAACAGTGAGACGCAAGAAGCGCTACCAAGATTTTGAAAGCCAAAGTAATCTGCAAGTTAGTGCATTTGGTCAGGTTGTTAGAGATTAGCAAATATTGAACTTGTACCGATTTAGGAAATCAACTGACAGTTAAAGCCATAAAAATGTTGTGTCTTCTCAATTAACTAAATCAAAAGGTTAACAATAAGTAAAAAGTAAATAAAATTCTCAATTTCATAAGAAAATCAAAATGACCACGCACTTTCTTTATCGTCTTTCTCCAAGAAAGTCCCGTGCGACATTTTACCTCGTAAATAGATGTTCTGGAAGAATCAACAACGGCGATGTACTTTCCCTTTTAAGATTAGAACGTAATAACACTATTTTTTCGGTTCGTAAAACTTGTTATAATACACTTTTAACAGTTCAAAGCTCAAAAAGTGCTTGTATTTTATACCTTCAGTTTTTGGATAATAAATATTTTTTCAAGTACTCAGTCAGACAATTGAATATTTCAAATAAACTTTACTTATAATAAGTAGAGCCGGCCTATTCAAACATTGTACAAGGGTCAACGCCCGTTCCAGTTATTGAACTTAAAAACTATTACTATGAATCTAAGCTTAAACAAATAAACAAAGCCTTTTAAAACATAATAGACTATCCTGAATTTGCTAAAATAGTTCAAAAGGTTGATCAACTCGCGTTTAATGAAATATATCAATTCTCATTGGTTAATAGATAAATACATTATATTGAATACAAACCAATATTAGCTATTCAATTTGTAATTTCTATACAACCAAGTATATAGATAGATATAAAGTGGTATTCTTTGGGCATAAATTCCCCAAAATAACTTTGGACTTTTTGGACAAATAACGAAAGTTTGGAATGGAGTAAGATAGATATGCCGACTTAATTGGTACAAGAAAAGAAGGCGGCTTTTCTATCTTTTAGAAATTTTACGGTTATCTAGGAAAAACTTAGTGCTAGAAGAAAAGCTATGAAACCTTGATCCTTGTAACCGGAAATACCACCAGCTCACAACTAAGGTTTTCTTAGACTCCAAAGTTTTAGATTGAAAACCCTTACAATTTAAATGTATCTCTATCTATATCATATTCTATTTTCTTATAGACCTTTGCGCAAAAAGTAGTTAGGCAAAGGCACCGAAAATAAAAAAAACCGAAAATTAAAAATTACATAAATAACTTTTTACTACCCCCTGTACAGGTCGATGTCAGCTGGTGAAATAAAACAAATGCGATAAAATATTTTTCTCCTGACAGTAAAAAAAAACCACGCGAACGGGATTAAGCGCTACGAAGCTGTGTATGTATTTAATACATATTATTATGTTCACACAAAACTGAAATACTTTTGTATCAATAAAAAAACTTTCATATAAAAATTATGACATGTTTTCTATGAAAAGAATGTCATATTTCATACCTTGGCACCGAAATATATTTTATTGGCGTTAAATATGTTTTTTACACCAAATTAAATATGATAAAACATTGTATTACTACGAGCCAATGACGGTTTTATCAAGTCGTATTAATCGTGTAAAATGACGAATATGATTGTTCATTTGATATTTGCGTTCAAGAATTCTTTCACTCATTCGAAATTTGCTTTATACTTAAGAACTTTGTTCGCGAAAAGGTAACGAAATATTTACAAGGAAATTAGCCAATAACTTTTCCAATTAGCGTTAATTATTAATAAGATACGTCTGGAAGAGTTTCTATTTATGAATTAACTATTTTAGTAACAATACCTGAACACCGTCCTATGATTAAGTATATTTGTACTTATAAGAATTAATCATAACGTAAAAAATAAAAAGAATCATCATCATCTTAGCGTTGAATCCTGGTTGCAGCCCAAAATCTCGCTTCGGCGCCCGGGGACCGTTTTCCGACTTTTTCTTCTCCACTTCGCACGGTCTTCGGCATCTCTAGTAGTCAGTCCATTGGCACGCATATCAACCTCTACGACGTTAAGCTAGCACTTTTTGGGTCTATTCTTCCTGCCGGGGCCCGGCGGTGGCGGCATGGCCAGACATTTGTTCCCCACGTAAGTAGCCGGTTGCCGTAAAACGTGGCTATACCAGCGAAGGCGACACTCCTGCAATTTATCCGCAATGTCACGGAAATGAAGGCTGCCGCATATCCACCGCAGCATATTCATCTCCGTGACTCGCAGTGCTTGCTTGTGTCGCTCCAGCACCGGCCATGCTTCACATCCTTCATATTTTTTAATGATTTCAATCCTCTTTTTCATTTAAAAGCCCGCTTAATAATACTTGCAGTAGTGTTTTGATTTGTTTGCTGAGAAGCATATTATGTTGTACAAAATTTTCAATATAGTTTCCTCATAAATATCCCAAATCAGTACAAATATATGTGTAAACGATGTATTACGTAAGAAACCATGTGTTGTATCACTTGTGGTATAATGAATTGTTATGTTGGCAGACATAAATTTCTCCAGTGACGTCATGGCGTGTCTATTTATCACTTAGGCGCGGTTATTGGATCGGACGTAACGAGGTTAGCCCGGAAAAAGCTAACAAGTAATTTCTCACACAATTAGGAATATACATGTTTTTAAATTAATCTCATTTACTTTATAAATAAGGTCACAATTATCTTTTATGTATGATACAGAGGTAGGAAGGCCCTACCAAAGTATTGTTATCATATTTTTTTGGAAAATCCCGATGTTCTCCTATCGTATCGAGCCGACCATCTGGCTTGGCCAATACCATGGCCAAAGGTACGTTCACCTACGGTCATTTGCAACAACATGAGAAAAAAGTATTACAGCAAAATGAACATGCAGTTTCGTCACGTGACAATACTCAAAAGTAAGTAGTGATGACTTTGCGAGCAAACAGAATGAAAAGAAAAGGAAAAATACAATCCAACAACAAATATGTAAAATAAACGATCTTATCGCTAACCAGGGATCTCTTGCAGGGATGTCTACTCAAAGCTACTGAATTCAATTCTAAGCTCAGCTTCAATTCCCAAATTTAGGAATGACTTTTCCTGATATTTTTGCCCTTGATGTTTTTTTGAATACGGCCCAAGAGATTTTCCGTTATATATGTAGGTCGAGAATATACGAGAATGTGTCATTGTGTGCCAATCAATCATGTAACATGATAACAAATATCAGAAAACTAATTCTTCGGTTACTATTACAATCTAATTATAAATGATTACCCAATGGTGTGCCGTTAAAAATCAATGCCAAGCAATTAGGCGAAGTGGCGGTCAATGTCACAGGTTAAATATAAAACCTGAGGGTCGCCGTGGGTGTTTCCTAACTGTGGTGGTAAATCAGGAAACCGCCATGAACACTCATAATTAATGAATATACTTTGTTAATTACATTAATGCTTTTTATAAAGGTGTGATACAGACACATGCAGAAAATTCCAAAAATAGGAATCGTATGAGAAGTGAGTGAAAGTATTTTATCCGTGCAAGGGCGGAAAAAGAATACTGACCTCTGTTCCCAGGCCGACGCCTGAAGTAAAAGACGACAATACAACCCACCCTAGCTACGTGGTAGGGCCCCAAGCCCGTATGGATGACGACCACCTTTGGTCTTAAGTATGCCGCCATAATAACTTTGTGTTGTGTTCCGGGATTAGTGACCCAAGTTCCTGTACCCTTATGAAATAGCAGCGTGTTCGCGATGCCACTGGCGTTGCAAACACCCATAGGCGACGGTAACTGCTAAATTCTAAGTGGGCCGTCAGCCTGTCTGCTGTCCTGCAGCAATAATAAAAAGGAAAAAAAGTAAAACAACAATTAATGATTACTTCTACTCTAGACTGCTCATTACGATATACATAGCTTTCTGTCGTGACATGCATCATGAAACATGTTCATCATGTTATTTCTTCAAAACAGAAACGACTTACTTAATCAAAGATACAATATTCAAGTTATAATAAAACTACGATTTCAAAAACCTATATATTTATAACATTTTATTTTAAGAAATGGTGATTTGGCGTATATTCTTATGGAAGTAAACTATCGCTTACTTTGATTAAAAAATAATATTTAAAATTGCTCAAGTAAAATCACCTAAATATAATACTATAAATAGAAAAATTTTAAAGATGGGGGATGTTTGTTACTCAGGCCGGGAACTTATGAAGGGGATTGAATTTAATTTGACACGGAGATAGATTATAGTCTGGAATATGATTTATTTCGAAAAAAAGTTAGCTAAAAAAGCTACTCTCGAATAAAGTCGCGGGTAACGGCTATTGAGATCCGAGTATAAGCGTGAAACCGGGTACTAAAGTCAAGTGACAATTATAGATAGATAGATAACACTTTACTGTAAACCAATTTTACAAAAACAATGAAACTTATTTACACAATCAATATGTACTTGACTTACAATGGGCGGCCTTATCGCTACAGAGCGATCTCTTCCAGGCAATTGTGTGTGTGTGAAGTGACAATTATTTATGTATTTTTAAATTCATTCCCGGTTAACAAGAAAGCTTTTAGTGCACCCACAAAAATTTATCTTTATTACACGTACCAATTGTTTTAGAAAACTAAACACACACAAATTAGCCAAGCAAGACTTTTTATTACAGTCGTTATATATGACATTAATTGAAGTTCAGTGACCTTTTAATGATCCATTTGTGAACCGCATTATGAAACAAAACATGCAAGAGCAAACACTAAATTAGTATTTAAAAATAGTTTCATAATAGTGTGGCATTATATCAAACTGTTGCATAGGCGTAATCTTCTTTATCCTGTAAGGCAGCGTGTTTGATCAAACGAGGTCAATAAGACATCAATCATTTCGAAATGTTTTAATGCAAAAAAGTTACGTAATAGAGTATCTAATCTTGCTGTTGAATTATTGTGATTGAATGTTATATTATAATAATAATATTATTATTTAGGGCAATGAGAGAATATAATATAGTGATTTTAGAAATTAGAAGTAAGTACCTGGAAAGAATATAACTAGCCGTTCCTGCCCGCTTCGCTGGTCGAATATCAGAAAAAAAATTTTTTTTTCGTGAGATCCATTTTTTTTTCTAAAATAAAAGTAGCTCAGTTACTCCTTGTTATATCAGATATCTGCCAGTGAAAGTCGCGTCAAAATCGGTCTAGCCATTTCAGAGATTAGCCGAAACAAACACACAGACAGACAAAAATTGTAAAAAATGTTGTTTTTGTATATGTACCGTGTATATATCTCTCCAAATGCACTTAGTAAAAATCGGTTATTTTGATATTATAAACAGACACTCCAATTTTATTTATTTGAATAGATTATAAGCTCTCCACAGTACAATTTAGAAGATGACTCTTTTGATTCGTGCCAGAATTAAAAATAACAAACAATAAATAACATTGAGTACAGTCGACATTGATAAGCTCCTATTATTTTAGAAAGTGTACCAAATAACTATTATAAATCTTAAAACACCAATAGAACACAGTCTTCTCTGACCACAACAATAAAGAAACTCGTAAAATTTCGTAACAATAGAGTTCAAAGACATTAAAATATATGCGCGATGTTTGCGGGTTCCTATCGCTAACAAAATAATATGGGAGAGTTTTAATTATAAAAAAAGCTGTAAACAAGATGATGAACTTCATTATTCATCAATAAAAAAAAACTTTGAGTAATCACACGACTTATAAAAGCATAATGCAAAAAAAATCATTTACATAAGCCACGTTTTGCGGCAACCGGCTATTTACGTGAGGACAAAATTTCTAGCCATGCAGCCTCCTCCAGCAGGAGTATTAGATCGGCTTGACATCAGGATGCCGAATACGTGAAACTGGAAGAGAAGTTTGAGTTGTAACCGGGATTTAACGTTAAGATGATGATATGAGATACGAGATTTTAACTGTATTTTGAACTTTGTCGAATAGAAACAGGGATAGAGGATATTTTTTTTATTGCTGAAGACAGCAGACGGCTGACTCCCCGCTTATATTTTAGCAGTTATCGTCGCCTATGAGTGTTTGCAACGCCAGTGGCATCGCGAACACGCTGCTGTCCCATAAGGGTACAGGAATTTGGGTCACTAATGCCGGAACACAACACAAGGTTATTATGGCGGCATACTTAAGACTAAAGGTGGTCACCATCCAGACGAGCTTGGAGCCCTACCACGTAGGGTCGTTTTGTTGCCTTTTACGGCAGGCCGACCTCAGCCGCAGAGGTCAGTATTCTTTCCCCGCCCTTGCACGGATAATATTATCGCAAAAAAGACAACCTGTAATCCTTCACCATCCAAATAATTAAAAAAATCGATTAAACAGTTATAGAACTTTAGTAAATCATAACTATTAAAAATAATTTACAAATAATATAAACTTCGAATACGACAAAACATTTAAAGAGCAATAAAAAGACAATTTTACTTTGCAACTCATCATGAATATTAAAAATACCATATAAACGCGTTATAGAATATCAATCATTGAAATTGAGTAGAAACCTAATAAAAACCACTCCACTAACCGTATGTGGGTCAAAAGTATGAGTTTCTTCTAAAAACATATCCGTGCCACAGACGAAAATAAACCACTCAAAAATATGAAGACAATGGTTTTATTTTTAACCTAAAGTTTTTGCTACAAGTCCCACACGTAGGGTAAATGTTATATTTTTTTTAACTGACATGTTTTTACTTCGGAACTTTCACTGCGGAAAATATTTCGAGAAGGTAGTCGGTTTGAGTGAAAACATATTGAGCGTGTTTACGCACTCAAGCGCCGGAGGAGCTTACAGTTGTCCTACTCTATTAATGAAGTAAATATGAACGGAATCAATGTCTGTGTACACTGGTTATCTGTTTACGAAAACATATTTTGGCTGACTGTGTTTATACGATGTTACTTATGTTTTAAGTGCACAAATAAAAGAAGAATTTGTGATATCAAAGTGATGTCTGTCAGATCCGATGCCTAAATCCAGAAATGTTGTTTTGTAATACAACAACAAGGAGCGCATGATTAACTGTTTATCATTATAATTTATGAGAGCAATAATAGACATCGTATCACACTACTGTATATACATACATACATATAATCACGCCTCTTTCCGGTAGGGGTAGGCAGAGACCACTTCTTTCCACTTGCTACGATCCTTACATACTTGTTTCGCTTCGTCCACTTTCATTATTCCCTTCATATATACCCTTCGGTTGTATATACTATTGTACCTAGTCAGGTCATAAGTATTGTCACACAGTAAAAACTTTTCTTTTAGAATGCTGGCCACAAAAAAGTTTATTGAATTCGAATTTCGAATTGTTCATGAAAATAAAAATGTATAACTTTTAGAATTTTACTCATTTTTAAATATGGAGTGGACGCTTAAAGAAGACCGTGTTGCAGTTATTGCGTTGCATCGTTGCGGTTACGCGCCAATTCAAATTTTTAACATACTGAAAAATTTGAATATTACCAAAAGATTCGTTTATCGTACCATCAAACGATACAATGAAGACTCTAGTGTAGATGACAGGTCAAGAAGTGGTCGCCCTCGGTCTGTTAGGACTCCAGCAGTGATAAAAGCTGTGAAGGCACGAATTCAAAGAAATCCCAAACGTAAGCAGAAACTGTTGGCCCTTCAGATGGGGTTAAGCAGAACCACGGTGAAAAGGGTGTTAAATGAAGACTTAGGGCTTCGGGCATATCGAAGAAAAACAGGACATCGTTTGAATGCTCGTCTAATGGACCTGAGACTGAAGAGATGCCGCGCTTTGTTGAAGCGGTACGCGGGAAAAAAATATCGGGAAATTCTTTTTTCGGATGAAAAAATGTTTACCGTAGAAGAGAGCTACAACAAACAAAATGATAAGGTGTACGCACACAGTAGTGAAGAAGCGAGCAACCGTATTCCGCGTGTCCAACGAGGTCATTTTCCATCCTCGCTCATGGTATGGTTGGGAGTTTCTTATTGGGGCTTAACAGAGGTACATTTTTGTGAGAAAGGTGTAAAAACGAATGCTGTTGTGTATCAAAATACAGTCCTGACGAACCTTGTGGAACCTGTTTCTCATACCATGTTCAATAACAGGCACTGGGTATTCCAACAAGATTCGGCGCCAGCTCATAGAGCGAAGAGCACACAAGACTGGCTGGCGGCGCGTGAAATCGACTTCATCCGGCACGAAGACTTGCCCTCCTCCAGTCCAGATTTGAATCCGTTAGATTACAAGATATGGCAACACTTGGAGGAAAAGGCGTGCTCAAAGCCTCATCCCAATTTGGAGTCACTCAAGACATCCTTGATTAAGGCAGCCGCCGATATTGACATGGACCTCGTTCGTGCTGCGATAGACAACTGGCCGCGCAGATTGAAGGCTTGTATTCAAAATCACGGAGGTCATTTTGAATAAACTTTAATGTCATAAGAATCTATGTTTTGTTAGGTTCATTTTGGTATATGAATGGTTATATAATTAATAAACTTGTTACAATTATTTTACATTAAACATGTGACAGAATTTATGACCTGACTAGGTATATACCCGCAAAATAAGCTGATAATGGTTCTATGGGTGACATAGAAATCTGTCTGAAGCCGATCCCAAACCTACCCGTCCTAAATTAACAAATTCCCTTATTTAATATTCTATAAATCGACCCGATACCAAATTTGTAGCAGCTTGGACCATATATTGCTCTAAATACTTGATCAGAGAGATCTTCGTATTTGAATGATTTGTAAAGCTAGGGGAAGGGTTACACAAATATTTTAAACACTTCAAGAATTATATAATTACATGTAATATAATTTTATAATCATAAAGATATAACAGATAAATAAATTATTTTTTAAATTAAAATTGTCAATAATTCATTAGACAAACTTTTGAACAAAATTTTGAAAAGGTCAACACGCTGTTGTATTGAAATCAATCAATAGTTTCCAGCGGAGGTTGAATATTAGACAAGTTTTTCCCACCGTTATATAATTTTTCCCATTCATTGACTCAAACTTAAAGGTGGTATATAAAACTGTCTCTCAATACACATGTATACTTCGCCTGGAAGCGTGATATCTGGACATCCGTTAACTGAACCGCGTGCTGGTCCGCAAGAGAAAATATTAGAAGTTTTATGAGAACAAATTCTGTCAAAAGTATATAACTAGAATGCTATTCATTGCAAAGGAAGTCATTTTCATTTATAAAATGTGTACGGGGTATGTATCAAGTGATGCGCAGTGTCACTAATAATTGAGCTACATTGCCAATGTAATTATTTCATTCATACACTTTATTTCATAACATTTCCATTTCATGAGTAAAGAGCCACGAGAATATATACAGTACGCCTAACGTGTATCTTATAAAATAATTACCACGTACCGACTGTAAAGGAAAATATCGTGAAGAGACTTGACCGAGATAATGCAATAATTCGCCTTGGACAAGCGTGGCCGGTCTACTATCGGTTCTCTGTGTGGACAGAAATGGATTGTTATGGGCAATTATTACAATTCTTTAAATTACAACAAAACTTGCCAAAAAAGGGAGAAATTTTTTCTTAATAATCAGGAAATATATGTTATGTAAACAAATGTATGTGTGTATCATGTATTTATATTTAATACTCCTGCCTGACACGAATGTTGGTGACACAAAGCACGAATATTCTTTATACACGATATTTATCGTAAATATTACAAAGACAAAAGCTTGTGTCGATTATGGTAATGAAGCATGTATTATTATTTGTAATAAAAAAAACATGCGGGGCAGTCTTTGGGGACTGCCGATAGTAGTGAAAACTAAATAACTTGTGAATTGTATCGTCGAGCTATTAGATTATTATTTTCGGTTTATTTATGATCAAGCATTAAAGTTTAAATCTGTCATTAACACTTCTTTACAAACCAAAAATTGTTCACCCAAAAAGTGCTCAACGCGCCTAAAGAAGTTTCCACTTTAAAAATTCAACTGTATTTCATTGTAATAAAGTCGCAATTCGAATAGATATGTATAAGTAAATGCAATGCAATCATTTAAAAGTTACATTATAAAATAAACCTTAAGTCATTATTTATAAGGTTGGTATTACTCGAGCAAAACTCCGTCTTACGGATTTTCGATCAAGTCAATATTATAAAATAAACCTTAAGTCATTGTTAATAAGGTTGGTATTACTGGAGCAAAACTCCGTGTTACGAATCTTACGAATTTTCGATCAGGACACGTGACCTGACCTGACGCGAGTTTAACATTTTTAACTCATCACAAAAAAAGTCCACAACGGCGCTAAAGAAATTTTCACTTCAAAAAATGAAAGCAAAAAAAAAAACTTGCAAGCAACATGTCCGAATATTGCGTTGAAGTTATTCATATAAGTATAACTTAAAAAAACTTGTTAGACTTTATTACGTAAGTATATTGTACTTTTGACAAAACATAAACGGTGACAACATAATACTATGATGACAAGTGTTTTCTCCCTGCATGGGGTCTCACAAATATTTGGAATATAGCGGAAAGTTTTACTTATTATCTGACCATTATTAATACTCTATTACGTCCTTTATGACGTTTATGACACTTATGACATTTTGTACGTAAACTTGATGATACGCGGTGATATTTTTGTTATCGGAATGAGGTCATCGGTCGTATTCTAGTAGATAATAATTTTTTTCTAATATAGGTTCTCCATAGACTTGTGATATAAGTTCATATTAACAACAGAATAATTCTTTGCACTAGATTAAAAACAGTTTTGCAGTAATCTTAAAAATTATCGACCCATTAAAACTATACTGAGAATAAAATACTTGGATTTACAATAAATAATGCAGTTTGCTTGGAGCTTTTTGCTGAGGCTTCTCTTTCGCTAATAGGCAAGAAGAAGTATAGCTGAAACAAAACTCATTTCTCTCTTTTTCTGCGTTCTAAAGCTTACGCTTTAGAACCCAAGGAATGCAGGCGCTTGTGAGAAAATATAGAAATTAAAATTCAGTTACAATAGAGACATAATACCACCAAACACTAGTAACCACCAGCGCTGTCAACCGATCATATCCCAAAAAATGTATGAACAGGGACTAGTGATGCGTTTTTATCCGTGCAGGGGCGGAGAAAGAATACTAACCTCTGCGCGGCTAGGGTAGGCCTGTCGTAAAAGGCGATAAAACAACCCACCCTAGCTACATGGTAGGGCCTCAAGCCCGTCTGGATGGCGATCACCTTTGGTTCCTATACCCTTATGGGACAGCAGCGTGTCCGTGATGCCACTGGCGTTACACCACACACCCATAGGCGATGGTAACTGCTAAATTCTAAGTAGGCCCTCAGTCTGTCTGCTGTCCTACAGCAATAAAAAAAATGTATCTAATTATAATATAAAACATGTTAAATTGCAATTTGATGTTTCAACATTTTTAGATGCAAAATTTATTAGTAGTAGCAGCAATTTTATAAATACGATAAACATAAGAGGATTATATCTTGCATAAACTTATTCAATAGCAAAGAATGCTAAACACAAAACTAATGCGAGCGTGATCAATCACACAAATGCTCCACTAAAACATAATTCCTTTCCTTAGATAGCAGAGTTAATCTGGTGTGGAAATGAATAATCACTTCATCTGAAATATTTTTTTGAGAAATGAAAAAGAAACAAACCCAACCGGTTGACATATACGTGCCGTGTACCAGAATGTTTAATGCAGGAAGTACGTGCGTGGCCCAATTTTGATTCCAGAAATGTGAGAAGTTTCGGGGATGAAACTTTGGATTCGTCGTGCATCATACGTATCATTTTTTTTGTGTGTAAGAATCAAAGTATGTTGCCTGATTTAGATGTATCTCTTTGTTATCTCGACCCTAATTGAGGTACAAAGGAAGTTTTTGTAATATTTTATACGCATTTTAGGAAACTGTACAAATAGGTTGAACGGTGGGTGGGATTACAAAGCTTTTAATGACATATACACTCATTCCAGAAACACGCGACGTTGCCAATTAGGGTTATGGAACAATCCTGGATGTCATTATGAGACATGTAGGTATTGAAAATATTTGGACAATTGAGTGACATTTTGAAATTTGAAAATATTAAGCCGGAGCGCTGTATCATCATCATCATCATCATCCAAACGATTACAGACGGAAGCTTTCACATCGAAGTCCAAGATCGGTTATTGTGTATTGCCATGAGCGATGTTTTTGAGCGTCTTTTGCTTCGGTGTTCTCCCGTAAATGTAGACTTTATTTTGTTTTCTTGACATAGAGAGAGAGCTCAAGAAAATACGTGAAAAAGCTTTCTCTTAATTGGATTTTAACAGTAGCGAACTCGTCCAACTTCACAACGCCCAGAAATAAGCCGAATAGTTCTCTTCCTCCTCTCATCACTTTTACGATACCTAGAGTTGCAGATACTGCCTTTGTGCTGACCGCCCGCCAAATTACTTCAGAAGCATAAAAGTTATAGGTCACTTCTTGTTTGATTGCTTTCATGTTAACTGACGATGTTGCCGCCTAGCTGTACCGTCTTCTTTAGGTTTAGGAAAAGAGGCTTATTGGCGTGATAAAAGGGCGTTTATTTAGTAATTAATTAACATAAACGAGTACTAAAGGACACAATAACAGCTATATTGAAGGTAAAGTATAGTTTAAAGACAACGTCCTGTTTGTATGATTTTCTATATTACGTTTACGTTCATTAATACGTTAATTAGTCCATGCTTATAATTATGCCATAACCAGATAGAGCAAATAATATATCGAATTAAATTTCGTGTTTTATTACGTTATTTCAAACAATACTTTGTAACTGTGAAAACATATGAATTGTTTTTCAGTATAAGCCAGTCCGGGACCTCGATAATAGATGGATATAACGCCACTGATCTTTATTTTTCTATTAGATAAACACATTACGTGCACGGAAGATTAACTTTGATACTCATAATGGGGGCAGAAGACTGAATATTTTATCTTACGGCTGCTTTTGTCGGTCATTGTTATATTTTCAGCTAAATTACGAGAAATGCGGTTATGTTGCTAACAGCATAGATTAATGGATAAATTTTAAAATTATATAAGAAAACAATTTTAGCATAACCTTTCATTTCTCTGCCATTAGACAACTTGTAGGTTTGCAATGTTGACAAATACTACTAGATAACCTAGACGTTGAATTTTCAAACGTAAAACAACATGCCATAAATATTATTTTTTGACTAAAATAATTTGTAAACTGAATTATATTTTATTCTAACACACAAAAGACGTTAAAAGAGAGCACGACCGTAGTAATAGCGCTCGTAGTCTTCAATTTTATAATAATATAAAATACGGATTAGGACTTTACACCAAAAGTTGCGGAATATGTTTTAAAGGGTATATTGAAACAGAGCGAATTGTTTGCGACATTGGCATGTTTCACTGTTAAGTGCTTCAGTCCATTTTGATGATTCATTTTATGTTTCGAATAGCACACAATGTTGGTGGTCCAGTATTATATCATCTATATCAGTATATCAATCTCTTCGTTTACTGTCAGTACTGGATTACTCATCCCGTATTTCAAAATTATATTAGATATATTATGTTTTCTGATAATAGTATTATCCTGGTTGTATGGGAAGTTTTTATTATTTAAGCACGGTATCTTGTTGAATTTTGTCACGCGGTTTGTCCCCTAAAACTTGGCAACACCTTGTTTCGATGGTTTTCTATGACACTTCCGTATCTCGAATAATGTGTAATGCCTCTTACGAAATAAAAATAATGTGTACGCTTTTTACGGGCTGTGAGGTTATATATATATATACCGGGTCTAATATTTTATCGCATTTCATGATGTTGTAGGAATAAGACGGGGTGACCCTTGTCTTCAATCAACACAATATATAGTAATAATTTTGTTTGTGATTTTACTAACTTAAGTTATGTATCATAACTTATTCGTTGCCTATATGATTGTTGCCAAACTGATCGATATCTTTAGTTGTTTCAAAAGATGTAAATTAAAGGAAGTTCTAGCTAACATTATGTTCACATTATAAACATATGGTTTAACTAAATTTATGACGATCGGTGTAATAAAGAAACGTACGCCATGGCGGACACCGTGTATCTGACAGTGATCTATCCCCGCGTGCCATATATCAAGAACCATATAAAAATCCTTGAGGTACTTTTTGCATACATATTAGGAAAAGATATTTGCCGTAGTAACATCAGTAGAAGTTTACCTAGACTGCCTAGAAAATTCGGTAGTGATAGAGGGCACAAAAGGCTGATTGTGAATTCTAGTCCGGCGTTCAAAGAGTTAATTAAATATATATATATATATATATATATATATATATATATATATATATATATATATATATATATATATATATATATATATATATACAAACAAAAGCATCTTTTTTAATACACTATTAAGTTTACGAATGTTATAGATACGGTCAACCAAAAACTTTTTCTTATTATTATTCTAAGACGAAATCCACCTGCACTGCTACTGCTTGCCCTTCGTATACAATTTAAAGGAAATGTTACACGTCAAAGCATGTTTCTTAAATACCTTTCTAGTACAATTCCTGCTGTCAACAAGTGTTTATAAACCATATATTTAATACGAATTTTTCCTGTTTTTCTTATAAAATCATTCCATGGAAACCATCATAAGAATGTTGTTAATACAACGTTTGCCAAGCATTCGAATTATTTGTGGAATGCCCAAAGGAAGATTGATAGCGATTTCTCAATATACTCTGGATAGGGTTAACAGGTCGACTGATATGGAATGCATATGAAATTATTTTTGGTGCGTATTTCATTGAACTGTCGATTTCAACGACAGAGCCTCGGACGCGAAATGTATACGACCAATCTCTTTGTTTACGTTACCTTGCTAATCAATTGAGGAATGATTGACAGTTGACATACCTGAAACAGACATACATACATGGTTAAAATATTATTATCAGAAATAACTTGTTAATTATCAATGGCGCTTTTATGTATACATAAATAGTAATTTTAATTAGAGACTAAATAAGTTTTTATTTAACTAGTTAATTTCTTGAACTTTCTAAGTTCTATGTCCTAGGTAAATTAAATCAATTATTTATGTTATTATTATTCAGGTCATATGTTATGCTCTTTTCTAGAAAAATGCCGATAGAAGTGAAAACTAAGTAACTTGTGAATTGTATCGTCGAGCTATTAGATTATTATTTTCGGTATATAAAGAAGTGTTTATGATCAAGGATTTAAGTTTGAATTGGTCACTAACAGTTCTTTACAAACCAAAAATTGTTCACCCAAAAAGTGCTCAACACGCCTAAAGAAGTTTTCACTTCAAAAAAACTCAACAGTATTTCATTGTAATAAAGTCGCAATTCGAATAGATATGTATAAGTAATGCAATGCAATCATTTAAAAGTTACATATAATAAACCTTAAAAATAAACCTTAAATCATTATTAATAAGGTTGGTATTACTGGAGCAAAACTCCGTCTTACGAATACTTACGATCAGGACAGGTGACCTGACGCGAGTTTAACATTTTTTACCCATCACAAAAAAAGTTCACAACGCCGTTAAAGAAGTTTTCACTTCAAAATATAGGACTTGATAAGATGTTTCACATCACTGAGCAAAAGCAAGGACACCTAAACTCTTAGAAAAATTTTGTAAGTACACAATTATCATAAATAACAGCCCATAAAAGCCGACGCCTCGGCAAGTGCATCCCTCTACAGGAAACAGGCAGTACTTGCCACGCTTATCTAAAGCGGATTGGCGGATTACAAATTGCGGTGATCTAGATGTGCAGGATTCTCAAATGTATTTTTTTCACCGTCGGTATGTACATGGCAATATATGCTATAATATACGCATAAGGCGGTAAAACAGCCTAAACGGTGCTTGCCATCGTAGGAATCGAACCCGGGAGCTCTAGCTTGGTCTCCGCTTGTAATATCACTGAGCTAACAAGTACCTAATAGCAGTATTACTGCCGACCAACCCTAAAATATGTATGATCAACATGACGGAATTTCGCAATTAGCTCGTAGACTAGCTAGTAGACTGTATTGTTTATTTAATATTTAAAATTGACTCACGTGCATGATAGTAAAGCGTGAGTTTACTAAATTCGATCGCATTACATACTTGTTGCTTTGGTTTTGCACAAACATTTTTATAGCGAAAGTTCTTTTGCACACGGCATCGGGAAGTTCGGGTGAAATGAATAAGCGCTATTGTATCCGGAAACGCAACGATGATGTAAGTAAGAACCCTTGTGAAAAATTCTTTGTAAACGTTTTGTTGCAAACTGTCTTTGTAAATGTGTAAATTAAGTTTTTCTGCCGCTGGAAGCGTTGTTGTTGTCCTTTTGTGAATATTGACTAATGAACTAATTTCACTTGTTGTGAGCAAACAGTATATCCTTTAAAAAGAAATCTAATAAGAGTTTTATTGAAATATTGCCTAAATTCAATACTATGGTTATAATAATAGACTTTTCATAATCATTTCTCATTAGAAATATATGAAAATGTCGTATTTTAACATTATTTTTTTATAGGTTCTTATAATTTAAGCCTCTTGGGTACAAAAAGTTGTGAATTTAGAAACAATAATAGATAAAAGATCAAAGAATAAAAATATCTCAAATTCGAGAAATTTCTCGAGAATTTCTCATTTCGAGAAATTTTTGGCCAAAATTTCTGCTTTTTCTATTTCTCTATAAATAAAGAATGAGTCAAATATTTTAAATGAATATGATTAAAGCTACTCGTAAATAAATCGAGAAAAGATTATTTTATACTTGGAAGTGTCAAATGAAATCCCATTTGCACATATGTATGCTTAATTGAGATATCACATGTAATCCGACTGCCAATTCGTAATACCCAAGAGTAAAGTAATTCAGAGAACATCTTATTACCGTTCACTAAAAAATGTATGCTCTAAATCAATCTGATAGTATTTAGTACGAACATTTTGTCCGTAATCTATATACGAGTAATTATGATTAAGTCTCGAAGATTTTAGGCGCATGTTTATTTCAAAACAAATCAAATTTATTTGTAATAAAATTTTTTTCTTAATTTTCATTAAGTTTTTAATTATTAATTTCGATCGCATTGCTCGTTATTTTGGTTTTGAGTTATTTAAGTTTAATTTAAGAGACACATAACATATTTCGTTCATTGTTGACCTTCGGCCTTTTTATACAATTAAGTTCGAAGGATGTATACCATGCGTGAAAGTTTAAGAAAACTAAGTACGAGGGCGGGTAATAATTTTATATACTCTTTTTACATATAAAATATCATTGAGGGCGGGTCAATAAGTCCGTGACTATTTGAATAAAACACAGGTTTTTAGATAAAAAGTTATTTTGTCAACGGCTGCCAAACAAACTAAATGACGCAGCTTGTTAAAATTTTGACAGGAGTCAACTGACAGTTACCTGTTGACAGCAGCAGTGTTGCCATTTCAATTAAGAGGCGGGAAATTCAAAAAGTCACGGACTTATTGACCCTCCCTCGTAATTCACTAAGCTTGTTGCGTTTACAGATCAAAATAAAATTTAATAAGACTTTTTTTTATATACATTACTGAAAATGTCCGTATTTCAAAGTAAAGGGGAATTTCACAAGCCTAGAGCAGTTTGACCCAAATAAAATAAGGTCTACTCAATTAACCCTTGTAAAAAATATACATTGTGTTCATTAAACAGTGAATCCTGGATCTAGGTCGCTGGATCCCCGCTATCAATCCTTGGAATTATTACGTCAAACCCACTGACACATACAATGTTTTATAAGGACATCCCTCGGATTAGGCGTAACCTACATATTTAGACCGTTTGTGGGTTTAACATTGGCTTCAGATTGACGTATGTTGTATGTATTAAATAAATAAATATTTGACAGTTCACACGGCTCTGTCTAGTCCTAAAATAAGCATCAGAGCGCTCGTGTGATAGGTTCTAAGGAACTGGTATATTATTTATATATTTTTCATTTGTACATTAATACATACTACATATAAAAAAAAAAACAGATACGGGATGAGAATTAAATCTATGACCTGCCCTGCGAATGCCTGCTTTGCCTGATCTTTAAATAAAATAAATCTACATACTAATACGTGAAGCGACAACTTTGTACCCCTTTTTACGAAAATTGCGCGGATTGAGGAGTTTTATTATATGGAGTATTATTATATGGAGATCGAATCAGAAATGAGGAGATTCGCAGGAGAACCAAAGTCACCGACATAGCCCGGTTGATTGCAAAACTGAAGTGGCAGTGGGCTGGGCACATAGCTCGAAGGACTGATGGCCGTTGGGGCAGAAAAGTCCTCGAATGGCGACCGCGTACCGGAAGACGCAATGTTGGTAGGCCCCCCACAAGATGGACTGATGATCTGGTCAAGATCGCCGGAATAGGTTGGATGAGGGCAGCGCAGGACCGATCATCGTGGAGATCTTTGCGGGAGGCCTTTGTCCAGCAGTGGGCGTCTTCCGGCTGAAATGATGAATGATGATGATGGAGGAGTGCAGAAGGTTACCTTTTTTGGCTAAAATCCTTTAGATATACATTAAATTAATTAAAATAAACACACCACTGCTCGAATGATACACAACATACAAACACATACATACCTTACTTATGCTATTGTTTTTTTTATAAGAGTTTATGGCCTGGTAAAGACCATTAATAATAATTGTATAATAATATAATATTTAAATTTATAATATACATTAGTAAATACTTATATAGTTAATTAATAAATAATAATGATATATAAATAGTAATATTATACAATTATTAATAATATATATTTAATAAATTGACATTATTTCTCTGTAAGCTTATGTAATTATATTCTTTTTGGTCTTATTGAATGTCAAATTGACAATAACAAGGTTAAAACTTTGGAATTGTTTATATTTGTATAGTTATTTATAATTTGTGAAATACATCTTATTCAAGCAATAAGAAAATGTTGGATGTCCTCGGAATTGATTTACTTTTGCCTATTTGTAAGAATAGTGTTTCCAAAATGCGAATATGGTTACGAAACGGATTTACAATGCAGGTTTTGTAATGCAAAACATTTTGAAGTTTTACAGTGATGCTGTTCAAACCGATGTAGAGAAAAGGGCAAATTAACTGGGTAGTTATGATGAAACCTTGGATTATAGAGGACAAAAGAAACCTAAAGATCAAACTTAAAAAAAGAAATGAGATATGGTCGAATTTCGAGCCGGGGCGACCACTAGTAAAAGTATAAATTGCCTAATGCAGATGTAAGTGTCTATAACTGATCAATTTAGATTGTGGGCTCTGGTTCATTTGTGTCCGTCGTTAGGTAAATCCGTCAAAGGGCTGGACACGTAACAAGCCGATCCCGGTGGGAACCGGGATTACGTTCGACCTAAATTTCTACTCTGTAATTAGTTTTCGGTAATCTCAGACGTTACGAACTCTGACTGTTACGGACGTGGATGATGTCGTAATTATTAAACAGTTGATAATTTTAATAGTTTTTGTGTGTATTTGCGATTTGTCTAATCTCGTAAACAGTGCATAAAATAATTTTAATTGTGATTATTTTTGTACTATTGTATTGTATTGTACTATTGTATGTATATTTCGTGAATTTAATGTATTTTTATAGAAGATTTCTGTTTAAAATATTAAATTTAATATTTACGTTGCACTTGATAAATTACCCAATTATCTAAGGAATAGAATTTTTTAATATCGCATTAAAATATTCTTATCGCATTAAGATAATAAGAACGCTTTTTAATATATGTGTGGATTATTTCTCTCTTTTTTAATACTGGGGAACAGCACACATACAGCAACAGGCTAACGGCTCACTTAATAGTAAGCAGTTACTGTCGCCTATGGATGTTTGCGATGCTAGAATCACCGCGCACATGTTGCTGTCCTATAGGAGTACAGGAACCTGAGTCACTAATGCCGGAACACAACACAAGGTTATTATGGCGGCATACTTATAGATCAAGGGTGGTTGCCAAACAGACGGGCTAGGGTCCCTAAGACCTAGCTGGGGGTGTTTTGTCGCTTTTTACGATAGGCCCACCTTGGCCACAGGGGTTAGTATTATTACTCCGCTCTTGGACGGAAATTGGACATGTGGAATTGATGGACTTACATTCTTATATGTTTTTTCTGATTAACGTTATATTTTTTATACGGTACGTTCTTTGTGCGTAACAAGTATCCAAGATTAATTTGTATGATATTTGTCCAAGATTAATATATATTACATAACACATTCAATTTAGGTAATATTAAATGTACTAAATGGACGTATGATTCAACATTCTGGTATTTCACGTGATTGGTAAAAATAAAACTGAATTTGTTTATGTCAACGCTGATCTCGTAAAGAGGAAATATTTTGTGTCTCACAGAATTGGGTCAGGCGTTTCTTATTGCACGTTATTTAGGAGTAATACTTTATCAGTTATAGAACCTTTAACATAAAAAACGGATAAAAAATGAGAAAACAAAAAAATATACAGGAAAATTTTGCGAGCTTGAAGATGTTCATTATAGTGATGGATCAAAGAGCCTAGCCAAGTTGTTATTGTTGCTTCTTAATTCAGGCTAGCGATAAAACATCGACGATTGTATTTTGAACTAGTGACCAGTTGTCAAATCAATAAATTAATTCTAATAGCGTTCAGCGCTTTTGTTAATGCACACAGCCGCCCATTTTCCTGTTCTATTGAGAAAAACGCGTCTACGGTTTTCGCTAGGAAAGCAGCCTTGTGACATATTCCAATACAAATTATTTTAATATTTTATTTTCAAATCGTCATTTCAATTTATAGGGATTATTCATTTATTCGTACATAATGTCTTAAATCTAATTTTAAACCTAAATAATTATAACTAATGTTATACATATCGCGACTCAAATTTTTATAAATTATTTGAATGTTAAAAACGTCCATTGAAAATTAATGAACGCCAACATTTAATTTGAATATTTCTTGAAATAGACAAATTGTTTCACTTTTCAGTCAATCCTCGAAATATAAATAAAATGTCTCTAGCAAACGTTCTGACGAAAGTTCAAAGGTAAGTCGGAGACATTTTCGTGAAAGCCACTCCTGAATATAGGTCATGATTTTCCTTTTCTAATTTTCTGTAAATTACTTTCGTTGAAGTACCCTTTGAACTTTATAGCGAAATGAATATTTAATACAATTCTCATCACGTGACACGGTTTTAGACGTCACTTATAAAAATTTCTGAGATATCGACAAATAAATAAAAACACGTGAAAATAATTAAAAAAGAAAATTATTTCATTTAATACTTCTTCTTCCTCTTGCCCTTATCCCACATTATATGGGGTCAGCATAATATGTTCTCTCCTACCACTCTCCTCTGTTAGCCGTCATCCCAACATTCACACCACCTTTTTTGCCATATCATCTTTTACGCAATCCAACCATTTTTTTGTCTACCTCTACTTCTGTATCCATCTACTCTCATTTCTATCACTTTCCTTGTTATATGGCATTATTCCCCACGCATTACATGGCCAAACCACGCTAGTCTATTTATTACTTTTAAGTTTTTCAATAACTGGCACTAATTTCATACTCCCTCTAATATACTCATTTCTAATTTTATCCATTTTTGTAACTACACATCCATCTCAGCATTCTCATCTCTGCAGCATGTAACACCATTTCATCCCTCCCTTTTGTGGCCCAGCATTCTAATCTATACAAAACAGGCCTTTATACATTTTACCTTTGAGTTTAAGTGGTACTCTTGGGTCACAAATTGATCTTGAGACCTGTCGCCATTTCATCCATCCTGCATTCACTAATATTTAATCATCATTTAATACTAAGATAATTATATCTAGAAATAATTATTTGTGTGGTAAGTATGATTCTCTAAATTCTTTTTTTTTAACTACCCTCTATACTGGGTGACATATTTTTTGGAGTGATTATGTAACGGTGGCGTAACGGATAACGCACTTCGCTACGCTTGCGGAGGTCACGGGTTCGATTCCCGTCTCGCGTCTGGGTGTTTATGTATAATATGTAGGTATTTATTTACAAAAAAAAAGTATTTATGTAGTATATCAGTTGTCTAGGGCCTATAACACAAGTGCTACTTAGTTTGGGACTAGATGACGTTGTGTGAATAGTCACAAAATATTTATTTATTTATTATTATTTATTATTTGTAAGTATTTCTGGTTAAGTAACATACTTTGGCAAATAGAAAGATAGGTTGATAAAAGCATACTCTGTTATCTTGTGGATCTCTATTCATTTGCGAGAGTGTAGAATAATTGTGAATAAAAACTATGTCTTCAAATAATTTCTATAAGCGATAGTTTTTAATGTATGCTTATATGTATGTATAAATGTTTAAACATCTCTTTTTCTGAATGGAGTGACACGCGACTCTAAATTATTTAAGTAATAATCAAAATATGAGAAACCAAAATTCTAAAAATACTTTTTGATGAACGATTCTTTGCTACTAACTAAAGCCTTGCTGGACTAGTCTCCCCAAGTTTCTGCCACACATTTCAGCCTTTTAATAGGTCCATTGTATAAGTCGTTGTTCTACCGAGTTGGGTGTATCTCAATAAAGTAAAAATATTTGATCCATCCAAATAACTCGACTAACTTTTAATGACTTATTCTATAGTAAATAAACATCAAAATGAAATTTGAGCTAAATTCACTTCCAAGACCATTTCAATAGAAAAAGAAGAAAATAGTCCAAGTGGTTGTATAGAAAATGTAACTTGATGCTTACGTTACATCCAAGCCTTTGAAAGTGACTCATCAGTTGTTCGACGTGTTGAGAAAATTGAGAACATTTCTTATTTCCCAAAAAATTTTTAACATGCCAAACAAACTCATTCCATACCGTTTTCTCAATATCTGTTATAGTGTCCGTAAAATTTGATTCTTCTATTAATGATCTTATTTGTGGTCCATCAAAAATTCCCGCTTTTATCTTTTGATAGGAAAAGGAAACAATTTCCATTTTTGTCAAGACCTTTTACAAATCATTTTATATGTCCTAGTTTTATATGTAACAGTAAAAAAAACTGAGGTTATATTTGAAATCAGCGACGTCAAATTAGTAAACATCACGTGATAAAAGCCAATCATCAGACAAATGTTGCCATATTGTTGTGCAGTGAATCAAAGGGTTAAGAGTACTGGAAATAGGTCGGCCCTTGAAGCGCAAATGTTATCCGTGACCCAATTAATTACGTCTGTTCGTCTAAGAATAATTAATCAAACAACTGCCTGGAAAATCTAACACCGAATACCAATAATACACTTAGCCTTAAAAAAACCGCCCGTGGGGTCCTATTGTTGGGCTCAGGCCTCCCCCTGGAGAGAACGGACCAGTATACCTGCCATGCTTGTCCAAGGTGGATTGGCGGCTTACACATCTAGTTATCTCGGCATGCAGGTTTCGCGATGTTTTCGCGTTTCACATATGATCCCATACCGGCATGTTACCAGTTGCAGATGCCATAAGATCGGCAGAAAATAGGAGTACCTGGCAAAATCTAATACGGCAAGTGATGGCAGCCCCTATAGACTAGACATGACTTTCAGTAAAGGTGGATTTATATTTGTCTGACGTGTCGTGTCGTGACGCATCAGAAGCATATGGTTTCGTACGTTTAGGACAGACGACAGAACGCGTGACGACATACAAATGTGCCCCTAACCATATTGAATGTATGAAACCGATATGCTTCTGACGCGTCACGACACGATACGTCAGACAAATATAAATTCACCTTAAGAGAAGTAGGCGACTAGAAAGAAAGAAAAAAGATTTTTTTTTATTTGACATTAGGCGAGAAAAACTGCCTAAGCGGTGCGTACCACCGTGGGATTCGAACCCGGGATCTCTAAATTGGTCCCCAAGTGTATTAATCACTGAGCTACCACGTTAGCATTTTTATTTACATACTATACTTAGCCTTAATAATTTATGAAATTCTCTATCATTATAGTTATTTCTATAAAAATACGCAAAAAAATAAGTATGTGAAATGAAAGTAAACTATTTAATTTGTTATAACATACTAAAAAATGCGTTAAGGACAGTCTTTGAGAATAAACACTATCGACAAGTTTAAAATCTGCTGGATATATCTCTTACGGACAAAATTCGCAATCATGTAGCATCAGAATAATCAAGTAACCGATAGTTTACAAGATATGGAAGAAGGTGAAGTGATCTCGCCAAACGCAGTATGCCCCCGAAAACTCTGGACTGGCGAACTTAGCAGGGTTGATAGTCAAAAGTATATTTCGTTCAACAATGGACGACGATTGGCTGAATATAAGGCAAAGTAATGACATATATATTTAATAAATGGACTGGACAGCCCTATTAGAAATAATGACATCAAAATCGGTTGGTGTAAATAGAAATATACAAAATATTATTTCTATCAAATGACATTTTACACTTTTTTAGTAAATAACTAAGACGATATATTTGATCAGGATCTTACGTTACTTCCGACTTCCTGTTATTTTAATAGACCCTTCATATGGGAGTGATTTAATATAATTAAAATCACAAATTGACAGCATTCAGGGAGAAATGGTAGACGATTTTTCAACACACCACAAAAGGGAAAAGGCACGTCTCCTCGAGCCGATAAGTGGTATTATAATGGAATATACTATAAATAAAGGTGATAAAATGAGTATGCTGTATAAACGGTATAATAAATTTTCGGTAATCGCTCAGTCGACGTCTTTTTGATATTTCCTCGGCGATCAGGAAATAATAGACAAAGTTTATAAATATTAATCTGAACCCTACGTCCGCGTTTAATAATAAAATAGCAACAACACTTCATGATCGTATTATAGGTATTTTTTTTATTTCTGAGAAACAGCACATAGGCTGTCGGCCTACTTAACAGTAAGCAGTTACCGTCGTCTATGGATGTTTGCTACGCTAGTGACACTGTGCGAACACGCTGTATCTATAGTAAGAATATATATATATATTTAGTCTAATTGGACAATTACAAATTAATTTCAATCATTATAAGCCCTATTTTAATACCAAGTCTCCTTGATCTATATTTTTTTAAATGCCCAGGATAAGTATATTTTTAGATCGGAGATTCAGTTTAACTAATGATTAACCTGAACGGGATTTTCAAGATGTTCTACTGGCATTCCACGTTTTTGGCACAATCCCAGTTAATTGTAAATGTATTAATCTTTTTATTAATAAAACCAATTTCCGATAGATAAGGTCTCAATGACGATTATGCTTGGGCGGTGGTTTCAGGCGCTTTTAACCGCGCTTACCATAAATGGCGCGCGGCATGTCACCACACACGATGTATACGCAAATACAGGCAGCGGCCGCTCTCAAATTAAGGCCATTAACGACCTACCTTAAAGTAGGAAACGATTATTGTTTATTTTTGTAATTGGACAGGAAGTGAGTCAGGACGTCGCGACGAGATAAAAGCCATGCATGCGCTTTCATGAAAATGAAGTGATTTGATCGATGACGTTGAATGCATTGACAGGGTTTCACTCTTGAAAAATAGGGCCTTTACGTCAGTGAATGATTTCTTGCTGGTTTCATTTGCTAATGCCATATTTGGACATTGTAAATGTTGTATACGTAAAATTGTCCAGATTGCCAAGGATATTTAAAAAAATAATAATAATTGGATGGACGTATAGAATAAATATAAAACCTCGTTCAATAATGTAATGTCATTACAAAGAAGGCCCTGTAAACATACATAAGCAAAGATAAAGGCATTTCTAGGGTGTTGCTTGAGACGACCTAGATTACTTTTACCATTCGATAACTTACAAGCAACAAGGGCACCATTATTCGAATTTTTCTTTAAGGTTAAGGGTCGGGAAGGGTCTCATATAAACCAAATTGAATAATATCTATTCCAAAAATTTCTTGTGTTTCTCACAACGAGAGGAAATGCTACGGAATGGATACCGACGCGAAATAAAGCGTAAAATTTTCGCTATGTTAAAATTATCGAAAGCAGGCTCCGAAACAAAATAAATTGGTTGTCCGTTAATGTGCTTAAGAATAGCTGTCTATAATCGGATCTTCATCTATTCTAGAGGTATCCGCCAAGCTCATACAAAGCGGATTGGCGCGTTGCACAAACCTTGATCTCGGTATGTAATCAATCATCTTCACGTTGTTTTATTTTCACCGTACGTAATTATGTTATAACTAGCTGTGCCCGCGACTCCGTCCGCGTAGAATAGTGACTTTGGGCAGCATTTTTTGGATATATATTAGGGTTTATTTTGGATTACAAACTCTATAAACCCTAAAATATAAATAAATGAAATATGCAAACAGTCGTGTCATCGAATGCAATTGTTACGCCATGCGCCTCCGGAATACGTGCGTTCGAACCTACAAAGTCCAGCCTAAGCTAAACCCTATTTCATATGATTGATGATATAAATCTGAAGTTAACTTAAATTGGAAAATAAAAATTTCCGAAAATGATGATTTTTAACTAAAACTATCATTTTTTATTCTAAAATCAAAGTAGTCTAAGTTACTCCTTGTTACATCAGCTATCTGCCAGTGAAAGTCCCGCAAAAATCGGTCCAGCCATTTCAGAGATTAGCCGGAACAAACAGACAGACATACAAAAATTGTAAAAAAATGTTGTTTTGGCATATGTACCGTGTATACGACCTAATGCACTTAGTAAAAAGCGGTTATTTTAATATTACAAACAGACACTCCAATTTTATTTGTTTGTATTGATGTATAGATAAGCACATTAACCGTGAAAAACTTTCCAGTGTATGTCATGTTGGGAATCAAAACTGTGACCTCTAAAGACTTGTCCATAGACATTTACCTGTTTACGTAACTCTCAATGCGGTAAAGAAAACTGTATCAACAACCACCAACATTATCGGTAACGTATAAAATAAGTAGAAATTGATCTGCACTCGTGATTCACTCTGCAGATATTAGTGAAAGTGCACTCTAGAAATGTAATCCCTGGGTCCTGCTAATGTTACGAGGTTAAAGCCCTTCCCGTGACGCAAGCAAAACACGCAGGCGTAAAGCGAAATGGTCCGAGTTCGTTAGCTTACAAAGTTCTAGAAGCCTGTCCTTAGGGAATTGCTTTTCATTGGCCCCTGATTGGGGTTCTTATAAGTTTGTTAGTTGTGTTGACTATTACGAACTACCATAAATCAATTATCGAACTTTTTTTTTATAGCTGTAGGACAGCAGACAGGCTGACGGCCCGCTTAGAATTTAGCAGTTACCATCACCTATGGATGTTTGCAACACCAGTGGCATCACGAACACGCTGCTGTCCCATAAAGGTACAGGAACTTAGGTCATTAATGCCGGAACACAACACAAGGTTATTATGGCGGCATACTTAAGATCAAAGGTGGTCGCCATCCAGACGGGCTTGAGGCCCTATCACGTAGCTAGGGTGGGTTGTTTAGTCGCCTTTTACGACAGGCTGACCCCGGCCACAGAGGTTAGTATTCTTTCTCCGCCCCTGCACGGATAAAACGTTATCATTACGAGTAAAAATATTCTGAATATTCCTTTAAGGTTTTTTTTTATTGCTGTAGGACAGCAGACTGGCTGACGGCCCACTTAGATCCTAAGACCAAAGGTGGTTGCCATCCAGACGGGCTTGGGGCCCTACCACGTGGGTTATTTTGTCGCCTTTTACGACAGGCCGACCCCGGCCACAGTGGTCAATATTCTTTCTCCGCCCCTGTACGGATAAAGGTTTATTCATTTGGACTTGTGTTTCGACGCTGGCCAAATATTTTCAATATGTAACTTCTAACATACTCGTATATTTAATTAGGAAATAAGTAGTTTAGTAGGCAACTAAATATAAATACATAATTTTTTACATTGGTATACAGTTTCCGCAGTTAATTTACATATTAAAAAACAATGCTAAAATAATAAGAGAAATAACATTAATTATTACTTGTTTTAATGTCTAACTTGGGACAGAATTGTCGATAGCTCTATTGATAAACATATCTTATATCTTTAAACGAGCAATTCTTGCATATATATACTTATATAATTGGAATCTCGGAATCGGCTCCAACAATTTTCATGAAATTTAGTATACGGGGGGTTTCGGGGGCGATAAATCGATCTAGCTAGGAATCATTTCTAGAAAATGTCATTTTATTCGCTTTTTTTTTATTGGAAGAAAAATAACAAAAATGTGACTCTTCCTGACATCTATCGGCGAATAATAATACTATTTTTTTTAAATTGCTTTAACGACACAACACTAAAGCTATTCCAGCAGATGGCGTTGTTAAGTAACAAGAAGTCAATGAGTGTTTGCTTTGAGGTTAGACTAAGAAAATCAATTGTTATTTTCCAAAAAACACAATTTATAAAAAAGAAAAAAAACACCGAGCAAAGCTCGGTCATCCGGATATTTATTATTATATGTGTAAGTAGAGTTGTTGTGTAGATTTGTGTTGAAATCACTTTCTCTGTTTAAATCACATATAATTTATTTTTTTGCGTGCAGGGGCGGAGTAAGAATACTAACCCCTGCGGCTAGGGTCGGTCTGTCGTAAAAGGCGACAAAACAACCTTAGCTACGTGGTAGGATTCCAATGCCGTCTGGGTGGCAACCATCCTTGGTCTATAACTTTGCTAACATAATATCCTTGTATTGTGTTCCGGCATTAGGGACCTAGGTTCCAGTACCCCTATGGGACAGCAGCGTGTTCGCGGTGCCTCTAGCGTTGCTAACGTTCATAGGCGACGGTAACTGCTTTCTATTAAGTGGGCCGCCAGCTCGTCTGTTGTTCCTCAGCAATAAAAAATATATACACAAGAACAGACAAAATAAAACAGAACTAAGAAATTGATCATGCGGGAATCGAAATTAAAAATTCGAAGTACAGTAGTAGTTGAAGTAATCAGATTAATGATGATTAATGTATTTATTTATATACAGTATAAATATTATATATATACACGATCAGGGTTTACATTAACCAAAGGTTATTGAACTTGGCAATTTCGAATTGTTAAAATATCTGTCGACAAGGGAATGAATGACGCCCACGAGTGGTGTTAACAGGATTATTTATGCGCACCGCCTTGTCATCGCCGCGCCGTCACAACTTATCAAGTACGTCGTTCTCGTCCTTCAAGGCCGTCCAAGATTGTAACTAAACTAAAATACTAACTCATTAAACTCTTCAATTATTATAAACGGTGTCTCGATAGTTGGTTCTAAACCTAGAACATCAATAACAATAATAACCTCATCAAGAACAAACAATTCTAGATGATTTGCCAGCACCTGCTAACTAAAACTCTTTGTCGCATGTTTTTATCCTCTACGATTTTCATAGCAGTGCGATAATTATAATCTATGAATCATTATCATCGTGTAATTTCAATAATAATGTTATCCGTGCAGGATCAAGAACACTAACCCCTGCGGTCGGGTGCAGCATGTCGCAAAAGGCAAGAAAACATCCCTAGCTAGGTAGGGCTTTATGCCCGACTAGGTACCATCACACCTGGCCTCTAAATATGCCGCCATAATAACCTCGTGTTGGGTTCCGGTATAAGTGATCCAGATTTCAGTACCCCTATGCGAACAGCATGTTAGCGGGGCCCCTGGCGTTGAATACATACATAGGCGATGATCCATTTGTCAACCTCCGTGGCGTAGCGGCTTCGGTACGCTTGCGGAAGTCATGGGTTCGATTCCCATCTTGCGTGTGTATGTTTATGTATAATATGTATTTATTTATAAAAAAATTATATATGTACCCGTAGTTTATCAGTTGTCTAGTACCCATAACACAAATGCTATGCTTATACTTACTCTGAGACTAGATGGCGTTGTGTGATTTGTGTCAGTATATTTATTTATAGGCAACGGTAACTGCTTCTAATTAAGTTCCAAACTTCCGTTTCAGTGCTCGTATTTCGCTGTTGACTATTATCACAAAAGAAAACTTTCAAGAACTTTTTGCGTCAGTGCCTGATCTAAAGCTACTACATAAGCCAATGAGCTCTAGTACGTGTGGTGTTCACAGTAGTCCAGCATCACCATCACGGCATATAGTATTTAGACTACATGTACTAACATTTATTATTAGATTCAAAAGTTATTTCTGTTCCCGCAACAATGAAGTTAAAATACACTCGCATCCCGTTTATTTCCGTTGAGGTCGTGTACCTTCGCCAAATATCTTCCACCTGAGATAATTATACGATACCTGGCAATGACCGACCGGTTTCAACAACAGAATAGAAATCTAGATCAACTTTTACCTTTCAACAGGATCAATACCTATAACTATTAAAAACCTTTTTTATAACTATTAAAAGTATATTTTTCAGAAACCTCTTAAATCATAATGGTCTATTAGGCTGATCTAAAAAATAAATAAGATCTAGAAGGCGATTGTATTCGCATTTGCAATACAGACAGATGCACTATTATCCGGAGAGATAATTTTTCGTTACTAATAATAAATACTTTACAGCCTTTACACGAGAGACGAAAAATATGGGAATAATATAATACTCAGGAGATTCTCTTAACAAGAATAAATAACATAAATATATAGTATTATATGTTTACATTATATAACACTATATGATTTTTTGTGTAAATTTACTGACAATAAAAAATATGGCCAAAGTTTCGAATATGATAATTTACAAGAATAATAACAAAACATTAAGGTCACATATACCTACGCTAAATTCCTTGCACCTGGCATTGCATTGAACAATGCATATCTCAATCAAATACTTGCTCATCCGAGACCTACAGTTATGTCCGCCTTCGTTTAAATATTTCAAAGCATAGCCTTCAATTACTTAGGTAGTTTAAGGAATATCCTAGTAGATAATGTAAATAACATTATTTTGAATGCGTAAGTTTATTTACTTTTTTCTTGCAAATTCAACATTTAACTTTTTATAAAAAAAATTTTCATCCCCCTTGCTGAGGTACACCGTTGAGAGCTAAATAATTTCGGCACTTTGTGCGACGTTAAATTTTCGTCAATCTTTACTTCTTGTACAAAGACGCGGACAAACATCTTCGTCAGTCGTTGTTCACAGCTGGACGTAGGCCTCCCCAAGCATACGCCGCGCTACAAATGTCGGTCCCTTACTTCATCGCTCCATCGGGCTGGGGGGGTTTCCTACGCTACATTTGCCGAGACGCGCGGTCTCCACTCCAAGACTCGTTTGGTTTAGCGCCTGCCACTTCAGCTTGCATATTTTGCGAGCAATATCGGTTACTTTGGTTCTCCTACGAATTTTCTCATTTGGGAATTTGTCCGAAAGAGGAACACTCAACTCTCACTCAGTGCCGCTGTCAGGTCAATACTGGTAGGACCCAATGTTCGAAAAATTTCGTCTCAAGCACAGGGGGATGGTCGACGAGACCAAACATATGCAGCTAAAATTGGTTTTTAGACGCATGCACGCCGTCTGAATGCCCGCCTCAAAAGGAAAAACATAATATTGTCTGTAAAGGATCTGTGTTTTCTTGACTACTTAATACAATTGCATTTTAATATTATTGTTATAGAAGTTCCAAGTAATAATTAAAAGAATAATTTAAGTTCAACGCAAAACATGTTTTGAAATGCATATTTATTTAATGTAATATTTTAAAATAACATTTAACAGTGCTTTTCTATTAATTTAGATAATTTAAAAATGTGTAGATTAAATTTTAAAATTAATCAAGTACATGTAACAAATACATTTTGAAATTTTGAACTAGCCAGTTTATAGCAAGATATAATAAATGTTGTTTAAAAAAAAACACCAAGTTACTGCGAATTATAGATTAATATATGTATAAACATATATTACTGGTGTAAAACCAAGAATTGATAGTAGTTCTTTAATGTAACGAGTATATAGAAGAAATTAAAAAACTAATAAATGGATAATTAAACAAGTATGGAAAATATTTACGACTTAAAAGTCAGTAATATAATATTTATTTCATGTACTTATATGTATATTTTTATTTTCACATAACCGTTTCATTGTAATGTACTAGTACAGAGTATTAATTGTAATTCAAATTGATTAAAGTGCACGTAGGTAAACACAATCAATCAAAGAGCTAAGATTTTCAATTACATAGTCGATTGTAGCTCATTCAAGCGTGGGATGTTCATCGCGTAATCTGATGTGCACGCGCATGAAGTCTACTATTATCCTTCAATTGACTATACTATATGTAGGCTTCAAAGAAGTTATCTTAGTTCCCATTTCTTTAGCCAATCGTGGTTTACTACTAAATTTTTTTTTTTTTTTTTTTCTTGAAAATGATCTACCTTTTGGTAACTCATTTGAAATTACAATCTAGCCTTATACGTAGACTAATTAGTAATATAAATTTAACTTAATTTGCTAAATAGACTTTACTAAGAATGTGTCCAATAACACTTTTCTTAATGTCTCTATTAAGGGAAGTCACTTTGTTCTTGTGTTCTTTGTAGTAGTACCTGTTTCACTACATTACACTAGCACTGCACTAAACTAACTCAAAAGGTTTTTTCCTTCTTAGTCTTCTCACTATGTCCGTGGTGTCGAGGAGTTGGATGGCCTCGACGTTCACATGGTGATGAAGCCTTTGTTCATGAGCTTCGGCGTACCTTTTAATAACGTTGGCAACGAGTTCCACTTTAAGGTCCCGATGGAGGTCGTCATTTCTAATATACCAGGGTGCATTGACAATACCCCTGAGCACTTTATTTTGGAAACGTTGAATTATTTGAATATTGCTTTCTTTGGTACAGCCCCACAGCTGTATACCGTAAGTCCATATGGGCATGAGAACTTGTTTATATATTAGTATTTTGTTGTGTACTGACAGCGTGGAATGCTTCCCTAGCAGCCAGTACATTTTCTTGTAGCGAAGCTCTAATTCGTTGCGTTTCTTTTTGACATGGGCCTTCCAGCGAAGCTTTGCGTCTAGTGTCATGCCTAGATATTTAGCTGTATTTTCATATGGTATCACTTGGCCGTTTATGTACACCGGGTGATAAATAAATCTCTTATTTGTAAAATCTATATGAACCGATTTAGATTCATTAAGTTTCACTCGCCATTTTTTCGTCCAATCGTTTATGGTATTGATGGCTACTTGCACCTTTTCTACTGCTTCTTTTTGAGTTACCCCAGTTGCCATTATAGCTGTGTCATCAGCAAATGTTGCAATGGTACTGTTTTCTAGCTCTGGAATATCAGAGGTATACAATAGGTACAGGACCGGACCAAGTACACTTCCTTGTGGCACTCCAGCTTTTATTTCCTTAATCTCTGAGAATGCATCTTCTTGTCTTATTCTAAAGGTTCTTTGGGTAAGATAAGACTCTAAAATATCTGCAAACTGATTAGGAAGTATATTTCTTATCTTATGTATAAGCCCAGCGTGCCAAACCTTATCAAATGCTTGTGCTACGTCTAAGAAAACTGTTGTAGAAACTTTCTTTTCTTCTAGTGCTTTTTCTATTGTGTTGGTTATTCTATGAACTTGATCTATTGTAGAATGTTTTTCCCTGAATCCAAACTGATGGTCAGGAATTAAATTTCTGCTCTCAATGATGGGCTTCAATCGTCTCAGGAGCAATTTTTCAAATAATTTTGACATAATTGGCAAAAGAGATATCGGCCTATATGATGTGGTTTCTTGAGGTGGTTTACCAGGCTTTGGTATCATTATGACTTCGGCAACTTTCCACATGTCGGGCACGTGCTTAAGTCTAAACATTGCATTGATTAGTGTGGTGAGTTTAACTATGGCTTTACGTGGAAGTTTTTGGAGAACTTCCCCGGTAATGAGATCGTAGCCAGGAGATTTCTTTAGCTTCAGATGTTTGATCTCACGCTGTACTTCTCGCGGAGTTACCAGTTTTATTTCTAATTCATCTTGAGACAATTCATTTGGCGTAAGGTCTTCTTCGTTTCCTTCGTTTGGTTGAAAGATGTTCTCTAAATGCTGTGCAAACCTGTTTGCCTTCTGTTCGTTACTTATTGCCCACCGCCCATTGATCTCTCTAATGGGAGGGATATGCATTATTGGCTTTTTAAGATTCTTTGTCGTTTTCCACAGTGAGTATTCAGTAGTTCGATCACTTGTAAGCTGACTAAGATAAGTATTTAAATTCTGATCTTGAAATTTCTGAATTTCTCTTTTAAGCTTTTTGGTTAAATTATTTAGTAGTGTTTTATCTTGAGGATGACGAGTACACTGCCATTTACGTCTCTGTTTCCTTTTTTTTGCTATTAGATACTTGATTTTTCGTGGGTATACATTAGTTCTGTTTTTTCTTTTAAGACTAGGAGTATTTTTCCAGGCACACTGTTGAATATTTTTTATGAATTTCCCCAAGTCAGTGTCTATTTGTTGCGGGTTTTTAAGAGAGACTTTTAAATCGATAATAGAGTCTAAATCTAATTTGAAACTCTCCCAGTCCGTATTTATGTTTGTTAGGGTAGGGTAGCTTTCTTTCTGTAGAAGACTTTCACAAAAAGTTAATAGTATTGGCGAGTGATCTGAATTCATATTATACCCTTCCTCAATGTGGAGGAAATTCGATGATATATTTTTATAGATAAAAAAATCTATTAGGTCTGGAATTTTTTGCGGATCGGTGGGCCAGTATGTGGGCTTACCAGTCGATATTGTATTACATTTTAAATCTCTAATAGCTTGAAGCAAATCTTTTCCTTTAGTCGTGGTTAGTCTAGATCCCCAATAAGTGTTTTTGGCATTGAAATCACCTCCTAGTATGAATCTAGTCCCAAGATTATTGAGTAAGCGTCTATATTGCTCAGCTTTTAAATTATACTTTGGTGGACAGTATATAGCTGATATAGTAATAGGAAAGCTTTTAGTCTCAACGCAAATACCTACAGCTTGTATATTTGGTTCTTCATGTTTAAACAACTCATAATGGTAAAGGTTTTCTTTTATGATAACTGCACTACCACCCCTCGCAGTATTATTAGGGTGTAATGCATGGTAAATTTTGTATCCTTTTATCTGGATGTGGGATTCTCTAGTGAAGTGTGATTCGGATATGAGGCACACTTCAATATTATTTATATTTAGGACTGCTTGTAGCTCACTTTGGTGCTTCAGGAGCCCATTTGAATTCCATTCCATGATTTTAAGTGAGCGAGTCATTTCTTAGGCACGGAGGTAGCTGTTTTAGTGCTAAATTCTAGTTTTCTTAATCTTTCATCGAATGTAGTTAAAAGATTAAGGATTTGACTAAGCTTATCTTCTGGGTGAGAGCTTATTTTATTTGTTTGTTGCTGTGATTGCAAAGAACCTTTTGCTATTTGTGCATATGTGACATTTTTGTCTACTGGTTGACTTGTTCTTTGTATTTTATTCTTGCTCGTAACCTAGTTCAACATATATATTATAAGAGCTTCGCTTTCTCCAACCAGCACCAACAGTAAACCATGCACAAGTCTTATAAGTAAATTGTGAAAATAATTGAAATCCAGACGTTATTTAAATTATTTGCCATAAATGAACGGAAATCTAAACACGCATTTGCTTATTAACTCGAGATTCCGTATTTTATTTCGGACACTGACTTGGGTGTTCCGAGATTCAATTTGAGAGATTTTGCCGCTGCATATTATGATAAGTATATATAGTAAACTAGCTGACACCCGACATCCGCGTTCTTGATATATTAACAAAGTTTTCGACATGAGAGACTTAAAACTTTAATAATTTTATGTTAAATGTAGCAATATTTTTTTTTTAGATAAGTCCCAAGTGTTTACGAAATAAAACTTTGAAAATGTTATTTAAATCTATGTAGTAGTATTGCCGTGATGCGTACACAACTGCAGACCTCTAACATTTTATTTATAAAGATTACGAGATCTACAATGTGATGTAATATTGTTCTGTATTTATTAATAAGTTTTACTTATATTTGCTCTACAAATACTGTACCACTAAAGAAAATGGTAGCTTTCCAAAGACAAGACGCTTGCTTTACTGCATTTATAAGGATAGATCGATCACAGATAGCGTGCTCCCGATCCATTACACGGCTATTTCAGCTATTAAATCTAAATTTACACCATTGTACGCGTTTTACACTATAAGGTTAGGTATAATGCGGATTCTAAAACGTAAACTTGTTTTCATGTTGAGTTTAGATCACTGATTGCATGCACATTGTACGTGTCATCCTCAGCAGAGCTGAATATTCTTTAATAAAAAAAGATAAATAAAATAACAAGAATACTATTTATTATTTGCATACTATTACTTTTTAAGTTTGTTTAACTTTTTATTTTACTAATTACCTATTACTTTTCAAGGGTGGCGTGAAAGGCGATGATTGTAATATTACTCTTATTCCTAGTTCACAGACAGTTAGGGACAGCATCGTTCGGCTTTTCGTTTGCGGTCGGACGGCAATCGTCCATAGGTGAATCAAATTTGACAACAACCATTCTTACTGTGCTTAAGATGAGGAAATGTCAGCGACGCAAACAGGCAGACAGTATTACAACAATGATAACCAGACCGGCGACAATACTGATTGTTCAAGAGAGTTACAAGAGACGCCGTGCGTGATTCACTGCGAGTTGCACCCGAGCTGATCCAGACCGAGGAGGTCGCGAGGTTGATGAAGTTTTAGTACCTTATCTAGTGTGAGGACCAATACAAGAGAAAATTATACAGTCCAACTTTTATTAAGCGAGCGCAGTGACGCTAGTCATTGAGAGAGCGCGACACTGATAAAATATATTTTCTACTTATAAATTATTAATACTGAAAATGTTCATCTTCTTATTTTGTCCTCATTCTGTTTTAAGCAGGACTAGAATAATCTCAGTCTCATATTTTCTCACTTTTTATTTATATCTGGATGTCGTGTCGTATCAAGAAGTCAATGAAAAGGAGTCTTGTAACTAAAAATGAGGACTGGAAGATGCTGTTGCACTTAAATGATTGGTAATTTCTTAATAGCTTAACATTCCGATTCATAAAACACGGGGCCTTATATCATAGACCTACGAAATTCTTTTATTTATAAACAGGTTTAAAACAATTCAAACTTGTCATTTCATCTTCATCTAGTTCGTATTAATTAATTTTTCAAAAATAATTCTTTTAAGTTTGATTAACACGTCCTAAATACTATCAGATAAAGAATATTACATTTCATAAGGAGCTATAAAATTTTCCCGCTATTGTCAATTAAAAATATCGGATGTTGGCTAAACTACATTCTTTGCTTGGTTTTGTTCAAATTAACCTATTTAGAAAATATTTTTAACTTGCATTCATATATATATTATAAAATATTTGATAGCTCCAGCTCTGATGAAATACAAAAATATAAAGGAATATAGTGATTATATTGACTTTACTTAAAAATAGAGGATAATCGACGCCACTTTGCCTTGATATAAACAGTGCCAATATTGGGAAGTAAGGGATCTCAATATATCACTTCTAGCCCAAGTTTTTATGTTCAAGATAGAAAATTCAGACGGCAGTCAGTATCAAATTTAGTCAAATCTTCATTTTAATTATTCTTCTCGTTTGGAAACTAGCTGACACCCGTGACTTCCTACGCGTTGCTTGAGATATCAACAAAGTTTTCGTCATAAGGCAGAGGTAGAAGAGACTTCCCCCTTTCTAGGGATGCGTGCTACACCGCTTGCCCTACTTCTCCGCGGCAAGACAACACACATCACTGAACTTTGCACTGCTTATAAAAACCGTTGTTTATTAAAATTTTAATAACTTTAATATTAGATATCGCAATATTTTTTTTAAATAAAGGCCAAGTGTCTATGAAATAAAACTAATAAATTTTAATTGAAATCTATCCAGTAGTTTTGCCGTGATGCTCGCAACTACAGACCTCTATCATTTTATTTATATAGAAGAAGAAGATAACAAAAGGAATGCGTCATAGAAACCAAATACAAAAAGCGCTCAGTTTTTACACCCAAGGACAACACACGGACGATGATGACAGATGAATTTAAATTTAAATTAATTCCATATAAAATTAGTTTTCTTTTATCATATTATAAATTCGACACGATCACAAGCCATCCACTGTAAGGTGAATACGTAACATATTTATGTTTCGTCTTCGGAAAGTTACCTTATATTTTTAGCAGTCCAAAAAAATTCTAATCCAATTGATCTGTCAGCTATCCATTATGATTTAAGTGTGCATTAACATAATGAAAAATATTTGAGCGTCAGCCAAGGCATTCAATAAATAATGAGCAATAAACGGCCATATTTTCATACATTAATATTGACGAGCAAAACAATTCCCTTACTATTTAGCGGCATTTCACTCTTATCGGCCCGAAGTCTTGTTACTTTATATATATTTTTTTTAAATTTGTAATTACCATATTTAATCATGCATCAGAACTCTTGAAACTGGGTGTAAGAATATCAGAACTTTATCATTTTCCTTAGGAGTCCTAAAGGACAATAAATTTACCTATTATTATTTATAGTTAGTAGTAGTGCTAGTACGCATGGGGAAGCGAGGGGCTATTTTGTTTACCTTTTGTGGTTCAGAGGTCAGATTGGAAGCGTGGAGTAACTTGTTTTATTCCAGAAACGACTGCCCAAGTAGCAGTTGTTTCCAGGAAGCCCAGTTAAAACATATTCACCTATTTCTGGTATATTTACTCGTATATGCTTGAAAAAATGACATTAAATCAGCGAAGCGAAACGTTTACAATTATTTTTCCCCTGTGATAATTACTCAATAGCGGACCTGGCTTTATCTCTTTTGAAACGTTGAATGCAACATCTTAAAGAAAACGGACTATAAGCTACAAACACACTAAAATATAAATAAAATAGCGCTAAAGCTCTTTGCCGTGCATCTTTTCTGTCCTCTTATTACTTCAAAACGTGTTTAAATAATGTTGCTTATTTGAATTTCCTTATAAATATTTGAGAAAGTGAAACAAACTTTTGTATATAGCCGTTTATGTTATCTTAATCTAAGACTGTCCTGTACTTCCGTATCTATGTGACGCTTCGATATATTAATAGAGTGAAAGCGAAGGAGAAAGAGTGACTTTGTAGCGTCTGCAAGACTGAAGACCCTAAATGATGCTTATCTTTAAAATAAACATGACAAATATATTAATAAAATAATATCCTATTACTTATATTTTAATATGCAATAAGTCTAACGATGATAACTCTTCCAAGCAGGATAAGTCTAAAGCTTCCTTAACCATTTTATACTATGAACAGATATGGTGAGGGGTAACCTTCAAAAGACCTAATAAATGACTCAACGCCACTTCATTAATATAAACCCAATAGTCGATTTATTACAGGCATATTTTCATTTTACAAATATACGATCGCAAGGAGCCAACTAGGTAGAGCTACGGTGAAGCCTGTTTTTTTTTACTATTATAATCGTGTACAAAGCATCATGAATTGAGTGACCGAGTATTCCAATACATTATTATCCCTTTTCTTCCCATTCTTTTAAGGCTCGTTTCTTCTATCTTTTTAGTTTGTAACCACATTGGCATTCTTCCTAGTAAACGATCATAAGCCGCAAAAAAAACCTTACCAAAAAATGAACAATATAAACGTACGCTTAAAATTTTGTAAAATGTATAGTTATACATATATACATTTTGTAATGATTCCGAAATAAAAGTAAAAATTAAAAAAAATATTAAAGCTTCAATAACTGAGTCACTGTATTTTATCAACTCTATATAAGCAGCTATAGGCCAAGCTCCATTCATAGACGATTATTCTATTATTTTATAGATGTCCTAATATTATAAAGTGTCAAATATTATTATTAGTCTATTAGGATTAATATTGTTATTTACTTTTTTGTATCAGAGTATAAAAATAACGTAATCAAACAGGAAATATGCTTGAATTGTTTCATAAGCGAAATTCTCGGAAGTGAGCACGTTTACTATTTGTTAAGAACAAATAAAATTCGATAGATGATTGTCATAAAAGTTTGTTTCGAATGATTGAGTTCTCCGTTCAGTGTTAAAAGGGCGCTCTCTTCATTAATTTCTTTAATTGCTTGCAAAATGTATTTCTTGTAAATATTCAGCGAGGACAATCGTTAAAATGGTAATAGATAGGACATCTATTTATACCTCACAATATCTTGCATTAAATTTAATTTCAGGATCGCAGTTCAGTCCCCATCTAGTTACCGTTGACGATATTTGGTATTGACAAATATATGTTAATAATAATAATCAGAGTTGCTTAGTATACAACTGCTAAACTAATACTATGAATTTTGAAACTTATGATAATTTTAAATAAAATAACTCATATATTCCAATATATTTTTCTCATGAAAACATCACATTCCATTCGCTTTTAAATAATCGTATTTTCCACTCTAAATCCTTTTGTTAAGCTATCAGTGGCCCAGGTCAGGCGTGAAGGGCGGATGAGATATGGGCCAAGGTTTCCTGTGACATAATCTTGTCACTGGCGTGACTGGAATACTCCAGATTGCGTATTTTATTTGATAGGTAAGTGCGCACGGGATTTTCTTTACGAAGGTTATTAAATACTGTATGGTTTTATTAAATCAATGTTTCCGATAACAGGAGAATATATTGTTAAAAAAAAACAATAAATGGCAGTAGAATATATTTGTCGTTTAGTTAAAAGTTCTATTTTTTTAATCACAATTTTTTACTTTATTTATCTGTATTAGTTTTACCACGCGTCTGGTTTAGTTAGAACATTTGAGTCTTAGATTAAAATGAATATTGATCGTTTTCATGCAGTACTTTTTAATTAATATCTGAAATTCATATAACTATTTTCAATTCATCTTCTCTGAAACCTATTAAGAATATAAAGATATATCTTATGAAAATATATAAAGCAAGTAGTCTGATTTTTTGAAAAATTAGATTATAAGACACTTCACACACCTCAGATGGAGTCCTTTCACAGAGTGTATTCTTATTGAGTTGCCTTGAACTTTCCATTGTGAAATCGGGGTCATAGCTTGGATCATAACAATATCCGTAATGCCATCCGATGAGCTTTTAGTCCGCTAGCCTTAACCCAAAATTTCGCAATAAGGAGTGCTGGGGAAATTAATTTTACTGCCCATTGTGGGGTGGATACCCATTCTAAATGTCGCCATAATAACATTTATGGTTCTGATGACATTTATATTAGAGCTGTTGTTATTTCAATTACCAAAAGGGGCACAGCTCGTGGAAACTTTTATTTCATGTGATATCATTGGATAGTAAGAATTATATTTTCATAGTTAGAATTTGATTCTGTTTGAGAATATAATTTGACTTTGTCCCAAAATATGTTAAATACGCTGATAGAATTATCGTATCTTCGCAAGAATTATTAAATTTAATAAACTACTTTGAAAGCTTCGGTATTATATTACTAAAAATGAAATTCTTGGAATCATGCTGTACGTCTCAAAAATTTTGGAATTTCCGTGAATGGTGAAATGTAATATGTTTATTTCGTAAAACAGGTTTTATCGTATTTTCGTGAAAATGTGACGTTCGAATAGTTTAGCTGATGTACGCTATTTATTTTCTTCACGTGCTCATATTGGAAACATTTATGATTCTAACAATTATTTGACGTACCTGTTCATTACCAGTTTACTACTTAGAACAACAAGACCTTTATCTTATATCTTGAAACGAGCAATTATGGTATATACCTAGTCAGGTCATAAATTCTGTCACATGTTTAATGTAAAATAATTGTAACAAGTTTATTCAATATGTAACCATTCATATACCAAAATGAACTTAACAAAACATAGATTCTTATGACATTAAAGTTTATTCAAAATGACCTCCGTGATTTTGAATACAGGCCTTCAATCTGCGCGGCCAGTCGTCTATCGCAGCACGAACGAGGTCCATGTCAATATCGGCGGCTGCCTTAATCAAGGATGTCTTGAGTGACTCCAAATTGGGATGAGGCTTTGAGCACGCCTTTTCCTCCAAGTGTTGCCATATCTTGTAATCTAACGGATTCAAATCTGGACTGGAGGAGGGCCAGTCTTCGTGCCGGATGAAGTCGATTTCACGCGCCGCCAGCCAGTCTTGTGTGCTCTTCGCTCTATGAGCTGGCGCCGAATCTTGTTGGAATACCCAGTGCCTGTTATTGAACATGGTATGAGAAACAGGTTCCACAAGGTTCGTCAGGACTGTATTTTGATACACAACAGCATTCGTTTTTACACCTTTCTCACAAAAATGTACCTCTGTTAAGCCCCAATAAGAAACTCCCAACCATACCATGAGCGAGGATGGAAAATGACCTCGTTGGACACGCGGAATACGGTTGCTCGCTTCTTCACTACTGTGTGCGTACACCTTATCATTTTGTTTGTTGTAGCTCTTTTCTACGGTAAACATTTTTTCATCCGAAAAAAGAATTTCCCAATATTTTTTTCCCGCGTACCGCTTCAACAAAGCGCGGCATCTCTTCAGTCTCAGGTCCATTAGATGAGCATTCAAACGATGTCCTGTTTTTCTTCTATATGCCCGAAGCCCTAAGTCTTCATTTAACACCCTTTTCACCGTGGTTCTGCTTAACCCCATCTGAAGGGCCAACAGTTTCTGCTTACGTTTGGGATTTCTTTGAATTCGTGCCTTCACACCTTTTATTACTGCTGGAGTCCTAACAGACCGAGGGCGACCACTTCTTGGCCTGTCATCTACACTAGAGTCTTCATTGTATCGTTTGATGGTACGATAAACGAATCTTTTGGTTATATTCAAATTTTTCAGTATGTTAAAAATTTGAATTGGCGCGTAACTGCAACGATGCAACGCAATAACTGCAACACGGTCTTCTTTAAGCGTTCACTCCATATTTAAAAATGAGTAAAATTCTAAAAGTATACATTTTTATTTTCATGAACAATTCGAAATTCGAATTCAATAAACTTTTTTGTGGCCAGCATTCTAAAAGAAAAGTTTTTACTGTGTGACAATACTTATGACCTGACTAGGTATATATATATATATATATATATATATATATATATATATATATATATAATTGGAATCTCGGAATCGGCTCTAACAATTTTCATGAAATTTAGTATACGGGGGGTTTCGGGGGCGATAAATCGATCTAGCTAGGAATCATTTCTAGAAAATGTCATTTTATTCGCTTTTTTTTATTGGAAGAAAAATAACAAAAAGGTGACTCTTCTTGACATCTATCGGCGAATAATAATACTATTTTTTTTTAAATTGCTTTAACGACACAACAACACTAAAGCTATTCCAGCAGATGGCGTTGTTAGAAGTCAATGAGTGTTTGCTTTGAGGTTAGACTAAGAAAATAAATTGTTAATTTCCAAAAACAGAATTTATAAAAAAAATACCGAGCAAAGCTCGGAGCTGGTGACTATTAATTTAACAAATATGTTTTTCTCCGTGCAGGGGCGGAGTAAGAATACTAACCCATGTGGCCGAGGTCGGCCTATCATAAAAGGCGACAAAACAACCCTAGCTACATGGTAGGGTCCCAAGCCCGTCTAGATAGCAACCACCCTTGGTCTTAAGTATGTCGTCATAATAACCTTGTGTTGTGTTCCGGCACAAGTGATTCAGGTTCCTCCTGTACCTGTTGGAATAATAAATTCAAAAATTATACTAAACTTAATAGTAGGTATTAAAGTTCACGTTAAATGAAATCGCAATTACTAACTTGAGATGCAATATATATCATAATCTAGATAAATTTCATGACTCCACAGATTTCGCTTTTCGAACACCTGCGGCGGTCAGGAGTTCGATTCCCGACCTGAATCTGGATATATATTTATATTATGTATTTATTTTAAAATGTGTATTATTTATAGGTATATAGAACCCACATCACACTTGGGGACTAGATGGCGCTAGATTTTAATACTCTTATGATAATATATCATTTAATGTAAGATGATCGAAATCTAAAGCCACTAGAAATAGAAAATACTATTTTTTTTAATACTACGGATAGTAGTGTACGGCAACCGTGTGACCCCGGCCAGTGAAAAGAATAGGGTCACCCCAGGTCATTCCAGGGGAGTCGTAAAAGGCGACGGATGGACTACTCCTTCGCCAGCTAACATGCGGCAAGGAAGTGCACATCTCGGTTTTTCCTCTTGGGGTTGGGAGGTCGGACGGCAGTCGCTCCCGTAAAAACCAAAACCAGCCAATAATTACAATGGTCAGAACAAGAAAAGGTCCAGTCATGGATAGGGCGTCGCCGCAAAACGACGCGCAGAAGCTTCGCCCGACTTCTGTGACAAGTGGACAAGGGCTGCCGTGCCGTGGGCGAGCACGGCTAAAGACGTTAGCCCAATCGAAACTCCGCTTCGCAACATGGAACATTGGCACGCTAACCGGACGCGCGAGGGAATTGGCCGATGTACTCTCCAGGCGGAGGGTGGCCGTGGCGTTCCTGCAGGAGACTCGGTGGAAGGCCAGCAGATCCCGGTTCATTGGGAATGGCTACAAGCTGATCTACACGGGTGCATCTGGTGGGGAAAATGGGGTCGCCATAGTGCTCTCGGAGGAGCTCCAGGACGACATTTTGGAGGTGAAGCGCTGTAGCGATCGGCTTATGGTTGTGCGGGTGCTTGTTGGTGGGGTAGTTACCCACTTGATAAGCGCCTACGCGCCACAGGCCGGTTGTAGTGACACCGACAAGATAGCGTTCTGGAACCTACTCGGAGAAGTGCTTCGTGGGATTCCATTGTCACATGGGATCGTTTTGGGCGGTGATCTAAACGGTCATGTGGGTGATGAATGTGGGGAATTTGAGCGTGTTCACGGTGGATTTGGGTATGGTAGCCGCAATGTGGAAGGGGAGGACATCCTCAATACGTGTGCGGCTGCCGACCTTGCCATCGTGAACACGTATTTCAAAAAGAGACCCGAGCATCTCATCACCTACAAGAGCGGGAGGAATGCTACCCAAATCGACTTCCTACTCACTAGGAGACACCACATCAGCAATGTAGCCAACTGCAAGGTCATACCCGGTGAGAGTCTCACTGCACAACACCGTCTTCTTGTCATGGACCTCTGCGTGAAGCCCAAAGGCAAACGTGTAGATCGCCTTCAACGCCGAATCAGGTGGTGGCTGCTTGATGAAGTCAAGTCCCAGGAGTTCGCCTCTGCCATCGGCGACAAGTGCGTCGGTGGTGAGGGCGAATCGGTTCAAGTTTACTGGGACAGGATTCAGGCGGCTATCCTTGGGTCGGCGAGGAAGGTGCTTGGCGAGTCTAAGGGTGGACGCAAATGTGACAAGGAGACTTGGTGGTGGAATGACTCAGTCCAGAGGGAGACCAGGGCGAAAAAAGCCCTCTTTAAGAAGTGGCAAGCGTCCAGATCTCCTGAAGATCGCGACGCATACAGAGCTGCCAAGCGCACCACCAAGAAAGCTGTAGCCAGAGCCAGACGAGACCACTTACAACCACTTTACGATAAGTTGGAATCGTCTGAGGGGCAGAAGCTCATATATAAGCTGGCGCGTTCCAGGGTCAAAGCGGCACAGGATATTTCCAAGTGCCGCTGTGTAAAAGACCCCGGGGGCAACCTGTTATGCGAGGACCTCGCGGTGAAGGAGAGATGGCGCTCGTATTTCCACGAGCTGCTGAACAAGCAGCATAAAGAGGTGCAGCCGCCAGATCTTCCTCCAAATCAAGGACTAGTGCCACCGGTAACGCCTGCAGAAGTCCAAAATTGTCTTCGCCGCATGGAAAATCGGAAAGCTGTCGGAGCCGATGGAGTCCCCATCGAAGCCTGGAAGGCGTTGGGCTCTCGTGGTGTGGGCATCTTAACCAACCTTTTTAACCGGACACTCCTCACCGGTACGATCCCGAACCAATGGAGGCTGAGTATCATTACTCCAGTCTTCAAAGGCAAGGGATCGGTGCAGGAGTGCGGTAACTACCGTGGAATAAAGGTCATGTCCCACACCATGAAGCTCTTCGAGAGGGTTATCGACTCTCGGATTCGGCAGGAGTGCACTGTCTCGGGATGTCAGTATGGGTTTCGCCCTGGACATGGGACCATGGACCCAGTTTTTGCCCTAAGGACTGTCGCGGAGAAATACAGGACGAAGAATACGCCTCTGCACTGCCTGTTTCTGGACTTGCAGAAGGCCTTCGACTGTATTCCTCGTGCGATAATCTGGTGGGCATTGCGATTCAAAAGGGTTCCAGAGGCCTATATTGACATCATCCGAGACATGTACCATGACTCCGATTCCGTAGTTCGGACCGCTGTTGGCGACACAAAACCTTTCCCCATCACCGTTGGGGTGCACCAAGGATCCGTCCTTAGTCCGTTTCTGTTCAGCGTGGTATTAGACGTATTGTCAGACAGCATCAGAAACTCACATGAGCAGCCCCCGTGGTTGCTCATGTATGCTGATGATATCGCGCTGACAGATTCAGACAGGGGTAGGCTGGTGCAACGCGTGAAGGCGTGGAAGGAGTCGCTTGAGAACGGTGGTCTGAAGCTCAATGTGGCGAAGACCAAGTACTTGGCCTGTAACTCCACAGATCCCACACCCGTACGCATAGGCGGTGACACGGTCGAGCGCACGGACCGAGTAAAATACTTGGGATCTGTATTTCACGCGTCTGGTGACATCGATTGCGACGTCAAGGCACGCATTGCTGCCGCGTGGGCCAAATGGCGTGAGGTGACTGGTGTCATTTGTGACCCCAAGATGCCGGTAAAATTGAAGGGACAGGTCTATAAGACCATCATTAGGCCTGTCCTTTTATACGGCTGTGAAGCGTGGCCGGTGTTAGAGAGACACAAGCAAGAACTGCGTGTCACGGAGATGAATATGCTGCGGTGGATGTGTGGAGTGACGCGGAAGGACCGCGTTAGGAACTCCCGCATTCGCGGCAGTCTTCATGTCCGTGACATTGCGGATAAATTGCAGGAGTGTCGGCTCCGTTGGTACGGCCACGTTTTGCGGCAACCGGATGATTACGTGGGAAACAAATGTCTGGCCATGCCACCTCCGCCGGGCCCCGGCAGGAGGGGTAGACCCAAAAAGTGCTGGCTTGACGTCGTAAGGGGTGACATGCGTGCTAATGGGCTCACTACCAGGGATGCTGAAGACCGTGCGAAGTGGAGTAGAAAAAGTCGGAAAGCGGACCCCGGGCACCGAAGCGGAAGTTTGGGTAGCAACCGGGATGAACGCTGAGATGATGATGATGAGTAGTGTACGGCAACCGGATGCTTACGTGGGTAACAAATGTCTGGCCATGCCGCCTCCGCCGGGCCCCGGCAGGAGGGGTAGACCCAAAAAGTGCTGGCTTGACGTCGTAAAGGGTGATATGCGTGCCAATGGGCTCACTACCAGGGATGCTGAAGACCGTGTGAAGTGGAGAAGAAAAAGTCGGAAAGCGGACCCCGGGCGCCGAAGCGAGAGTTTGGGCTGCAACCGGGATACAACGCAAAGATGATGATGATGAGTAGTGAAAAGATCGTATCTATTGTGATAATAATAATCATTTAATACATGAAATACGGTAACTTAAGTAAAGACATATCTCGGATAAAATAATTTTATCAAAAGACAGAAGCTATTTTTAGTACTAAAGAAACCTCCTAGATAACCTATAGGATAACTGCTAAGTAATTAAAAACATAATCTGAAAATGAAGGACAATCTGGGATTTTCACTTTATAATTTTTTAAACCACTGTAAAGTTATTCGTATAGATATTGTAGAAATGAAAAAATGAAATTGCATTTACACGTTGAAAATAATAGATTTAATACGTAATTGAAATTTAATGTTAAATATATTGTTAAAAACTGTATATCGAGTCGTAGAAAAATAAACTATTAATTACTTTAAAATTTTAACCGAAAAGAACCAAATGATAAATTGTACATTGACCTTTAGTTTTCGTAGTTAAACTGAAATGCTAAAATCTACAATTAAGTTAAATTGCTTTTAAACATTAATTCAGTTTCTAGGTGACATTGTTTACTTTAATTACGAACCATAAAATGTAATTTAGATTATCAGAATGGATAATAGAAAAATAAGCTCTATTGAATTAATTAAATTTATAAAGTAAAATAAGAATACATATTTGAAATATCTGTTATTGTTTTTTAAAAAGAGAAACAAATGATCTAAACAGCAGTATCATAAGAAAATTAATCCTTTGAAAGTTGACTGAACTTAGTCCAGTTATTTCAAACGATTTTAATCAAGTCATCATCAAATACAATCTCTCCTTTCTTCAGTAATCAAGCAATTTGAGTCAACGTAATGCGGAAGCATCAATCCTATACTTTACGAGTAACGTCCCGTTGACGGCTGCCCACTCGGCGTGTACGTCAAATCATGCACAATTGTTTCTCATGAAGGCCCTTATGCACGTCACCCATTCATTCATGTTCCACGCAGTAAATCTTCAAAATGATATATTTTCGACAGCCCCAGGGCCTTTGGGAACGACTGAAACGTCGCAATGTCGCCGAGATATAAATTTTTAGTTTTATTATGACAAGTTTGCGAGCTCCTCTCTGAGACTTGTTCAAGAATAACGAACAATGGGTAAATATACAAACGAGTAATGAGGATAACAAACTATAACACTGAGGTTGCAATTTACTCATTAGTTTTATTCCCAGTAATTGGGAGCTATAAGCATACGATCTCAAATAAGAATATATAAATAAAAACTAAAAGACACAGTTTTCAGTGTATATAACCAAAATTGACCAATTGTTGTTGTTGTTGATTTGAAGGCATAATTACGATTCTGAGGAATGTCACAGAGCATAATAAATTCTAAATCACTCCCGATCTTTAAAAGACTTGTATGGGAATACTATCTGGAAAACTATTTGTAAGTGTTCATGTATGTTGTTTTCCTTTGCCTGCTTTTGTCGTCGTTTCTATGTAACTGAACTGACAGGCTGTTTAAATTACTCCCCGGATTATATATTTGCTTTTATATATTATTTATGCACTGTATTTATGTATGTATTTATTGTATGTATTTATGTATTAGTTTTAAATGAATATGCAACACTACCCCACTTTCATCCCTCTCAAACTCTAATCCATCATAAGGTTGCCTGGAAGAAATCGCTTCCAGCGATAAGGCCGCCGTTTGTACAATCTCTTGTTTGTTTTGTCCTATATTGTATATATTTTGTGTGTTGTGCAATAAAGTATATTCATTCATTCATAATGTCTGAGTGACTTCTTACCGTTTAAGCCATTTCGTTTAAAACACTCCAATATATATATATATATATATATATATATATATATATATATATATATATATATATATATATATATATATATATATATATATATATATATATATATATATATATATATATGGTAAACTTTTCTATGGTAACATCGTTTGCCGACCAACTCAGTAAGAAAAACAAAGAGGTGCCCTTTCCTTTCCTTGAATAATTAGTTGTTATTCCATATAATAAACTATCACATGGCACAGACAGACCCTATATATCTGAGACTATGTTAATAACGTTCAAACAGTCTGTTACCTTCTAATGGTATTTATTACTTTTAATGGATACACGTAAAGTGAAGATACATACTGATGAAGCCTGGTAAACAGCTGCTGTTACGGTAAAGTACACGTCCTGGTAGGTTTCCGTTAGCGAGCCGAGTAGGTGCGGGTTTATTATAGGGTTGTAACTTAATTTATTTGTTTCGAAAAAAGATTATTGCCTACTAAGTTTTCTGTAGTAAAATAATTTATGTTTCAGATCTACCACACTAACATAGAATCACAATTCTTTGAGTTGAATCGATAGAAATACAGTTACATTGATATATAAATATAGACTTAATTAATAATATAGACTTAATTAGTAATACCAGATAACAAGTTTTAAATTTCGTTAAATGTAGAATTTTATTATCACACTTTTTAATTACTTTTTGGCAAGTGTTTCGTCTACTTTTTAGAAGTTGTTTACATTATCAATAGGTGAAAACACGAAAAACCGATGTGTTTACAATGAACTTTATTAATGTATCTTTTAAAAAGTAAGGAAAAATCCGATAAGATAATTTTTTTTAAATTTAATTGTGCTTATTATCGGTTTATTGTTAAAAAAGTTTCAACCCTATGTAAGGTGCGCGTGCGCAGGGAAGCCAGGTGTGCAGACACTTATGACGTGTAAAGGAAGTGTTATTGTTTATATATCATCAAGATAAAGGTGACACAGTATGAATTTTGATAGTGTTTGACAAATTTGTAATTTAGATGAATATAACGTATACGGATATGTAGACAATGAGTTTTGTCGCCAAATTATTTTATCTATAAATATTGATGTTATTCATAGACAAAATAAATTGATTTTATTATTATTTTAATAATGAAATAAAGATATTTGATGTTATTACTCTATTTAATGTTATTATTTTATCTATGATATAGATTATTAATATTGCGCATCCGCAAATGTCGTTCTTTAAACTTACAGGCACAAAGAAAGAGGTAAATCTAATAAATGCAAGTAGAACTTGATGATTTCTATTATAATAGTATAGTGAAGTTAAAGTAGGCTTGAAAATATAAAACTACTACAAATACCATACTTTTATTGTGCTTGGTTGCAAAATGTAATTAACACTTTTATTAATTTTATTAATCTTGATAATACCAAATTGATTCATGTTTGACTGTGTTAATACTTGAAATAATAATTGTGACTATGTATATTATCGACATTAATTAAATTATTACTCTATTGACGACATTTGTATTGTAAATGCTGTGCACTCCTATAATGGGTCCACACATCAGAACTTTTATATTAAGTGATTTATTGTAATGTGACTTAATAATGTGTGTACTGTTGGTGTGCCATAAATAAATAAATAAATAAATAAACTCTTCCCATTGAAATTTCATCATAATCGAAAATTATTTTCATATAGATGATATTTTTTAGTTTTAATTTTTTTACCATTCCGATAGCACCACTATCACAAGAGCATTATTGCGTAGTACATTCTCGTAGACAGCTAATGTAAAAAATTTAACCGAATCGAACGCGTAGTTTTGGTTTGACCACGTGTGGTGGAAGCGAGCGTGTCCGCGGATTAAAAATGGAAAAAGAGCAATATCGGTCGCTGTTTCGATTCTTGCTTTTGAAAGGGAAATCGAGCAGCAAAACCCAGTTTAACCAGTTTCAACGTGGTCGCATGCCGGTTTTTGATAACGTGACAAAAATCCACGATCTCGTATTGGCCGACCGTCGATTGAAGGTGCACGAGATTGCTGAGACAGTAGGCATCTTAAAAGAGAGCGTGGGTCATAATATTCTGCATGAAGTATTGGGCATGAGAAAGCTGTCGGCGCGATGGGTGCCGCGTTTGGTCACTCCGGACAACAAGCGCAACTGTGAGACCACTTCATAGCAGTGTTTGATGTTTAAGCGCAATCCGAAAATTTTATGCGTCGTTTCGTGACCGTCGTCGAAACATGGATACACTGGTATACATCAGAGACTTAAGTCTAATAAGAGAACAGTCGAAACAGTGGACTTCACCCGGCGAACGTGCTCCGAAAAGACTGGCTTATCGACCGGAAAGGTGACGGCCACCGTTTTCTGGGATTCAAAAGGTGTGATCTACATCGACTTCCTAGAGAAGGGTAAAACGGTCACAGGGCTCTACTATGCCTATTATTGGGCCGATTCGACGTCGAATTGCTGAAAAACGGCCCCATTTAGCGAAGAAAAAGAAAAGTGTTCTTCCATCATGACACCGCACAGACTCACACTTACGCCTTCGCCACGGCTAAACTGGTATAATTAGGCTACGAAATGCTGCTACATCCACCGTATTCTCAGGATTTGGCCCCATGCGACTTCTTTTTGTTTCCAAATTTGAAAGTCACTCGCTGGGCAGAAATTTGGATCGAATGAGGAGTTTATCGCCGCCACGGAGGCCTATTTTACAGACCTTCAGTAAACGTATTTTTCAGACGGGTTAAAAAGTTGGAGCATCGCTGGGTCAAGTGTGTCGAACTCAAAGGAGATTATGTTAATCGCCACTATTAAAAAAAAAATTTTGTAGGTTTAGTACGTTTCGGACCACCTCGTACACGTGCGATAAAGTATTTCATATATTCCCTTGATCATAAGTTTCAAGGACTTGTTTTGTAGTCGGTAACGTATAATATGAGCCTTTTCTTTTAATAAGAAATACGAAAGATTTCAAACAACCACTCACTAAAATTATATTTAATAACACTTTAGTACGTTGCCATTTAGAATATTGTGCATGTATCTGGAGTCCATTCTATAGTGTCCATTCTCAAAGAGTGGAAAATATTCAGAGATCCTTTACAAAACACTTAGCATATGTCTCGTCTGGAATTTCACATCGTTGTCCCTACTTTATGCGGTTGTCATATTTTAGAATGCAGACGCTTAGCAATCGCCGCATGATGTTTGATGTTTGTTTTTTGCATAAGCTTCTCAACAATAGCATAAAGTGTACAAATCTTGTCCAAAACATAAAAATAAACGTGCCTCATCTGATTCCACGACATGCTATAACGAAAATCTTTTACATCCCCCCGGTTAAAACCAACTTAGGCCTCAGCTGCCCTATTACAAGAATGTGCAATACTTACAATCGTCTTAACTCTAAATTCGAAGATCTAGATATCTTTCACAAATCTTATAATTGGTTTAAGGGTAAAGTGTTGAGCTCAGTTGCGACTGTAAAATAATTGATATGCCGGTTCATGTTTCTGCTTATATTTTATATTTTGATTTATTTCATTGCCTTAATTCTTTTTACACTCTTTTTATTTGTTTTTATTAATCTTGACAACACCAAATTGATTCATGTTTGACTGTGTTAGTACTTGACATAATAATTGTGACTATGTACGTATATTATCGACATTAATTAAATTATTACTCCATTGACGACATTTGTATTGTAAATGCTGTGCACTCCTATAATGGGTCCACACATAAGAACTTTTATATTAAATGATAAATTTGTAATGTGACTTAATAATGTGTGTACTGTTGGTGTGCCATAAATAAATAAATAAATGCAAATCTTTTCTTATTAAACCTACCACATACAGTAAAAATATAATATTAATATAATATTATAAATATAATATTATATTATTTACATGAAAAAATACGTATTTTAGGACTATATGATAAAATAAGAAAAGAAATAAAATAAAGAAATGAACCATTATTTAGCTGGTTGTTTTACCAGATATAACTAACTAACTAACTAACGTCATAAAACACGGATGATTGATATAAAATTATTAAGTTGCTCAAATTATGCCCTTTTAAGACTCACGAATCACCAAATTAGCATTAATTATACAGCAAGTAAGAATACTACGTCCTGCATCCGGGGGATGGCTTGTTGTAAAAAACTCCATGCTCGTTTGGATCGTAACTACCCCTGGTCTAAATATTCGCCATATTAATCTTGTGTTGTGTTTCGACTTAAATGACTCATGTTCCAGTTCTCCTACGAAGACGGCAGCGTGTTTGTCATGGGCACCTAGCGTCGCCAACTACTATTAGAGACTGTAACTGCTTACTGTTAAGTGGACCGTCAGCTCGTCTGCTGCCCCACAGCATCGTCATCATCATCTTAGCGTTAAATTCCGGTTGCAACCCAAACTCTCGCTTCGGCGTCCAGGGTCAGCTTTCCAACTTTTCTCCACTTCGCACGATCTTCGACATCTCTGGTGGTCAGTCCACTGGCACGCATATCAACCCTTACGACATCAAGCCAGCACTTTTTGGGTCTACCCATCCTGCCGGGGCCCAGCAGAGGCGGCATGGCCAGACATTTGTTCCCCACGTAAGTAGCCGGTTGCCGTAAAACGTGGCCATACCAGCGAAGGCGACACTCCTGCAATTTATCCGCAATATCACGGACATGAAGGCTGCCGCGAATCCGAGAGTAGGAACTCCTACATGCAGTTCTTCTTGGTGATGGTCTTATAGTCCCTTCAATTTAACCGGTATTTTGGAGTCACAAATTACACCAGTCACCTCACACCATTTGGCCCACGCGGTAGCAATGCATGCCTTACGTCGCAATGAATGTCACCAGATGCGTGAAATACAGATCCCAGGTATTTCACCTGTTCCGTGCGCTTATAACCGCACACCAATAAAAATAATAATAAATACACTGTGGAAATTAGCACAACACCGTATGTCCCAAAGTAAGGAGCAGAGCGCTTGTGTTATTATTGTTATTAACATCAAATAAGCCATAGTGGTAAGATCAATCAATGCACGTACTGGTGATCATGAATTAGCTTTTTATAGGGGCAACTGCCGCAGACCGTCTCACCCCGAAACGAAAATCCCCTTTTATGACTCCTAAAAAGTTCTAGGATACTCTTTTAATTTTATAATTTCTACTTCAATAAAATGTTTACAAAGAACTATTTATTATTTATACCGATGAAAATAATGATCAAAGATAGACGGTAGACTCAGTCCGAAAGGAATACGAAAACTCAAACGGACCTACTAAATATTTATGTGTTCACTGTATACCAAGGCCTACCAAACCTCACGCGAAGGTCTCAACAATCTAACCAATATTTACGGCTGAAACGAGTTTCTTAGAACTGTCTACACGTGTAACGAGACCGTTCGGTAGGTACGTGTTAGAAAATTACACTCTTTATAAACTCCTTTGCAAAAAAAAAACGGGCAATATTGATTTTTCTACATTGTTGGTAATAATTTAGTTCTAAAGAGGTTTTAATAGCCAAACTATGTTACTGGCACTTAACAAAGAGTTTGGGTATGAAATAAAGTTAATTCCAAATTAGAAACTTTGCTTTTTTTTTAAATGACTATGAGTTTACGTATACAGGTATATTCAATTCTGTGTGCACTGTGCAATAAAGAAGAGTCGATTCTAATCTACGTGCTAGTCAAGTGGCGCACTCGAAGACTTTCTCCGTGCAGGGGCGGAGGAATAATAAATACTAACCCCTGCGGCCAGGGTCGGCCTGTCATAAAAGGCGACATAATAACCCATCCCTAGCTACGTGGTAAGGCTTCAAGCCCGTCTGGATGGCAACCACCCTTGGTCTTAAGTATGCCGCCATACTAATAGTTACCTTGTGTTTCGGCATTAGTGACCCAGGTTTCTGTACGGGCTGTGTCATCGTAAACACGCTACTGCCCCTACGGGACAGTAGCGTGTTTACGGTGCCCCTGGTGTTGTAAGCATCCATTATAAGTGGGCCGTCAGCCTCTCTGCTGTTGCTCAGCAATAAAAAAACCTAAAGTCACAGGTTCGATTCCCGAGGACACATATTACTACTTACCGTCCGTTCCCTTTAGGAAAAGGCCTGAGGCCAATATTATTACGCTATTGGCTGTTTTTATATGTGCGTATTACAGGCAGTAAAAGAAAAAGTTGTAAGGAAACGTTCACACCGAGATCAGATCAGCCGCTGCTAATCCGCCTTAAAAAAGCATGTCTTTTCCTTTTAGGGGAAATAAGACCTTAGGGCAAGGATGAGCAACACGCGGCCCGCGGGCTGCTTGCGGCCCGTTAAACATGTTTATGCGACCCGCCAAGTATTTCTTAAATTATAGACTTTCTTCCATCATTATATTGTTATAAAATTGTGATTTTTTACCAATTTTTCATTAGAAAAAATAGTGCCAAATTTCAAGTAAATTCGTTTTTCAATTATTTTCTTGTTTGTTTTTATCTTGCATTAAAATTTGTATATGAAATCTTTACTTTTTTAGTTTTATATTTTTTTATTCTAATATTTATTATAAATAAAGTGTCGTAAATTATTAATAAAAGTTAATCTATGTGCGGCCCGCCAAAAAAAATTTAAATTGGCCCATTGATTAAAAAGCTTGCTCACCCCTGCCTTAGGGTGTTAGAATGGGATCTTATATAGTGTTATTATTATTTATATATTATTCACTTATTTTGATATGTTTAAAAATTTTATCATTTGTTTCGTCATGGTATAATTTATTACGGAAGTGTAAATTATATCACACTGTAATTAAACAATGCGTAAACTTATTTACGAACTAAACTTACCTGACTGGGATGATGTCTGTACAGATACAGCTTGGTGCCGTGAAGAACCGCCCACACTTGCTTCCAAGACCTATCGCTCGCTCGCTAAATAAAAAAAATATTGTGTTAAAAAAAGTATATTCGATTATTCAATTTTTTTAGCGTTTCATGCCAGTTTCTCAATTAATTTAGGTTTCTCATTTTTTTTTGCCTCCGTGCAGGGGCGGAGTAAGAATACTAACTAAGCCCAATAGCCGTCGGCTAGGCCTAGCTACCTGCACTAACCCTAGCTACGTGGTAGGGCCCCAAGCCCGTTGGGATGGCAAACACCTGAGTGTTAAGCCGCCATGATTACCTTATGTTGTGTTCCGGTATTAGTGACCCAGGTTCCTGTTTCCCTACGGGATAGCAGCGTGTTCGCGGTGCCCCTAGCGTCGCAAACATCCATAGGCGACGGTAACTGTTTATTACCAAGTGGACCGTCAGCCTGTATGTTGTTCCTCGGCATTAAAAAATAAATTACATTCAAAACCGAGGTAGCTATAATATTAGTGACAATACTCGATATATAATATTCAATTGAATTTTGTCACAGGTAGAAACTATCTGGTATTTTTTTTACATTTTGCAATACTTTTCCGTCACATTTTCTATTCTCTATGTTATTAGAATACGTAAGCAATAAACATGACTGTAACTAACCTGTATATTAGTATATATAGATAATATAGATAACATTTCCTTGGCTGTGGCATATTTATATAATACTAGCTGACCCGGCAAACGTTGTTCTGCCATATAAATAATAAAATGTCAAAAAATAAAAAAATAAAATTAGGGGTGGAATACCCCTAACATTTAGGGGGATGAAAAATAGATGTTGGCCGATTCTCATAGATACCGGATAAGCACAAAAAATTTCATCAAAATCGGTCAAGCCATTTCGGAGGAGTATGGCAACGAAAACTGTGACACGAGAATTTTATATATTAGATTTATAGTAACAGATTGTAAACAAGACGGCGTAGATTGCATTGTTTCAATATTATTATGTACCTTCTAAGAATTTTAATTGATAATTTGTTGATGGACTTTTCTAGTCTGATTGTTCCATAAAGTCAAATAAATTGAATACTAACCTTCCCGTTGCTGACCACCATCTTGACCTGCACGTTACCCTGCACGTCCCCTTCAACTGTTTCTATCGCATTTTCCGCTGTTTCGCCATCGCCTTTCTTCTCTGGGCTATATCAAACAAAAAGTTTATACAATCTGTTACGAAAACTTTTTATTTCCCTGTTATTTTGAATTGAAAATTATTTTACATATTCATATTAACAATTATTATTTTGCATGATAAAATATATAATCGAACATTATCTTGTATAACTAACTGATGTGTGGTTATACTAGGAAAATTAAACCAAATAGATTTGTGATGACCCAAAATATAACAATTTGCATTTGTTTAAATTTACTGTACGATATAAGTTATTTAGCTAATACGGTCAATAGTTACTAATTTTGTAATTTTACAAACGTAAAATGAGCATAACTATATATATACCCATAATACACGCTCTCTTTTACTTACTCAGCGACTAGATGGCGCTGTATGAAATGTCACAGTATATTTATTACATAATTAATTTTACTGCGTGCGTTGCATTTGGTCTCATATAAATAGATGCTATAATGGACGTTTTTAAGGTCACAATAACCCAGTCGATAGCCGTGCAATGCTATTTATCTTTGTTGCATCACGCTGGAAGCCCAAACGAGAGGTCACAAGGTCCAACAGCACGATGTTTGCTCCTGTAAGGTAGTGTTTTTCGGCACTTATACATGCTGATCTATTTTTTTTAAGTCATAAATAATTTCTTTACCCACCTAAGTTTATATTTAGTTTATACACTAATACATCTAACAGTAAAACAACATAAAACAATCGACAACAGTCATGCGTAGAAAAACGTATTACTACACCTATATAACAACAAACATGCAAACAGTAAAACATATAAATACTCATGCTTATAGTTAAATAAGTTCCGGTGCCATACTTGCTTTTCGATCAACGATCTAAACTTAATGTTTCAATAACTTAAGTTATATTTATGAATTAGAACTTGTATAGTTATTATTAGGTACTTGAGATTAAAATATTTAGCAGTGCAATGCAAATATACACGATTTTATAAAAAAATCTTATGTATTAAATATATTTTAATAGTTCAGCTATAAGTGGCGCATTCTATTATTGTGTTCGTGAAACAGCAGGTTTAAATAAGCGCCGCGCCATCTATGGATTCTTAGCGTGATAGCGTCGTCATGCGACGTACCGCGAAGGGAGCACGGCCTGAGGGTCGAAAATGCGCACCAACGGTGTTATGTCTTCGGGGAATCTTGGGGGGCGCCACTTTCGATGTGCGCTGTATTGCCAATTGAATTAGTCACCGCGTTAGTTATTTTTCACATAATTCACTAAGGAATTTCCTAGTTTGGCGCGATAACTATTTATAATTATTTGATAATAAATAAATACATTACTTAGATTACTAAATATAGATAAGCTAATGTTATTTTAAATTTACTCTTAAGTAGTTATATCGCCAATACAAGATAAATGTTTACTATCACATCCCTTGTTAAAAAATTAAAAATAATATTACATATAACATTATCTAATGAAGATTCTCTAAACAATTATGCTATCTACAGTGATACACGTTCGACATACGAAAGGGTGCTGTACTTTAACAAATACGATTACGCGAAAATCTAGATTTTATACATAAACTAAAACTCGTCTACAAACATCATGAAAAGGAAATTTAAACCTACTTTAAAAACTAAGGCAAGCATTATTAACATGATTAAACCTACATTACAAGAAAAGTAATTTCAAAATCTTTGTAGTGGGGTTTATTATTTATACATATAGGTTCATTTTGAGTATTTTATATGCTCTAAGGCTTAATAGCTGCAATGCTGGGACACTTGATACGGCATGACGATCTAAACAAAACCATCATAGAAGGAGAGTGGGGGAAATAAAGGGAAGCGGAAGAAAGGGATCAAGAAGGAATTTATGAAGTAAAGGAAAGGCTGGATGTCGTGTCGTATCAAGAAGTATTTGTAGAGAGGACCGGAAGACACTCTTCCGTCAAGACCGGAAGCTCTTAAATAAATGATGATGAAGGTTTAACATTGAATAAAATGCCAAAGTTCTTTAAAAGATTTTTGATATAGAATGGTCTAATTTGTAACTAAACGTTATAATTTCTGAACATACCTTCTTAAGGAATTTGGATCACCGTCAGGCTCGACGTCACTGTCCAAGTGCAACCTGTCGCCCCATGTGGCTTTCAGGTAAGATACCCTTCGCATTGCGCGTTCTTCTTCTGCTTAAAAAAAGATAAATATGAATTTCAAAATCAATTTTTTTTCGTATTTTTCGTTCAGATGGAGTCTTGTGAACATGATCCAATTCATACTTTTAGCAATTTTTATAATATTTTTGTTAGTTATTCTGTTTTTAAATTGGGCAGTCGATCACTTCAAATCAGGAATTTTCTCTAAAATTTAGAGTTCCTGATATAAATGTCCATAATAAGTAGTAAACCATTTTAAAAATGTACTGACCTCCCAGTTGCGCGTCTTTCTTTTGTCTTCTTGTAACCAGATCATCAGCAAAACCTGTTGAACACACAAGATATATTGGGAAACTACATTTTAAGATGATCATCCCTCAGTTTTAGTATATTAGACATTGAATGTTCACGACGGTTATTCAACATATTAGTAGCACACGAGCCTTTTGATGCATTATGGGTATTAAAGCAGAACACATCGCATTCCGTTAATGCATTTTAGTAGAGAAGATGGATTAGTAATATTCATTTCCTTCCGTTATCAATATTTTATCATTTAGGTAGTTTTAGGCAGATATTGTTTTATAGATATTATATACAAACATAGGTTACAATATGACGTGAATGCATATAAGTTGCCTTATTAACATTTCTCTATTTTATATTATCGAACTACGAGTAGCTTATTGCGTTGTACTCGATTAATTACTTATAAATTGTTGCATGGACTGTATGTATGCAACTTTTTGCTGCCGCGACTTACAAACCGACCGTTTATATTTAAGGAAGTAGACGATGTCGCTGCAGCACAGTTTCCAATAACTATTGCAGTGCACTGTCACCATTGTCCCTGTGTATATTATTTAATAAATAAAAAGGAATTGCGTGCTCTGTTTGTATATTGCATACTGGTTAGTAAAAAAGATGTATATATATATATATATATATATATATATATATATATATATATATATATATATATATATATATATATATATAACGGAAGGAAACGAAAACAGCGATCAAAGAGGAAGACGAGGCGTGTCGGCGTATGGAGGGTGTCGGGTGGTTGCGGTGGCGAATGGCGGGGGTGGACCTGAGTCGGCGGGCGTGCTGGGCGTGGGCGAGGGGGAGGTGGCGGCCGACGCCGACGCCGACGTGGACGCCGACGGCGGCGCCAGGCTCAGCTGCGTCGGCCGCGCCCCTGGCAGCGACACGCGGTTCATCGCCTCCATTTGCTCTCTGTTCAGGCCCATACGTCGCTTCGCGTGACTGCCATCTTGGGGCGTAATTGTGCTATTAGACGCTGTGCTAGCTCTGCCTTCGTGTTTCAGCGTTTTTATTACAAACAGTTTATATTCGTTAAAACATAACTCATTCGCACTTTGTGCACTTTACAATTACTGTTTTTACGTTTTATTAATGATCTCATTGAACAATAACAAAATAAAGAAAAATGAAGATGAATTATAAATATTTAAAATATATTACAACTGAACACTATAATAATCACAAAATTTGCAATAAAAACACGACCTGTTACATTATACGTTTATCTATTGTGTTAAGTGCAATGAAATGAGTCTACTTTGGATTTATTCAAGAAAATAATTAAAATAAATAATTAAGAAACTAAATGGCGATGATTACCTGTGGCATGATGTCTTCTAATGGGCAATCCTTCACTACCGGTACTATTTGACCTTGTTCGCATTTGAACCTTTTCTGTTTCTGTGAAATGAATTTCATGAGTTAACTAAGGCAACTACATGATACTATTTGTGACTACTAAAAGGAATATAGGTTATTACAGTGGGTTTTAATCATATAATAAGCTTAAGTTGTGATTATGCAATGTATTAAATTATATGTATTATTTTGATTGTAAACAGTGAAGAGTTTAGGTTGGTACAGCGCCATCTTCATTTCAATTCCAAAATTACAAAGATTCGTCGCTAATCATATGCATTGTGCTTTTAAGTCTATTTTTAGTATTTATTAATTGAATTAGTCGGTCTTTACAAATCAATAAACATGCTTCCTACTAATTGCTGATTTTAATAAAGCTGTGATTAGGCTGATTCCTTTAAAGGTAATTGTGATGCTGGAAATTACAAAGAATAACAAAAAAAAATAACATTACATTAAATTTTTTTGGAGGACTGCAAAATTCATTTTTAGTACTAGACTCTTAAAACTATAACTTTTTCGCAACCAAACAGGCACACGTGTGTTAGATAAAGGCATATGCAATTAAGAAATCCAATTTTACAACATTGTTACACCAACTGATTTCTACTGACATAACCTGCGCCTGACAGTCGGATTATAAGGAATAAAAGGGACTGATGTGCGTCTTTTTAAGCTTGTGCAGGAATAATGATTTTGCTGCCCTTCGAATAAGATGGGGTGACCATATTTTTCACATTGCCATTTCAATTTGAAAAATTACACCATTCAGCGGCGGAAAGGAGCGGATAAAATAAGTCGAATTGATAAATTTAAGTAAAAATGGTAACATATAATATGTATGAAGTTTTATATTTTACCGGGCGTAAATCCTTCTGGAGGCGGGCAATGCAGGTGTTTGCTGCCGGTGATCATCAACTGGTTTCCTGATAGCCTGTTGTTCAAGGTTATCTCGTGTTCTAATTCTGAAAAAAAAGTTATCCATTATTGACATTATTGATGTGAGATTTTCAAAGGAATTAATTAGAGCGATCAAGAAAATAATTTGTAGATGAAGCGCCACAACAGTGCGGATCTACCTAATACGCGTATGAAGATAATAAAAAATGGATAAATTGACGACGGCGGTTGAAATCACTCTACAAGATCAGCACCATTATGTTCATTGTTTAATCTAGTTCTATTTTAAGTTTTTACTTTATATAGTATAGAGTTCGCTCTTAAGTAACGTCTTAGACATGTATTGTATTTTCTTGTACCGATAGAATCTAGTTTAAAAAAAGGTTTCAATATTGATAGGCACCGACTCAAAAGAACGACCTGGCGAATCGCGGGTTACAAAATGAAAAAATCGGTTGCAATGGCGATAAATAGCTCTGAAAGAAGACGAGAATTTATTTTGCTTTTTTTTTTATCAATACCTTATCGTAGCCAAACGTTACTTGTGGATTCCAAACTAGAGTTCAGGGGTTCGATGAGATGCACCGCTGAAGCAGTTTTTCTCACCTAATGTGCATACATATTATGACGTAATTACCATGTACCTACTACGGTGAAGGAAAACATCGCGAGAAAACCTGACATCCGCCAATCGACTATACTTGGGCCATTACAAACGTGCAAACTAAGTCATAATAAATCATTTTTATCAGACCTCTCGGTCACATTTATAGGCATATCGGATCTCTCGCTCACACTTCTAGTGTTGTGACGGTTTTTAACAAAGTTAAGTTATCGAATAATGCTTCAATGGTTCGCGTAGGATTGTCTAATGATAACTAACACAATTTTTACAAACACCTACAACCTACAATTTACATGTACCAGTCATCAACGACCACGTCATCTGATTACCTGAACCCGAGCAGCATCCCTTTATCGAGTTGCGCGGCATTATCACATTCCTTTGACGTAATGTTTTATGACTCAGTTCGCACGTTTGTAATGGCCCAAGTATAGGGGGAAGTGCAAGACCAATAATGGGAGTTATTATACCTTGTTGGGGTTGCACATCAAGTGATCGAGCCTCTCGTCTGTTCACTCTGGTTTCGAACTCCTTTCTTCTCAAGGCCACACTAGGTTCCAGCCTTGTGGTTGACATACGCGCCAATTCACTTCGCGCCACTTCTGTTCTTCTGTCTCCTCCGCCTCTAGCCTCTTCTAGTTGGCGTGTTCTTGCTGTTACTAATTGTAACTCAGGTACTGGGTATCTTAAATAAAGAAAAAAAAAATAATATAAAATTGGTGCTTCTTTAAGTTAAAGAACCATATAGGAAAGTAATGTTTGTCGCTAGTGTTCTATTTTTTTAATACGCTTTTATTAGTTTCACATGTATGTTTGTTTGTTGTTTGGTTTTTTTTTATAACAGACTCCTTTAAACTCGATTTTGACCCACATTAAACGGTCAGATTTCATATAAAGGAGCGATGACAATACAATAATTCGATAAAATGAGATAACTCATTATTCTGATTAGCCATCGACAGGATTGAAAAATGGTGACGTATTATATATTACGACTGATAACATTTTTAAAGGAAATTTTAATGAGAATAATTCACAAAGTATTTTAGACAATTAAGTCTGTTTTTAGTGATTAGCTCTATTCTACAGATTACATAATTGCTATGTGACAGAAAAATATGAAAAATATGAAAAACTCACTTGTTTTCTTGATTGTTCGCATTGGCAGCTTCATCTTTCATTTCCATGTTCGTTCCGTTACTAACTGTCCCGATATTGGTGCTATGAATACTAGACGTGGTTTCCTGTATCTTCGATAGAGTCGCCACAAACTGATTCTTATCCTGTTTTAACCTATTTTTATCGTTTCCATTCACCTCGCCGTATCCACTAAACGTCCCACTGTCTACACTTGCTGAACATTCGTTTTTATCTTGCATTTGCTGTGGAGGAGGCGACGATGCTAAAGGAGGTGAGGCAGCGGGTGGGGGCCATGCCGGTTTCTGTAGTTTCTGTGGCCTGGCGTAAAACTCCTTCTGTTTGATAGGTGGGGGTGCGTCAGGCGTCACCCAGCCAGTGGGTTGACTGGGTCGCCTTAGGAACGCCTCTTTTTGCTCCAAACTCTTTCGTATTCTGGAAAGAATGATCGAGTCATCCAGTTCGCGGCCAGTCAACGTAGAGTTAGAGTCAAATGAGCCGAGACTGTCTTTGCTCTCTGCTGCCGACGATGGGAGAGACGTGTCAGATTCTCGCCTGCTGGAAACAAGCGGATATGATTTTGTATTATGTACTTTTACAATTCCACTTAAAAAAATACAGATTCCAACACTTAGTAAAGAAAAATTAATTTTCAAATCTTACATATGTCTAGCGTAGGAATCAAATCCACACACACGATCGTATATAGCCGTTAATGTAGCACGAACCAAGTGTTGTCAATGCATTTCAGAGAGAAGTATTTGTTTTAGTCGAGAACAGTGACACTTACCCATCATGTATCATGTAATGAGGCGCTCCTGACATTCGCCCTACATCATATCTGGAAGGAACCAAAGACGCCACGCTCGCATATTCTGGATCATCCCTCCTGGTAGGCACCTGTGGGGCTGGCAACGTAGCCCTAGGCCTTCGGTACGCGTCGAACAGACGCGATTCGTGTTCCGTAACCGGTGCTGGCATCTCTATTGGCCGCTGATTCGTTTCTGGATTATAGGCTGCTTCACTGAAGTACTAAAATTTTAATATTGATTAAAATACTGTATTATTAATTAGTTTGATATATCTAAATTAAACTAAAATCCGTTATGGATCTTTGAAATAAGATGACGTCATACAATAGTGTAGACCTAGAATGCACAAGCTGCTATAAAATAGCACTACGGATATCGAATATCACATAGCTCAAATGAAGCATAAGTTAAATTCATTGCTCGATTTTGAAAATGCTACTCATATATAATAATAGCAGCTCATAGCGTCCCACTGCTGGGCTCAGGCCTCCCCCTAGGGGGAATGGACAGAATACCGGTTTCATTTACCGGCGATCTCGGCATGCATGTTTATATATATGCACATTATATATATGCACGACCTCGGTGGCGTAACGGATAACGCACTTCGGAACGCTTGCGGAGGTCACGGGTTCGATTCCCGTCTCGCGTCTGGGTATTTATGTATATGTATTTATTTACAAAAAAAGTATATATGCAGTATATCGGTTGTCTAGTTCCCATAACACAAGTGCTATGCTACTTAGTTTGGGACTAGATGGCACTGTGTGAATTGTCACAAAATATTATTATTATTAGACGAGTAAAACTGCCCAAGTGGTACATGCTGTCATGGGATTTGAACCCACCTCTAGATAGGTCTCAGAGATTAATATCATTATCTGTAAATGCCTGCCTTACATTATTTGAGCAGAATCGATCGTTATCAGATCGAGCAAATATCGAGACAAGTAATAAAAAAGAGAGGCGGAGTGAGTAACACTAATGGAGTTTACCCTTTGCAGTAAATCGTGGTCTCTCGGTACTACTGTCAGCCTCAGTACACGAGGTTCCCTCTGGGCTAGCTGCACCACCCTGGCGTAGGGTGCTCTCGACCTGCCACAGGCTACGGGTTCGCCGTTGACGGCGAGTACGCGATCGCCGGCGCGTAGGCCCGCGGCAGCCGCCGGTCCTCCCGGTCGAACGGACCTCACGAAGATTGTATCCATCGGAGCGCCCACAGCGCCCACTGCCAAATGTCTTGCATCTTCGTATAGCTCCTGAAGTAAAAAAAAAGATAGTCTAAAAGTAAAAAAAACATGCTTAGATTGGAATAGTTTTCGGTTGTTTATATATTAGTTTTGTACATATATTAGTAAAGTCATTTATTCAGAGTATAGTATAGTTTAATAATAATAATGTTTCATGTTTTTGACTTGAGTTGTTCTCACATTATATTTGTCTGTGTGTTGATTTTGTATGATATTGGCAAAAAATAAGAATAAATCCGCTAGAAATAATATTTCTTTGGAATCGTGAAAGGCGACGAATCATTTACCTTTGACTTTACCCGTCGGGTTGGGGTTCATACAACTATAAAACCAATTTAGCCATATATAGTGAACAGCTACAAAAAAAGAGAGGCTTTTCTATCATAATAATAAATGTATTTTTGTATTGCAAAGTATCAAAATAATTTTACACGAAACCTACCTGTATCGACTCCGGAGGGTACACAACCAAATGTCTCAAGGTAAATCCAAAACCGTGCCTTGCGTCTGGCCTCTGGATGACGATGGTGCGAGGGGCCGCGGCGTGAGGCACGGATGGCGAGGGGGCGGAAGGAGGCGCCGGCAGCGCCAGTTGCGAATGAACTGGTGGTTGAGGCTGCAAAGGAGAAAAAATGTATATTTTTATTATTAAATATCACTTATTGCTACACACAGACATTATAATCAATGTACAGTATACATATCATACTAACAACAATATACCTACGATATCATATCACAAAACGTTTCTATGTGCGACAGGAATACCAACTCAGCGTACGCTGTATTTTAGCACAACACTGATTTTCAGTTGGGCCCTTCCATTTCAACATAACAGTTTTCTTTGGCGCACAAATTGTATTGAAGTCGATTTAAGATATTATAAGAGATAAAAATAACTATAATTAATATTGTTAACTCAATATTAAAAAATAACAATATTACCAATCATTCAGAGAAAAAAAATTAATGTTACAAATTGATTAATTAAAGGAGCATTTTGTTAAATGTATTTTGAGAAAAAAAAAACATTTCAAGACACTTAGACATAACAAAAAAAAAATACACAAACACAATGACCAAATCCTTCTACAATACTTTTTAACACTATTAAGTAGACGATTTCTGTAATACAAAAATATTCATTTTATATCTGTTCTTGAAAGTTAAAAAGGACTTTTTATTATTATTTTATGTTTAACTTAATTTTAGAAAAAAAATCGAGAGTGCCGACCTTTTTCGGTGCAAAAGCTAACTAAAGCAGCTAATTTAAGAATTATATGACTAGATTCTATACGAATCTATGAGTTATAGGGGAATCTGCTTTAAAGGTCATCTTAACTTACATAATAAATTGTATAAATAACACTTAGGTGCGTTTGATTAAATATCACTCAGAAGTTTTCGAAAGTTTTCGATAAACGCAAAAAATACTACTAAAATCTCGAGAGAACATTTTATTGTTCAGTTACCCACTTTTCACTTACATTCCTAAACATATTTAATATCTAAATATCATAAACAATAAGATGCGAATACAAAAATAGAGTACCAGTAAATTTATATACTGTTCTAAAATACACGTACCTCGACAGAAAAGAACGATTAATACAATCGACATATATAACTGGTTAGATGGTGAATACAATATTTCTTGTGAGAATTCAATATCAGACCATATTACAGCTGCCTGAACTAATTTACAACGCTAAACCAGCAGGACGGGTGTCGGTACTTGGTAACGACGTGCTATCGCACCCATCTAGAGGCCCTAGACATCGCGTTAATCAAGATTGTATCTCAAATACAATATTAAATCATTTATTATTTATAAAGATAATTCAGCTATTTTGTGAATAGTCGCTAAGGCTTTTAGTGTACAAAATAATATTGTATATAATTTACAGTTGGCATATAACCGCATCACCAAAAACTTAACTAGTGTTGATGCGTATATTGGAAACGAAACTCGTGACACATGACTTAAATCTGGAGAATATAAAAGAAATATCGATGTGAAAATGATATTTATATTCTTATTTCGGAGTAGAAATGCATTTCTCACCTACATTTTCATACCTACTAGAACTACTTTAGCCTTCCATCATACGCCGGAGCCGCAGAACTTGAGGTAAGTCTAACCGTGGCCCCGACTGACTGTCATTGGATCAGAAAAAAGATAAGATATTTCGACCTTTTCTTCTTTGTGCACTTTTATTTTATTTTCTCTTACAAAGAGGAACAGGCAGATTGAACGGATATGGATAGTTTACTAGGGATCTCTTGTAAATCTTACTTTAATCGATACCAGACGCCAAAAATTTAACGCCGTTCCTAAATAAAAAAATTAGACTTAAACAACTTTCAAGACAAGAAGCTATGGATTTATCTCACAAATCATATCACACATTAGCAATAGAACTGATTTTCTAACAGATTCCAGCTAGTTAGGTTACATGACATGTCTACCCACGCTCCAAGAATGGCATTTCCGTCGAGATAACTGGTGTGGAGTGGCAAACTCACTAATCATAGAAGAAATTGTTCATAATCACCGCATCTAGCGTGAAGAGGGTTAAATGAGCTGACAACGCGTGGGTTTTTGCCCGACGACACATACTGAATAATGTAGCTTTCAATATTATAAAATTGCGAGCGTTGATATTAATAGCAATTGTTGGTAATATTAGCAATTGGAAATGGAAAGCTTTTTATTGCTTTATTTTATTTTTCGTTATTGGCAACGGATACGATAATAATCAGTTTTGAATCGACAGACATCAGTTTAAAGCATCTTTTGTTGTAGGTATTCACAATACTTACTAGCAAAGTTTTATTATAACTACTGCTAAATTTTAAACACTCATAGATTAATATAGTCTTCATATCTGTGATAGTACAGACGATTTTTTTACTAATATATTTTATAACCACCGGCTATTTATGTGAGGAACAAAGATCTAGTTATGCTGCCTCTGCGTAGTCCACAAAAGGAAGGAGGGTAGTATTGCTTTGATGTGTTCAAAGGCGAAATACGAGTCTCGCTGTTAGGGATTTCAAAGAGTGTGCAAAATGAAGGATAAAAAAAGTCTTTGTAAATTTCGATGTAGACGGGATTTGAAACAAATAGAATGCCTTTGGAAACATCTCGTACACAGTTATACGCCCAATCCCAATTTTTATCCGTGAAGGGGCGGAGAAAGAATACTGACCTCTGCGGTCGGCTTGTCGTAAAAGGCGACAAAACAACCTACGTGATAGGGCCTCAAGCTAGTCTGGATGGCGACCACTTTTGACCTTAAATATGCCGTCATAATAACTTTATGCTGTGTTCTGGCATTAGTGGCCCAAGTTCCTGAACCCTTATGGGATAGCAGCGTATTCGCGATGCCACTGGCATTGAAAATACCCATAGCCCGACGGTAACTGCTAAATTCTAAGTGGGCCGTCAGCTTGTCTGCTGTATGTACTACAGCAATAAAAAAAATTGCAAATATAACGACAAAATAATTTGGAATTTGAAATCAGCAAGGTTATATAAGATCATTGAACAGTAAAATGTATAGTGACACAAATGATGCACGTGACATGAGTCAGTGAGAAGCCATGTCGCATCACCGCAGTATCAGGTTGCAGATCGTCGACGTCGGTTGCGACCAGATTTGTTACAGTACTCTGTCTTCCGGCTTTGTGGGGCTACTTATGAATTATTACACTAACGAGATTATCAAAGAAGTACAACATCGCGCTTAATGACTCGAGCATCCAGTATCTGAGGCGAGTTGTATTAAATACAGGGCTTACATTGAGTTATTATAATTAACTGAGATAGGTGTATTTCATTCCGTCTCTACTCTGTAAGTTGGATTTTATTCATTACATGGACGCGAATGTTGAGTATATGAATATCTACCGTGGGTATTTCTGACCCTAGTTATAGAATTTAAAAGAAAGGATTTCAAATTTTTTATGAAGCAAATTTAAGCGAAATTTAGAATTAACGCGTAATAATGGGGTTCAAAGGCATTTGTTTCTTTAATTTAATTTTTACATTTTATTATTGAAGTAACCTATTCTCCGTAGAGGGGCGGAGTAAAAAGTGACAAAACAACCCAAACTAGGTGGTAGGGCACCAAGCCCGTCTGGATGGCAACCACCTCTGACCTCAAAATACGTCGCCATAATAATCTTGTGTTATGGCGGTTGGTGGTGAAAACCGAGTATTTGGCCTGTAACTCCACAGATCCCACACCCGTACGGGCACGAATAGGCAGCGACACGGTCGAGCGCACGGACCAAGTGAAATACCTGGAATCTGTATTTCATGCGTCTGGCGACATAGACTGCGACGTCAAGACGCGCAATGCTGCCGCATGGGCCAAATGGCGTGAGGTAACTGGTGTCATTTGTGACCCTAAGATGCCGGTAAAGTTGAAGGGACAGGTCTATAAGACCATCATTAGGCCTGTCCTTTTATACGGTCGTGAAGCGTGGCTGGTGTTAGAGTGACATAAGTAAGAACTGCGTGTCACGGAGATGAATATGCTGTGGTGGATGTGTGGAGTGACGCAGAAGGACCGCGTTAGGAACTCCCGCATTCGCGGCAATCTTCATGTCCGTGGCATTGCGGATAAATTACAAGTGTCGGCTCCGTTGGTATGGCCACGTTTTACGGCGACCGTGCAAACATGTCTGGCCATGTCGCCTCCGCCGGGCCCCGGCAGGAGGGGTAGACCCAAAAAGTCCTGGATTGACGTCGTAAAGGGTGATATACTTACATGCCAATATGCTCACTACCAGGGATGCTGAAGACCGTGCGAAGTGGAGAAGAAAAAGTCAGAAAGCGGACCCCGGGCGCCGAAGCGAGAGTTTGGGCTGCAAGCGGGATTCAACGCTAAGATGATGATGATGAATAATCTTGTGTCATGTTTCGGCATAAGTGACTAGGTCCCAGTTCCCCCACGCGGACGGCAGCGTGTCAACGGTGCCATTAGCGCTTACTAACTATTAAGTGGGCCTTCAGCCCGTTCACTATCACACAGCAATAAAAAAAACCCTATAATCCATAATGCAAATAGATTATAAAGTATTATGGTACTTTCATACTTTTGCATATTGCAATATATTTTAATATACATCATACATGAGCCAAAAGAGACGGTTTTTGGAGTTTACTCCTTAAGAATCGATTTTCATATATAAGGCGCCCGGTATGTAAAAAATGTGAGAGTAAAATCTACTAATGAATGACCTCGTTACGTTTATGGTGCGCGTGCACCGGAACACAGTAAACAAAACAAAACGATGTATCTCTCAAGGCAAAAATTACTTTATTTGTTACAACTTAAGGTTGATTTCACATTAAATTTTGTTTAACACATGTTTTTTCATTTGTGACAAGAGTAATTTATTGCTTTGCTCATTTTATATGACAAATGATTGTAAGTATTAGATAATGTTTTGGAGATTTGTGACTTTATTACCAGGTGTCATAGTTGTAATTAGGTTGAACTTAAAACGGTTTTAAAACTTTGTTATATATGTATATTATTTTCATTAATTTGTTAATTTACCCTTTCATATGGTATTAATCTTTTTTCAGTTAAATAAACTCTTTTTGCGTATGTTTAGACAATCGTACTTAAGTAGTAAACTCCAGTCGTGCGTCGGAGCTGACACACACAGTTTTTTTTGTATAGGTATTACCCATATGGGACAGCAGCGTGTTCGCGGTGCCTCTAGCGTCGCAAACTTCCCTAAGCGACGGAAACTGCTTACTATTAAGTGAGCCATTAGCCTGTCTGCTGTATATAAAACTTAATTTAAAACATAATAACGACTAATTACAAATGGCGAATCACATCATTGGTGCAAATATATTGAATAGAGGCTAATAACCTACTTAACATAATTATTGCTAATTCATGCAGTAAGGACAACTTTAATGTTACCGGAATAACATTAAATGGCAACACTATTCAAACTAATGCTTCTTATGCGGCTAATGTCATCTTAATTGCCTTCTTGGCTTGCTTTTGCGAGATTTAGAAAATGTAAAACTTTTCAAAGCAATCTGATTTTATATCTTATCTATGCTAGTTAGGTTAAATGATTCAGATAATTTAAATTCACTCTTGATCTAAAGAGTTTTTTTTTCGTAATTGTAATATTTAACAATCCATTTATTACTAAGGGCTTGATTTGCCGGTAAACTGATTTTTGGAACAATTTTCTTTCCTCAGAACACTTTATTACGTCATAAAGAATTTCTTCTTTTGCATTTCGGCACGTTATAACAGTTGTATATTTTGCAACAGGACAAAACTTCAGTGCTATTATTTTTTGCGACAATGCCTTCAGAGCCTTTTGACCAAAGAGCGAGTGCCGTCTGGTCCTTTAACCCTTAAAGTGAAAACTGAGCTGTTCATTTCTTCGCTGTTATGAAGATGCAAAACGAGAAAATGATTAGATGCCTTTTACAAACTCTCTAGGAAAGCGATGAGGTAGCAATATCCTTATTTCTGAACGAGACCACACTATTCTTACATCATGACAAAGCTGGACATAAGATCCAATCTAATGAAAACTTCTATATTTGATAAATGAGTGACGTTAGAGATAACTGCTCAAAGCGAAACACGATTGACGTACACATCTGGAAGGACAGCGTCAACTGTGTGATTGTTGATTGCCAGTAACACTGGCTAAGAACTAGCTTCATTTATTACAACTCTAATAAAATAGGGAATCTCTCACGGGATTTCCCATGCTTGTTAATAAGGTTTAATTAAAATAAAAATAAAAACTAGTCTTGCTTTTAGATTCGTGTCGTCCGTGTTGTGCAGTCTTTTAGTCCAGTCTCTTAGACGCAGTCAAAGAAATAATACTGAGGTAATAAAAAAAGACTTGATATTAAATGTGCCGACAAGTGTAATAATTAGGAAAATTAAAGTTATTTATTGCTATTATACGCTTATTTTCAGAAAACTTCAATAAGGTACAGGTTAAGGTCAAACTATCTTAAGTCCATTGGTTAGTTATAAATATCCTTTCACTTTATAGATCATCTTCTTCCTCCTGCCCTTATCCCACATTATATAGGGTCGGCACAACATGTTACATGTTGTAATAGTTGTGGATTAGTTTTTACAACCGGCCGCCTGCCTGCCGTTAATCCCTTTTTGGGGAAAAATCTGTCATCCTTTGTATTTAAATTATTTTTCTCGTTTCACATTGAAAGTAGGACACGAAATTTCGTTGTCAATCGTCTAATACATTCTCAAGCGACACTTTTATTGGTTTCTTCTTGAGTAAACAACAACTGAGTGTCAGTTTAGGTGTGCAGGGTGGCACTCGTGGCGGGTCGCCGACTTTTACGGGGTCCGTGCACAATTCACATTCGACAATTACAAGAGGGCTTCTAAATAGGAAATTCTCAGTGCCGAGCGTCTTCGAATGCTCTTGGTCTTGATATCCGTTGCGCTTGAATGCAGACACAGGCAGGTTGCGCACAATACGTTCATCTTCATATATTTTGGTGGTGTCTCACAGCAATCTTCCTCTTGGCAAGACCTTGAAACTCGCGGCTTCTTTTCACAACAATACATAACCTTCGGCGAAGGACATCGTGGCAAGGAGGGATAGCTAATAGGTGGAACTTCACAGCACGTTGTTGGACAAGGGGTCACTAACATCGGACATACTGCAAATCGCTCGCAGTCTTCAGGATAAACGCACGGCATTTTTATTTAAACTTCTTTTTCTTTTGTAAATTTTATATCATAATAAATAAATTTCCACTAGAATTTTGATGATTTTGATTTACATTTCACATTATAGATATTCAAATATTATTTTCTCGGTGCAGGAGTGGAGTAAGAATATTAACCGCTGCGGCCGGGGTCAGCCTGTCGTAAAAGGCGATAAAGCAACCCTAGCCACGTGGTAGGACCACAAGTCCGTCTGGATGGTAACCACCCTAGGTCCATAAGTATGCCGCTACAATAACCTTGTGTTGAGTTCCGACATTAGTGACCCAGGTTCCAGTATCGCTATCGGACAGCAGCATTCTGCAATAAAGCAGCAAATCCCTACACATAAATGTGTACCTATATTATTCTGGATGTCTAAACAATTACGTAACCAAAATTCTTCGTAAATTAAAGATCTTTTTATTGCTTATAATGAAAATCCAGTAGTTTCATTACTAAATTTAATCATATTTAAGATACGTCCATAAAATCACAGTTTATGGTTAAACCATGCCACATTGACAAATTGATTCATTAAATTTTATTATGAAATTTTATATTAGGCACTACATTATATTACCAAAACAGTATAATATTTATTACAACTTAGATTTAATTGAAAGTTGTTAAAGTACCTATCAAAATATAATATTCGATAAGTTGTCTGTATATCTTCCACATGGTACTTTAAGTAGTTTTCTGTCTCACGAATGTTTTTATAGAACTTTGTGTGTTGTTCGATTAGAGACTAACATCGTAGTAGTGACTTATCCTTTTCCCTGTTTGAGTTCGCCGAATGTTTTATTCTGCCATACTCCATTATAGACTTTTTAGCTTACATCAGATTAATTTTTATATAATGACATAATCGCAATTATTTTTTAGCTTATTAAAATCGGTAATAAATCAAGTATCCAAAAATATGTACAATCTATAACGAAACATTAAATTGGTTCAATACCCAGACAGCCCAAAAAAGGGTATAAAATATAAACGACAGCACAGATGCTATCTGGAACACAATGACGATATTTACATAGCGGTTGACGTAAATTAATTTAAAAAAAAGTCACATAATACCACTTTTCACATATCATTTCCTCACTCTGATAACTATATTAAGTGTCACCTTATTAATTTAACAAGTGTTTTATTAAATAAATGTCCTACTCGAAGATTTATTAAGTGTGACGAGATTAAACGAAAACGTTGTTCTATATGGCTAGTACAACTTTCTGTACTAACTGTAACCCTGAGTGGTTTAAGGGTTCCCAAAAATATTGGGGTCATACCCAATAAAGTACTTTAAGAACAAGTACAAGTACTCATTGGGGATAACACATAACCCTATCATAAATCACAGTTATTACACCAGCCATGAAGTCTATATACCTGTATATCTACTGAGACTTACTAACTGTAGTATGAAGAATAAAACCAGCTGTAGATCTGTAACGTACGTGTCTAATGTAACAAACAGTAAGTAAATATTAAACTCATTTATTGATAGCTTATTATTAGAAGTCATAGATTATTAGATGTCATAAGATTTCTTCCTCCTACCCTTATGCCACATTATATGTTATATATTATATTCTCTTCCACTCTCGTCTGTTACCCGTCATCCCAACATTCCCTTTTTTGCCATACCATCTTTTACGCAATCCATCCATCTTTTTTTGGTCTACCTCTACTCCTGTATTCATCCACTGTCATTTTGTCATTTTCCTTGTAACTAAAGTAAATTAAAAATACACATAGTCATTGACATTTATAAAACTCTTCCAGAATATAAAAGGTGTGCTCGATAAGCCATTTCTAAAGCAGAAATTTAAAAGAATATAAAACTACGAGTGGCTCTTATTTGAGCCGGCAATTTATTAAATATTTTAGGACCTATAATCTATATCTATTACTAGTTGCAAACTTATGAACGTCACAGTACTTTGTATAATTGAAATGTAGTAAAGTAGCATTTGTAGCTGCATTTCAATCTTTTTTATTTAGAAGTCCATTATAGTCATTATAAATGGTGTCGTCAGCAATGTTTAAGCAAAAATCACTAACTATCGCGTGGGATTTTGTGACTTATAAAAATTAACTTCAATAAGACTGTAGTATAATATTAAAAAATCATTTTCTAAAATGAGACCCTAAATTTCCCACAATAGAAATAACTCCTATTTCTAAGTAGCGATTTCCACCAGAGATGCTCAAGACCGTGCGAACAAAAGAAGACCTGTTATCTGTAATCAAACATGGAACGTCTGGGTTGCGATTAGAATATTAAGTTTATAGTTATTATTTAAGAGTACTTTTGAGAACAGTAAATTTAAGTAAGCTATTCAAGCTCCACAATTTGACAATTTTAAAGTTAACAAGTCACGCGTGACCTAGCTGTGTGTTACATATAGCACATCACACTGATCTCAACAGCCGGCGTGTCGCCACAGCCCAACGTCCATCGCCCTTATACGGCAATCAGTTTAGTCATAAAGATAGCCTTCAATGGCGTTGATACATCGACATATACCGTCATATTGTTTATGACCTTCACTCATTACTGGTACTTTCGATTCCGATACTGTTTTCTGCTAATAGGGCCGACGTGGCCTCACATTTTGCTCTGATTTACATTGGTCGTTAATTGGACTTAACTGATTTTATCGGATCGATTCATTCATTACATTGTAAGTCAGATTTTTAAATGTTGCCTTTTGTTCTGTTTACCTCATTACAAATTTAAAAGAAAAATACAAATAAACATCGACTTAATGATAGTTTTAAAACCGAACCAAAGAAGGAAATTTTCGTTTATTTTCACATTCTTAATTTACCTTCTCATTAACGTCAATAGAGCACTTTGCTATGTTGACTTGGCATCGCAAAGGGTTTTAATGTATGCCGATTGCTGAAAAATAGCCGAAATTTGAGTAGCGACTTTTACTTAATAAATATTATAATATCATTAACTCAAAAAACTATACACTCAGGTATGACCAAATTAGTCGTTTTTGGTTTCCACTAAGATACAATACTAAAATTTGCACACCATTTGTACCTAAAAGATAATAATTCAATATTATCTAGACTCTATAACAGGCTAATCTTTCCATAACATGCTCGGACCACTTCCTATACATTTAAGTACGACGTTGAAATATTATACAGGTACACCGTATAACGCATTAAATCAATTTGTGAAATATCTATCCGATTATTTATTCTCAATTAAATGTAATTGATTGTTATTTTGTATGTGTTTAGAACTTTTAACCCTAGAACTACTAACCTCATTTTTTTATTGCGTAGGACAGCAGACAGGCTGACAGCCCGCTTAGAATTTAGCAGTTACCGTCGCCTATAGGTGTTTGCAACGCCAGTGGCATCGCGAACACGCTGCTGTCCCATAAGGGTACAGGAACTTGGGTCACTAATGCCGGAACACAACACAAGGTTATTATGGCGGCATACTTAAGACCAAAGGTCGTCGCCATCCAGACGGGCTTGAGGCCCTACCACGTAGCTAGGGTGGGTTGTTTTGTCGCCTTTTACGACATGCCGACCCCGGCCACAGAGGTTAGTATTCTTTCTCCGCCCCTGAACGGATAAAAGTTGTCCCCATTTAGTAGTTCGTTAAATGAAGATTTTACAGATCATTTTACAGTATTTTAATTTATTTAAATCTACTTTTCTCCGATTAAACTTTTGTCAATTAGATTTTTTCTTCACCATTTAGTGACCTGGGTTCCTGTACCCCTATGGGACAGCAGCGAGTTCGCGGTGTCCCTAGCGTCGTAAACATCCATAGGAGATGGTAACTGGTTATTACTAAATAGGCCGTCAGCCTGTGTGATGTTCCTCAGAAATTAAAAAAAAAACATTATTTTAGCATGAAAAACGATAAAATGTATATACTTAAAGTCTGATTACTGCTAACAGACCAGTTATTATGATTAAAAAACCCTTGGGGTAAATATATACTCATTTATAATTTGCGGGTTAAAAATAAGTTTGTAGTTCCAGGGGTTAAATCGGAAAAATCGGGTTTCATAAGGGTAGAATCATCACCTACTCTTATTTCCTCAAGATTTTCTATTTCAACTGTGGACTGATGATATTATAATAGCTTTAATATCGATCGGTCGACAACATCGTCATCCATGTCATAAAATATTCAATATAATGGGGTAAGTTCTGCCATACAGTGAATTATTTATTTGATTTTCAAAGTATATATGTACGTATAAATACGTTTGAATCATTAAAAGCATTTATCGATATTATTCTAGTTGCATTTTGAAACTCCAGTTTGCTAAAATCTTCAGTTCTTCACCACTACGCAACTTTTATCTTAAACTTCGCAAAGTTTTTAGTATAAATTACTAGTTTTCTTGTAGCATCTTCATTCATCCAGCACCTCTTTAATGGTGCCTAAAATGGTGAAGAAGACACGATATACGTTTGTTTCCCAATTTCCAAATTTTCATTAAAAAATTGATTACAAATTGCAATTATAAGGTTTACTTCGTATTTGTAGACGTTTAGTGTGTCTTGGATAAATTCAGAAATCACTTTCAATTATAAAAGTACCCACATCTTAGGCCTGTAATATTATAAAGCCTCCTGATGCAACGAAAACTCATTAAAAGAGTAAACAAAAGTATTTAATTTCATAATATTTGCCCAAATTAATTAATTAATGTTATGTTTAAAGAATTAAACTTCTGTAATTTCATGCCATTTGCAAATGTTTTTTTTTCGATAGGTACATTTAATTGAACACTAAACAAACAACGAAAGCCATTAGAAATCGAGACCTTCCGTCGTTAACATAGAAAAACTAAACAGCAATAATAGCGTCGGGCCTAAATTAGCAACCTTGGCCGCTTCGGTTTACATTGCATTACGCACGCTTTTTAAACGCATGCGGCTTGATGAGGGGCATTCGCAATAAATATACGGTAAGTTCATACATGTATGGAAATACCTTCGTCAGAGCATCAAAATCTCATCATCACGATCAGCCTATTAAAGTCCACTGTTGGACGTAGGCCTCTTCCAAAGCTTGCCACACAACGAGCTCAAGAGAGAACCTCTTGAGCTCGTTGCATCCAGCCTAAGCATATTCAAAATATCGAGATGTTCCAATTTCAAATTTAATATTCCCTTACGTTTGAAAACTATTTCGATCTTTCATCGGAACTATGGCGTTTTCCAGTCTTTCATCTAAAGGGCTGTCCATTAATCACGTGAGGCTCGAAGGGGGGGGGGGGTTCAATAAAAAATCACGAAATATCACAAAGGGGAGGGGGGTGTAATAATATATCACGTGTATTTATTTTTTCGGCAACGCGTACAAAATCGAATTTAGCACTGTGCCAACAACTGACTTGCAAGATGCTTATCCAGTTATTGGTGTTGAATAAAGTCTTGCTAATCCGTGGTCCGAGGATACTGTGCATTAAAAATTATGTTCATGTATTAGTATAAAAAAGTTTTACGCATTTCTTTCATTATTTTTATGTCAGTCAAAAACAACCTGCAACCTTTCTGTCTACCTTTAAACGTTATTATCGTAGTCTTTAATTTTCTATAATAAATTAGATGATACTTGAAATTAAGATCCTTTGTAGGTACTAAAAAATACACGTGATATAGGAGGAGGGGGAGGGGGGGTAGTCTTAAACCTCACCATGTATCACCAAGGGGGAGGGAGGGTTAAAAAATTAAAAAACATCACGTGATTAATGGACGGCCCCTAACATATTCAATGTTACAAAGGAAAACCTTGCTGTAACAAGCAATTCTTGATATACATATAAGAATATATATGTATGTAAGAATGTATATGTATACTGTTATGCGAATCCTTATTGCTGAGGAACAGCAGACTGGCTGAAGGCCCACTTAACAGTAAGCAGTTACCGTCTCCTGTAGATGATTGCGACGCCAAGAGCATCGTGAACACGCTACTTAGAGTCCCATAGAGGTACAGAAACTTGGGTCACTAATGCCGGAACACAACACAAATTTATTATGGCGGCATACTTAAGACTAAAAAAAGCTGGTCGCCATCCAGACGGGGTTGGGGCCCTACCACGGAGCTACGGTTGTTTTGTCGCCTTTTACGACAGGCCGATCCCTGCCGCAGAGGTCAGTATTCTTACTCCTCCACCAATAATCTTTGACAAACTTAATGCGATAAAATCAATGAGTACAACTTTTGTACTTCTTGCCTTTAAAAATGTGATCTAAATGAGAAAAACATAAAGCATTAGATAGAGGAAAACCTTACTACATATTCAGTGTTTAGTAATGAATCATTCATTGCGCTAATAGCACTGTACTCGCACGACTTGCGTACACATAATACTGTTAGAAATAGGAACAAGTGACACATAAATAGTAAACACTGTACTAATTATAATATGCTAATTCAAGGCAGTAAATGTTATTCTATAATCGTTTATTTATACTACAATTATCTTAAACTAGCCGATCACGCCCGTTCCATTAGGCGAATAACAGGTAAAAGTAAATCGAAAAAAAAAATGTAAATGTCGATGGAATCCAAAAAATAAATAGCCTATAACCATCTACGAAAATTGGGACGGTCGAATGGTAGTAGTCCCATCCCGTATTCAGTAGTTTTGTTGTGATGGTGCGTCAAAGGAACCCCATTTTCCTTATACGAGGGGTGTTCAATAAATAGTGATAATGCGATACATTCTCCTTGGAAAAAAAATCTCGCAGGCATATCCTAGACATTAGATATAATAATAATAAAAAAGCAATCTAATCTCTTTTTTTTAAATAGAAGTCATTTATTTGCGTCGTGTCGGAACGTGTTCATAAAAATGGATAAAATGGAAGTTCGCGCGGTAATAAAATATCTCTCTCTCTACTTGTAAATTTTTACTACGGAGCTGATAAATCAAGACTTAAGAGTAACATTCATGCTCCTCCATATTCTACATTTGCGCGTTGGTGTGCTGAGTTCAAGCGAGGAAGAACTTCCATTAACGACGACCCCCGCACGAGACGCTCTACATCGGTAATAACTGAACAAATGATTAAAAAAGTTGAAAACATTGTCTTGGCGGATCGTCGTGTTACTGTTTGTTTTATACCAGAAGAAATGAAGATTTCTATAGGAAGTGGGTAGGACCAACATTGCGGGGACTTTGTACGCAGGACAAATAACAAAGTTGCGTGAGGAAATACGCAAGCAAGGGCGTGGCAAACTCGCTAAAGTTGTTTTGTTTCACCAAGATAACGTACAAGTTCCAGAATTACGATAGCTGCCATTCAAGAAGCTAGCTTCGAATTGATGGATCATGCTCCATATTCACCGGATCTAGCTCTTAGTGATTTCTACCTATTTCCGCGCTTATAGGAACATCTCAGGGGCCATAAATTTCAAGATGATGACGCAGTAGTCACCGTGGTAGATAATTTTTTAAGGGATTAGGAAGAAGATTTGTTAAAGATAATTTTAGCTAATAAACGTTAAACTAAAAAAAGAATTAAAACCTATATCTTCTTCTTCTTCAAGTGCCTCTCCAACTAGTGAAGGTTGGCTACCAACTTCTGGAATTGTCTGTCCTTAGCGAGTCGAAACAATTCGGATACGCTCGCTATTCCAGTCCACTCTCAAAATCTATATAGTAACTTTCAACTCTTCTCTCCGTTCATTTTAATTTCTCAACATAATTTTGATTTTTGGTAATCATTGTAGATGTGATCCTGGTTGAACTTATCCTAGTTTATTTAGGTTACGATATAACTCTGGGAGTCTGATATATATAGCTCTCACAGTGTGTATTTATACGCAAGCCCTTTCCACGAAATTTATTTCGTACAAAATATTCGTTTGCGTTCAAAATTTGATGTAGCACTATTTCATACACAAACTCTAGACTAATGAACCGACGGGTTGAATCATTGCGGCAGTTTATCATGGTACACGATGTTATCTGCAAATTCATCATATCTGTTGCAGTTGGCGGGTACCGGCCAATAATTGATGTAGTCTAGGCAAGGCTAGTTTATTTACGAGATGTATTGAGGTTGGCCAGCAAGGGCACTCGTGCGGTTGTAAATTAAATTTGTCTTTTCGTAGGTGTTTAATGATTATGTTTACATTTAAATCATCCAAGTTCTCTAGGCCTCTGCATAATATATTTATATGTCATATTACAAGTTGAACTAGATAAATATATAATTAACTTGTTAAAATACAAAAAAAAAATACTGTACAATAGATAATAAATATGTTAATATATTTCTTACTAGATAATAGCCTACGAGTATATCCGTACAATACAACTACTCTAAAAGCTCCCTTTACGATTGAAGCCAGTCACGCATGCATTTCAATTACAAAACTCTTCGATAACCTAAATATAATATCGTTAATTTATAATATTATCAAATTTCATTGTGGTTAATTAACGAAATTGCCTATTGTAATATTAATGCCGTATAAAACAGACTTTGAAGACAGATCAAAGCGACGAACTTTAATACATGAAGATGAAAGGACTTATATTGAAGAAATTAATTATTTCGTAGATTAATGTGGTATGTATTGTCTACAGATAATTCCTGGAGAGGCGAAGTCGGTATCATTTCGTCATCCGCTGTCAGTCACAGTGATTTATGGTCACAGGGAATACTTTCTAAAACGTGCGCGGTAATGAGTGTCGTAAGGACAATACATGGTTTCCCGGGCCCAAGTGTGTTATTTCTAAATTGTTCAACATTATGAGGTCATTTCCTATATGACGTAGCTGACACAATTTTTTTTATTACATATACTGCGACAATTTACACAGCGTCAACTAGTCCCAAAGTAGCATAGCACGTGTGTTCTATAACACTATGCACTAGATAACTAATATACTACATACTACTAATAGACGACCTTTTTGACCTAGCGGCTAACGCGTGGCGGTATGCTTGCGGAGGTCACTGGTTCGATTCCTGTCCAGCGTCTGGGTGTTTAGGTATAAGTTGTGGTCGCCAAGGGTTGGAAATTCGAAAACTTAATTCATTGAATTTTTAAGTTTGAACTTCATTAATGTTCTTTTTTCAAAGGCTATCTATATATGTATACCTTTAAAATCTAAAGTTTCATCATAGCTACTTAGTTAATATGCCATTTTTCTATAGTAACATTTTATAAATAATTTGTAAGTATGATCAATATCAAGTGTTCAGTTTTAATTTTGGTGATCGATTCAACTGTATGGAGTTTGGGAAGTTATTCCCAATCCGTTAGGATTGCATTTACAAAGTAAAAGAGTAAACGTGGTATTCGTTTAGGGATCTCAAAGACACACGTTCCTGCAAACAATGAATTGCTGGCAGAAAGCAATCCTCAGGTTCCAATCGGACTTTTGGTTTTATAAATTTTCTAGTTGTACTAATATATATAGCTTGTTCGAATAAGTAAGAAAACTCGTTCATTATTGCGACGATTGCTGTTACTAATGACTGTTTTGTGTGACTAAAACTCATTTTCGTTGTTGTATCTTGTACTGTCTGGCAGGACAGCAGATCGTTTGATAAAATATAGTTGATGCTCGTAAATATTTAATTGTAACTAAAATATGAAGACTATTAAAGTATCTTGCTTGGAATAATCTTTAAAATATATATATGAATAAAAATGAAAATCAAAGACGGTTTATTCTTATGATTTTATATATACTATCTAATATATAAAATTCTCGTGTCACAGTTTTCGTTGCCATACTTCTCCGAAACGGCTTGACCGATTTTGATGAAATTTTTTGTGCTTATCCGGGATCTATGAGAATCGGCCAACATCTATTTTTCATCCCCCTAAATGTTAGGGGTAGTCCACCCCTAATTTGTTTTTTTATTTTGACATTTTATTATTTATATCGCAGAACAACGTTTGCCGGGTCAGCTAGTTTATTATATAGATTTACCACAATAATTAAATTTGTAATTTATACCGCCTGTGTGTCGGTAGATGCTCTTGTCGAATATCTTATTCATATTCTTAATACACATCAAACTCATATTTAACATTATATGTAGTTGTAGTAATTAATAATTTATTCATAACGAGTCTGGGGCTCGTTACAGACTTAGATCCCAGTATTGAATAACCTTATGATTTTGTTAGTTATTACCATATACAATATAATATTTAAAACGTCTGTCGGGAAAGGGCTAAACATATCCTTTAAATCCAAGAAGTTGGGAATTTTAATTCTGCCCGACTAAAGAACGATACAACGTAAATCCTCTTTTAACACAATTGACAATTTGAGCATGTAACGTCTGTTAAATGCTACCAGCAATTGAAAAAAGAAATCATAACGTTCTCTTAAAATAGTCCTTAATGCGTATATTCTATAAAACTCCATAAGATTCTAATAAGAGAGGAATGAATAGTTTTTTTCCACACACCTTTTTTACAACGTAACACGAACCAAAAAGAAAATCAATTTCATCGGGCAGGTAATTCGGTAATAGCGTTCATGATCGATGTTTTCACGTTTCGCTATGCGTAAACCAAAACATTTCATGCGTAATGTAACATTTTGAAACCTGAATCGTAAAAGTGCTCGAAATAGTCATGAGTTTGAATGCTGAAATATAGAAATGACGGTGTCGAAGTACAGAAATACAATCCAAGAGAAATAAATTAATACAAATGTATACGGTTGTTTTAAATATATGTGTATTGTGTTATGAAAACGACGAGACCTTAAAACTGTGGATTGAGATACTCTATTATTCCTTTCATTTTTGTTAAAAGGCAGTAAAGGGAAGATCAAAGATCATTCGAGTTTTCCTTTCAGGGATGGAAAATACAGATACCGTACGGGTCATTACCATACTGACTGCCATTCTACTATATATTATATAATTCAATTATATTAGAAAAGGAAGTAACAAATGTTCGGATATAACCAAGATGAGAGGTTTAAAAGAAGTAGGTAAGAGGTTATTTAAAGAACTTTATTATTTACTGTATTCCACAATATGGATTGAAGAAATGTTCATTTTTAATGCTTACGATTTCTACGGGACTTCTTCAATACAAACCTGGAGCAAAATAAAAACCGACATTAATAAATCACAAAATAGATTAAAGACCAGATAAATCGGATGCAAAAGATTTCTGAATTGTTTACGAAATAATTGGACCCTGAGGAAATATTATTTGACTGCATTATTTTCAATTCAAAAATATTATTTGACTGCATTAACTAATTTATTAAGTCTATTTACATAAAGTGTAAAATTAGCTTGATTTGAGGAGGATCGAGATACATCGTTTAAAATTCTTAAAATATGATATGAAGTACAAATAGCTTAATTTACTTGCCTATTATATTGTACAGATTTTTGTATCTAAAATCGAATGAATTACTTTAAGGTCGTTCTTTTGAATGCCAAGGAGAACAACGATTATCGTAATATTCAGGTATTAATATCATATAATCCAATTCAGATAATCGTGGCTCTCCTCAGTAGCGATAAAGAATGAACAATCAATTGTACATCGGAACATATAAAAAGGTTAATAAGGTGTAAATAACTGCAGTCATTTTGGACTATAAAGAGAATGACTAACTATCGCCGTACATACCAAATCACCGCCAGTTGATTGGAGCTTCGAGCGCTACTGTATTCATTAGTGATGTGGTGGCATTTCGAGAATCATTTTACGGCCGAACGGAACGCGAAAACCGCGGTAAATACCGATCTTAATTAGCGAGGTATTTTCGAAAAGAGGTCAGTAGACTTGTGACGTACATATATTTTGATCGCATTTAATGTCAGTTTACACGTCATCCTGTCATTCTGCAAGGTTTTGGCTAGAAGATCTTGGCAGAGGCCGGTTGTGAATAACCTGTCTTTAAATATTCATTATTATACTCAGGAATATTTATAAATTCACATAGATTTTGAATTGTTTTCATAATTAACGAAAAATATGCCTGTATAATACTGGAAAAGTGAACTTTACTTTTAAAATTCTTCAATTTTCATGAGATTCGTCAATCTCTGAGAGTTTAAACGGTTGTCAATATTTTTGCTAATTTATTGGGCTATCTCATCTTGAGAGATACATTTATTATTAATTCGATAAGTGGCCTTAACACAATGAAACTCGAATGAAATGAAGGGTAATTTGTAAACTAATACAACTCAACGGGTGAACCATTTGCCTGTCTGCTGAACTCCCGACTTAAAATACCATTGCGGTGAAATAACACAAAATTAAGTCTAAAATATCACTTATTATAAGCTCTAGTATATACATTATACATATATTGATATACACACATTAAATTTTGTTATATAATTAATTAATATATAATATTTCAGCGACGATCTACTCATGCTTAATGAAGGAGAAGAATCTTAGAGATATCATAAGGATGATCATTTAAGTATGTGCGTTTTTACTCTTGACCGACGTAAAAGCACTAAACAACGTATAAAAATATAGAATTGTAAATGTAAATGATTATCATAAAGCGCATGTTAAATATCAAAGAACCGACGCTGTTTGTTATATCAATTCATACGTTATTCCATTCATAACATGCCACAACGTCTGCATCAATGAAATCCATTAGTTTCGCACGCTCTGGATGGCTAGCTTTCATCGTAAGTCATCGAATGTGGCCGGTGCGGAGGAACATATTGCAACATTGTTTATTCTCAATACAAATTATACTGTGAGGATAGGGTATGGCACAATTTTATTGAAGCCATGCGGAAGATTGTCTTTTTCACAATTCTGTGTTTTTTAGTTACATTAACATTCCGTAACTACGGAATGTTAATGTAACTAAAACTTGTAAGAATTTGAATGTTTTATTTTGAAAATTAAAACGACTTCACAATTTTTTATTTCGGATGATATATATACAGAATTGTAACTAATAAAGTAAAATAATCGAACGTAATTTAAAATATAAAATGATACAAATGTTCTAGAGTTCCAGAGCAACCGCCTATATCTTAAACCGTCCACCAGTTGGATGTCAGAAGCTAACAGTAGATAATGTTAATTCATATTCCGCATTCCAAGTGCGCACGCCCATTTGACATTAATAGTTAGTCCTCATCTACCGAGGACCCACTTTAATTAGACGTGGGATTATGAAATCCTTGGACGTTTTATTTTAGCCATTTAAATTAAAACGAACCCTGTCTCTCTCTTTATGTGAATTTATTTAGAGACTTTATAATTAAATAAACAAATATACTGGGAACAATTCACACAGCGCCTACTAATCCCAAAGTAGCATAGCACTTGTGTTGTGTGTACTAGACAACTAATTTACTACATATATAGTGTCCTGCTGTCCTACAGCAATAAATGAAAAATATATAATACAAAAACACCCAGATTCAAGATGGAAATCGAACCCGTTACCTTCGCTAGCGTACCAAAGTACGTTAGTCGCTACGCCAGAGAGGTCATCGAAAAATAACGAAGACTGAATTACTGATAACTTGTTATATTTTTCATTTCTAATCTAAGCCGTCATCTCAAAATTTGTATATTTCTTACGCTTATTGTACACAGTATGTATATGTACACATTTTTCTTTTGTCATGAATACATTGTTGCCAATGATATCGGTAAATCGTGCATTCAAATATATTTTATTTTCTGTACTGTTTCCATACCGTACAAGTCTGGATATTTTGTATTTATTTACAAAATAAAAGCATACAATAAGTAGTGTATACTCATTTTCTAATATCCAAAACACGTGTTCTGCTGCTTATTTTGGGACTAGATTGCGTTGTTGTGAATTGTAAAAGTATATTTGTTTCTTCTATTCTTTTGCAAGCAATCTAAATATCAAATATGTCAGATAACCAATTTATTAAGCTTACTTTATTCAATGACGCAACTCAAGATTAAATAATGAAATTTATTAAACTTTAATCAAAAAGACGGATGACCAAAAGTCGGTAGTCATAAAACAATATCACGGTTTATGTAGGGCTCTAAATTTAGTTAATAGCTACTACCTATTGAGTGAAAGTTGCGAAGGCGTTCCAATATACGTTTCTGTAACATTTTTAAACATTACACTGGACATATGAGACACATAAATTATCTACTAGTGCGACGACTAATTTGATTTTTCGAACCAGTTCATCGATAATTTCTCTCCTACCTTATCCATTCATGGTAATGGGTAAGTCATTTTCATATCTTATATTTTGTTTGTCACAAATGACATACATTTGACGCACGCTATTTTAACAGATTTCACCTACAAAGATTTTTAACAAATACATGTTCTGTCTTGTTGTAAATGGAATTATTCTGAGAAAATTTAATTTAATTAATACTTTTTATAACTATAATAAAAAATATAACTCAGTAGGACAATTCACATAAACCAACAAGACGAATTACTCACTACATTCGGGTAAAGGTGGATTATTATAGGATCTTATTTACACAGAATTACGACCACCGGCTTGCTCGTCTTTACTTGACTGACCGATTCAATTTGTATATCTTAATTTATTGCTTCAATCTCAACCACAATGTCTCTAATATTTAATTTAAAATCATACTCCATGTGGATTTTATTCCAGTTAAACGCATAATATTCAATATCTTAATAACCTGTATTTTGATAAATTAAATTGTAGTTTTAACGCAAATTTTTACTAGTGCAGATTAACAATAATAATATACATACATCAAAAAAGTCTAAGCAACATGTACTAATTTAAAATTTAGGATGGTGGATGAGCCACTGTATGAATGATATTCCTGAATGCATCTGAGCCTTTCAGTATTTCCAGGCCGACGGTACACTCGCACCCTTCTTGTATCAGGCCTAAACCCGAATCGCGACTCATCGAAAAACATAATTTTATCCCATTGTTCCTGCGTCCATGTTCTGCGTTCTCTACACCATTTATTTCGACGAGCGCGATTCCCGTGACGTATCGGTGGGCACCTAATTGGGCGTCGAGCTCGTATACACACTTTGCTATGCTTAAGCTTAAGAATAATCATGTGCCAATATACGTATGATAAGCATGGATAAAGAAAACGTTAGAAAATAAAAGAATTAAATATTTTGCAAATTTTTTTGGATACGTACTAGAATTGATATAATCTTAACTTATTACGAACGACGCATTTACTATGGCGTAATTGCTTTATGTGCGAGAGTAGCTCATGTCACGACAATTTCCACATGTGACCATTAGAAACGTATTAAGGGCCTAACCAAGGAGTGTGATGTGTTAACTAATTACGTAATCATATATTTTAAGTAATGCCAGAACACCAAAATAGGTATGTGTACTTTCATCATCATCTTCGCTGAATATTTGTATTATACAGAGCCAGTCGATTTCGTAACTGGCTAGGGGAAAAACCTCTCATTGTTCGGCAAATACATTCGAGCAGCAAGACGTATGTTTGATGTTTTTTATGTCAATTGAAACACATACAAGTGCCGGATTAACCACGTACCATGAGTAGCAATTGCTACAGGCTCCGCGCAAAAGGAGGCCCCGTATACATTTACTCATGTCTGCCTGAGTATATGAGCGTTGAATTGCTTTTTTACCTCTTTATACTTAAGAAGCCATAGCAGATCAAGGGCCCTTTGAAATAATTTGCTACTGACCCCGCACTTGCTTAATACCACACTGATTCATATTCATGTAGTTTAGACGGAGATGTGATCCTCCCCTCAAAGTCTGGCAATTCCCGTTTACAATATTAAATCTTGTAGTTGTACGAGTTACTGCTATGGTTGATATTGGATGTCAGTGTGGTTATGAACTAATGATAAGCGCGTCTTCTAGCGTAATCAATGCAGGTACGAGTAGCTTGCGAGACATCTTCGCCAGTGGCTCGTCTGCGCCAGATCTGTGTGTAATATGAGATAATTTATGCGACCGGTTATACCGTCAATTGAAATGATAAACATGCACGCACCGAGTGTAAGCACGCGATGTCAATATTTAACGTCGATTTTAAAATTCTAATTCACTTACGCCGTTTTTTCGCTTTCACATTATTAGAATTTCTAATTTCATTTCATGCAGGGGTGAACAAAACAACAGAGACGTATGTATGTCTTGATATTTTTGTCATAATTAATAAAGGCTGTGTATCAATGACGTAACAACGGTAATAGTACAATATGGATTGAGGCTATTTCCATAGAATTATAAAATAAATGATGTTTATGAACTGAATTTAACAAGAAACTTATTTATTGGAATTTTATTTTTACATTTCTGCATTATATTCATGTACTAATTAATAATACGTTCTGTTACCTAATTAAGTTAAATGCGTTTTAATATACAAGAAATACAACTTTAGCCATGCAATCTTGGCCAGACATTTTAATAGGGCTACCCCAGACATTAAAATGGACTACTCTTTTTGCTTGTATATCTTACTTCTGGACTTAAAGGATTAGGCGTCTCCATTAAACACAAAATTAAACTATAATACATACCAGGTTATTTTAGGCCTTTAGATCAGAAACCGAACAGTCGCCGAGAGGCATCGACGGAAAGAGGCGCACTACAGTTTTGTCCAGTGACCGTGCTCAATCAATACTAGGCCTGGGACATCAAAGGGCAAGTTTTGACTAATAGCTGGATTAACTAGGATGGTAATGGTGATATTAGATAACAATGAAAAAATATATATTTTCTAGTGTCCGACCGAAACTGGTTTTCCGGCCGAAACCGAAACCGAATATTCGGCACCACGTGATCTTCTAAGATCTCTGTTATGTAGCGATGTGCAGTCAAACCCCCTCTATTACCGTTTTGACGGACCATGTCTATGAACACAAGTTCATCGATATGCCACCCCAGACCATACACGAACCGCCTTCAAAAGGAACACGCTCCTCAATGCAACTTTGAGCATATCGCTCCCTACGTCGACGACAGACTCTTCTGCGACCATCTGCACCACATAAACATGTCCTACACTCGTCCGTGAACAATACGGAGGCCCATTGCTCTTCTGTGAATTGGAGATTCACTCCTCAATCTTCAATCCAATTCAGGTGATCACGCACAAATCTTAAGCCAGCTTGTCTGTGAGCTACAGACAACTTTGGACCGTTTGCTGGTCTAAAAGGGGTGATATCCGCTTCCTTTAACCTTCTTCTTATTATTTGTGCACTCACGTTTACTCCACGCACTTCATTAAGCTCTGTTTTGATGTTAACTGACGCGAGGAAACGATTTCGCAGGGAAGTTGTAACAATAAATCGGTCATCACGACCGGTGGTTGCTCGTGTCTTGCCTGTACCACGTCTCCTTCTGTAAGAACCTGTCTCCACAAACCTTCTGTATATTCTAGAAACCGTAGACTGGTTTAAATTAAAATTTCTACCAATCGTTCGTTGATCCAAGCCCTCCTGCACCAATGCTACAATTTGAGCCGCTTGTTCGGACGAAGTATCCATATTATGGTTCAAAAACTCTAGATGAGTTTAAAAACTAACCCAACTATTCTGCTGGTAACAATAATTCAATTGACAAAAGAATGAAAAATCAATGATAATCAATTTATAACTTTGCTATAAATAACACGCAAATCTGATACTACGAGTAAATTTTCTTTTCCCGGCTATATTCATTTGTTTTACTGCAGTTCTATTTTTAAATTTTCTTGTTTTTTTGAGATTAAGAGTCAGTCTCTATCTATGATTATATAATTTAATCTAAAAAGTTAGCACACTTATTAAAAAAAATCATTTCAAAGTAATCCTGAACTTTGATGCAGTATATGAGTCCGTCAGTTTATATTTCGCGTTTTCATAAATAATTATTTAAAAAGCATACACATATTATATTACTACTGGAATTAGTCTATAATAAAAATTTACACTACAAATGTAATAGCCCGTGTAGGCGATCCTGATGTTAGTCATAAAAGTAGTAACAAATAAGCGTAAAGCGCTGCTTGCGTAAATGGTTATAAGGTATGTTGAACTTTTATATTACGGTCAATGTTGCAGGCGTTTTAGGTAATAAAGAGATTGAATCGCTGTTTAAGAAAATCTCTGACCGTATTGGTTGTCTTTCTTCTCACTGCATGTTTAAATAAATAAATATTTTATGGGAGCGTTCAAGTATTACGTAACACAATTTTTGGAGATTTTTGACCCCTCCTCTCCGCCATGTAACTCGCCGTAACGTTTTTCTGTATCACTCCCTCTAATAAAACGTTACGTAACCATCAAGTGACTATTTTAACCTAAAAATCAAAATTATGTGGCGTAAAGTACCGGAAAATCGCTAAAATACCTTTGTTATTGTTTTAATCGCGTAAATATTATTGATTAACATTTGAAATGTCTTGTTTTTGTTCTCTCTACGCGACAGTTCTGAAGGGTAAAAAAAACAATGTTACGTAACGCGTAGTTCAAACCTCCTCTCCCGCGCCTGTAACGCATCGTAACGTTTTACAAGACCCCTCTCCTCACAAATTCGTTACGTAATACTTGACGCTCCCTATGACAATTCAAACAGCGCCATCTAGTCCCAAACTAAGTAGCAAAGCACTTGTTTTATGGGTACTAGACAACTGACATACATAGGTACTACTTATATACTATTTTTATTTGTAAATAAATACATATTAAACATAAACATCCAGACGCGAGACGGGAATCAACCCGTGACCTCCGCAAGCGTACTGAAGTGCGTTATCCGTTACGCCACAGTGGTCGTCAAAATTTTAATGTTAGTTGCGCGAAAAGAAGCTTATTCGACTATAAATTTCGACTTACATACTACCAAAAGCTTAAATTTTGCATTTTATATAATATAGTTTTAGATAATGGAAATGTAGTTATTAAAATACCAAATGAAAGCCTACTCGGTTTTTTATTTATTCACATTCGTCATTCCGAAGTTTTATTTCACAATTGAATTTATGTCCATAAAAATGTTACTTCACTTTGCGACCAAACCGAGAATGACTCACTGTTCTCTAAATAGACTATTTTATATTACCTAGATCAGATCTCGGTACCTGCAATAAAATTACCAGACAACGGAAACAGAGTCCGCCAAGAAACAGCAAAAGAATGGGACGGCTAATATACCCACGAGTTAGAAAGGGAAGGTAATATGGAGACCAGGAAGCTTGGCTTGAGTCAGTGTGCTGACAGGCATCTTACTCAGCATGTATCGCGTTCGGCGGCTGATGATGCAGAGTTATTTCGGTTTCGAAGTCATTGTATGAAATGTTTTATTCGTTTTTTTTTTATTGTTACGTTTATTTCGATTCATAGAGTTGTAACCGTTTGTGAAGAATATAAAATTTTATTTTGATATAAACCATTTGTGTTTCATTTATTTCGGAAATATTTTATTTCTGCAAGCGGTATTAGACTTTATATTTCGAGTTACATAACAAACCAATGCTCTATTAGGCGCGAAAAGTTGAATGCGTTCTTTGTAATAAATTTTTCGTAATGCGATTTATTACCATGCTATTAAACTGTCAATAATTGACACATCTACAATGTGTAATTGCTGCAATAATATTACATGATACACACATTATATTTTATTAAATAGTCGAACAAACTAGCTATATGACCCCGTTCCTCTTGGATGGAATTTGCTAAACTTGCAAATTGAGATATTCTGTGTCCGATTTTCATATATCGTGTAAAATTTCAAAATGATCAATGGAATGGCTTCAGGTTCATCGTGATCAATATCATGATAAAGGATCTTTAAATATGTAATTAATTTTATGACCAAAATTAAATTTTTCATAAGCAGGACTCCACAGTCGACACATTTTACACGCTGAATAATCAAGATGAATTACAAACAATGTAGATAAAAGAGTACTAGTTTATTTTTTGTGTTATTTACTGCTAAACAGGTTTCTATCCTAGGAAAAAGATTAGGAAATAAAAATTAGGGAACTACTTAATAATATCTTTCCCCATCGCGCCCTAATAATATCTAGCCCCATTATAGATTTTTTTTAAAGATAATGTAACATTTTTTACTATATATGGTCCTAGTTGTAACTATTATATGTGTTTTTATATGTGTAGTTTATGAGAGCAAATAAAGCTTTTCATTGCATGATTTACAGCATGCAGGAATGTTTTATATACACAAATCTTACGGTGCTTCATTTTCAAGCCAGGTAATTTACCAAACCGGCATTCAGTCAAGTAACAATCAATATTGTAGCTATACGTTCATACCACCTGCACAGGAGAAATACGTTTCATTTCATATTAATATACAGTTGTTTAAAATAAATTTTTAATCGGTATTTTTCATACAGCCCCATCACATCACTGAGAAACGGGAGCTGATAAACTATATCCTTTTCTATTTAGCAACACGTGTGTGTCTGTGCATGGTTAATGGTATTAATACTAATTTCATGTATTAAACTGTGGTATAGATTAATAACGTAATATGCCAATATTTGCTCACAAATATATATGTAACACACGTTTCTACCTATGATGCCATACTTAAAAAAATAATTGGCTAAGAATTAAAATGGATTTTACGACAATCAACCTGTCAATTTTTAAACACCTCGTAGCTCGCAATCAATAGATAAATAAATCAACGTTTTAAAAAACAAAGTCGTGTTGTTCTTTAGTATATTTTATCAGACAGTGATTTAGTAAGTTTTTTGCGAATATAAATCAATTGTTAATTATTTCTTGTAACAGAAGAAAATTGTTTGAAATAGTATATTTATCTGTATTGTATATTACATGAGAGTCGTCCGTTTGGTTCCAGTTGAAGTCAACAAAACATTATTAAAAGTTAACAAAACAAATCACTTATTTTAATAGCATGGGAAGAGCGAAATTGATTCTTCGAAGTTTAGGGGCACCGCGAACACGCTTCTGTCCTCATAAGAGTACTGGAACCTGGGTCACTAATGCCGAAACACAACATTTACACATGACTGCATACTTATACAACACGGGTGGTTGCCACCCAGACGGGCCTGGGGCCCTACCACTTAGCAAGACATCAGCAAAAGCTTTTTATTAATAAAAAGAAGATATAACAATAAAAAGAAGAATGCTGAAGATAAGCTGGACGGAGAAAAGGGCCAATAAGGAAGTGCTGAACATGGCGAAAGAGAAAATGAACATCTTGAGAAGTACTGAGAACAGAAGTGGAAGGGTGCTGGGACACTTGATACGACACGAGGGCCTAATCAAAACCATCACAGGAGGGAGAATTGAAGGAAAGCAGAAGAGAGGAGACGAAGAAGGTTAAGTATGGAGCAAGTAAAGTAAATACTGGATGTTGTGTCGTATCAAGAAGTCAAGGAAAAGGAGCTTTGTAGAGAAAACTGAAAGATGCCCCACCGACATGTGCGTTGGCTCTTAAATAAACGGTAATGATGACAAAATATTCCCTAATAATATTTATTAATGATAGAAAAAATAAAACGTGAAGCAAAGAGACGATAGATTATGTTAAAGATGTTTTATCTAAAATTAACATAACGAATGACAGAAAAAATTCTCTACGGAAGACATTATGCACTAACCCTCAGATAATTTGGGATAAGGGGAGGAAGAACAGTGGATATGGTTGGTCGCAACAAATGTGGTAAAAAGAGAACAAAATCGCAGTAAAAAGCTAGCTCTACTATATAGCACGTCATGACGAATTGAGCTGTCACACACAATTGTTTCACTTGGCCATATCTACACAAATGCCATTCACGTCGGGGGCATTGACATCAACTTAGTATTATGTCATGCCAAGGTTTTGGGCAAGTTCGTGTGACGTCATTAATACATACACTTAGTATATATGTAGATACAGATGTATTATGATCATGAGGAAAGAAAAGAATTGCATGTCACGGTTATAAGAACGGTTATTTCAATTACAAGATACAACGATATGATAATATAAGTAAAGGCGTTAAACTGTTCTTTGAAATTGATTTATATATTCTTTTTGTACGCAGTCTTACAAGTGCTCGTGGTAACTTTAATCACTTGAGACAAAAAGTGATCTTGCTTATCTTTGCTTTTTTTTCATCAACCGAATACAGATACACAATATTTATTATATTTTATTATACATAAAAAAATTTCTTATGTGTACCCATAATTTTTATACCGTGGGAGATTAAAGCTAGCAACTTTAGGCAAATGTTCACTATTGTTTTTCTTATGCTGTCTGATGTCTGTGTCGGAAAAACAAACGGAAGTGCCATGGGATAGTATCGACTAGCACTATTTTCGCTTTGTATGTAAAAGTGGAAATAAAACAAGGTGCAACGGACTAACCACATATAAGATGTAACATTGACAAACAAAGGTCATTTCCTTTTGAAAACCGAGAAACAACTCCGTTGTTTTTGTACTATATCTCCCATAACTGAATTTGAACAGTGATAACTAACGAACAGCAATTAACTACTTAGGAAAATAAAAATAAAAAGCTCTATGTTTTTAACTTGTAAGTATAATGTCTAGTTGTGCTTCCTAAAAACACAATAAAGAGGTATCGGAACAAAGGAATTATATTTTACATTCTTTCATCCGTGCAGGGGCGGAAAAAGAATACAGATCTCTGCGGCCGGGGTCGGCCTGTAGTAAAAGATGACAAAACAACCCACCCTAGCTACGTGGCAGGGCCTCAAGCCCGTCTGGATGGCGACCACCTCTGGTCGTAAGTATGCCGTCATAATAACTTTGTGTTGTGTTCCGGAATTAGTGACCCAAGTTCCAAGTTCCTAAATTGTAAGCGGGCGGTCAGCCTGTCTGCTGTCTTACAGCAATAAAAAAAAATTTTAGTGTCATAAAGTAAGGGATCCGAAGACCATGAAAAGTGCGAAAAAAAGTTACAATAACTGATGAAAACAGGCATTGTAGCGGAAATTTGGGTCAATAAGTCGAGCTTTCTTTAATAACTTAGTATATATAACTTCACATAATACCATAAGGTTGTGTTATAAAAGATTACTCTACTACTTAAGGTTCTTAAAAGGTCATAGTATTTTAGCGATTTCTTTGGTCACGTGACTAGGCGTGACGATGTCTCCATCGAACGTCTGGTTGTCCAAGGGAAAATAGAAGGAACAAGACCTCGCGGCAAATCGCCTATGAGATGGACGGACCAAGTAAAGGCTGCAGTGGACGTCCCATTACACGTGTGCTCCCGAAAAGCAGCTGTCCGGGAGGAATGGAGACGGATTGTCAGGCGTGTGACTGAAAAATGATGACCACGACCGCTCTGACAAGAGCGCAACGAAAGAGAAGAAGAAATTTTAGCGATAAGAGGATAAATAAATGTAAGTACGAGAAAATCCCTACGCGTGCAGCCTATGACTAGTGTTATATTTTTGGCATTAACACCAAGACAAATGACGTTTACGTAAGTAGACATGGCGCCAGTCTAAAACACAATTTGTGGACTCATTTGCTGTGTATTATTATGTTTATAATTTATGAGGTGCTAGTTTATATGCAGAGAACGTTAAATGAAGCGTCATGAATATTTCCAATTTAAAATCTTAATAATGCACTTGATGATTATATAATTTGTCGTCTGGTTCCCGGGCAACGAGAAAGTAAACAAAATTTATAAACTGTGACAATTCACACTGAGCCACCCAATAAAAGTAAATAGGAGAGTGCTTGTGTTATTATGTTATTAGACAACTTTCATTTGTAAATGAAAAAAAGTAAAAAGAAGTAAATCAAACCCGGGTCCTTCGCAGGCGTTTCAATATGTGAAAGCCGTTCCGTCACGGAGATCATCAATAAAAGATTCTTTTTCTGTTAACCTGATAGGTAATCAACGACGGGCACCATTCAATTTTATCTTCCGTGAATGGAGAGTCACAAGTCAAGTGTCCATGTAATAACCTTAGCTACATCTATTTTTTTCTTGGTCAAAGATGACAAGTGTCACAGACAGGCTTCGTTACAAATGTACCCGCATGAGTTTCACCCTATCACAGAATACCTCAGCCTCAGGAATGAATGTTCTAAAGTGATGCACGAAATGGAACGAAAGTTAGCGTATGTTTATAGAAAAAAAGACGATATTATGTGGGTTGGATAGTGATGAAAAAAAAAATCATTCACTAAGTCTAATTATTAATATTTTTTGGTATAAATCGTAGTAGTTTTATGCAAGATTTATGAAAGTTCATTCATTCAAGGGGTTAAATAAAAAAATCATAGAATCTGAAATTCTACTTTCATTATTTGATTCTATCGTTTTTTAAATACTAGAATTGGATTTTACCGTTTTTTAAATACAATTATAGAAACAGCTACAAATCTTATATTAATTATTTAAAAAAAGCTTGAAATTTTAATATAATTTTAGATGTTAATGTGAATTTTTAGTACATTGCACTGACCACATCTAATATAGACGAACTAAATGATTAACGTTTCTCGGAAACGCCAACAAAAATAATTAGGCGAACTAGATTCACAAAGCAGAAACACGGTTTGAAGAACACCGCCGTGCCCGTGAAACTATTTATCTGTGGTTTAATACTCTATTTTACATATAAATTTATTCTTAGATCTCTTTTGAATGAGTTCATTTAAATTACGTATATCATAAGCATATTTTTTTTATAGTTAGAGTTCAGCAGACAGGCCAACGGCCCACCCTGGCAGATGGTCACCATCGCCTATGAACGTTTGCAACACTAGAGGCATTACCAACGCGCTACCGGCCTCGAAGAAACGCCTTTTTTGAAGAATCCCATATCGTACCGTGCTGAGAAAATCTCAGCTGGAAGGTCATTCCAGATCCTGAGAGTACGCAACATGAACGTTCTTGAGAACCAGGAATCCTGAACACCCAGCCGATGGCGATGATATAAAAAATTACACATCAGTTACCTTAACGAAAGCCGAAAATGTCTTTTAAATCATTTTAGTATATCTGTCGATCTTAGAATTAAGTTACAGTAGGTAGGTTCCACCGTACAAAGACAAGCTAATTTCGAGCTAAATTAACACCAGCTTCAAAAACTGAGCTCAGAGCTATTTACCCAATATCATTCGAAACATGTATGACGAAGCCCGGACCACGCTGTTGAATATTGTTACAGAGGCAATAAGAATTGCCTTCCGCGATTCTTTATTTTCTTGATAAAAAATAGCACAAGTAAATACTTGGAATAGCTGTGGTTAATTTTAATTTTTACGGATATGATGCAGCCAGAAATTATAGACATCAATGGAAACCCTTACGTCAGTGACTTAACAGCAGCGTGTTCGCGGGCCCTAGGTGCCCCTGGCGTCGCAAACATCCATAGGCGACAGTAACTGCTTATTACTAAGCGGGCCGTCGCATCGGCATGTCTGATGGTCCTAAACGATAAAAAACCGCTTTGCATGATGAAATTGAACTGGTTCTAAAGGTCTTCGTACGATTCCTTGCTCTATTAAAATATTAAAATACGTATCAGTCAATTTTGAGTTTAGTTACATAATATTTTAAACAGTACACAAACTACAAAAGGCGCTTCAATTTACAAAATTTTTCCAATAAAAATGCAAAACTCTTACGCAAATCTAATAAAATAATGGTTATGATTAATTCCTACAATACATTTCATAACATCCGCTGTAATGACGATATAAATTAAAAAAAACTCATAATATATTTAATAGTTCCATCAAACTTAATTAGCCAAGCGGGCTGCGCTAGTGTGTTAATTTACATCTCATGAAAATCAGTACCAAGGTTAAGAAAACTAATCTTTTTTTTCATATTCTCACTTTGGCTGCCTTCCAAAGCAAACGTCGGAGGACGTTGATTCATGTTTTGGTCTAAATCAGGGCTGGTTAGTACTCAATGAGTGATAGCAAATAAAGAACACAGATCCGTAGGCACGGGTTGCCGCTAAGAATTTTCTAAAACATAATTATAATTCAGATAGTAAATAAATACTACTTAATTTATTCTCTGAGCTGCGTCAAATTGTAGGAACTGTTAAGGGCATCTAACTATGTAATTGCAACTGCAGTGTAATTTTTGCGTTTATGCCTTTTGGTGACTCATATTTTTTTTTTACAACAGAGAAGTTTAACAATATGGGTAGGAATTCAGTTTTTACCGTAGCGATAGTCATCTGATCCCCCGACCTTAAAATAAGATAAGGAATATTTCCCGTTTTTCTGTGTGTATCCTTTGCTATATCCAAATTAGAAGAAGAACCCATGGGTTCATGACGTGACGAATCATGATTGGTCTTCCTAAATTACGGATCTATTATAAGGGCATAACGTCAAAAATTATTATTTAAAGTAATTCAGCCCTATTTTAAAGCGTAGGAGGTAAAATAAGATCGAGTATGATTGTGACCGTTGTTTAAATTATACAGTGTTGATATATTAATGACATGATATTACAAAGATTCCGTCAAAATTATCAAAATTCTAGTGGAAATTTATTTATTATTATATAAAATTTACAGAAGAATAAGAAGTAAAATCTAATTAAAAATGACGTGCTTTTATCCTAAAGACTGCGAACAATTTGCAGTATGTATGATGTTAGTGGCCCCTTGTACAAAAACGTGCTATGAAGATCCACCTATGTGCTATCCCTGCTTGCCACGATGTCCTTTGCCGAAGGTTATGTATTATTGTGAAAAAGCTGCGTGTTTCAAGGCCTCTAATTTTCTAAGAGGAAGATTGCTGTGATCCACCACTAAATTATAAGAAGATTGTACGCAAGCACCTGCGCAAGCTGCCTGTTTCTGCATTCAAGCGCAATGAAATGCAGGACTAAGAGCAATCGAAGACGCTTGACACTGCGAATTTCCTATTTAGAAGCTCTCGTGACATAGTTGTCGAATGTGATTGTGCACGGACCCCGTAAAAGTCGGCGACCCAGCAAAAGTGTCACCCTGCACATCCAAACCAACACTCGGATGTTGTTTGTTCAAGAAGAAACCAATAAAAGTGTAGCTTGAGGATATGTTAGATGACTAACAACGAAATTTCGTTTCCTACTTTCAATGTGAAACCAGAAAATAATTTAAATAAAAAGGATGACTGATTTTTTTTCCCCAAAAAGGGCTTAACGTCAGGCAAGCGGGCGGTTGTAAAAACTAAGCCATAACTATTGCAACATGCAACATGTTGTGCTGACCCTATATAATGTAGGATAAGGGCAGGAGGAAGAAGATTTTCATAAATGGAGATCAGCAGATCTTATCTTTATGCTATATATAAAAAAATAGCGCATCGTTTACTACTTATTTTAATAATTATGTGTGTGATTGAACGTTTGAAATCTGAAAATATAACCCATTTCAAGACTATACTATAATTTAGATAAGTTATTATAAAACATACTCCATTAATAATAGTGTTTATAAAGATAATACAAATCAAACTGTCATTATCATGTATTATAATGGATCATTATCGTTTATTTTAGTTTATTGGAATTTTTTTTTTTTTTTTTTTTTTTTTTTTTTTTTTTTTTTTTTTTTTATTGGTGTCGCTCATATATATGTGTAGAGTTTAAAAATAGTTGTGTGAAATTGGAATACTTTGTAAACTATGTTGTAGTTGCCCATTAATTACTACCTTTTATTGTCACTATTGTAGTGTGTGGTGTCGCACCAGAATAGCACCACCCCATCTCCTCCCGTGGGTGTCGTAAGAGACGAGTAAGGGATAGAAAGAACGGAGGATGGGCAGCAGCATCTTTCCGTGAGAGCATCACCAACTGCGAATACTGCGATCGCCAACCCGCCTGCCAAGCGTGGCGATTATGGCAAAACCCCCCCTAAAATGACAGATACACACAGGCCCCGGCCCCTAGTCCCCGGCGGCCCCGTTCGTGGTGGTCACGGTAGCAGCCACATAAGCGACGGGGCAGGGGGTGCGAAGAATCCCCGGGTTCGGATTCGCTACCAAGAACGACGACCTTTGGCCCTGGCAACATACAATGTCAAGACACTGCGGACCAACGAGAAGTTGGAGGAACTGGAGGAAGTTTTGAGCAGACTGCGATGGGATGTTGTGGGGTTATCTGAAGTCCGAAGACAGGGAGAGGACTCAATAATCCTAAATTCCGGAAATCTGCTCTACTTCCGGGAGGGCGACCAACTGTCCCAAGGTGGTGTCGGGTTTCTCGTTCACAAGTCTCTTGTGAACAACGTTACTGAGGTGGGGAGTGTTTCGACTAGGGTAGCGTACCTAATACTCAAAATTACCAAACGGTATTCGTTGAAGGTCATTCAGGTTTACGCTCCGACTTCGACACATCCTGACGAGGAGGTGGAAGCCATGTATGAGGACATCTCAACAGCCATCCACACTTCTAAAACCCACTTTAACGTTGTCATGGGAGACTTCAACGCAAAATTGGGGAAACGTAGCGGCGATGAGTTGAGAGTGGGGCAATTTGGGTTCGGAAATCGGAACACCCGAGGCCAGATGCTGGCCGACTTCATGGAGAAGGAGGACCTGTATATGATGAACTCCTTCTTCATGAAGCCAGAACAACGCAAATGGACTTGGATTAGTCCCGATGGTGCCACCAAAAATGAGATTGACTTCATTATGTCGACCAAAAGACAGATATTCAATGATGTCTCTGTGATCAATTCGGTGAAAACTGGGAGTGATCACCGTTTAGTAAGAGGCACATTGAATATCAATCCAAAATTGGAGAGGTCTCGACTGGTGAAGTCTACGCTCCGACCTGCACCCATACAGATCCAAAACCCGGTAAACTTTCAACTCGAATTGCAAAACCGCTTCGAATGCCTCGGTGACTGCGTTGACGTGGACGAGTATAATAACAGGTTCGTGGAAGCTGTTCAAACGGCCGGGTCTAAATTCTTCAAGGCCAGCCGTTCAAAAAGAACCGGAAAAATCTCAGATTCTACTCTCAAATTGATGGATGTGAGACGTCAAATGACCCTTCAGTCCCCGGACGATGCTTCCCAGTATAGGCAGCTAAATAGACAGATCTCCAAGTCCTTGACTCGCGATATCCGCCGCCATAACACAGACTGTGTAAAGGCGGCTATAGAGCGTAACAAGGGCTCTAAAGTATTCGCACGAGACTTGTCTATTGGGCAGAGCCAACTGACGAAGCTGAAGACCGACGACGGCAGGGTCGTTTCGTCTAAACCCGAACTTTTGAGGGAAGTCGAGAAGTTCTACGGACAGCTATACACGACCACACGGGCACCTGTTAACAACAAGGCTAAAGACCCAAGAGCCAAATTAACCCGACACTACACCGTAGATATCCCAGACGTCAGTCTGTACGAGATTAGTGTGGCCCTTAAACAGCTTAAAAACAACAAGGCGCCGGGTGATGATGGAATTACAGCCGAGCTTCTGAGAGCTGGTGGTACTCCTGTCCTTAAAATCCTCCAGAAGCTATTTAATTCCGTCATCCTCGATGGCAAAACGCCGCAGGCCTGGCACGGAAGTATAGTGGTGCTGTTCTTCAAAAAGGGCGACAAAACCCTTTTGAAGAACTTTAGACCGATATCACTTCTGAGCCATGTTTACAAGCTGTTTTCAAGGGTCATCACGAATCGTCTCGCGCGCAGATTTGACGACTTCCAGCCTCCCGAACAAGCCGGATTCCGAAAAGGTTTTAGCACCATAGACCACATACATACGCTGCGGCAGGTTATACAGAAGACGGAGGAGTATAACCAGCCACTATGCTTGGCGTTCGTGGACTATGAGAAAGCCTTTGATTCGATCGAGACCTGGGCGGTGCTTCAGTCTCTCCAGAGGTGCCACATTGATTATCGATACATCAAAGCGTTGAAGTGTTTGTATGAAAACGCCACCATGTCAGTCCGTCTCCAGGATCAGAACTCGAAGCCTATCCGACTACAGCGGGGAGTCAGACAAGGCGATGTCATATCGCCGATGCTGTTCACTGCTGCGTTGGAAGATGTCTTCAAGCTTCTGGACTGGAACGGACTGGGCATCAACATTAACGGTGAGTACATCACTCACCTTAGATTCGCAGATGATATCGTAATCATGGCTGAAACCATGGAAGACTTAAGCCATATGCTTGATGGCCTCAATACAGCTTCCCAAGGAGTAGGTCTCAAAATGAACATGGACAAGACGAAGATCATGTCTAATGTCCATGTCGCACCTACCCCCGTAACAGTTGGGAACTGTACTTTCGAAATTGTTGACGAATACGTCTACTTGGGTCAAACGATCCAGTTAGGTAGGTCCAATTTCGCGAAAGAGGTCACTCGTCGAATCCAACTCGGATGGGCAGCGTTCGGGAAGCTCCGTAAAATCTTTTCGTCCCAAATACCGCAGTGTCTCAAGACGAAGGTTTTTAACCAATGTGTGTTGCCAGTGATGACATACGGAACGCAGACGTGGTCGCTAACTATGGGCCTTATGAGAAAACTCATGGTCGCTCAGAGAGCAATGGAGAGGGCTATGCTCGGAGTTTCCCTGCGAGATCGAATCAGAAATGAGGAGATTCGCAGGAGAACCAAAGTAACCGACATAGCCCGGATGATTGCAAAACTGAAGTGGCAGTGGGCTGGGCACATAGCTCGAAGGACTGATGGCCGTTGGGGCAGAAAAGTCCTCGAATGGCGACCGCGTACCGGAAGACGCAGTGTTGGTAGGCCCCCCACAAGATGGACCGATGATCTGGTCAAGATCGCCGGGATAGGTTGGATGAGGGCAGCGCAGGACCGATCATCGTGGAGATCTTTGGGGGAGGCCTTTGTCCAGCAGTGGGCGTCTTCCGGCTGAAATGATGATGATGATTACAAAGTAGAGTGATATTTTTTGAGACATAACTAATGTTATTAAAATATTCATCTATTTTTATTGTTGCTTGATATCTGACAAATATATTTATAGTTTAACAAATGTCTAAAATATTTATCATGTTTATTTTCCAACTATGAACCTACGTATCCGTAACATACTCACATATGTATATACTTCCATACAAAAAGTACACAAACCAGACCATATGGCGTCGTGAAAGCCCCCACGTAACTGCGGTCACCAAGTATGCAGTGCTATCCGGCACGTTTCCTAATACGTACAGTTTTTTGATACTACAACTAAGTAGATTTCCTGTGTGCACTTTACTTTTATGGTATACGGAATAAATATTTATATGTCATTCAACCAAGGGTGTTGGATATATTAAAAGTACTGATATAATTATATACAATTGAGATTTAATTCTTCTAGGAAAATATTTTTATAGAAAGCAATTACAAAAATAAGATTATATAATGGGGATCCAATAATTTGATGTACGTAAGTTTTAAGTAAAATCATAGATATATTTTAAGTAATGTTAAAATTAGATAGATTAGGGTTCATAAAATAATTATGTTGTTCTGGTTAAAGACAGATCCCCTAGATGTAGAGTTATAGAAAATATAGGTGATTGTAATAATGCAAAATCTTGGTCACACTACTCTATTGAATATTAACGTCGCTAGATACCTAAAGCGATTCGCTCGAGATGGATAAGAATCTTAATGTCTTCATTATGAAGCTGAGGTTAAGGATTGATCACGATTCAGGTCGGCGTATTAGGCTCATATCCATTTACCTTTAATGCTTTAGAAAGCCAAGGTCGATGCAGTTTTACATGTCACGAGAAACAAAGCCTTTTGCAAAATATAGATAAAGATATGAGGATTTGATTAGACGACCTCCACGTTGCAACGGCTTTAGAACGTCGAAACGCCTGCGGAAATCACGTTTCGATTTTCGTCTCAAGTCTGAGTGTTTAATTATGACATGTATTTATTTCAAAAGAAAAGTATATATGTAATCATGTATCAGTTGTCTAGTACCCATAACACAAGTGCTATGCTACTTAGTTTGGGACTAGATGGCGTTGTGTGAAATGTCCCAATATATTTATTTGACCTAATTTTGATTAATATTTCGATAATTTCGCGTTGAATGTTCTGAAGATGTAGCACATGTATTTTCTATTACTGAAAACTACAAGAAATTTTCTATTTCCGCATTCCGTTTCGGTTCAAAGTATCCACTTTTCCGGATGCAATGTGTTCAAGTCATTGACACATGCTTGTATGATGATATCTTAAAAAGAAATGACTATCCTTCACTTACCCTTACTATCTTTTGTTGTACCTAACTCGTATTATGGTAAGAATATAAAGATAACTTTAAACAGAATCGATTTAAAATTAATAATATCTTGCTTGGATGCATTTTTTTATTCAAAATTCATACAATAAGTATAATATAAGGTATATATATATATATATATATATATATATATATATATATATATATATATATATATATATATATATATATATATATATATATATATATATATATATATATATATATATATATATATATATATATATGTAAAGAGAATATCATCTCTTTAATGTTATTGTATTATGGTTAGGTTGTGTAACCAGGACATAATCCCTTTTGATTTAACGCGCTTAATGTCATGTGTCATAGAAGTGTGACACATGACATTTGCCTACAAAAAAGTAAACAATATTTACGTTATTACGTTACAGATTTGATTTAAATAATTTAATTAATAGATAGAAAAGCAAGAGTTATGAGAGACGAGTAATCAACTTTAATTGTCGTTTCTGTTATTTTTACAGAAACAAATTTGTTTGATTTATTCGGACCATCCAGACTGAAACAAATAAATAATATTATATATATATATATATATATATATATATATATATATATATATATATATATATATATATATATATATATATATATATATATATATATATAACGTATATATATAGTAGAGTATACGTATAACGTATACTATATATATAGTATATTATATATATACGAATATATTATATGTAATATAACTGGTATGCAATATACCAGTATTGGTATGGTATGCTCCTCACTCAATTACTCCACTCTATTTAATCTATTAATATTCTTTTTCTTTTGATTCAAACTTGCTGTCACGATCTGGCAATAAAAATGAATAATATCTCAATACAAGTTTCTGTATCGCCCATAAATCTTGCATTTCTTATCAACTTATTTATTTAGCGTTCATTGTAACTTTTTCTTCGAGCTCATTCATATAAATATTACATAAAGTTTTCTTTTACCATTACGTAATAAGTCATAAAACGTTTATGTTGGTTTACACAAGACAGCCCATGTTCTATTGTAGCTATTATAATAATTTATGAAGACCCCATACCGCTCACTATTTTCCACCTACGTCCAATAAATTGTATGAAGTATATCGAGTACTACACAATAGAAACAATATAAAGTTATTCATTTGACGTTTAGTTGATACAAGCTCCAAATGATTTAAAGTAAGATTGCATGAAACAGTTTTTTTTTTCAGACATGTTTTGCAGTTTTTTACAAACATATAATTAGCGGACAAATTACGTTTTTTTTTAATGCTGAGGAACAGCAGATAGGCTGACGGCCCATTTAATAGTAGCAGTTTGCTAAGCCAGAGGCACCACGGATACGCTACTATCTCATAGAGGTACAGGAACTTTGGTCACTTACGCCGGAACACAACACAGGGTTATAATGGCGGCATACTTAAGTCCAAGGGTGTTTGCCACCTAGACGGGCTTGGGGCCCTACTACGTAGCTTATTTTCTCGCCTTTTACGACAAACCGACCACGGCCGCAGGGGTTAGTTCTTACTCCGCCTCTTCACGTATAACACAAAAAAATTGCATTATACAAATATTTTGTCCTTCGTAAGGATCGAACCCTTAGATACAACTGTACCAGACCGTTTGCTTAACAGCTAAGCCAGTCATGTAGTCAATGTTTAAGACCATTGGTTCTCAAACTTTTTCACCGCGATCCCTTTATTGGTGAAAAAATATTACGCGGCACTCTTATGGGTGAAAAATATTTCGCGATAAAGATATTCTTAAAGCGATTTGAAGAAAAGTAAACCAAATTTAATACTCAGTTTTCTTTAATGTGATGAATAAAACTATTTTGATGAAATATTTTATTTTCTTTAAATTTATGGAAAGTTTAGTTAATTTAATCCTGAAATCATTAGATTTAGAAAGTTTGCTCCTGTATCTGTTTTTTTTTAATGTACGGGCACGTTGATAAAGCAGACTAACAAAGATAAGTAGAAGAAAAACGCACAAGTTTTCAATGCAACCTCGCCATTCGTGCAATTTTTTATTGCTGATTTTTCGAAATTATTGCCGCAGTTTGGGAACCTAGATTTAAGACGTGTAAAATCACCATCTTCTTTACCAATATTGATAAGTTGGAAGATACTTAACATATTCCGATAGATAAATCCAGTTTAAGTAAACTGTCAGGGACTACCTACTGACTGACCACAGTGACCTTTATAAGTATTCTGTACAAGGTAGTTATGTAGGCATTAATTGAATAAATATACAATATTTTATCAATTCTATTAATAAGCTGGAGGCTTAACTAATAAACACAAATACTGCAATTATAAACAATATGTCGTTAATAAATCAGAGCCACATCAAGAAATATGCCGGCAAGTAAGGTAAAGCACCTTACGTTGTCACTCTCAAAAGTGATTTGTAATGCCTCTGAGGTCTACAGCCATCTGTCTGCTCGAGCAGATTCTAGCAAAGGAAATCTAACCTTATCAATTAAGGATTAAAGTTGGAATGCAATCGCAATAACTTGCAATGCCCTTTAGATATAACTAGTCGATAGACAAACGCCGTAACTTAAGAACTCAATGGTGAAAATTGACAACGACTCATAATTCAATATGTGTTCTAAAGATGTAAAGGTAGAGTTCAAATTTCAAAAGAATATTAAGGTAGAATAATTTATTAATAACCTAGGCTTCTCTATTAACGCTAATCCAGTAGATATCGACAGTGGTGAGTTAACTCTAAAAGATTTATGTATAGAGTGACAAGATAAACAAGGTATGTGTATGGTTGTTCAGTAAGAACGTGTGGTAATAATTGTTTCTGCAATGTAGTTGTTAGTGATAAAATATGTGGAGGCGATTAATAGGTGTTTCACCTCGTACATGTGTACGTGACAAAATGACTTAGCAGGCGGAGCTTGTCAATCACTTACGATGTGTCTATGAATATAGATAAAATGAATAACGTTAAGTAGCCATTTATAATTTGCGGTGCCGAACACAAATAAGAATAGAGCTACTTTAACGCCTAAGTGATGAGTCGTTAGTGGAATGACGGTAAAATCTAATAAAGATAGGACTAATAAAGATTAGTCAACAGACTTCAAAGGAGGGACATAGTTGGGAGGCCACTGCAGTCGTCACAGTATGACACTTTTATCTTCTGGTGGACCTTCGGAAAAGCATCAGCGCAAATAGAAGTGCTGTGAAAATTAAATGTGAAAATTACACCGCTAACAATAACCAGAAATGTTTCTCGAGATATCACGAAGATATACTATAGATAAAACCGAAATAAAATGCTTGTAAGATGGATTCGAATAACGTTAAATAGCATAATACACCATGACCATATTAAAGTTTATTTTAATATTTAAGTTTCTTTAAAATTGTATCTTCTTAAAAGCACATTTAAATATCCATTAACATTATTTAATTTTATTCAAAGAAAGACTTTTAAATTATTGGCTATTGGCAGTAATTGGAACTCTGCAAAAAATAACGGTAATTTTAATGGATCATTAAAAAATAACTTGATCTCTTAAATAACACTATCCATAATGAAGTTCTTACAGCAAAAAAATGCTTACATACATACTTTTAAAATCATTTGTGTAGAAAAAAGGTAATACAAATTACAGCAACAGAACAACACTATTGAGAGCAATTACATGAGGCATAATATGTTGATGTACAAGCATAATTGCTACACATCCATAACGTGGAACGAAATCATTGAAAAAGTGATAATAAATTCTTCATACTAATTTTTCAGACAATGCATTTTCAAACAGTGAAAACTTTAATGTTATTCAAATTTACATAAATTTCGACACAATATATGTAATTGTGATTTTTACAGAGCTAAAGTTTTCTGTTAAAGCACTTGAGTGTGCAAAATAAGATGCAGAGGAAGAAAGTATCATGTAGGAGCGCCGACGAGAAAGGATCGCTCAATAGTAATTCTTAACTGCGGTTCCTAGACTTCAAAGCGAAACATTAAGATGCAATAGAAATTGAAGCTTGGACGATGGTGTACTAAGAACCATCACAACCGTGGTACCTTTAGATGAAGTTAGAAGTTAAAATTGAACTTATTAGAATGATAATTTAAACTACTGTTAAAAAGTTAGGACGTTAGTATAAGTTGTTGCAACCCTCTAGACGCAGACAACAGTCACTTTAGGAAGCCTGAACATTAGTAACTGCAAGTTATTTATAGAACGAAGTGTTCTAAGCTTAGATATAAAAAAACAGTTTGTCACTCAAAGTACATACATATATGTATTGCGAACGGAACAGTTTATGCTTTCAGATAATTTAACGGCACCACAAGAATGACGCCTACTTTGGATCAAGGTAGCTTTGCGTATTGTTAATTTACCTGTTTTTAAAGGAAGCTCTAGATCTTGTAACATTATATATAAACAAATTATGTAAAGAAAAATAAATCAAGTACTAATAAATAATATTAATATAATGTTGTTCTGTTCCCTTTATAATATTAATATTATAAAGGGCTTCTGAGTCTTATCATATTTATGAAGGTTAATTAAGAGATTTAAAGAGTAGGAGAAATTAAAGTAAGGCAGATATTCACGATTGTGGGTATACGCATAATATAGCTGAATGTCTCTTGGTCGTTTAATAATTTGTGAAATACATCTAAGCACAAGTAAAAAAGAAAGAATAAAAAAAAAGCTATCTTAGTAAATTATTTGTAATGTGTCAAATTTATTTTGAGATAGGAGGAATTTGTATGTACACTCGTATTAAGCCTTTTCCTGAACCTTAGCGATACATTAATGCGCGTGTGCATTACATGCGACGTCACTTGTGCGGGAGCATTTTCTAGCGAATCATCACGGAATCAATAATGTAAAAAATGCTTGTAGTAAAGATTATAATAAATTGTTCTCAATTTGTAAGATTCTCCCAGTGCACTTGAAGGTCAAATACCAACTAGCTACAGAAAATTACTATAATAATGAATACAAAGAAACTGTAACAAATACATATAATACGAGAAGAATGAGAGAAAATATGCTAACTATTCCCAAAATTATTAATTATTATGGAAAACGGGCTGGTCGGTGTCTGATCCCCAACACTTTTAATAAAATCCCACTGTTAAGAAAAAAAAAATTATTAAAATGACTAAATGTACTATGAAACAAAAATTCAAAAATATATTTTTGTCAGGTGATTTAAATCATACATTTTAGAATAGAGATATAGATATATGTAATTTTATAATAGTATAATAATGGAATGAAAATGAAAGATAATTATTATTATAAAATGACAATAATGACATATAATAATGAAATTTTTGACTTTTGTTTGTGATGAATATAGATAGTGTAAAATATATATATATATATATATATATATATATATATATATATATATATATATATATATATGTATGTATGTATGTATATATATATATATATACATATATATATATATATATATATATATATATATATATATATATATATATATATATATATATATATATGTGTGTGTGTGTGTGTATGTAATCAAAAATTATGTTAGATGAGCGTTTTTCCTGCCGAACTGATGTGCAGTTTGGTGGGACTATTGCAGCTATGATAAAAAAAAATAAAAAATAAAATTATCGGATACATTTAAGTCTAAAGGTGTTTAACAACTGTTGTTTTGTGGTGTAAGCGTAAAACTATTGTTTCGAACACGGGAAATGTGTTTCATGTATACATTAACCACATACGAAGAGGTCTATTACAGGTGAAAAGGAAGTAGAGCGATGATGATTAAATTAGAACTTTAAATTACATCACATCGTCGCGATTTATTTATTTTTAATTCGCGTTTTAAGTAGGATTGCTTATAGTTTTTTTTGTATGTCTAAAAATTATTTTAATAAACAGCCGTATCTCTAATACAATGCAATATCTTAGATAACCATTTAAATTATTTTGTACACGAATTTCTATTAGATTAACTAGCCTATATAAATTTTTTAGCTTATTTCAAATATTCCCCATTCAAATTTTTACTTTATTTATACAAACCAATAGTAATCATAATAGATAATTTCCAAATGCTATATTACGGAACGCGTTGTCCGGGGACACATCCAATGTTTCGTAATATTTTATGGTTTTCAATTGTACTGACCTGTAATTTGGTTGAATTGTGGTTTGAAAACGCGATTTCACTTTGTGATGTATGGGAAAATTGTTTCGTATAAAATTGACGTGATGATTGCTGGCGTTGAAAAAATACCGACACGCGTGTGCATCCATTTAAACAATTGAAAAGGTGAGGCAGTGTTGTTATAGAAAATAAATTTAATATAACGTTTTTAGAAAAGAATTATAGAATTTACGGAGTTGTTTTATACAGAGACTGGTTGACCAGGCAAACATTGTTCTGCCATATGAATTAAAAAAAGTAGCGTATGTGTTTTTCCAAGGTGCAATCTATAACTATACCGAAATTCATCAAAATTGGTTCAGCGGTTTAGGCGTGAAAGCGTAACAAACAAACAAACTCACTTTCCCATTTATATATAATATTAGGATTAAATATTATTATGAAAATGTTGGGGGAAGCTCAACAGCTTAGAAGTTCATCGATGATGCAGAGTTTCCTCTGCATACATTCATGGTGGACGTAGAGACAGAATACTAATACGGTCGCGTAGTTTTTCAGTAGCATATGTACTCGTAAATAGGAAAAGCCTCGCTAATTGAGCTACTAATTTAGACTGATTGAAGAAATTTAGTACAATGGAAGATAGTATACATTTTCTTCACAATCACATAACACACTCACTACAATATACTCTAATTTCCGAGGTAAAGAAAAATAACTATTTATACAAAAAGAGAAAACCATTCTACTCAAATTTAAATTTTACGTAGATGAAATATCTACCAGAATTTAGTGATTTATAAAATATTATACAAATTGGTTAGGCGCCTCATCCTATCCTTTTTTCTCTGCCTACCCGCAAGTTAGTTTAGATGCTGCGGCGCCTGACGGTGGTTTTCGATAAAACTCGACCACCGCCACGCCGCCCTCTCTCTGCTTGGCGAGCGCCCGCGCCGACGAAACGTACCGTGGAGTCTTAATTAAACCCGCACGAGTTTTTATATGTGTGTTATTGTGTTATTATATCAGTGAACCACTGACTATAAAGTCTTAGACTACAAACCGCAGAACCAGCTGTGGAGAGCCGTCGCTCCTTCTGACTTGCTGGGTATTTCCGTCTCCTTTCTTTACCACGTACGAGTATAATTATCGAACCCGCACTACCTTTGTTTCCTGCACCGCGGCTACCTTCTTTCGAGCCGCATTAAAATTAAAACAATATAAAACGATCTGATTGCTACGAATTCATATCAACGTGAAAAAACTTATTTACAGCATAAGAAATTACACATCTAGATTACGCTGAATAAGGTTATGTACCTTGAAAACGACTCTCAGTAGCGTTCAAGCGAGTTAAATCAAAAAGCAATTTACACAAGTGGTCTCTTATAAATTAGATATTCGCAGCAATTAGTTCCTGAGTATGTGCGTAATAACAGTAAAAGCAAATAAGGTCGGCCCTAACAAGGACAGCGAGTTTGACAGGCCGAGTCTATTATATAGAAAGTTATAGTGGACCTAGTGACGGGCCTTAAGCATTAAAATTACTCTTTCTGTGCGATACCGTGTCTTTGATCAGAAACATGCAATATATGTGTCAACTATATGTAACAAGAAGGTTGTTAAACAGAGGAACTACAGATAGCTTAAGTGAAAAATATTTCTCTCAACTTTTCTTAACGAATGTAGTATCATTTCCAAATATTTTTGGCACCGTTCTAAAACTAACACTAATAAATATCTCTTGAACTCACTGTGACGGTCAATCCATACATTCAAGTTTTCCTATAAATTCGTACATTCACCGATATCGAAACACGCTAATTTTACATAACTTAAGCGAAACAAAAATAACCTAGTAGAGTTCAATGCCCCAGCCACGTGTTTTCTACGTAAACAAACACACATATATATTTATATATAATTTAATAAACATTTCGAGCAGGAAACCCTTGAGTGGTTAAATATAGGCTGTTGCGCAGACGATTCGGCGCTGTGGGCACGCAAGCGCGTGCGTTTATAATAAAACCAACACAAAAAATTCACCTTAGTGCAGGGTTTAATGATTGCTAATCCTGTTTGGGAAAGCAACGTATTATGATAACATACTAAGTCAAGACAGACATCGATCTTCGCGCTCCATATTAAATAGTTGTTAGGACATTTAGCTTTGATGGAAGCAAGTACCGCAGATGAGTGTGACAGAACAGCTAGGGGCCCCGAAAGGAAAACATTTGTATCAGACTTTTGTGAAGTTGACTGACAAAATTCTTGGTGGACTCCATATAACCATTCCAATCAAATTCATAGTTGGAATACTAAATATAGATACAGGAAAAAGCATTTCTTAAAAGTTACATTTAAAAAACTTTGTCATTGTGACTTGATTTCTAAGAATGTTACCATTATCATTCTACTTTTTGTTTTGTTATTAAAACTGACTAACATAATAACTCACTAAATAGTGTTGGTATACACACAGCTATTTTGCTTAATTTTGTAAAAATAAAGACATTAAATTCTGTAAGCTTGACGAAAGAGCTGAATGAAATTATTACACCTAAATAGTATGTCACGTTTTTAGTACAATGCTTATATTTTTAAAATATCTATAACGAAATGGTAATTTACAATAAAAATATATTAGACATTAAAAAACTTTCCATTAGCAACGTGGATTGTTTTAAGCAGTCAAGCCAATTCTCAAGGCCCAGTCCAACAAATAAACATATCAAATCTTTTACATTTCACACCGTCTTGTTTAATCGGCTGCAAAACTAAATATAAAATCCGGAGAAGAGGCGCCAGGTCCACCTTTCCAAGAAATTGCTTTTCAAATAAACAATGTATTTTGATTTATTTCCTACAGAACTGTTTGTTATAAAAATATATTTGGCAAAGTAGTTTAAGGTTGTTTTTTTTTTATCTGGGATTTGTTGTTACGTATTATAAAAAATATATGAATAATAAACAAAAGTATAATAATTTTAGCCAAGCGAATTACGTTAATTTACAAATCTGGAATTCTACATTAAAAAAAAAAACAATGTAACCAAATCACGTTGTTGACGCGAAACAATACGAGTACACTCTTTTAGAAATCGTATTTTTCGAAATATTACACAAATTCATCATCTGATTTTGCTAGCTGAAAAATTGCTATTTAGTTTAATGTGACATGAAGTCTAACTAACACACATTTAAAAAAATAAAAGGGACAGAATAGAAATATATTTCTCTTACATCAAATTCAATAAGGATGCCATCCAAGTTACTGACGTTGACAGAAACATACCTGTAACAAATAAAAATATAATTACAAACTGGAAATACATGTATTTTATTAAAAACTAATGATAAGACATGTCATGTGGCATTCAATCTTTATTTCTCGCTTGAGTAACGCATCATACCGTCTGAAGTCGTATAAACGTAGACACGTTTAAAATAAGCTGATTTGTTACTTACGGATGACAATTCTATAATCAAGACACAAGTGAGTGGAAGACATTGGTATAATAAATAATAACTTTAAAATTTAAAAAAAAATCATGTTTCTTCTTTTTAAACAAAAATAATTTATTGGGTTCGAAGACCGAGAATTACTATTTTCTAATCAAACAATTTGATATAAATTTGAAGCAAACAGATAAAGTAATATTATGTAATGTAAGTAAGTAATTTTATCTTTGAACATTCTAGACACGTGTCGACTTTAATCCCTCGAGCTCAAAGGATAGGGCTTGACATGTTTCGCATAATCACGAGACCTGAAATACAGTAGTAACTCTTACAAGTTTACATTAAATTAATATCTAATTTACATGAAAGGTACTAGATAAATTATTTTTTAACACGCTTTTAATATTTTCACATGTATATTTGTTTACTACCTAACCTAAATACTAACTAATCTACTCATTTGAACTCGATTTTATCTCACTTTAAACGGCCAGATTTCATTTAAACGTTGTGTACTTATCAAGGACCGATGACAATAATTTTCGTTTTTTTTCATAATATTACGAATATTTTTTGTTCATTATTTTTATATCAAGAATTATTTTTCACTTTTTAATTCGATTTACAATTAAAGCGTGTTGTTTTAGTTTTTTTTTACCTATATTTATCTATACAAATAAATAAATATGGAGGGTCTGTTTGTAATATTAAAATAACCGCTTTTTACCAAGTGCATTCGGACATATACACGGTACATATACCAAAACAATATTTTTTACAATTTTTGTTTGTCTGTCTGTCTGTTTGTTCCGGCTAATCTCTGAAATGGCTGCACCGATTTTGACGGGACTTCCACTGGCAGATAGCTGATGTAACAAGTAGTAAGTAACTTAGGCTATTTTTATTTTAGAAAAAAATATAGTTTTTGTTAAAAATGATAAGTTTCGGAAATTTTATAATTCCAATTTAAGTTGACCTCAGATTTATACATCAGTCATGTGAAATAGGGTTCAGCCTAGGCTGGATTTTGTAGGTTCGAACGTTGCATTCGATAATACTGACTGTTTGCATATTTCATTTATATTTTAGGGTTTATAGGGTTTGTAATTCAAAATAAATCTTAGGATATATCCAAAAAATTCTGTCTAAAGTCACTATTCCACGCGGACAGAGTCGCGGGCACAGCTAGTTTTAATGATATATTTGGTAAAGCTTATTTTACTATTTTTGTATAGCAGCCATTTTTAACATATTTTATTCAACTTCAGTATCCTATCGTCGCTTACCATCAGGTGAGATTGCTGTCAAACGTACGCCTATCTTTATTAAAAAAAAAAAAAAAAAAACACGGACCGCTGCGAGCTAACGAATAAACTTGACTGCAGTAATTTATTTAAAAATATTTAATGAGTAATCTGGTACAATTTTCTAGAGAGCAAATAAAATACATAATTACAAAAACGGGTACAGACATCGCCTATGGGAAGAGGCCAATGCCAAAGCGGCGCCAGCGCAGCGCAGCGGAAGTTCATGGGACGTACTGTAAACTATCTTGGAATTATTGTAGACTAGCTGACCCGGCAAACGTTGTTCTGCCATATAAATAATAAAATGTCAAAAAATTAAAAAAAAATTTTTGGGGGTGGGTCACCCCTAACATTTAGGGGGATGAAAAATAGATGTTGGCCGATTCTCATAGATACCGGATAAGCACAAAAAATCACTAACTCAATTTAGTTATCTGCCTACTGCCTACCCCCTAAGAACGATGGCGTGATTATTTATAGCCTATGACCATTTCTAGGTTATCATCTATCACCATACCAAATTTCATCAAAATCCGTTCAGCTGTTTAGGCGTGAAAGAGGAACAGACAGACAGACAGACAGACAGACAGAGTTACTTTCGCATTTATAATATTAGTATGGATACAATTTTATAACGTTAAGTATGTAACCAATCAAATATCTTTCTATAGTCTCAATATCCCTATTACTTTAATTTTGTCTTAAGAATTATCTTGTCTATAGAATTATCACATATTAATTTGTATCTAATTGCCAAATTTGATTATAATACAACAGCTACATTAATACATTTTATGAGATACTTTTTCGCCTGATAGTGTATATTTATGTAAATATGGTTAGCTTTTCTAAATAGAAAAAAACTCTTAAAGCGTGTCAATTTAATACTTCAAGTGAGATCGCGGTCAAACTTTATGAATTGCGATCTTACGATAAACAACGGACACGCATTGTGGACCGTGGCGTTTTTATTTTGTACAAACGTTTCATACGCAATCAGTGGCGTATCAATAACCTATCTGTTAACATTACCGGCTAATACTTTCCTTACATGCTCAGAACTATATTCAACTCTACTACAATATTTTAAATCATATTTTGGTTTGCCAACATGTTTGTTCAATTCATATAAAACTGCGCAAGACTTTATAGCTGATAAAGATTGAGTTGAATATTCTTCTATTTTGCAGACAGATTGAATTTGCAGTTTGAAACACGGACGCGCATATCTTTGGATCTGAACAGCGCATGCAGTGAATTCATTAGTTGCGGGTTCAATGTGTGTAAATAGAACGGAAGCCCGAGCATAAGCCCTATAACTTTGCGATGTCAGAAAGTATGTTTCTTTAAGGTTAAGAGGATGTGGTTTGTTTTCTTGTTAACTATGAATTAACAGCAGTCAGAATACAAAATGAATGTTCACAGTTAGAAGATTATCTTTTAGATATATGATGACAGTAGCAAGTTGATTAACTTCATTATTTGTTACTACGTCGTCCGTCGCAAAATTTACAGCTGTTTGGAGTTATATTCATATTAGGTTTTCTTTTTAAATAACCAATTGTACGATTTTTTTTTTTCAATAAGAAAGAAAGACAATTGTTGTTATTTTATTCTCCTATTTAAATGATAGATAGATAGATTAATTTCTCCTTAATTTAAAAGATAATTTACTGAAACAATATTAAATTATGGTTACAATGGGGGCGTTTATCGCTACTGAGCGATCTCTTCTAGGCATCTTGGGCCATAGGACTTTTTATATCATAATATATTGTAATTATGTAGAAGGAAAGTCCAAGGTAATAAATAATATTTTACTTAGAAATTAAATATAAAATATATATGAAATATTTATTAAACATCCTTTACGCAATAAGCGACAGCGACGCTCTTAAAAAGTATAAAAGATAAAAAAATCAGAGAGCATTTAACGACTGACAAAAGCCAGATTATTCCGCATGTGCTCAGTAAGCATTACAACGTCGTTCAAAAGAATGCATCTTGTAAAATGAAAATCGCATGCAGTATTATCTGCGCGACGAAGGCTCTTTGAATGCAGTCGCTTCAGTAGAGGGTGGTTGGGGGCTCGTCAAGTGATTCTCCACTGGGGTGAACGACCGTGGTGTTGAGACAGGTCCGGGTTTTGAGCGAAATACAGTCTAGACGCGTGATTGAGCTATTACATATGTTCAGGTAAGTTTCAAATGTACTATATAGCTTAAGATAAAAAGCTTTCACATTTAATATTTAGCTGGAAGACTTAAGTCATTCAGGATCATTAAATAGCAATGTAGAAATTATTTATTTCAAAGTAAACAAATAATAAAATAGATAAATAATTATACATACTATGTATAATAACTTATCTATTTATTACAGCATTTATTAGCGGAAATATCATTAATAATATGAAACGTTTGTTTGATTAATAATATTAAATAACATAAACGCTACACGTCAGTAACTTATAAATTGATTTTAATGAAATTGCCTAAACAAAAATTCAAATAAGGGAGGCAGGTATTAAAAACGACAGAACCAATCTGACCTCAGTACGCTCAACATAATTTCGTTTGTCTGGTTTACCGAAATCCGATGTCAACACAAATACGCAGTTATTTATATTATTAATGTGATGACATTCACGGCGATATTAATGTGTAATATATAATAAATAAATAAAAAAGAATTCAGACAAATGGCACACATATTACAAAAATAACATTAACGCAGACGCGTAAAATCCTTTAATCTCAAACGACCTCTTAATTGACTGGACGTCTTAATATTTTACTATTATAAGCATTTGCGGTGTGAATTAATCAAGATATTCAGTGACACATTTTCTAAAACAAATGAACATTGCATGGCACAAACAATTTAAATTTAGTTTTAAATACTAACTTGTATGCGAGAGTTGCTCTTATTTCAGTGTCTCAGGCATGAGTTATGTATAAACTCTACACATATTAAAATAATATAGAGCTAACGGTAATAAGAAGAATTTCATTAATTTTTTTTGAATGCCGAGGATCAGTACACAGGCTGACACGGTTCACTTAATTATAAGCAGTTACAGTTGCCTATGGATGTTTGCGACGCTAGGGGCACCGCAGCTGTTGTCCCATAGGGGTACAGGAACCTGGGTCACTAATATATACCGCAGACCTCTGCGGCTAACCTTAGTATTCTTACTCTGAATGGAAGAAATGTTTGCTGTATACGATTTCAACCGAATAAACTGACTTGTATACGTGTTATTATTCATTGAATTGTTTTAGCATTTTTTGACGATTATACAATGTAAACTTGGTATTAAATATTAAATCCAAAGTGAATTCTAATTTATACAAGAGCTTCAAACTATTCAAAATGTAACGTTATCGTTGATGCTGGTACCAATTCTATATTACATATGACATAGGCTATTACATTTATGTTTTACCGGCTAAATATCGCCATTACTCATGTCTATAGCTCAGTGGGGATGCAAAAAAAAAGTGCTCGCAGAAACGTAATACCAATGGAAGTCCCAGCGGGAGACCAGTTAGCGAGCCGTGTTAGGGTTCATATCGACTGGTGTATAATGTTGTGTGATATACATGTAAGGTGATTAATGTGTAGATAAATAATATAGCCTGTGTAGATTTATTAAATGTATATTTTTTTTGTTGAAGGAGCCTTATTCACTCGCTAGATCTCGTGTTAAAAATATACACCATCATAAGAGGAATATTAAATAATCTAACAGGAATTTATAGATAATATTAAGGCATATGAACAATTCGAACGGTGGTCGTATTTTAAAATATTTATTCAGCGCATAAGGAACATTTTGCACATTTCAAATAAAAATATTGTGAAAATGAAAATTAAACCTTCCATAAGCAGATACTGCAAATACTATTTAAAATATTGAGCATTGATAGCTTTGTATTAACGGAGCATTGATTTAACGGAGTAATTACCAAAAAGCGTTCGAATGTGACAAAAAGCGATCAATTGCTTTTGTACCAATATCAATGCATTCTAACTGTGTGCGTGTTTATTGACTAGCGTTAAAACCCTATAGTGATATAAAACAAAACAATAATGATAACTCAGATTCTATAAATAAATAAAATTGGAATGTCTATTTGTAATATTAAAATAACCGCTTTTTACTAAGTGCATTCGGACGTATACACACGGTACATATACCAAAACAAAATTTTTTACAATTTTTGTCTGTCTGTCTGTTTGTTCCGGCTAATCTCTGAAATGGCTTCACCGATTTAGACGGCACTTTCACTGGCAGATAGCTGATGTAACAAGGAGTAACTTAGGCTATTTTTATTTTAGAAAAAAAAAATAGGTTTTGTTAAAAATGATAAGTTTCGGAAATTTAATATTCCAATTTAAGTTGACCTCAGATTTGTATCATCAATCATATGAAATAGGGTTCAGCTTAGGCTGAACTTTGTAGGTTCGAACGCATGTGTTCCGGAGGCACATAGCGTAACAGTTGCATTCGATAACACTGTTTGCATATTTCATTTTATTATATTTTAGTGTTTATAGGGTTTGTAATCCAAAATAAACCATAAGATTTATCCAAAACATGCTGTCCAAAGTGACTATTCCACGCGGACGGAGTCGCGGGCACAGCTAGTATATATATATATATTAATATATTTAACACAATTTTAATAAGAAGCACCTTTATACATACATACTTAAAGATGCATTATTAAGGAGTCACAGCACTAATAAAGGTAACAAGCTGAGCATATTACAACAGGGCATTTCACACGAGCCCTATTCTGAACAGCCCTACTATTCGCAACAATGATTACCCAAGGGCTATTGACATTCAGAGACGGGGATATGGATAAAATAAGGGTGGGGCGCGGAGTACATTGGGAGCATTGATAAGAACTCTTTAGATATTTGAAATGACGAGGGTCAAAAGAGCTGCTAGGGTAGTTTTTATGTTTGCTATTAAAGCCATAACAAATGCTGATTAGAGTTTGTAAAATCTAAAATATTGTAAAAGGCTCGAGACTCCCTCCCCCTAGGGGGAACGACAGTATACCCGCCATGGTAGTCCAAGGCGGATTGGCCGGTTACACGTACCGGTGATCTCGGTATGCAGGTTTTCCTCACGATGTTTTTCTTCACTGTCGGTACATGGCAATTCAAAATCAAATCAAATGTCATTTATTCATGAAAAGTTATAAATTAAAACGTTAACTACCCGCCACCAAATTAGGCGCAGCCGGGTACTTCGGTTTATATTAAGTAGCATATGAACTAAGTACACCCTAAATAATATTATAAATGCGAAAGCGAGTTTGTTTGTTACGCTTTCACACCTAAGCCGCTGAACCAATTTTGATCACCATCATCATCATCTCGAATCCTGGTTGCAGCCCAAACTCTCGCTTCGGCGCCCGGCCGTCCTTACGACGAACCCTTACGACGTCAAGCCAGCACTTTGTGGGTCTACCCCTCCTGCCAGAGCCCGGCGGAGGCGGCATGGCCAGACATTTGTATTTTTGACATTTGCTTTGAACCAATTTTGATGAATTTCGGTATAGTCATAGATTGGACCTTGAAGAAGGACATAATAGACTTTTAAATTCATATGGCAGAATAAAGTTTTCCGGGTCATTTAGTTTAATATAATCAAATTTTATATATAGAGACAAAATATATAAATTATAATAATAAATTCTGAATTAAGTTTTACGGACAATATTACGAAATTAAACATCTAAGTAAAATACTAAAAAGAATAATTATAATAAAAATAAAACAATTATAGTGAGCGTGTGTGTTTGTTTGTATACGTGCGTGAGAGTGTGTTCAATATTAATTTTGCATTATGTTTTCTACATTTTCATAATAATGTTAAAATATGCACATTAGGCGAGAACAACTGCCGAAGCAGTGCATGCTATCGTGGAATTCGAACCTGGGAAGGCATTTCTAGGCTACATTGCCGAATCTAGTTTGTCTTACTATAAATAGCTACCTGCCCATGCTCACTTGCCGGAATTATTCCTTAGGTATTATAAAATACTTTTTACTACTTTCGGCGATATTTTATTCAGAGAAAGCATGTTTCGGTAGTTCCGATTTTAGACGTAACAGTGTAATGGTTCACGCTACGTAAATAATTACGTAGTATGGCTCACGCGTGTCGATAGATATGTACCAGGAAATATGGGTCGAAGTAAACTAAAATGGAGAACAGTCGTAAAAATAATTGAACAAGTACATGCGCTGAATTTAAAAACCGTTCGATATGTTTTCATATGGAATTTGTACAATTTTTAGAGTATTTGGGGTCCCATCAAGTCTTTCGCGTCTCAAGTAAAACTCACCTACTCACAACCTGGTAGGTGAGGACTAAAGGTAGGGCCACCTAAGGGGGGAGGTACAGAAAAACGCTACGGCGTGTTACATGGAGGGGAGCGGGGTACTTGAAAGCTCCCTAAATACGGACGAACATATAATTCAAGATCGCCCCCTCGGAAATGGGAAGTGACAGAAGCCACTGAAAATCAAATGTAGTAAATATTCCAACAGTTTCTCACATTGATTACTTCAACATAAGAAAAGGAGGTGAGAGATGAACATCGATGCAAACTAGATAACGCCCTCTGATAACTCTTAACACAAGTACCTACACCTTAAACCCCCTTTTAATTGTAAATTTATTAAATTATCAAGAAAAGTATGGAGGGGCTGCAAAAAATAATAAAATAAAAAAATCCGATTGCATCGGCTGTTAGTATGTAGGTGTTTTTTTATAATACTTTAAAGCATTTTGCTGTTAAGAATCACAAAAAGATGGGGCTAACAATTATTAGTCTCAGAAACGCTTGAGATGTTCCTTAAATTTTTGAAGGTCTAATCTACAGATCTCCGAATAAAAATACATATAAAACTACATAATTTATGGAATATATGCATTTCATTACAAATTTATTGATTCTGCGTCCATTCACACTTGCTCGTATAAAGACTTTACGTTTCAGTGTCAATCAAATGGATTTAGTGTAAAAGGCTCCTAATTTGTTGGTAATGAAACAAACCTATAATAAGATTGCATTGTACACACAAGGATGCTTCAAGAGCTCTCCATAATCTGTTGTAAAAACGACTTGCTAACGAGCATACGTGCTGGACAGTGAAAAATAAAGAAACACAAAACCTTTTAAAAGTTTTCAAATTAATGATATTCCATATAATTTCATTGCTCTGATTGCATATTAAATTTAGATTGGAACCTTACTATTTTTAGATGTGTATTAATGTTTTTGTGACTCACGGGTATAGGGTCCAAATAAATTTCCGTACTTAAAAACGTACCTTAACATGAAGCATTAAGGTATGTAATAGATGCTTGATGTGAATTATTTTATACGGCGATAAATAATAATGGATCGTCTCCGGCCTTGGTGAAATTAGTCACCGACGTCTCGCGGTTGTAAACTGTGAATTATGGCTACTGTGCAATGCAACATAAGTAACGCACACCGTTTAGTAGGTGATCTAATACATCGTTTGCATTATAAATGTCATATAGACGATCATTAAACTCAACACGTCTCTTCAAATCCTTCGATTTCACGAACCAACTATTTTTACAACACTTTCATATGTCTATATGCAATTTGCTAACCCTATTTATAATATTACCATAACAAATAATGCCTGTCATTCCATTCCAGTAGAGAAAAAAACAACAACTGCAACAAACAATCGGGCGTTATACGTCACACTAAAATTGCCGACAATTTAAGAAGGGGTGGAGAAAGAATACTGACCTCTGCAGCCGTGGTCAGCCTGTCGAAAAAGGCGACAAAACAACCCACCCTAGCTACGTGGTAGGGCCCCAAAAACCCGTCTGGGTGGCGACCACCTTTGGTCTTAAGTGTGCTGCCATAATAACTTTGTGTTGTGTTCCGGAATTAGTGACCCAAGTTCCTGTACCCTTATGGGACAGCAGCGTGTTCGCGGTGCCACTGGCGTTGCAAAAACCATAGGCGACAGTAACTGCTAAATTCTAAGTGGGCCGTCAGTCTGTGTGTTGTCCTACAGCAAAAAAAGAAAAAAAATGCTAAGAAAGATACGCATTATCATTGGCTAACAGTAACACTAAGTAAGTACTCTCTCCGAAAGCAAAACTGAACAGCTCCTTTCCTATTTTATTTAATAACAGCCCATAACCTCCCCCTAGATGGAATTGATGGTATACCCACCACGCTTGTCCAAGGCGGATTGGCGGGTTGCATATACCGGTGATTTCGGTATTCAGGTTTCCTTACGATGTTTTCCTTTCTCCGTCTGTAAATGGCAATTATGATCTAATAGGTACATTATACAGAAATAAACTTTCTAAGCGTTGCAAGCCATAATGGAATTCGTGTCCGGGACCTCTAGGTTAGTCTTCGGGATACCATACAGTGGTGCATTGTAGCGTGAGAGGTATCATATTATGGTAAAGGGATAAGAAAGGAAGGTAGTGGCATTCCCTAACTATACCTTTCTTTACTGCCTATTACTGAGCAAAAGGAGTACGCCATTTTTACAAATCCGTACAAGGACGGAGAAAGAATGCTGTGCTCTTAAATACGCCGCCATAATAACTTTGTGTTGTGTTCCTGCATTAGTAACCCAAACTCCTGTACCTTTATGGGACAACAGCGTGTTTGCGATGCTACTGGCGTTGCAAACATCCATAGGCGACGGTAACTTTTTCTATGTAAAATTTAAAATTAATATTTCATTCTATTTTTTTTTTATTATGTCTTCTTATATATAGTATACAAAGTGTGATCTTATTTGGCCAATTTCCTGTTCATTATATATACCTATATATTTAATATGTAAGTTTGAAATTTGTGCTGTATGATCATTGTTGAAATAAATAATTGATCCGTGCAGGGGCGGAGAAAGAATACTAACCTCTGTGGCCGGGGTCGACCTGTCGTAAAAGGCGACAAAACAACCCACCTTAGCTACGTGGTAGGGCCTCAAGCCCGTCTGGATGGCGACCACCTTTGGTCTTAAGTATGCCGCCATAATAACCTTGTGTTGTGTTCCGGCATTAGTGACCCAAGTTCCTGTACCCTTATGGGACAGCAGCGTGTTCGCGATGCCACTGGCGTTGCATACACCTATAGGCGACGGTAACTGCTAAATCCTAAGCGGGCCGTCAGCCTGTCTGCTGTTCTACAGCAATAAAAAAAAAAAAAAAAAAAAAATTAATAAGTAACTGTTAAATTTTAAGTGGGTCGTCAGCCTGTCTGCTATCCTACTGCGATAAAAAATATCTAGATAAATAATGGGGTAGGTTTCTGTTTGCGACTAAATCTATCTATGAAGTAAAAAAGATTAGCTTATTGCATAAAACTAATAAAGCATCATCAGCTAGCTGATCATGGATATAAATTCTTAAAATAGCGATGGAACCAAATTTTCAATTAATGACGTTTCACTACTCACTACTTGTTATAAAGCAAGTTGTGAACAATTTGAGAGAATTAACATCAAAGTCATAAAAGTCACAAGCCAATAACTTGGCAATTATACGACAATTTGGACAATTTAACATGAATATGATGAAACGTGCTTCCAAAGTAGTTTCGTGACCATCTAGTTTTTCGGTGTATGCGAGCACTGTCATCTAGAGGCTAATTTTCTATTAGAAATGTGCAAAATGTTGCAAAAAATCACAGTGGCGAGAAGTTAGCTTAAGAGAAAACGCAAACATTAAATTCAATCTTATTTTTAATACCTAATAACTGACATTTTTAGTAGGGATATCTGAGTAATATCGTGAGTTTGATTCGAATCGCTTGTTCACAAGCGTGATCTACACAATACCTAGTCAGGTCATAAGTATTGTCACACAGTAAAAACTTTTCTTTTAGAATGCTGGCCACAAAAAAGTTTATTGAATTAGAATTTCGAATTGTTCATGAAAATAAAAATGTATAACTTTTAGAATTTTACTCATTTTTAAATATGGAGTGGACGCTTAAAGAAGACCGTGTTGCAGTTATTGCGTTACATCGTTGCGGTTACGCGCCAATTCAAATTTTTAACATACTGAAAAATTTGAATATTACCAAAAGATTCGTTTATCGTACCATCAAACGATACAATGAAGACTCTAGTGTAGATGACAGGTCAAGAAGTGGTCGCCCTCGGTCTGTTAGGACTCCAGCAGTGATAAAAGCTGTGAAGGCACGAATTCAAAGAAATCCCAAACGTAAGCAGAAACTGTTGGCCCTTCAGATGGGGTTAAGCAGAACCACGGTGAAAAGGGTGTTAAATGAAGACTTAGGGCTTCGGGCATATCGAAGAAAAACAGGACATCGTTTGAATGCTCGTCTAATGGACCTGAGACTGAAGAGATGCCGCGCTTTGTTGAAGCGGTACGCGGGAAAAAAATATCGGGAAATTCTTTTTTCGGATGAAAAAATGTTTACCGTAGAAGAGAGCTACAACAAGCAAAATGATAAGGTGTACGCACACTGTAGTGAAGAAGCGAGCAACCGTATTCCGCGTGTCCAACGAGGTCATTTTCCATCCTCGCTCATGGTATGGTTGGGAGTTTCTTATTGGGGCTTAACAGAGGTACATTTTTGTGAGAAAGGTGTAAAAACGAATGCTGTTGTGTATCAAAATACAGTCCTGACGAACCTTGTGGAACCTGTTTCTCATACCATGTTCAATAACAGGCACTGGGTATTCCAACAAGATTCGGCGCCAGCTCATAGAGCGAAGAGCACACAAGACTGGCTGGCGGCGCGTGAAATCGACTTCATCCGGCACGAAGACTGGCCCTCCTCCAGTCCAGATTTGAATCCGTTAGATTACAAGATATGGCAACACTTGGAGGAAAAGGCGTGCTCAAAGCCTCATCCCAATTTGGAGTCACTCAAGACATCCTTGATTAAGGCAGCCGCCGATATTGACATGGACCTCGTTCGTGCTGCGATAGACAACTGACCGCGCAGATTGAAGGCTTGTATTCAAAATCACGGAGGTCATTTTGAATAAACTTTAATGTCATAAGAATCTATGTTTTGTTAAGTTCATTTTGGTATATGAATGGTTACATAATTAATAAACTTGTTACAATTATTTTACATTAAACATGTGACAGAATTTATGACCTGACTAGGTATTTTCAGTCTATTTTGGGATCACAAAACTATAACCCAACACATGCTATAATAATAAAAAAATAGCCTTTATTGCTGGATATACATGCTCTTTTTTGTTTAAAAATTAAAAATAAATTACTCTTTAATTTAAACTTTTTTTTTCCTTTTCTTTTCTTCATTTAGCACTAGTAATATCTTCTATCCCAGCTTGTCCATAGACATAGGCCTCTTTCAAGGATTTCCATTTACAACTATCCCTTTCTTCGCTTTCCTAGAATGTTCCTGCAACATATTTTAAATCATCCTTCCACCTTTTATACTGTCGTCCTCTTTTTCTTTTTCCATCACTTGGATACCACTGTGTTACCTTCCTGGTCTATTTCTCAGCCGAATCTCGTATGATGTGTCCTGACCAATCCCATTTTAACATATTAATATCATTTTCTACTCTTGAACTTAGTATATTTGTTAATTTTCTTTAAATTTAGTTTATCTTTAAGTTTTATTCCCATTACACTTCTTTCTATAGCATGCTGACCAACACATGCTATAATAATAATCTTAAAAGAAATAGTTATTGTTTAAATATTATTTTAAGGACTTACATTGATCATATTCTACCAAGGTATGTGGAAGCCAAATGGCTACTCGGAAAATATCATAGAAATCATAGCTCCGAATAACCACTATAGCATGCATAAGGCTTAGACAATTTTTTTCTTACATATTAAATCTTATTATTTATCTTATTATTTCTTAATTAATAATTGCTACGATCCTTACATATTTGTTTCGCTTCGTCCACTTTCATTATTCCCTTCATACATGCCCTTCGGTTTAGGGTACTCTTGACCTGGCCTTTTGTCAAGACGTCCCTGATCTGGTCTCGAAACGTCCGCCTAGATCTACCCCTTCCAACACTTTCATTCACACTCGCCTTATACACTTTTTTCGTCAATCGTTCTTCATTCATTCTCTCGACACGGCCAATGGGAAGTTATGAGCTGGTATTTTCATTATATTTTACCTATTCGTATTAAAATTCTATTAATAGCACGTCTAGGATAAATTATCAAGTCAACAACCTGAGACTCATGAAGTTAATCCTTCGATATACCAGCTATAAAATTTTACATACACGTACGTATCTACTCGTATGCGACATTTACGATAATTTTTCTATCTTAAAAAGAGGACTTTATTTATTTACTAGCTGTGCCCGCGACTCCGTCCGCGTGGAATAGTGACCTTATCACTAAGGGGTATGAAAAATAGATGTTGGCCGATTCTCAGACCTACTCAATACGCTCACAAAATTTCATGAGAATCGGTCAAGCCGTTTCGGAGGAGTACGGGAACGAACATTGTGACACGAGAACTTTATATATAAGATTACAATCTTCTACAGAGGATGTATAATGAAATTTTTTATATTATTTTATATACATAATTTAATTTTAGTGCCTTCTATTACAGGAGAAATATACAACATACAAATTATATTATAGTGTACATGCATGTTGTGTGCGTCCGTTGTACACATATACTGTGTGTGTGTGTTTTTTTTATTATTTTATTATTATGAAACACAAAACTAAAAATACCGTCAATCTAATACAATTATCGTAATTCAAACGTTTAGTTTCCACCTATCTATCTATCTATCGTAATTTTGATTAACATCTCAGGATCCGCTCTTAAGTATTGTCATAAAACGATCGCCATTTTACGTTTGTGTATTAATATATAAGCTAATTCAGTAGTATTAAAAAGACAGCATCTTCAATGGCCGTTGCCATGTTAAACGAAATACAATTATTTCAAGACACGCACATTACCCAATTATGGTAAACGTTGGGTTTAAGATAAATAAATGCATTCCTTTTTTTATACAAGTACTCGTACGTTTGCAGCATTCAAATGTCTGGAACCAACCTAATTGAAAGACGTGACTGCAAATTCTTTATAAGAATAATGTGCATTTGTTCAATAAAATACAACATTAAAATAAATTTGTAGACCGAGTTTTGTACTTTTGAATACAGAAATGAACTAAAGATTGTTATTACTAATTGAAAGATTGCGATAAATTAATTGATTTGTAAAAGTTATGCCATTATTAAGTTATTGAATAATATTTTTTAATATGCATGCACTTATATATCTTTAGTAAAAATCTAGACTTTAATCATACTTTAAATCGTTAGTTCTCAAAGTGGTCCAGATGGACTTCCAGGGGTCCACGGGAGACTCGATGGGGGTCTACATTGGCATAACAAAGTGTTTTTTAGTTTTTTTAACTATAATTTATTTTTAACTTTTTAGTTTGATTAACTATAAAATAAAAGCTTGTTAGGTAATATAATTTATTTGTTATCGATTGCCAATCGGTAAATGTTTTTATTAATTTAACGCCATCTTCTGGCAGTGTTATTAATGAAACTCCAGATGGCGTTTCGGCAGAATTTAGAATTTTTTTGATTCTTTAAAGTGGGTAAAAATCGAGTCCGAAAATTCCGTTACATAAAGATCAAATTATTATAAAGCGTGTTTAAAAAGAGCAAAAACCCAACGTCACGCGGTGTTCCTAAGCGGTCACCCATCCAAGTACTGACCGCGCCCCACGCTGCTTACTTCGGTGATCAGTCGAGAACCAGTCCGAAAATTCATTAATCCTGAGGATCCTGGTAAGGATAATGATACAAACTACATATACAGATTATTACATTATCATCGGTCCTTGATAAGTGTGCAAAGTTTCAAATAAATCCGTCGTTTTGAAAGGGGTGAAAATCGCGTTCAAAGATTCCGTTACATAGATTCAATAAACACAATAGACAGTCAAGGCAAAATAAAAGCTTTTCCAATGACTACAACATCCCTATGTCTTTGAAAAGTGACATTTGCTTGATTTCTATAATGAGAAAAATGATTTCATATATGGCGATAAGCCGTGAGTACTTGACATCGTAAGCAAGGTTATAATAATTTTAACAAAGAGTTTTCTTCAAAGACTGCTAAATTTTGTAACTGATAATTATGTGCTTATCGTTCATTTAAATATTTTCTCACAATTACATAGTTATTTCAATGAATAAGTTTTGTTTCAACATAATTGATAACATTTTACATTATGTTTATATACTTATTATCTCTTAAGACGTGACTGTAATATATGTTATATTGTAGTATATTAATTACGACATTTACTAAGTATGAATGAATTAATAAAGGGATGAAAATATGTTACATGCTGCGGAGACGCGAATTCTGTGATGGATGTGTGGAGTTACAAAAATGGATAACATTTGAAATGAGTAATATTAAAGGAAGTGTTAAAACAACGCCGGTTGTTGAAAAACTAAAAAGTAACAGACTAGCATGATATGACCATATAACGCGAAGGGACGAATGTCATATAACATGGAAAATGATAGAAATGGGAGTGGATGGATACAGGACGAGAGGTGGACCAAAGAAAAGGTGGATTGTGTAAAAGATGACATGGTGAAAAAGAGTGTCATTGTTGAGATGTCGGCTAACACAGGAGAGTGGAAATGTGGGAAAGGGCAAGAAGTAGAGATTTACTAAGTATATATTTCGGAAGGATGTGAGAGTATTACACCCAGATCCATATAAATACTATTTAATTACAAAAAATAAAGTGTATATTAGAAAATACCAAACTAGTAATACGTCGAACTTAAATAGTTACTGACTAGTAGTAATTATTCTATTTACAATTTCTTTTATTAGTAAACAGTTACCATCGCCTATAATTGTTTGCATCGCGAACACACTGCTGTCCGTATTGAGGGTACCGTAACCTGGGTCACTAATTTTAAATCTATTTAATAATATACTAGCCGTTTCCGTCCGCTTAGCTGATCGAATAACAGAAAAAGTAAATCGAAAAACTATGAGTTTTCCTACGCATGCGCGGGCTACATCGCTTGTTCCGCGGCAAGAAAACACAAATCACTGAATACGTAAAAATCGTTGTTCTTAAAACTTTAATAATTTTATATTAAATGAAGTAATCGCAATATTCTTTTTAGATAATGGCCAAGCGTCTAAGAAATAACAATTAAAAAATTTATACCAGAAATCTATCCAATAGTTTTGCCGTGATGCGTACACAACTACAGACCTCTATCATTTTATTTATATAGAAGATGTTGGTATTGGCACCTGTAATACAGTAAATGCGTCAAAAACATATGTTTAATCTCTAGCGTCAAATAACACCTTAATGATAGTAATATTTCCTATCAAAAAAGTGTGAAATGTATCAAAAATACAAAATAATTCTCCTTACTTTGGACTTAACCAGTTTTGTTTAAATTTTCCAAGCATGCGATTCTTGAACATCACAAATTTCAAACACGAACCACTAACCTTGAAGCTTGATATGAAAATTGAGCTTATGATATGATTGAACATGATTTGCTATCATTGCATGAATTTATTTATTGCTAGTGGGAACAAAAGAAAAGTCGAGAGTAAATCTGATTTTACAACTATCTAGTTGAATATGTTATAAACGCCCATAAGAAATAAGGATCTTATTTTAAGGGTGTTGAACTTTGTAGTCATATACTTGATAATATAATCATTATACACATCTTTCATGTAATAAATCTACCTTTTCTTTCGTTTCCTCTAATATTCTCTTTTATGGAAGTCTTATCTCACATGCTATATGTCTTATCTCTCTTATCTCCCCGGCTACTGTAAAAATAATGTAAAATACTTTACCCTGTTACTTATAATATGTATAATCACAGATGCCAGATGAATTAAACAATCAATTAATTTAACTATGTTTACATATACAATTAAAAGGGCCATGACATATTTTACTATAGTAAATTTATAATTGGATCACAAAACAACAATAGAATGCATCGGCTGATCAGTAACCACAAAATTATCTTTCGCATAAAAAATGATTAAACAGGAAGCAGTCATAACACACAACCAATGGAAAAATCACTTCCAGGAAGCAAATCACAAACAAAAGAGACTAACAAAAGAATATTTCAAAATGTATCAAGAAAAGCAAACTTCAAAGAATCATCAAACGATCGGCAAATCATAAGCGTAACACACGTGATCATTAGTGTCATTGTTCGTTAATTAATTTTAATACACTGATCTCTCTAGTATATTCTTAGTATATTATCTCTAATATTTAAATAAGAAACATTTGCATAATTGATTTTCACTTTACTATTAGAGACATTATCACAAAAATTACAGTCATGTCTTATAATGGAATAGAAATAAAATATGTTGACATTTTCTTATTTCACAAAAACCCATTGAGAAAGGGACTCAATGACATTCCAGCAATACGTGACGTTTTAGACATTAAATTATTTATATGGAAGTGGAGTCATATTGTGCCTCAACACGAACGCTGAATTGGGAGAGACAAGAGCCTTCAAAATCAAGAAAGCGGAGGTTAATAATAAATTCGCCAACCTTAATCAAATCAAATATAATTTTATTGATGAACAGTTACAAATTACTAGATTAACTACTCAGAATCAAACAAGGCACAGCCTGTATTTTGCAAACCGGTTTATAATCTTAATGTATTCTTTTTCTGTTGGGAATGTTATGTGGTCGAGTTTGATTTTTTACATCACTCTGGACTTTTTTTTAGCGAATTTGACTGTATATTTTTCTTTTTTGTTTTTAAAGTGCTGGATAATTAGTTAAAAGTCTGCCAAAATTTTATTCCAATTGCTGTCGTGAAAAGTATTTATGGTTAATACTCAACATAATCGTCATAATTATGCTCTTCAATGATTATTTAAAAGAGAAACTCACGCAAACTCAATGCCATTTCACACTTAGATCAAAGTTGTTAGAGTTCAAAATACTAATATCGAAAATATCCATAAAAGTCTTAATGATTCAACAATTGCGACATAACATGTGTTCGAAGCACATTTTGATCGCGACTCATAGCTAAGCAAAAGAGTAAATATAGTTCAAATAAGATGTCAGTGATAATTTGAAGAACTCATATAAAAAATAACAACTAGTCGATAACGATTTCATAATATAGTTGTATTTATTGTAATTTTAGATTGATCCAACACATATCTTTACATTTTCTATTTATATTCTAAGATATTTTTAAAAAATCTCCTAAGATATATCTTAGAAAATTTAATGACGTCTATACTGCTCTATATAACATTCTCTCAGTAAACATAAAGAGCAATAAGGAAACGTACAATAATATTCATAGTCTTCTTCTTCCTGCCCTTAACACAAATCGTGTGGGGTCGGCACAATATGTTCTCTCCTTCCAATCTCTGTATCTGTAAGTATCTGAACATTCACACTGTTTTTTGCTAGTTCATCTTTCACACAATCTGTCCATATTTTTTGGTCTACCTCTCTTTTTGTATCCATCCACTCACTGCTTTATATTCGTACTCGTAGTACTGCTGCTATTATGTTGTGGTCGTCAATCGTCGAATATTGTTGAAAATAGGGGTAGCTATATTTGGACCACAAATCCTGATCCTTTAGCTTCCCCAGCCTCAAACTAGTTATTTTACGAAGGGTCTGATGCCCGAGGAACCGATAATTTTATTTCAAAGATTAAAGCAACAAATGAAGATTTACTAATTGCAAATTTTACAATTTGCCAATTTTACGAAATCTTAATAAATCGAAATCAATAGCTGAATACAAGATTAACAAATTGCAAATAAAAACGTAAACTAGTCGAAAATAGTAAATTAAATATTATCTCCAAATATTATTTCCGCAAATAATACGTTCAGCTATGTTCGACATTATGTTAGTTTGTTATATTACTAAACCGTAATCGCTTGTTTGCGTTTATCGCAATCGTAAAATAGGTGAAAATTGCTGTATTTTGCAGTGAATGTGGAAAACGTCAAAAATATATTAAACTTTGTAATCCATTGAACGACAACATTTCATTGTTTATTTTAGTTACTTTCTAAAACATTTAACGATGTGTTAAGATTAGTAAAGATTTGTATTATATATACGAGTATGTAGGAAAAAGTCATTGTCTATACTACTATTATAAAGAGGAAAGATTTGATTGTTTGTTTGTTTGTTTGTTTGTTTGTTTGTTTGTTTGTTTGTTTGTTTGTTTGTTTGCTTTGAATAGGCTCCGAAACTACTGACCCGATTTAAAAAATTCTTTCATTGTTGGGAAGCTACACTATCCCCGGGTGACATAGGCTATATTATATTTTCAAAAAAATTAGGGATCCTTACTAAAACTCTAATAATGTAACCCAAAGTGTAAAAAAATTACCTAAAATATTATTTAAATCGCGTGCGTTGCGAAAACTATTGATGATAGAATAAAATAATGTACTACAACTTTGCAGAACACATCATTATTTACAAAAAGTGTCGGGACAGCATATGTCTAACTATTATAGTTATGCCACAATAAGTGTTCTTTTATTTTAAAAAATTAATTGAAATGCCGCCCCTAGAAAAGGCTCTTTATTTGGATCTTGGTATTAATCCTTATCAAAATAAATTACTTCATATTCAAAACTGTTTCAATACCTTTATATAACTTTTTGAATTATTCAATTCGGATATTCCATTCGAAAGTTATCACGAGTTTAAAAATGTAAGTATTAAAAAAATGTTGCGTGGTAGCCGCTCACCCTGTTCGGCTAGCTAGGCAGCACCTTATGCAATGTAGGCGTGCGTCACTGGGGTTTTTACAAAAATTAGAATACTTATTAAAAATAACGAAAAATAAATAAAAAGTAATAACAAAAAAAATCATTAAAATAAAAGCTCATAGAAATAATAATATTCAAACTTTCTTTATAATTTTATTTTTTTAGTAACCTGACGCAAATAGAAGGGTTTGCCCCCAGGGGCGCTCCTCTGTCCGAGGAGTGCACGGGTGTGCGTACCCGAGGTGCCCGAGTATCCGTCGCTTCACTCCCCTCTCCGTTCGAGGCGACAGAGTCCTACCTTTCTTTCCGTCTACCTCTTACATCCTTTCCAACTTAGCTCTCTGTTCGTGGCATGGTCCCCGATGGGATGGTTGCGAATACTGATTGGGGTCCCGGGTTCTACCATGGGACCTGATTTGGTAGTCAAAACCATGCCTATTTCGACTGCGCCTGCACAGAGAGTGTTCCCGGGGCGGGAATTGCATCCTCGCTGTCGGTTGGTCTTGCTTGGCCGGCTACGACGTTAAGCGACTCTGCTTTTTCTGGAGTGTCGTCTGGTAGTCGTACACACGCCTGACTAGCACGCAACGGGGATGCGAGTCCCGTCCGGAATTGGCCGCGGACCTGTCGCTCCCGGCCCTGGTTCTGTCCATGGTCGGGGGCGATTCTGAATGGACGGCCGTCGCCTCCTTTTGCGAGGCAGTAGTGTCTGCAAGGGAGGCGGCGGAACGGGAGCGGGAGTCCGCCACCGCCCTCCCCTCCCACCAACGTAGGCCGCGTCGTCGGCGCCGGAGGGCGGGCAACGATCTCCGGCCGCCGTAGAAAGCGACCGCGGGCGGCCCCTCAGGGGAGGATCCGCCGCCCGCACTATTGCCGTGAGGGAAAAGGCCGCGTGCTGTTCCACAGCCCCCCTCAACTCATAGAGTTGTTACAAGAGAGCGCCGGGGGGACGAAAGCCTGACCCCCTGGCACCAACACTTTAGAAGGGGCCCACTTTAAGACAAAGCGTGGGCCGGCGCCGGCCCGGGCCACGAGATCGGCAGGCCATATATCCGTGGGCCCGGGCGTAGGCGATAGGTGAACAGCGGGGTTTTTTAGTGGGTAGTCGGATGGTCGAACATCTTTTCCGGAGTCCCTTATATCCCTCGGTCCCCCCGGGCCGGGGGAACCCGTCAAGAGAGGTTTTTCCCCGAGACCGAAAAAAAATAGAAGGGTTTAATTTTTTGTTAAATACCCGTGCGAAGCTGGGACGGGCTGCTAGTTTCATATATTTTACATCATAGTTGGTTTTTCTCTTTCGAATATTTTTTTCCTTTGGCTCCGTTCGTTTTCGACCAATCAACTAAAGCAACCTATTTTTTTAAATATTTTATTATTATATTATCATACATACGAAGATTGTTTACATTTGTAAAACTAGCATAGTCTGTAATTGACGTATAATTTAATTAGTTATTATCTTCTTAATGTGTTTTCTACGTCCCATTTTTAAGATTCTTTTTTGTCATAATTTTGTGGTAAACATAACTATTGTTAACACAACACTGCTGATATAAAAACACTAGCAGCCCGTCCCAGCTTCGCATGGGTATTTACCAAAAAATTAAACCCTTCTATTTTTTTTCGATCTCGGGGAAAAACCTCTCTTGACGGGTTCCCCCGGCCCGGAGGGACCGAGGGATATAAGGGACTCCGGAAAAGATGTTCGACCATCCGACTACCCACTAAAAACCCCGCTGTTCTCCTATCGCCTACGCCCGGGCCCACGGATATATGGCCTGCCGATCTCGTGGCCCGGGCCGACGCCGGCCCACGCTTTGTCTTAAAGCGGGCCCCTTCTAAAGTGCTGGCGCCAAGGGGTCAGGCTTTCGTCCCCCCGGCGCTCTCTTGTAACAACTCTATGAGTTGAGGGGGGCTGCGGAACAGCACGCGGCCTTTTCCCTCACGGCAATAGTGCGGGCGGCGGATCCTCCCCCGAGGGGCCGCCCGCGGCCGCTTTCTACGGCGGCCGGAGATCGTTGCCCGCCCTCCGGCGCCGACGACGCGGCCTACGTTGGCGGGAGGGGAGTGCGGTGGCGGACTCCTGCTCCCGTTCCGCCGCCTCCCTTGCAGACACTACTGCCTCGCAAAAGGAGGCGACGGCCGTCCATCCAGGATCGCCCCCGACCATGGACGGAACCAGGGCCGGGAGCGACAGGTCCGCGGCCAATTCCGGACGGGACTCGCATCCCCGTTGCGTGCTAGTTAGGCGTGTGTACGACTACCAGACGACACTCCAGAAAAAGCAGAGTCGCTTGACGTCGTAGCCGGCCCAGCAAGACCAACCGACAGCGAGGATGCAATTCCCGCCCCGGGAACACTCTCTGTGCAGGCGCAGTCGAAATAGGCATGGTTTTGACTACCAAATCAGGTCCCATGGTAGAACCCGGGACCCCAATCAGTATTCGCAACCATCCCATCGGGGACCATGCCACGAACAGAGAGCTAAGTTGGAAAGGATGTAAGAGATAGACGGAAAGAAAGGTAGGACTCTGTCACCTCGAACGGAGAGGGGAGTGAAGCGACGGATGCTCGGGCACCTCGGGTACGCACACCCATGCACTCCTCGGACAGAGGAGCGCCCCTGAGGGCAAACCCTTCTATTTGCATCAGGTTACTAAAAAAATAAAATTATAAAGAAAGTTTGAATATTATTATTTCTATGAGCTTTTATTTTAATGATTTTTTTTGCTATTACTTTTTATTTATTTTTCGTTATTTTTTAATAAGTATTCTAATTTTTGTAAAAACCCTAGTGACGCACGCCTACATTGCATAAGGTGCTGCTTAGCTAGCCGAACAGGGTGAGCGGCTACCACGCAACATTTTTTTAATACTTACATTTTTAAACTCGTGATATCTTTCGAATGGAATATCCGAATTGAATAATTCAAAAAGTTATATAAAGGTATTGAAACAGTTTTGAATATGAAGTAATTTATTTTGATAAGGATTAATACCAAGATCCAAATAAAGAGTCTTTTCTAGGGGCGGCATTTCAATTAAATTTTTAAAATAAAAGAACACTTATTGTGGCATAACTATAATAGTTAGACATATGCTGTCGCGACACTTTTTGTAAATAATGATGTGTTCTGCAAAGTTGTAGTACATTATTTTATTCTATCATCAATAGTTTTCGCAACGCACGCAATTTAAATAATATTTTAGGTAATTTTTTTACACTTTGGGTTACATTATTAGAGTTTTAGTAAGGATCCCTAATTTTTTTGAAAATATAATATAGCCTATGTCACCCGGGGATAGTGTAGCTTCCCAACAATGAAAGAATTTTTTAAATCGGGTCAGTAGTTTCGGAGCCTATTCAAAGCAAACAAACAAACAAACAAACAAACAAACAAACAAACAAACAAACAAACAAACAATCAAATCTTTCCTCTTTATAATAGTAGTATAGAAGATTAGTTTATCTTTAATAATCATAGGCAAAATTAAATTTTTTGAAACTCCTTTCAATAGGTACTAATTCAAAGGAAATCGGTAGTAAGGTTAATGAACTATTTGTAACGAAAAAAGTGAAAATTAATCGCAATTTCACTCAATTTATTTATTATAATAGCAGCTACTCCCAATAATCAACCAATGCAACAAGTAGCTATTGTTGAAGTTACATGACTATTTAGGGAAGTCTTACAAAAGTTTTCCTAATTCGATTGTTAAGATTTTTACGTAACTGCTATAAAAGTATATGATAAAAGTGCTTCCGTTTTTTTAAAGAAATTGTAGTAATTTTTTATACTTTTGCGAGTCCTCCCGATCGCACGGTATCTAATCTGAAGTTATTATGGGACTATAAGATGAAGTTATTCTTAGAGTACATAAGTTGTCCTAATATTCTATAGATCTTAATAAAATTATAATGACGAAAGGATGACAAACATTTTATAACAATTTAAGTTTTACTAGTACATTATCTCTATCTAAGATTAATTGACTAGTAGCATACTCATTAATCTTTATGAATACGAAGTGTACTTTATAAATAGAAGATCATACAGTATGCCAAAACAGTATCAAAAAAATCTCTTAAATAATACATAAATTATGACTTATTCCATTTTATTTTCGGATATATTTATAGAATACCGCATACCAATATGAAAAGTGGGCGAAATGTCTTTTATTATAGCAACGTTTGTCTCAGCGATTTCTTTTTTAATTGACACCATCAACTATTTGTTAACTATAAGTTGATGTCACAAAATTAACTTTTTTGAGAATGATACGTTTTGATATACTTACCTTGTTCTAAAATAAAATCCAAACAAATAAATAAAGTTATATAAGCCAAATTTCCTTTAAAATAACGCTTTTTTATTGCTGTAGAACATCAGACAGGCTGACGACCCACTTAAAAGTAAGCAGTTACCTAGGAATTTTTATGACTCCAGGGGCACCGCTAACACGCTGCCGAGAATTATAACCGGCATAAGTGACCCACATTTATGCCGGAACACAACATACATACATACATATAATCACGCCTCTTTCCCGTAGGGGTAGGCAGAGACCATTTCTTTCCACTTGCTACGATCCAACACAACAACACAACACAAGGTCATTACGTCGGCATATTTCGAAACAAGGGGTGGATTTAATCAGACTTAGGCCCGATTCAGTGCATCGCGGACCGTCCGCGTGCGGAATAGTGCATGCATCCGACGCGGATGAACTCGTCGTTCAGTGCTGTGCGGATTGTGATTAAGAGTCAAGTCAAGAGGAGTCATGGATGAAAAAATCAATTTGGTGGTTGCTGCCTATTTATGTTAAACAGTAGAAAACGCTTAAAGACTTTAAAGGGGAATTTGTAGCTTTGTTTTCGGATTTGCAAGAAGACGAAATTAAATTTTTCATGTACTTCAAAATGTCTATTAGGATATTTGAGGAGTTTTTGTATAAATTATCGCGGAGATTCCAAAGACATGGTCGAAGTCGTACTTCTTGTATAACCCTCTCAGTTTGCATGTTCGCAGCTATGACGACGACGACAGTACTTCACATCCGCTCCGCACGACCGTCCGTCGAGCACTGAACTGAACAACATTACGAGCAATAGCCGTCCGCGCGCGGACATCCGCGGCGCGGGCGAGTAGCGCGGACGGGGATTGCGTCCGCGTGTGAAGCTATCCGCGTTGCGGAGAGCTCCGTATAGCACTGAACGTGCTGTATAGGCATAATACATAGTGCCGTCCGTCGCGGACATCCGCGTAGATCATCCGCGTCGCAATGAATAGGCCCTTAGAGTCTTATCACCTAGGGTTGTTTTGTCACCTTTTCCTGCAAGCCACACCCGACCGCAGGAGTCAGCATTCTTACTCCACCGCTGAACGAAGAAAACGCTTTTCTTTGATAGAATATTAATTCCTAATCTAGCCTTTAAAAACTTTAAAAGTATAAAATTTAAAAGTAGTATTCACTACACTGAAAATAAATAACTGGTATTAACTAAAATAATCTACTTTATACAATTGATGCAGTCTACATCATCTTCATTGCAATCATATTTTCTCTAAAAGAGAAAGAAATATATATTAGAACATAATGGGACTTAAAACAATTCAACAAAAGTTTATGCTATAGAAAATACTTAGCAGGTGCTTTGACCCGTAGGTAATTTGTAAGGCATTATATATTAAACGGCCATTCAAGCGGACAAGGTCTCCGACCTTAAGGAAAGCTTAAGGTTGAAAAAGGTACGAGCATCATTAATCATTGCTACAGGACTGATGGTGATGACGGCTAAATATACAAATGGCATCCATTAGTGGTAACGGCGCTGATTCTGTGAATATAATAACTTATCAAATATATTAAACATTCAAAAATGGCTAACTTCATCTTCACTTTAAAAATATACAATATATAAATGTGTGAATGAATACGCAGGGTGTAATTTAATTAGATAAATAACAACCTTTACCTATTGGTTTTAAATTAGATTTGTAAGTATACAAAGTACATACATCTGCGACAGGTGAGTGTTAATGTTCATCGTAAATATAATATATCTATGCGTGTTGGAATTTTTATTTTATTTTTATTTATTTGGGAAACATACAATTACAATACATCACAATATAAAGAAAACATAAAAATTAACAAATCAGTAAAGTTTCCACTTATAGAATCTATGGAATAAACAACAATCGCTCGAGTAAAAACAAAAATCAGCTAAATAGAGTTTTTTTATCAACTGTGTTTTGTTTTCAACCGGTGTGAGTACAACACCGTCAAATACTCAGAAATAGCATAGAATTGCAAGTATGCACTGGTTCATTTAATACTTTCTTAATTTTAGTGAAAAAACAGCTATGTAGCAGTGGTCAATCGACAATAAACAATACAAACACCTGTTCTAAAATTATAAAAAATTGTTTTACTGAGAACCTATACTACAAGCTAATAAAATAACTTCATTTATTAAAAACTTTTGAGGAAACATTTTTTTATAGTATAAGTAAAGATAGATTACAGTAAACCAGATGTCCCGGTTCTTTCTTCACACATAACAACCTGTCTATTCCAATTTTAAATGACCTATATAATTATGTTTCGCTGTCACAAAATGACACAAGCTACATGTCACTCAGCGGAGACTTAAGTCATTTTGAGAATCTGTCATGTAGAATATTCCTTTAATAACTGTTTATAGACGGATCTATATTGATAAAAGAAATCGTGCTTCTGAACAACAAAAGCTTAATTAAAAAATAAAGACCATTTAAAAAAAGAGCCCAAAGTGGTAGCGATTACGAATTCTTTACCGCTGAATCATATTGCCTTGCATTTCGGTGGTGAATTTGAAATGTAAAAATAAAACAAACGACAGTCGTGAGTCACGCTAGAAAACGCAAAAGTAACCAGTGTCACTGCTTAGCGATAATAAAATTTGAGATAGGAATGTTTCAGTGATTCGTTTTTGTACAATACGAGTAAGTAACGCTGTTCCTAAAATTTTCAATTCGCAACTACTGTAACTAAAATAAAAATAGATTTAATTCCCTAAGGAAGCTTTCGGCTTAAATGAGTGAGATAACTTCTGACAATACTTTTAACTCGTTGGCCGATTACATTACGGCTATGTTGGCCAGATAATATTCTACAAAAGCGGGAAAAGTAATATGGTGAACTAATGTTCTGCCATGCCACCATTGCCGAGCTGTCGAAGCTCTAGTCAGCCTAGCTAGAATTCGTAAACCCAATAAGCGGTGTCTCGATACATCAAGTAGGGCAAATAATTCGGTAAGGATGCCAAGGACCGCAATGTAGGAGAAAAAAAGGTTGGAGAGCGAACCCAAGCACCGAAGAAGATTTGGTATTAGTATAATTTCAAATATATGGTTTTTGTTTTTCATCAGACAATCTTCATCCACTGCAGGATATAGGCCTCCCTAAGTTCGCCACAAAAGCGCCTCACTTCCCGGTCCCTCGCTTTTCCCATCCGGCCCCACAGCAACCTTGCGCAGGTCATCGCTCCATCGGGCTGGGGGACGTCCTACGCTACCATTACGTTTAATTTATGGTTATCAATAAATGTTATTCTTAAATACATTTCCTCGTATATTCCAATAAAAAATCAACCAAATATTTTTAGAAGTTTTTTTTTATTGCTGTAGGACAGCAGACAGGCTGACGGCCTGCTTAGGATTTAGCAGTTACCGTCGCCTATAGGTGCTTGCAACGCCAGTGGCATCGCGAACACGCTGCTGTCCCATAAGGGTACAGGAACTTGGGTCACGAATGCCGGAACACAACACAAGGTTATTATGGCGGCATACTTAAGACCGAAGGTGGTCGCCATCCAGACGGGCTTGGGGCCCTACCACGTAGCTAGGGTGGGTTGTTTCGTCGCCTTTTACGACAGGCCGACCCCGGCCACAGGGGTTAGTATTCTTTCTCCGCCCCTGCACGGATAGAAGTATTACATAATTAATTACATTAATCCTGAACGACGGTGAGATAGGCCGAGATGCGAAAAACATCAGGAACAAATTGTGACCCAAGAGTACCACTTAAACTCAAAGGTAAAACTTATAATAAGGCCTGTCGTATTGTATGGATCGGAATGCTGGGCCACAAAGGGGAGGGACGAAAGGGTGTTACATGCAGCGGAGATGAGAATGCTGAGATGGATGAATGGAGTTACAAAAATGATGTATTACATAACCGTTTTCATAAAAAAATATTCTAACTTTTATATAAAAATTTTAAAACAACACTGTAGCACAGACATACCTACATAAATATATGGACTCCAACAAACGTTCAACAGTTGTTATTATAGGCTGTAAAGCTGTAATATATATGGAATTCAAAAGTTCAATTGAAAGTCGAAGTAATAATTATTCGTGGTACTACAAATTCAGCCTCGGTCGAACCAAAATTGTTTTAATAACTAACTCTGGATAAGCCCTCGTCATCCATTTGTATCTATGATAAATTCTTAGATTACTAATGGTTTACTCTACCTATGTTGAAGTGTTAAAATGTAGTAGTTACCTGTAACAAATAAATCAAATTACATTACAAACGATAGCAAGTGCAATACGTTGGGATGTAAGAGCTTTCTCCAAGATCATCAGCTCAACAATAACAGGAAATGTATACCATCTTTTTCTTATGGGATATGTCATAAATGGGCACTATTTCCGTCTTGTGACTGTACGCAAGAGTGTGGGTGGGGACTTCAGGAATTACTTGGATGATGATATGAAAAAATAAATCAACATAAATCGCTACTACTAATAAATATATCAATGAACAAAATATTGTATAATAGACATGTGTTAATAAAAATGAAGATCCTTGGTGCCGTTGAATAGATATTTATGGCCACAATCCCTATTACACAAACTCCGTTGTATACATTACTTGGCCATGACAATTTTAACATAAAATTACGTGACATAATCATATTAGAATATTCATCAGACGTGACATAATTTACATAAATTAAAACAAAATATTTTTATGTTTGTTGGATCTCATTTTCTGTTTACAGATTTAGTTTACTATTAGTTTTTTACTTAATGATTTTTTACTTAAAGTATAAAATAGTTTTTACGGAAAATTACGGGCGTTCTTTTAATCATTGTAGACGTTTCGTTTATCATTGTAAACAATTTTTATCAATTGACTGCGTTCACAGCGACGATTTGAGATTTGATTTGATTTTATGCTACCCACTAAATTATAATTATTTGCATAATCAAGGCCAGAAGCGTTAGGGCTAAATTATTAAAAGAAGAAGAACAATTATAACCGAGAATGCTTAAGAAATTTGGAAATAATACACGGTTATCTTTTATTAAAATATCAAAAATCTGTTTTAGAAAAATTGCCGTTTAAAATCCGTTCAAAAGTTTCTTAGTTCACATTTTTACTAGAAGATTAACAATATTTTTCTAGATTTAAAATATAACATGAAAATAAAAGGTTCTATGTATAAAATTTATTAGTGTACCCAGCAATTGAAGTCGTGCTCTGTTGCAAGGTCATCTAGCAGGTTCAATTGTGAATCCAAACATTAATGGAATCCATTCAAATATCAAAAAAATCTGTCCTGTGGTTTAGGAGTTCTATTAGTTTAAATAAAGTTGTAAAGGAGCATAACATAAAGAAAAAAATTATGAAATAAACCATGTGTGGTGATGTAATAAACACTGTAGGTCGTGTTAGTAGATTTGATACTCATGGAAGCCTACATTTTAGTATAATTTTCGATCTGATAGTTGATTCTTCCATGGGAGTAGTAAAATCACTACAACCAGTTTTTCATCTAGTCGCTTTAATAAAATACATCAAAAATGATCAAATAATAATACGTGCATAAATAAATATAAAGAAAAGTAATCTAAAATAGTAGCTAAATATTCCTATGTGTGTAGTATATACAGAGTTATATAGAAATGAGTTTTAAACACATCCTGACAGCATAATGCGGTTATTGTTGTTAACGTTAGGACTAAAATCTTCAATACTCTCGAACACAACTCCGGGCCTGCGTCCCAGTTTCAGTCTAATTTCGTCGCATAGTTGTCTATTCAGAGCAGAAACATAACTTCGTTGGATGGAGAGCTAAAAGCGATTCGCCATTAGCTATGGTATTGTACAACACTGTCATAATAAAGAATTATTCAAATACATCGACGTTCATTAAGCAAAATAATAACGACCATTCGTTATTGTTAATACGAATACTGTAGAGTTTATTAAATATTAAACACTCGTATAGAACTATTATTTTAAATGAGCATGCCATCGTGTTCAATTTTGTAAAACGCAATTTTTTTTCCGGCTTCCATATAAAGGATATATGAACTCGTTATTTGTACAATAAAGTGTTTGAAAAATTGCGTTATTTAACTTTTTCGATTTCTTTTCTACAAGTTCGCGGCCCACTGCATCCACCTGTTTCAGTTCATTCATTAATCCTCTTTAATTTTTCCACAAATGTCATCGTGGACCACCATATCATCACGAATGCCTAAATCTAACATGTATATACGCAGCAGAATTAGAAACGCCACATAGAATTATGTACACATTTACATACTGTCGATCGATGATAATCCGACATGGAAGCAAATTATTAATTTGCATAATAAAATAAGTTTAAATATCAGTCTAGAAGCGTCCTATATTAATAAATGAATAAATAAAAAGACATTCACGAAACACATGTCACATGGACACGTCTTATTTTTCTCGACCAAAGATTTTCTTTGTAATTGGAAATGCATACCAGTCAGCAAATAAGGCAATGGTCTACAAAAGTTAATATCTATACAGGTCAAACAATAAACTTTTTAAACACACACAATTATCAATAAAACACATGCATAATGAATATAACATTACTGAATAGAAATCTAATTTATAATACAAAAAATAAAACATTATGTCAATTTCACTATATGTATGTACATGATATGTTTCATGCTTGAATCACTCTTTCATCACTGATTGCGTTTATAGATATCACGCAAAGACAAGGAACCAGTTTTATTGCTGACAAAATCGCTCATTACACAGACACTGTAAAGATATGTAGTTTCAGACCATCGAACCGAAACAAAAATAGATAATGAATTTCCATATACACTCGAAACGTTTGATGTAAGCAGTTTATTAAAGAACATTACCAGTCTTTGATATATATGTAACTAAATGAATCATTTATTGTGATGCAAATGGTGTGATTAGATCCGATAAGAAGACTACGTGACTAGATCGATTCGAATTTTGTAATAAATAATGTTCTGTGATCTATTGCGAATGATGTATTTCGTTACAAGGAATTGAGTATTTTATAGTCATTTTTGATACATAAAGACATATTTTGATAATAATCGTGTTTTTTTGTTTCTCTTCGTTCCATTTTTTGGAGTAAAGGATTGTTGCATAATAAAAAAAAATGTATTACTGTACTCTAACGAATGGAATGATACGACCAGATGTCAAATTCTAATATTTATGTGCTCTTCTTAGGTATACTACTTAACAGTATTTTAAATTTAAAGGGTCGTTTTCTGGCACTACCAACAAGTGATCACAATATGAATAATCATAAAAATATTTACATTCATTCTGTAAATTCAGTAACAAACATGCGAAAAGTAATTTAAACAATGAATGATCCGGTGAATTTAGGTTAGAATCCTTTATTGTTTAGGACGCAGTTAAAGGTATGCTTGTGATATTCAATCTCAGATTTCGATTAAGTATTTAAAATTTAAAAGCAATATAATTAATGTAAAAGTATTTTTAAAAGCCACATTATATAACAGATCGAACGTTTACAAGGAAGATCTTGCCTAAATATCAATACTCCAAATAGAAAGCGAAATAAATCATTGTAGAAAAGCAAACAACGTGGCTAAAGGAGACCGAACAGTTCGCAAGTCATTGTAGACAAAAGAATTATTTAATAGCTACGATCTAATAGATAGAGTAGATTCTAGAACAATATTAATAAGTTATGAGCGCTTAGCGGATTAAAACTCAAATGTTAACTGTCAGGCCTGGAATAATTAGATGTAAATACTTTATTATATGTAAGGGATTATATGGAAAGGAAGAATGAAAGATGAGGACCAGTAGACCCTGCTAAACAACGGTCGAGGTCCAGACACAAAAAATTTTTTTTTCTAGGTTTAGGGGTCAAATGATAGTCGCAGTGAAATTTAAATTAATACTAATGTATACCAACTATACTTTTGTGGTTTTTTTCAAGAAAAAGAAATATCCATACTAATATTATAAATGCGAAAGTAACTCTGTCTGTCTGTCTGTCTGTTCCTCTTTCACGCCTAAACGGCTGAACGGATTTTGATGAAATTTGGTATGGTGATAGATGATAACCTAGAAATGGTCATAGGCTAAAAAATAATCACGCCATCGTTCTTAGGGGGTAGGCAGTAGGCAGATAACTAAATTGAGTTAGTGATTTTTTGTGCTTATCCGGTATCTATGAGAATCGGCCAACATCTATTTTTCATCCCCCTAAATGTTAGGGGTAGTCCACCCCTAAATTTTATTTTTTATTTTTTGACATTTTATTATTTTTATGGCAGAACAACGTTTGCCGGGTCAGCTAGTAATAAATAACATGAAGGCAATCTCAACCACGATATAACGAATGTAAAAATAATTCTTAAAAAAATATTAAAATAATATTATATGTATATAATAATATATAATTTACGGTAAAAATCTATCCTGTTCAATATAGAATGTAAACAACTCAAAGACTATTTCAAACACTTACGAATAATCACAATTGATTAAGGACTTGAAAGGTAAATTAATATACACAATCTAATATATAAAATTCTCGTGTCACAGTTTTCGTTGCCATACTCCTCCGAAACGGCTTGACCGATTTTGATGAAATTTTTTGTGCTTATCCGGTATCTATGAGAATCGGCCAACATCTATTTTTCATCCCCCTAAATGTTAGGGGTGACCCACCCGCAAATTTTTTTTTTAATTTTTTGACATTTTATTATTTATATGACAGAACAACGTTTGCCGGGTCAGCTAGTAATAATATAGTATATTAATAAACAATCCTCATGAACATATTAAATATATTATAAAAGAAAAAAGTCTAAAAATATTAATACGTTGTCGCGGTTATCTTGCAACATATATTTCAGTTTGTTCCGATACGATATAACACGACCAGTTACGAAACCAATTTGATAAGATCAAAGCTTCAAGATGTTTTGATGACGTTCCTGTACACGCGCTTTTAGCCAACGAAAAGATTACGTAATAGTCTTATCATACCAAAGCTTTTTGTGCTAAGTCAGATAGGGATTTGAGATTATTACAGCAAAATAAATGTAAGTTTATTTTTTATTACAATACTTGATTACGTTTTTTCTGCAGACTCGCAAATAGCAAAAAAAAATACGATGAGTTAAATTTTAACGGCTTGTTTCAGAGATAAGAGACTAAATATCGTAGTGTAGTTAGTAGAAGGTACTGAACTATAAAATTTAACACAACGTGCAAAGGTTTCAAACTTGACAAATACGAAGGCCAGTAACATAATTTAATTTTTTTTAAATTGCTGTAGGACAACAGACAGGCTGACGGCCCGCTTAGGATTAAGCAGTTACCGTCGCCTATAGGTGTTTGCAACGCCAGTGGCATCACGAACACGCTGCTGTCCCATAAGGGTACAGGAACTTGGGTCACTAATGCCGGAACACAACACATGGTTATTATGGCGGCATACTTAAGACCAAAGGTTGTCGCCATCCAGACGGGCTTGAGGCCCTACCACGTAGCTAGGGTGGGTTGTTTTGTCGCCTTTTACGACAGGCCGACCCCGGCCACAGAGGTTAGTATTCTTTTTCCGCCCCTGCACGGATTAAAACGTTGGCCTTGATACAGGTATTAAATAGTTTGTGTCTTGTATCTTTATGTGAACATATGAAGTCTAGGTTAGTCCATGATCTCCATGAGTCCATTTCTAAAATGTACGCGTACTAGCTGTACATAACATGGTCGATCTGCGCAGATTTTTCTTGATCCATTTTGGCTGAAGTACAAAGTTTTGCTTTATATTACAACTCCTTATATAAGACACCTGGCCACAGCGTATCAGTAACTGAAGCGAAATCATAACAACGTTGCACTTTTCCAATAACCTGCGTAGCTTCTGCGTACTGCGTAGCTGTGAACGTAAACATTTCGATTATTGTTTTTTTTTCTAATTCGTAATAGTTTACATACGTAACGTAATACTTTGGATCGATTTTCTTATTTAACTCCAGATTGGTTTTAAGTTTGTTACTAAATCGTAACAATATATTATGAAGATAAGCTCCAATTCCGAAAATAGTTTTATTGATCTTCTTTACTGGTGAAAATTATTTTATTTTCTCATGGGCTTTATGAATATTAATATAAATAACAAATAGCTGCTTTATTTCAATATTATATTTCTCGGCAGAAATACTATTGGTATAATATTTGAGAATAATATTTTATGGCACATTAACATTAAAATATAAAGGCATAGGTTTTCAAAGTTTTTATACGACAATTTCTATTTTGCCACCATTTCTATTTTGTATAAAACAATTACTGCATTGCAATCGTAATTTAAACACACCATTGAATATTAAATTTTAATAATAATCATGAAAAATATACAGGGAAAACATTTACATAAGGTATGTTAAAAATAACTCTGAAGGTTTTAAACCACAGCGGAATTTATAATCATACTAATTAAAGGCATAGCAACCCATATCTAATAGCATGATTATATTATCCAGAATGTCGGAAGCACCTCCTTTACCAAAAGATAAAGCTGTAAAAATGTGTTCATAAAAACCAACAGTTCCGTAATGTGCATTGGAGTGGAACTAAAAGCGTCATGATTCATGAAGTAAAAAAATATGTTCAGGAATATTTACCGGAAGCTCATTCCGTTATTTGCTTGAATGATTCTAGCGTTGATCAAAGAAACCACTAAACTGTTACATTTATATAGATCAAACAGATTAGAATTAAGCAGAAAGTGTTTTTAATTCTAGTCGCAAAATAATAAGTTATCTAGACATTTCAGTTGTGTGACCGTATCTAGGAACCCGAGTCTATAGACTGTAGAGTATTTGAAAACATGAATAGTATTTCAGATCTTGATACTTCAACAGATAACAATAACACAAACAAAAATGACAGTGCTCCAGTGAATCGCCTTACAAAACATGATTTAATCACACATGGTACAGTTACGGCTGTCGACTTCACGGTAGTCGATCGTGAGTCACGCAAACGCTCATCAGTTAATGCGAACATGTTAATTGCCGTATATCCACGAGCCTATTCTATTTATTTACATTGTTAGATTTATTTGGTCTATCGTAACGTTCAAAAATTCATTGTGTAAGCGAAAGCTACAGATTAATTGAATAAAACAAATGATGATGAATATTTGATATATTTTTTATAGAAGCTGAAAGTCTTGTAAGTCTAAAACTATTTACTGATGGAACATTGATATTGGATATTTTCTGGATTTTAGTTTCAGTCTACCAATCTAGAGGTTCCGGGTTCAAATCCAACAATAGCATGCACCGCTTAAGCAGTTTTTCGCATCTAATGTACGTTTTATGTATATAGCACAATTTACATAAACCAATCGTGAAGGAAAACATCCTGAGAAAACCTGCATACCAAGATAACCAGTATGTGTAACCCGCCAACCCGCCTTGGATAAGTGAGGCGGATATACTGTCCGGTCCATCTAAGGACAGGCCCGAGCCGAGCCCAGAAGTTGGACATTATGGGCTGTTATTTCTAAATAAGAAATATCAGAATATTTATAGTTTTATTTTCGCCCATAACTAGGTCCATTGCAAACTTACTTTAAACTATTGATTTTGATAAACAAAAACCAAATAATAAACAAATAATCACAATGTTTTAAATTCAGGGATTACATGTATCACACATATTTTGTTAAATAAAAATTATCTCTGATGAAATAATCCTGTAATCTTAAAATAAATTTAGGAAGGTAGATAAGTTAAACACAAATAAAACGCTTGTCTAATAAATTAATGGCTAATGATAACATATAGGAAATCATAGGTGAAGATATAACTGACACTGCATTAAAACATGTAGATCTATTTATTAATAAACGATTTATCTTCGAATTTTATCCGAAATGTATTCCGTTAATGTGTTCAATGGATCGTAAGTGCTAAGGAGGTCATCTGTGAACATTTACGATGGATCGAGTAAGGATAGTGAATGGTGAGGGTTAAAGGGTCAAACTATTTCAAGCCCAGAAGCAGCAATAAGTATGACATATACACAATGTGATACGGCTCCCCGTTTGTATACTCTCCAGTATTAAGAATCCAGTAATAGACAAGAAAGATAAGCATCTAAAAAATTATAATGAAAACTTTGGCCAACTGTATAGATTCTTAAAAATAAGCTCAGTATATGAATTGTAAAACTAGCTCTTTTCATATTGAACTCATTCAAATGGGACTGAATATATTATAAATTGTAACGACTAGCTCATCAAAGAGACATCAACGAAAGTAGGTACTAAGTACCAAGCATGTAGTAGATATAAAGTGTAACGATAAGAATATTGCCTAATATTTATTTAGTCTGACCTACCCCAGTTCATGCTTCGATAAATGTTAAAGTGCTTTTGATATTATGAGCACTAAAAGTCGAACATGAAATACTGGAGTCAGAAAGGTGACTATTCGGTTGAGTGCTAGAATTGAGCAAATTTGTTTGTTTGATGTGTATACCTGTTCTTTGGGAGGTGGAAATGCATGACGTACACCTTGCTACGTGGGAATGGGCGGCGGGGTAATGTGAACTCCCCGTGCAATGCGTCCGTACGTCCCCATCTCTAGGCTGGAGGACGCACGGCGCTAGTATACCCACTAAAACTACCCCGGTGTTCCATCACACGTCTTAAGTGCCGAGGCCGCGGGACGCGACGGGCTAGTCAGACCGCGGCCCCGACGGGTGTCGGCCCGCTTTCGCGGGCCTCTTCAAATCCCAGGGAGATACGAGCCCCGGCATCTTCTTCCTCACGTAGGTGTGAGCTGGGCGCGCGGAACACCCGCGCGCGCCCCTCTAACGGCTATATGTGTGCGGGCTGCGGCTCTTTCCCAGGGGGCCACGCCCGCGACTTATCACTATAGCAGCCGGATGTCTGTCGCCAACCTCCGGCGACAAGTGGCCCTGGGTGAGCGGGAGGGAAGTTTAGCGCGCTCCTTCTTCCTCTTCGACGCCTCCTTCCTGGACACGACTGCCTCGCAGAGGCGACAGCGTCTCCATCCAGCTTGGCCCCCGACCATCGCTATTACGCCGTTATATAACCGTAGACGAAACATGGATTCATCACAATACCCCAGAGACCGAGAAACAAAACAGTGAGTTTCACCGGGTGAACGTGCACCAAAGAAGCCCAAGGTCAGCTAACAAGGTCATGGCCATAGTTTTTTCGGATGCTCGCGGTGTCATTCACGTAGATTACCCAGATAAGGATATAACGATCACCGGTGAATATTATTCAGAGCATTTAGACAGATTCGATATTGATTTAAAGCAAAAATGACATTTTGCGGAGAAAAAAAGTGCTGTTCCATCAAGACAATGCACGAGTGCATATATGTGTAGTCACTATGGCAAAAATCCATAAAATAGGCTACCCTATCCAGCATGTATATACTTTAGATGTAGCCCCCTGCGACTATTTTCTTTTTCCAAACCTGAAGAAATGGCTGAATTTTTTTTATTCAACAGTCACGGAGTTATCAAACAGCCCTCGTATTAGCGGAACAAAGTTACATTGTAATAGGCTGCATTAACGGCCAAACAAGTTTATCAATAAGTTCAAGCCACAGTAACCTCGAAACCAAAACGGGCACAGCAGAAGCCGTTTGCCATTATAGTAACTCGCTATCCAGCTGGCCATTTTCCTTGTAAATAGAGATTATAAATATTGATTGACATAATAATGAAAATATTTTAGACAGTGTTTTATGAAGCTCATAAGAACGTACAGTTTGTGATTCTACATTAGTAAGGGAATAGAAAAACCATAAGTTTATATAATTATTTTATTAGTTCCTAACGACTAACATGGTCGCAATCTACAATAGAATATGAAAAGTCTGAAATTATGTTTAATCTACATAAACAATACCAAATGAATTATACGAGCGATGTCCCTTTTTCACTAAAGTTTTTCTGCTAAAATTAAAATCATTCACATATGTCCCATTGTGAGGGTAAATACTCATAAACTGAAGATCGAGAGGCATCCGAGGGTCATTACAAAAATGTAGACCATTGTCGTGTCAGAAACAGGCTGCGGCGCTTGAAATATGCGACAGTAAAAGCCCATACAACTTTTATACGCGGATTCAAATCTATGACGCTTGAATGAAACACGCAATGCGCAAAAGATTTTAATCTAATTTATGGATCTCTTAGTATACATAAAATAGTGAAATGGCTTACAAAAATAATTTGTAGGCGCATTAAAAACATGAAGGTATTTGAGATACTAAAAACAGAATAGCAAAAAATACACATGTTATAATAAAAAATATTTTGATATTATTTCACTCTTTAGTCCCAGACAGAAATAAAAATAGACCTAACCCAGAGGCGATAAATAACGACAAATGTTATAATCACTCTTTTCGTCCGTTAATAAAGATTAAAAGAGAAAAAATAAGATCACACGCTCTTTTTTCTTTTTTCACAAGAGTTCTCTATTTTCCTAGCCAGCGGATAGGAAAATACGAGTTGTACCCAAGCAAAAAGCGCGTTGACGTTTTTCCCAATATCAATATTCATGTATTTCTCGTGTGCGCAAATGTAAACGCTGGTTGTAACTCAAAAGAAACTCTTAAACAGGTTGAAAACATGTATTTTTTTTATAGAAAACATCATGACTACAAAGAAAATTTCGAATTATATATATATGATATCCACTGGTATATAAATACAACACATTGCATTTGAGAGACGACCGACATAGCAGTGGACACGCGTCGACGTTGTAGTCTGCGCGAGCTCACATTTTAGGTCAAGGCAGCACTTAGGGATTGCCGTAGAAAATTATGCAGGAAGCGTGTGAGTGCCTTAAGTCAACCGATCATGATGAACTGAATGATGTATAGCGATACACCATTGATTTAATGTTAATTTGATAGTGTCTAAGAACGGTTAAAGAAGAAACTTGTTAGGTATTATTAGACATGTAGATAAAGATAACTGTTATAAAAATTGTAACATAACATGTCACAAATAAACCGAGATTCATAAACTTATAACATAAATCAAATATAATCACCAAAACTAATTTAGACACACTTGCCAATAACTAACCTAAGAATGCCATATTATTACATGCTTTCAAAGTAAGACGATGTACAGTACTTATTTTACTCTATTAAAAAATTACAAAAGTATAGTTAAATGCGAAATGATTAGAGTTTTACGTTAGAATAAAACACTACAACAGTTAATTTAAAAAAAAATCACGCTCAGTTTTACCTAAGTTCACATTATCGTCATTTTATTGTGTGTAAATAAATTAAGCTCACTTTACGAGCAAATTAATTTGTTGCGAGCGCCATCGTTAATTTTCTCAATCATTCAAAGTTAACGATCTGCTTTAATAACCTGATTCTTTTATTTAATCTCTAAATTTGAAAAAGTAAGCGAACTTAACAATCTTGAGCATACGCTTCTACATAGGTTTATATGTAAAATTTTACTAACATTACAGAGAACATATATTAACATATATAACAAACATTAAAAGACCAACTCATTCTAGAAGTTTCTCTAACTTGACAAATTAAGCTTGGAATAATTTTTTTATATATTTATCGTAAAATCTAACCACGCAAAATTTTACTATCGGGCAAACTACACCAAAGGGATTAATAAAGATACTCAAGTATCTTAATTAATCCAAACCAGCATAAATACTGACAATAATTCCTTAACAGTCTTAGGTATTGTCTTAATAGTCTATCCGTGCAGGGGCGGAGAAAGAATACTAACCTCTGCGGCCGGGGTCGGTCTGTCGTAAAAGGCGACAAAACAACCCACCCTAGCTACGTGGTAGGGCCTCAAGCCCGTCTGGATGGCGACCACCTTTGGTCTTAAGTATGCCACCATAGTAACCTTGTGTTGTGTTCCGACATTAATGACCCAAGTTCCTGTACCATTATGGGACAGTAGCGTGTTCGCGATGCCACTGGCGTTGCAAACACCTATAGGCGACGGTAACTGCTAAATTCTAAGTGGGTTGTCAGCCTGCCTGCTCTCCTACAGCAATAAAAATAAAAAAAGGTAGTAAAATTGGAAAACGCATTTTTTTTAACAACTTGGAATTATAACAGTTAAATACCATTAAGGAAAAATAGTATTATTCAATCAAATTTATTCATCTAGGTACTTCGTAAGAACTCGTATCTATTTTATCATAAGACACACATTTTAAGCTCGCTTTATTAAAAATAAAGTTTTAGTTAAGACTAGGAAATTATTACTAAAGAAAATTATATAAAATTCTAGTAGTGAGTAATCGAAATAAGGCATATGGTCTAGGTCACACTTGGAGACCAAACTGGAGGTTACGGGTTCGAATCCCACGATGGCAATTACATCTATCGTCATCAGTTTCTCTCGTCTAACGTGAACATTATAACACTATTGCCACATATCGATGGTGAAGGAAAACATCGTGAGGAAACCTGCCAACCGAGATTGCGGGTATGTGTAATCCGCCAAACCGCCTCGAACAAGCTTGGCTTTACGGTCCGTTCCCTCCATGGCGATGTCTATATAAATGTAGAGCAATGGGAGACCTAACGGTCTGCTATAAATAATTTATTTATTTACTATTAATGAGTCAGCAAATGAAATTTATGAAAATAGCATTGTACTTGAAATCAAGAGTAAAAATTGCACGATTTGTCAGATCAGTAGCTGTAATGGCTGGTGTTTACATTTAGCCGTGAGAATGATAATAATTAAAAATCATGAGAATCGTTTCGTGATCTTTTGATGATGAATGTTATACGGCTATTTAAACATAATCATTTCTCATTGAACAATAGGCCGAAAATCAAAGGTACATATTACGACTAATTCGAAGTAAACTTTTGGATAACAAACAAAATTAAATGATCAAATCGAAACAAAGATAATGATACCATAATAATAAATTTCTTTTGTTGCAGATATAAAATGATTTTATGTGTAAAAACTTTTCAAAGTGATCGTTGAATGATCGAGTTGTGTTATTTCTTTTGTGAATTAAAGTGTCAATGAAATCATTAAATGTATGTGTTCAACATTTCAATGAAACAAAACAATACAGCTTAAAAATATTTATATTATAAAATCTGAATATAAAATTTATAGTAGTAACAAATTAAGTATTAAAAAGTCTAGAACTACACAAAGGAAGTTTAAAAAGGAGGCATGAACGGTGTTCGAAATAACATCATGTACGCTATAAAAACCAGCGTGCCGTGGGAACAATGAGAGCAGGTGATGTACCGACATGTGCAGTCACGGAATGTGAGCACGAGGCGACCATAAAGCGGGGTGATAGGGATGCCAATAGCATCGAATTTTGTTTGAATGTAATAAACGAATTTTTACAGCTAATCAAGCGTATTGTCTTAAGTTTATTTACTTACTTTTCTATATATAGGAATCATTATAATAGTCGGTGCTCCACGCACTTGCTACCCTAAGGGGTTGAAGAAAACGGGATCGTGAACAGATGTTCAAGAGATCCTGACTGGGGCATCCGTTCTTCCGGATTGGGAAGACCCACGTCCACTGTGGGGCAACGCTGTTCGGGGTGGCGATAGTGGTCTCGCGCCATTAACCACCACTTCCGGATTTGAGCGACAGAGGAGCTTGGTTATTTTAGTGGGTATGAACCCCACACGCACCTGCTGCGGCCCGTGCGGCAGACAGTATTTAATGGCATTTTTCCTGCTCTAGTACACAAGACAACTAAAAAAATATATTTGTTTTATATAATGTTATTATTACAGATGCATTCTTCACATTGCCCACTTCAAAGCATACACCTACACGGGGTAGGTATATGCTTTGATAAAAAAGCTTCTGTCATTAACAGAAGCTTAGGTGTGTAAATGAGAATGGATTTTTATTTTTACAAATGGTAAAATTCTAATATTCTTGCGGTGGATTCTCATTTGTTTATTATTTATGAAGTTTAATTCATCATCTTATTTGACACGTTAGTGAGAGTGAGTCCGTTAGGATGCATATAATCATGCACAACGTATAAGTGAAACGTATAATTGATACATAGTTGTTTTTAGCTTTTTCTGGAGTCATTGATTTTGTGTAAGTTGATCACCAGTTGCGCCAGCATGCTTTTGGATAGTGCCGGTTACATCATCAATATTTTACTAATACATAAAATTAAAATAAATTAGCAGTCGATCCCGTCACTAAAGGGGAAAACATTCCAGAGTAGAAGAAACGTCGGGCATTAGGGTGTGCGCTGGAGCGTATCCCCGGTTTCGGAAACTTGGACGCTCGTTTTCGAGTTTTTTATGAAGACGTGCACACAATTACGACAGGTTGCTTGAAATAAAAGTACGTGAATATATTTGATCTATTGGTCTTTGTTTCATTAACAAAGTTAGGTTTCTCCCATAATCTCTGATTAAACTGCCAGACGAGTCTAGCACATTACATTAGTAAACACGAATAATTAACAGTTCACTAAAAGAAGACACCGTATATTGTTTATTAGTAAATAATGCGACGCTGAGAATAAATTACATTTTCCGGTTAAAGTATTAAATTTTTTTTTATTGCTGTAGGACAGCAGACAGGCTGACGGCCCGCTTAGGATTTAGTAGTTACTGTCGCCTATAGGTGTTTGCAATGCCAGTGGCATCGCGAACACGCTGCTGTCCCATAAGGGTACAAGAACTTGGCTCACTAATGCCGGAACACAACACAAAGTTATTATGGCGGCATACTTAAGACCAAAGGTGGTCGCTATCCAGACGGGCTTGAGGCCCTACCACGTAGAAAATTGAAGGCGGAAGGTAAGAATTAAAACTATAAATAAATAAATATATTGTGTCAATTTCGTTTAATATTCTAGGATTTAAAATAATTACAATATCGATCGATTTTATGTACCCTTCATATATTATAAGCTTAAAAAACCACCCTATCTCAAACTACACGATCCCAGAATAAAAAATCAAACAAAAACTAAATCCAACCATGTATCATACTCGCAGATAACGGATTACCCAACGCAAACAACAAACATGTAAGCAAATCTGCGTGACAAATAAGATAAATGGATAGGGAAACACTATTTCCCTCATAATCAGTCAAGCTTTAGATATCTAATACGTCTACGAATTACGTAACATTGGAATATGGCTATTTGTACAAATTATCGATTTGTATTAAAATGGATGTTAAACTAAATGATTCATAATAATCAACTTTCTTGATTGTAAATCTAACCAAGTTGCTATAGCAACTAAATAAATAAATATGCTGGCATAATTCACACAGCGCCATCTAGTCACAAAGTAAGTAGCATATCACTTGTGTTATGAGTACAAGATAACTGACATTTTTTTTAAATTGCCGTAGGGCAGCAGACAGGCTGACGGTTTGTTTAGAATTTAGCAGTTACCGTCGCCTATGGGTGTTTGCAACGCCAGTGACATCGCTAACACGCTACCGTCCCATAAGGGTACAGGACTTGAGTCACTAATGTCGGAACACAACACAAGGTTATTATGGCGGTATACTTAAGACCAAAGGTGGTCGCCATCAAGACGGGCTTGAGGGCCCTACCACGTAGCGAGTGTGGGTTTTTTTGTCGCCTTTTACGACAGGCCGACCCCGGCCGCAGAGGATAGTATTCTTTCTGCGCCCCCGCACGGATAATGATGATCATCAATGACATACTACATAATATACATTTTTGTAAATAAATACATATTATACATAAACACCTAGACGCGAGACGGGAATCGAACCCATAACCCACGCAAGCGTACCGAAGTAAAAAGATAACTTAAAATGTGGAAAGATAACGTGTGATGAATACTAGACAAATTCATAAAAAATATTTACCATAACTTTTTTTTTAATTCTCAAGAGAATGTTGAGTGGCTAACATATTTAGAGCCGATCCCAATTTTATAAACATTGTCAACGTCTTACGAAATACGAATGCTGAATCAATACAAAAGTTTAAAACAGTATCAATAATAAAATAAACAAATTAAGAAGGTAAGTAAGATTTATGCTTGTCGCAGTCTTCAGTCAATCGTCGCCCACTGCTCGACATAGACCTCCCTAAATTTGTAGGATATGTGCCGATCCAGTGTCTTCTTTCCTAAAGCTCAACCGGCAACCTTACGAATGTTGTCAACCAATCAGGCTCCACGGATAAAATAAAAACTAACATTTTTATTTGATTCCTTCGAAACATAGTTCACATAGATCGATACTAAAAAAACATACGGTCATAAACAACAGAAACGAAGCCACGATGAGAACTAGTTCATAAATAAAGAAGAGCGTTGATTAATTTCATCACGTCATTGTTGTCGGCCATTAAGCGTGACCCACGTTGACCGACCGTTTTGTGCAATGCCATTGTTAGAAAAAAATGTCTGCCGAATTCGCACAATAGGCCGCGCATGCGTCTATTGTTAAATTTGCAAGGGTTGGAGCAAAAGTTAAATCCAGTCCGCCCCTTTGCTCCTGTCACATTATTATCTAGATTATTCTCATGGGACATTCATGGATGATGTCATGCATTTTGAAGATTTTATTTGTGTTCCAAGTATACGAACATAGAACTACATTTCAACGAATACGACATCAATTGACCAAATATGGCTAATGCAATACCAAATTTAGAAGTTCAAATAAGATTAATTTCTTAAGTACTAATAAAACTTATTAACTTTTAGTTGAAGTAACTTTAGAGAGTCCTTGAACTAAATGTTATCTAAGAAAACTAGGGAACAAAAAATTAATCTAGAAAAAGTCAAATCAATACTGAAATAAAATTTTAAGCCAAGTTATTTTTTTAGTATGGAAATAATTGTATGTGTTAAAATAATTAGGCCCGTTCATGGTTTTATGCTTTTATTCTTTAATCTTAACTTTATCATTCAAGTAAAACGCAACTATCCTTTCGCCATCTTGATTGGAAGAGGAAGAGATTACAATTAGTGTTGCCAATATAAATGTATATAAATCAACAGTATGTACACGTATAACTTTGTATAAACGTTGTATGAGTTTGTATAAACATTGGTTAAGGTTTCAACCGATAACATGCTTACACTGACTGTGATATCAGTTGAAATGTAAAATAGATCGAAAATTATTTATAATTTGTTTTTTTTTATTTGCTGAGGACCAGCAGACAGGCTGACGGCCCATTTAATAGTAAGCAGTTACCTTCGCCTATAGATGTTTGCTGCTGTCCCATAGGGGTACAGGAACCTGGATCACTAATACCGGAACACAACACAAGGTCATTATGGCGGCATAGACCAAGGGTGGTTGCCATCTAGACGGGCTTGGAGCCACGTAGCGTGTTATCGCCTTACGATAGGCCGACCCCGGCCGCAGGAATTAGTATACTTATTCCGCCCCTGCACGGAGAAACATTTCGTAAATTGTTCGATATTCTAAACAGTGCGAATTTAATCACAAATCAGGGAACCTAATTTCAGCACAACTGAGTGAAACAATCACTTGAATTTCATAATTAATCTCCCCTTACATTTTAAGATCTATTGTAATATTTTGCATCACATCTTGCGTTAAAGCCGTCAGTTAAACAATTCAAAGATCGTGTTTGACGAGCACTTTTGTAATTTTGAGTGACGAAAATGAACTCTTTGATGGTCTGTTACGTATGACAAGCTTTGTGGGATAATTGTTATGGTTTGTAGAAGTAGGGCTTCATTAGGTTGAGATTACGACATGATATTTTCCAATTGGCAAAATGATCTTTATTGTTTATAGTTTTTTTTTAAATATAAAATGATTTTTATTTGCTTAATAATGTGACGAATCTGAATAATTTGTTAAGATTATACGAATTCTATTATAAAACACGAACAAAAGTATTTAAAATATTATAGCAAAATAATTTATTTCAATATAAGATTTTACAGATCACTTATATAAATCTACTACTGTTTCCAATACAAAACGCTAGTTAGAAAATAAATGGCTAATACAAACTCCCCAGCGAATATTTATTCAGTCTTATTAGATTGATATTATAAGCTTAGATCGTGATCATATCATGTTAATAATTTCTCATTATAGTTATGATGACCTTCGTGGTTAACGCACTTCGGTACGCTTGCGGAGGTCACGGGTTCGATTCCAGTCTCGCGTTTAGGTGTTCATGTATAATATGTATTTATTTACAAAAGTAGGTACATATATCAGTTGTACAATAGCCATAACACAAGTGCTATGCTACTTAATTTGGGAATAGATGGCGCTGAGTGAATTAAGCCAGTATATTTATTTATTTATTTTATTATTATGGTAATAATGTACAATAATATAATTTAAAATAATAGCCTCTTACAAATTTGTATTTATATATATTATTTATTCGTACAGTAAATCAATAGTTGATCCAATTATGGTAAAATAAAATCTACAGATGTTAGTATACTGCCTACCGAATGGTACGTCTGACCTTTAGCTATCCTAAAATGAGAAGTATCTGAAAATCGCTAACAATAATAACATTACACACAAAATATTATTTTCTCATTTTACGCTGTAATAAACACATCTCGCTTGAATCTGGGATATATGCTCTATAAAGCAGCACGTGACCGACACGCGTCGTCCCCATGGGCATTGGCAGGGAATGACCCTCCTTCCAGATCGCTCAGTTACCCTAGTTACTATTAGCAATTCCAATATCTCGGGAAAACGAACACAGTCATAGCGTTAACGGTAGTACAACTTTATACAGAAATAGACTCAACCGTTGTATCTTTTTTGGTTAAAGTCTCCAGCATATACGTGAAGTATTCAGTGCAAAAAAATTTTTATAGTATTTTATTGTATATACTCTATACCTCAAGTCTGAATGCAAAAATGTGGTCTGAAGCAAGGGTAGGATAGGTTCGAAAGTTCAGATGAGTGTTCAGTATTCATTATCATCACATCTATCCCATCTATTTTTGATGCGTCTTCGCAAATAAAAACCTGTGTCATATTAAAAATTAAGACCTCTGACGGAACACTTAAAACAGAGTAGTAGTAAGTAGTAGAGATTTTGTCCTATGAAAATACGCAAGACAATATCCTGCGCTTTAAGGTGAACGATTTGGGTGCAAAAAGCCGAATATAGCCGAAAAAATAAAGTGGAAAATAAAGATCCAGAAAACCGTGCTGTAACTAATGAGTACTGGCTGTAAAATAATAAGCATACTAGTCTCCTAATACTAGACCATAATGCGACCCTACCAATACTCCGATTATTTACGCAATCAAAATGCACACCCTCTCTGATGCACTATTGCAATTATATATACAAAGGGTGCATGCAAATAGAAATATAGTTGTTTAAAATAAAATAAAAAATATTTAATGTAAACAAAATACATAAATAAATGCAAACGTTTCGAATCATCATTACCTCGTCGTTTCATAAATAGACATAGTTAAAGATTAGCATATTTTAAAATTACGTGGTACTAAAAATAAATTAAGATATTATTATATTAGTACCTAATAAAGATGAAATTATAATGCTACACTAAACTTTCCATATACAAAGTGAATTCTAGAGAGAGACAAAAGTCCTTTATAATATATATACAAGAACTTTAGACATTAGTGAAAAATAGAAAAAATATTATATACATAATAAATAATTCAATATTTTTACTAAATAGGCCATCTTAATCTAATAATTTAAATAAAATTACGCAAATAATAACAGAACATGAACGATCAAAGCCCCACAAGCGTTCATAAGTGCACAACAAAACATGCAAAACCCCGTTGATTTATAGCTATCTAAAACTAATCCTATATAGCTATGCGGATGAACCTATTCTGTAGCGGATAGATGAAAAACGTGTTTATCACGTCATAAATTTTCTTTGCTTTTGTAATAGAATAAGGCGATAAATTGTCACTATATATAGCCGTTATAAGCGAAGAGGGTTGCCGGCTCTAAAGGCGGGTGCAAACTAATGTAACATAACTTTTACAGCTTAATACGAGAACTAACCCTGGTTGTGAGAATTATTTTTTTCTAGTATGGCTGAAATTTAAGAATTAGTGACATGCTGCCGATCTACCTTATAATTAGCCATACTGCTGAAACAGAAAATTTCGATTGAAATTTTCAATCGAAATTCCATGTCCTCAAACAATACCCGATCATAATAATCAATACTTTGAACTAATTGACAAACATGTAGGCATGGACCGTTTATTTTATAAAACAACCATAATTACAAACAGCCTGTGAACCGGGCCTTATAACATTATGTATATCTGGCACATCGCACACCTATATATGATATGGAGTTTGACATTTTCGTCTGTGGCCCTGATGCTAAATAAAGGCTCGTCGGGGCAATATCTACGTAATACAGGATTTTAGACCCCTGTGGGTATAGTCTTCCTCTTGCCCTTATCCCACATTATATGGGGTCGGCACAACATGTTCTCGTCTTCCAATCTCCTCTATTAGCCTTCATCCCAACATTCACACCCTTTTTTGCCATATCATCTTTTACGCAATCCATCCATCTTTTTATTGGTCTACCTCTACTCCTGTATCCACTCACTCTCATTTCTATCATTTTCCTTGTTATATGGCATTCTTCCCCACGCATTACATGGCCAAACCATGCTAGTCTATTACTTTTAAGTTTTTTTAATAATTGGCGCTACTTTCACACTTCCTCTAATATACTCATTTCTAATTTTATCCATTTTCGTAACTCCATACATCCATCTCAATATTCTCATCTCCGCAGCATGTAATACCCTTTCGTCCCTCCTCTTTGTGGCCCAGCATTCCGATCCATACAATACGACAGGCCTTATTGCGGATTTATACCTTTAAGTTTAAGTGGTACTCTTAGGTCACAAATTGTTCCTGAGACCTGACACTATTTCATCCATCCTCCATTCAATCTGTTTTTTTACATCTCGGCCTATCTCACCGTCGTTCTGGATTAGTGATTCGAGGTACCGGAAGTTGGAGCAAGTTAGCAGAGACACGCCTCCTAATGGAGTGGAAGGAGCGCCTCGCGCACCCCAGCGCGGGCCTCGCCACCATCGAAGCGATGAGGCCCGTCCTGGCCGAATGGGTGGAAAGGCGCCACGGCACCTTGACCTTCCGCCTGACGCAGGTCCTCTCGGGGCACAGTTGCTTCGGGAGGTACCTGTGTCGCATAGGGCGGGAGATGACGTCGGGGTGCCACCAATGAGGCGCGGGCGACGAGGAGGACACGGTGGGTCACACTGTCGCCGTGTGTCCTGCGTGGCGTGAGGAGCGCCGCGCCCTCGTCGCCCAAATCGGCGAGGACCGGCCCTGGTTCTGTCCATGGTCGGGGGCGATCCTGGATGGACGGCCGTCGCCTCCTTCTGCGAGGCAGTCATGTCCGCAAAGGAGGCGGCGGAGCGGAAGCGGGAGTCGTCCACCACACTCCCCTCCTACCAACGCAGGCCACGTCGGCGGCGCCGGAGGGCAAGTAACGACCTCCGGCCGCCGTAAAAAGCGGCCGCGGGCGGCCCCTCTCGGGGAGGATCTGCCGCCCGCACTATTGCCGCGAGGGTGCAGGCCGTGTGCTGTTCCGCAGGCCTCCTCAACTCCTAGAGTTATAACAGGAGAGCGCCGGGGGGACGAAAACTTGACCGCCTGGCGCCAACACTTTAGAAGAGGCCCGCCTTGAGACAAAGGGCGGGCCGGCGCCGGCCCGGGCCACGAGATCGGCAGGCCACATCTCCGTAGGCCCGGGCGTAGGCGATAGGAGAACAGCGGGGTTTTTAGTGGGTAGTCGGATGGCCGAACATCTTTGGTCCCGCCGGGCCGGGGGAACCCGTCAAGAGAGGGTTTTTCCCCGAGACCAAAAAAAAAACAATGTCAGCAGGGCATCAAATGCTGTCTAAACTTCTAAACTACCATAACTCTATTATGTATTCCGCAAGTATTACATTCAATAGACGAAGTATGTTTTTAACAGTGGTGTTCATCAGGATCTGTTTTAATAGTGAATATTATAAACCCACTTTGAATATATTTTTATGGTTTTAAATAAATTTCTAACAACTACAAGTTATTTAAAAAACCAAGAGTGTATTGAAATCTCTATTATGATAATTACTTGAGGAAATCCGCCGATTTAATGGCTTTGTACAGAATACCAGAATCAAATTTACGATCTTTCAGCGTAAGACTTACAGCAAGCTTATCCGGGTTTCATTATACCTTAGTTGCATATCTCGATGATCCTATTTTCGGTCATTCGACAGCTTCTAGAAATATTCAAATTACCTGTAACAAACAAACACTAAGTAAGACTCCGAGTTCATACGTATAATTTAAAATATAGATTTGTATACCTACCTTGTATAGTTGTACCACAACTTTGTATAAATTAGCGCAAGAATCGTCCGATAAATATAATAATAATCGAACAGACGGTTAATATAATAAATGTGAATTACCGTTACCGGTTAATAGCTGATGCATCGACAAAAGGACTACATTTGTTTTTGATACATACAAATTTTTGAATTAAAATCCATTTAAAATAAAGCAGGATATGCCCTCATAGCTCTTGCAGTCAGATAACTAATTCACTATAAACAAAGATAATTTTTTTAGCAACTCACAAATGTGTCTCTCAGTTGACTTTACGGATAAATAAATGCTAATATTATTTACAGTTCAAAATAATACAACTATACAGTAATTCTGTTTCACAACTTTTACCAATGATAAAACTTTTTCTTTATGCTTTTGATGTCGGATTCAAACAGATGCATTCAATGCGAGTTAAAGCCGATGTAATAATGTAGATAAAGCAATGAAATACGAATAAACGGTAAGAGGGTTTGATATTTGCATAATCGAATCGCAGTAAAACATTTTGAAGGGGAGTATTTTCAATGAAGTTTTATACCAAAGATATAGGATATTTTCTATCGATTTGGCCTAACCTCACATCACTGGTGGACAAAAATCTAATTTCTGAAATTTCGAAGTATGGATCGCGTCTACATTGAGCTCAAATTCGCTTGCGCGTTACGACACAGTTACAAATCATAAAAGAGATGACGTCAATGTAGCCCGAACATCTTATATTCACTAGTCTTCATAATCCTACAGTTCACTAATGAGCAAATTGGGTCACCTCTTCCCGGTGGAAGCAATGTCATTCAGTCACAATCTATTATCAACCTTAACCCAACATAATAGAGGCTGTTCCAGTAAAACTAGAGTTAGTTGACAACGCTTTCATGAAGTAAGTTTAATTGGGAAAGTTCTGATGTGTGGTATGTCATAACTTGTTTATAGTAATGGAGGATTGTAGTAAATGGGCTTAGAGTTTTATTTATGCTTCTGGAATTTTCTGCACCCGTAATGGCTAGAAGTATGTATACAGTGGCGTAGCTACCTAGGGGCTAGGCGGGGCAGTGCCCCGGGGCCCTCAAGCTCAAGGGGCCCTCAAATCCTTACCAGAAATCTCGATCGAACTTAACTTTTGGAAATTTTTCCCATTTTCAAAATAAATATGACAGGTTGCAACCCCACTTTAATCATGACAACTCAGTTGAAAGAAATTCAAAAGTTATGCCTAGGGAATTCCCCTAAATTCTTTCTGTAGGTTGACAGTGTTGTCAATTTGACAGATAGTGATATGTGCGTTTTATTATTTATATAAACCCTTGACTCTTCTCTATTTCGTTTTGTTACCCAAACCTGTAGGTTTGGGTATAGATATCAGCGACTCTAAATTATCCTCAATTTCCGATGGCAATACCGACAGCATCCGACCACTAGATTGAATGCAACCAAAATGACCAACGACCGAATGCTACCAAAACGACCACCAATGACAACGACCTCTTTAAACTTTTACTAAAACGAACAAACAACTAAAATAAAACTCAACGCTGCAGATGAAACTCGTATATTAAAAAACATATTGGTGTACCAAGTATTAATTGTAATATATGTTGTTACTGTTTAATATTTTTATTACCTGCCCTGCAGTGCACAAAAAAGAGCTTAAGTAGCTTAGCATTTTTAAAGTATTTGTATATTTCATATTTTTATTTGATAAAATCTAATAGCAGTGGGGCCCCATTTTTTAATTTGCCCCAGGGCCCTTGGTTACCTAGCTACGCCACTGTATGTATATATACTTTGCAGATGTAGTTTCATTTGTACTATCTTGGACACGAAAGATTTTCGTGAAATAATATCTTATTAGAAATCGAAGTCAATTACAATATTTAAATTATAGAGCAGTGATGTAGGGCACGTAAAATGTCCAACTTGAAGTAATAAAAAAATATAACCTTTTATTGCTATTTATAGCTCAAGTTCCCAGGCGAACACACAGAGTATCTCGCCACGAGGAACACTAGGTTTTTTTGAGTTTTGTGTTATTAGGTTCATTAGATAAAGTTTCGTATAACATGGCTATATTTCTTTAATCTAACATCGATGACATTATTATTTACAAAGTAGCAACAATAAACACTGAAAATAAACATCCTTTCAACACCAAACACAGAACCCCAATGAAACAAACACGCCGCTTCGAATGGACTGCAATTTGAATGCCGACGTCTAATGTCCCGGCATTCACCCGCATATCGGCTTTGATTTCTTAACAAATTGAATAAGTGGTGCGTCGATGGATATAACTAGATAAAACTCGAATTGATATCGGCTTTGACGGGTTTAATATTGAAAAGCAAATTGTTTAAATAAACAATAAAACTATGCCTGTCACATATGTTTCTTGTATAGAAAGCATTATTACATTTCTTAAGGTTAGGTTATTATCAATGAGCATAAAGCAATATAACAAAATAATGTAATAGTGTAATAAATATATTCAAATTCATTTCATAGAAACAGAAAAATACAGAAAAAAATTGAGAAAGAGAAAGTTCAAGTCAATTTTGTAATAAACATGCCCTAAATCTTCCTGACGTTCAGATAGCGTGATGGATAAGCGTTATGGACAGCCTTTACGTACGGGTCAGGACTATCAGCCATCTGACATTGCTACGAAATGAGGCCAGCTCGAACTTCGTGGCAATGAACTTGACATGATGGATGAGGTATGTGAAGAATTGGCAGGACTTGATGAATAACATCGAGATTAATGTAGCTGCGTTAGTTAATATTGTTATAAATTTCTTCATTAATAAAATAAAAGGGGCCTTAAATAATATACTATATAACATATGCATTTAAAACAATGAGCAGAAAATAAATATTTATAAAAGTAGAATAATTTAAATATTATATCTTAAGAAAAAAATTATATATTTTTTTTATCTTCCGTGCAGGGGCGGATGAGAATACTGAACTCTGCGGGTATATATAGAGAAAACCGCAATTGGAATAATTATTATTTCTTTAAAGCTTCAATTGATATTAGTTAGAAATTGATCCGATATTTTGTGATGTATATAATAAAATAATATTTTAATGCTTATGATATGTTTTCGTTTTCATAATAAGCATTAAAAATATTATGATAAAAATTATTACAGTTAGCATTTAAACAATAAAGACCTGTTTGTGTAAAGAAAGAAACTAAACGGTGTCCTTTCTTTGCTCTATGTTAACTAGAAGGAGTTATCCACTTATTATGATAAATATAAGTCTTTGAGAAAGTGGATGGGTCCTTAGGAATAATAGGTGTATTATTAGTTTGGGCTGGGACCGGACCTCTAAATATAATTTAATCTGGTAGTATATAAATCGGGCAAGCAAATCATAATATTATATTATAGAGTAATTTATTATATTAGTAATCTGGCCAAGTTTTTAGACAACACTGATCTAACCACATTTCCTGCGAATAACTGTCAAAAGGCAAGAAATTGATATTAACGTTGGTTGATTGGAATTTATTTGACAACTTGTTCAAAAGAACAGGTTTCAAAAGCGGCGGTTGATATATTTAATAATTTTAATAAGTTTATTTGCAAAATATACAGTAATCTACATACAACAATTTTATTTACCCTGGCCTCTGAGTTAGACGAAAGTCTGTGTTACAGAAGCCAGTGCCCACAGTTGTTCAAATATTTTACAAAAATTATAAGAACGTAAACATATAATAAAATTAGAGTGCGTGTGCATATGTGTGTGTGTGAGTGCATGCGTGCGTACGTGTGTGAGTGAGTGTGTCTATGAATGAGCTAATCTGAGTGCATGCTAGTGTGTTATCTGTGAGTTCTATAAAGTTATCGTACCACAGTTTCAGTTTTGTGGTAGTCTAAAGTAAGTAGCCAATTCTTTAATTTAAATTTTGCCTCTCTGTTAGTTAGTGGATGAAAATTTAAAATTTTATTTATTTTGTTATTAAAGTGATTGCTGACGCCTAGCTTGGGATGTCCGATAACTAGGGAGATGACATACATTTGGAGTTGTCCGTTTAAGATTGTAAGTAATCGCTACATAGGGAGTCCGTCTATGTTGTTTTAATATTATATGAAGTATGTACAGTTGTCGCACACTTAATACATTACATTTTGCATATAATATATTTGTCGGATATACAAATTATATTTCATAATTTTTTTACATCTCATATGGCAAATTTTCCAGTATAATTCTTCATAACTTTTAACATAATATAAAGGATGCAGTTTTCAACAGTATGTTATTTCTACTCGACTAAAATAATAAAATAGTGAACACAAGAAATGTGTTACAATATTTTTTTTGTGAAAGTATACATACAATTTCATGGAAGGTTAAGACGAGAAGTCAAAACATAATCAAATCTTCAATGAATTTAAAATTTCATTCAAAACCAGCTAACCGTATCTTCTAAAGATAAATATTAAAAGATATATTCGCAACATTATTCAAATTATACCATATTATAATTGCTTAAGAATAATAATTTATATTATTTTGAAAGAAAATATTAGTTACAATATAAATAGTACGAGTTTACGTTAGTCGGAAACGTTATAATTTGCACACGTAGGCCAAACATACATCTCACCGATGCTAATTTTATGCGGAACACGAAAAAATATCAACAGTAAATTTCAACTATTTATTCTACATTTCGTTTCATAATAATATGGGTTTATTTTCGTTTTACAAATTTCAATATTTAAATAGAGAAAAGAAATAAATTTTTATCCAAGTTTAGTTGAAATAACAATAGAGCTACCCTATCACATTCCTAAAAAGTCCCAAAAGGCGATTTATATTAATAATAATAACTCAGCTCATAACTTCCCACAGCTGAGATTAAGCCGCCGCCTGGCGAGAACGGACTACTCTGTCCATGGCTATACTCACCTAGTACGTAGGTTTCTCGAGCTGTTTTCCTTCATTTTGGGTACGTGGCAAATATGCTATAATATGCACATTAGGTGATAAAAACTGCCTAAGTGGTGTCTTTAGATAATATATCCATACTGAACCTGCTCTTTTAAACCATCTACGTAACGTATTGCCGACCTTTAAGATTTCGTAATATAGATAAAACATCATTTATTTTATAATAATAATATGAAAATTATCATCTTTATTATTAATTATTAACAACTGATGTTGTTGTCTACACTTGTAACATTCGGCAACTACGTATTAGTATTCAATACGCGAAAGTAGACAAGTTAAAACTCCTCCAATTAGTGAGTGCATTTAAAGTTTCGTAACATAATGGTGAATTTACTTTCGATTTCGACGTTAATTTATCGGAACTCTATTTGAAAAGGTCGAGTGTTTGTTTTATCGTACTTTCGCGTTGAACAAACAAACAGTGTCGTGCTTTATCATTAGACGTAATTTTGTTGTGAAAGATTTTAAATATTATCAAATGGTTACCTAATTTTCACTTGAAAATTAATTCATTTTTCGATAAGAAATGAAACACATAATTTAAGCAGTTTATTAAATCGTCTTAAGATGGATCCAAAAACTCCTGTCAAGGGACCCCTTTTCCCTATTTTTTACCTACCTATCTTGTCTGCGACTGGTGACCTCTAGATGGACATATTGAGGAACTGTTTAGAATGGTGCTTTCGTCGTCTTTCTATCACCGCACTGCTATCTCACCATCGGCTGGGTGTTCATCCCCATTTCCTGGAGCCTCTTCTCTCGTGTACGATGCGATTTTCTAGAACGTTCATGTTGCGTAATCTCCGGATATGGAATGAACTTCCGCATAATTTCTAACCTTTTTATAAGGTTAGAAAGCATTCTAATAAGGGTACTAAAACGATTAAATCACCTGCTAAGCACACACGCTTCCTCTTGTACCCGTTATTCGACGATACTAGGTTAATTAATGAATTATTTATAAGACAAGTGTAATTTTACTCATATTATGAATCATAAATCAAACAAAAATAACATATTTGTGTATACTATAACTTCGTATACAGTTATTTATGTCATAATATCTAAGTACATATATTTTGTATACGATATATTATATATTTCGTTCAGGTCTCATAACGTTTTAAAAATAAGGTATTATATAATAATGTTAACGCATTTTAATTTTACCTGTTTAAGTCAGCCATTATTTTTTGAGAGTTTTATGGTTTTTATAAAAGTACTAATTGGAAGAAGGACTATTGAATATACCCGAAATATCTCTCATCTTAATCATACAATACCGTCCGACAAACATCGTTAAGTGACATTTTTAGTTAAGATTTTTTTTTGTGATTATGTTAACAATTTTAATGCGTGAGTGTTTTTCTAGTCATATTACGCAGAACGCTTGTTTTACGTAGAATTGCAAATCGAAATCTCAGGTTAGTTGCAATGTGCCACATTCCATTTTCTTCTATCGTAAATGTAAAAGTTGTAAGTAATGTCTAATGTGTCAAGTTGTCTTTAATGGATTTATCGCTAAATGGTTAGGAATCTCGTGTTGTCACATCCCTATTAGTTATTTATATAAGCAACTCTAATCTGATACATATAAAGTGTTCCTTGTATCCTTTTAAGGCAGCCTGAAAAGGTGGAACGAAATTTAAAAGAATAAAATCTATTAAACTAGTTAGATACACATTTTTATAGCTTAATGTTAAAAAAATAACATCTAAGCACTTAGAAACAAAACGCTGGTTGCATCTGCTAGAGGTGGAGAGAGAGAGAGAGAGAGCTCTCAGCCTAGAATTATAATAATAGCCCATAATATCTCACTGCTGAACCAGAGCCTGAACCTCCCATGGATGGAACAGGCAGTATTCCTGTCACGCTTGGCCAAGGTGCTTTTCCTCACAATGTTTATCTCCACCGTGGATACAAACCCATTATGTATTTTATCAAGAAAAACTACCTGAACGGTGTATGCCATCGTGGAATTCGAACCCTGAGTGTAATACCACGTACTAGTTGACCTGAAGTCAAATAAATGTATCAATTAGATATTCCTGAGTTTCCGAGACGAGTTTTATCCGTGCAGGGGCGGAGAAAGAATACTAACACCTGCGGCCGGGGTCGGCCTGTCGTAAAACGCGACAAACCAACCCACCCTAGCTACGTAGTAGGGCCTCAACCTCGTCCGGATGGCGACTATCTTTGGCATTAGTGACCCAAGTCCCTGTACCCTTATGGGACAGTAGCGTTTTCGCGATGCCACTGGCGTTGCAAACACCAACGCAACGGTATATGCTAAATTCTAAGTGGGCCGTCAGCCTGTCTGCTGTCCTACAGCATTAAAAAAAAACAAGACACTGTGACACGACAAATAATCATGATGCATATTTTCAGAGAAATTTTAATAAAAAGTATAATATAATAGCAGAATGAAGACTTTTACTTCAAATATAGGAAATATTTGAGGCTATACAGCACAGCAGTGGCAGCACAGCAGCAGCTTTTTAATGTGATTTTTAGTTACTAAAACCATAATGTATCTAACACTCCAAGCGGTGGTTGAAATGACAAAAGCCGGCATCAGTAACCACAAATGACACTTTCACTGCGTGTCATTGAATATTCTGCAAAGGAAAGCGTTAGTTTCAAATAAAATGTACTTTACGTGACAATAGTTGTCGTACTAACTTATGACTGATCATTAAATATGAGAAAGTTCTCTACTACTTGGAGCACATGCACAGGGGACGAATCTTTAGTAAAAGCTTTTCCTTTTTTCAGACGATAATCGCCAATTACTAATTAGTTGAAAAATCAGTGTATTTTAATCATGACTACTAATTTAAAAAAAATCGTTTCATAATAGTGAATTTCATAAATATTCAAATATGCTATTCCAGTAAGATCTCATATAAAACTAGGTTTGTTAATTTCTGTGTGTGTGTGTGTGTCTTGGGCAAATTATAGAGAACTAGTTGGCTACGAAACAATCGGACGAATACATACTGTTATAAAAAGAAAACTTAAATGCTACAAGGCAATAACATTAGAGCAATTTTGTTTAAGCAGGATTCCAACCCGCACCGATCCGAAACCCAGTGACCCAACCCGAGAGCTACAATCATCTCGAAATTTAGGGTTCAAATTATTAAATTTTCTAAAATATATTCCAAAAATAATTCCCTTAAGTAGATTTGTGTAAATTTTAAAAAGAAATAGAAAAACCTTGAAAAATGTAAATTTCAATATAAAATCCAAATAAAAAAAGGGAACTTTTGGAGTTAGTCAGGATTCGAACCCGGACCGATCCAAAACACTACCCAAGAGCTACACACACTCCGCTCAAAATTTAGGGTAATTATTCAAGTCAAAAGAAAGATGTATATAGGTGTCTCTTTTTGCTGTGACTTTTCCGTTTCGAGTTTCAGATCATAACGATGCTAAAGAAGTTTTCACTTCAATAAATGATTTAGACAATATTAAGCACATAACTTTTACTGAAATTATTCGCAGAAATATTTCAGGTAGGTTACTTTTAATATAATAGAATTAAAAATAAATATAAATCAATATTTTGAGCATATGAATACAAACTAGCTCGAACTTCCTCACTTGCCGGCGTAGATCATATTACCAACTATAATTAGACGATTCATCGTATAAATACCTAGTCAGGTCATAAATTCTGTCACATGTTTAATGTAAAATAATTGTAACAAGTTTATTCATTATGTAACCATTCATATACCAAAATGAACTTAACAAAACATAGATTCTTATGACATTAAAGTTTATTCAAAATGACCTCCGTGATTTTGAATACAAGCCTTCAATCTGCGCGGCCAGTTGTCTATCGCAGCACGAACGAGGTCCATGTCAATATCGGCGGCTGCCTTAATCAAGGATGTCTTGAGTGAATCCAAATTGGGATGAGGCTTTGAGCACGCCTTTTCCTCCAAGTGTTGCCATATCTTGTAATCTAACGGATTCAAATCTGGACTGGAGGAGGGCCAGTCTTCGTGCTGGATGAAATCGATTTCACGCGCCGCCAGCCAGTCTTGTGTGCTCTTCGCTCTATGAGCTGGCGCCGAATCTTGTTGGAATACCCAGTACCTGTTATTGAACATGGTATGAGAAACAGGTTCCACAAGGTTCGTCAGGACTGTATTTTGATACACAACAGCATTCGTTTTTACACCTTTCTCACAAAAATGTACCTCTGTTAAGCCCCAATAAGAAACTCCCAACCATACCATGAGCGAGGATGGAAAATGACCTCGTTGGACACGCGGAATACGGTTGCTCGCTTCTTCACTACTGTGTGCGTACACCTTATCATTTTGTTTGTTGTAGCTCTCTTCTACGGTAAACATTTTTTCATCCGAAAAAAGAATTTCCCGATATTTTTTTCCCGCGTACCGCTTCAACAAAGCGCGGCATCTCTTCAGTCTCAGGTCCATTAGACGAGCATTCAAACGATGTCCTGTTTTTCTTCGATATGCTCGAAGCCCTAAGTCTTCATTTAACACCCTTTTCACCGTGGTTCTGCTTAACCCCATCTGAAGGGCCAACAGTTTCTGCTTACGTTTGGGATTTCTTTGAATTCGTGCCTTCACAGCTTTTATCACTGCTGGAGTCCTAACAGACCGAGGGCGACCACTTCTTGACCTGTCATCTACACTAGAGTCTTCATTGTATCGTTTGATGGTACGATAAACGAATCTTTTGGTTATATTCAAATTTTTCAGTATGTTAAAAATTTGAATTGGCGCGTAACCGCAACGATGCAACGCAATAACTGCAACACGGTCTTCTTTAAGCGTCCACTCCATATTTAAAAATGAGTAAAATTCTAAAAGTATAACATTTTTATTTTCATGAACAATTCGAAATTCGAATTCAATAAACTTTTTTGTGGCCTGCATTCTAAAAGAAAAGTTTTTACTGTGTGACAATACTTATGACCTGACTAGGTAAACAACTAACTAGACGTGCAACGTACTACGGTGAACAAACATTTAAATTACGCAACAACAAACAGTCCATATAAAACAAGAACGGCATACAGTGCGTTTCATGATAACAAGCGACAATAAATCCAGCAAACACTTCGTTTGCGGCTAATCGCTAATGAGCCACTTATGCGCGTGCGCACGGTTCGACGATCCGGCCGATTCAAACGGTTTGTTGCACTTTAGCGCGATGTTGCTCTAAAAAACAAACATATACAGACGCATGATAAACTTGATATATTTTGTGGCAGAGAATCTACAGATGTCAGTATTGAATTAATATTTCAATACAATTGTGCCTCTTTGGTTAAGTTAAATTAGGAAGAGTAACGCAAGGGTACCGACAGAAAACACCTCATTGAGCGCTACAGTAGGCTAAAGGCTAGTAAAGAAAGAAGAGGATTATTTATGAATTATTAATCAGCATTAGAGTAATTGCATAATCATTTATACGTTTAACTTCTACTAAAAATAATGAACGCCAAATATACGAGTAACACCGAGCGAGCATGTAATCGCCTCTGTATGCATAATTAAATTAACATAAATAGCGTAGCTAGATATACAATATATCCTGTCACATTATGCGGTTGTCAAAGATTAAAAAAAACAACCACAGGTTGACCTTAAACACTGTCAATTTAGTCTCGCTACCGTTCTCATGGCCTTAATGTCATAAAGTCACGTCAAATACCTAATGTAAACAAGAAATAAAATCATATTAGAAAAAAAATTGCATGAAATAGTACTATCCTTTTGAATAGTATTTTCATTCAAATTTAAAAATGTATGAGATCGATCGCAGTAACATGAAAACAAATTGAGAAACTAAAATAATACCATCTATTACTCTGGCTGATTCAACAAACCAATTCATTTGCACACTCTTGCTTTTAAGCAAATCATTTCAAAAAAATAATTACTCATTTTTAGATAAGTATAAATGCTTGTATAAGGATATATACATACTTATAAATTTAATCTACGGCTTGGAGAATCGCAACATTTATAACCCAATATGAAAACGTATGAACGATATATTATAAAATAAAAATAAACATTGTGTCATTGCCCAAAAAGAAAGTGAGACGTTGAACGACAGAATTATCAAATAATCATCATAAATCATTCCATTTTGATATATTAGCCAGATAAACGAACATAAATCTATCAAAACATAAGACTGGTAAATATTTTTGAAAGTGCTGTTTATAGGTTTTCTTATTTATGATACATAATTGCAAGGGAATGTAAATAAATGGAATGCAAAAAACACTTATTTTCGAGAACCTAAATTTGGAATCATTATTCACGAATGCTATGTTAATCTCGTTTTTTTAATCTGCGAGTCGTTCAACTTTGGCATAAGGAGTGTCTTTAGTTTCACTCCACTTTCATGAATTACGTTTGAATAAAACATTACAGTTGGAATGTTCTAGCAAACATGGAGAAAAAGAATATATGTACATACCTATTAGAACCAGAAGTATATTCAATTACATTTGTTACGCTATTATGTATTCCTTCGACTCTTCTAGAATATTTATTGAAACTTTTTCTACAAAAATAAAAAAACAACATGCCAGATTATCAGATCAGTTCAGAGATCAGAATTATCGGTTACTGAAAAGTTTAATAATAATTTTTTTTTCCGTGCAGGGGCGGAGTAAGAATACTAACCCCTGCTGCTTGGGTCAGCCTGTCGTTAAAGGCCACTAAACAACCCTAGCTACGTGGTACTTGGGGCCCAAGCCCGTCTGGGTGGCAATCACCCTTTGTTTGCCACCATAATAAACTTGTGTTATGTTCTGGCATTAGTGATTCAGGTTCCTGCAACCCCGGGACAGCAGCGTGTTCGCGGTGCCCCTAGCATCGCAAAAATCCATTTTTCCTAGTATGTTTATTAAGACTGGTAGTTATTTCGCTTCTTTTCCCTTTTCTAAGAAAACAAAAAAACAACACGCCGGTAAGAATTATAAATTACTAAAAATTTTAACAACTACCTTGACTAAGTTTTTTTTAATAGTGTTGAAATAGATACCGAAATATTGAAAGTTTGTAAATAATAATATATACATAACTATATGTAAACGCTACAAAACATTGAAATATAATATAATATATCCTCTGTGAATGGGTTTGTGAATGTACTCCTCCTGGGTCGATTTTAATAAATTTTTTCATTCACAATTCAATCCACAACAAAACGTTTATTTTTATAGCAAAACAGCGTTTGCGATTAGAATTTAGTAAAATAATAACAATTCATGATATAATTTGTTGTGTAAATAAATATATTTATGAGTCCTGGAACAAAAACAAGTCCTCCCCATTTGGCGACACCGAGTTCATTCTTATTCCGTTCCCGAACAATGTTATAACGGTACACCAGAAAAAGTTTCTTCATTCGTAATTGACAGATCATTTGGAACGCAGTCCTTGAAGATGCACCTTGATGGGACGATCAGTGACCATAAAGGGCAAATCACAAAAAAATTACAAATTCCACATTATACAGTTTTCGACGGCAGACAGCATTCTTAGCTGTAAATTTTGACGAGAATTAAATCGATTTTTAATACATACAATAAAAAAATTTAAGCTAACTGCATTAGTTATCAAATGTATATCTAATAAATATTGACCTAAGTGGGAATCGAATCCAGAGACATGACCGTAATGTCGCTTATATGTATGTACTGACCGTGTAATCAATACCACATTTTTATATTCTAAAAAATATTGATTACACAGTCTGTTCACTCTTTTGAATCCAATCATAGCTGTGCCTATACATTTATAACAAAAAAATGTAAGTTATAAAACAAAAAAACATTTATTTTTAGAAAATTCTGTTAAATCGCCATAATACGGTTTTCAAATTAGACAGTAATTGAAATATACAGGGTTATTGGTAATTTGACGTACTCCCGTTAGGAGGCGATAAGGGTGACTATTTGTGATAACTTTAGCCCCCATATGCATTATGTGAAAGTGAACCATTTTTGAGTTATCATGTTTTTTAGCTTTTTTCAAAATAAGTCCAAAATGCAACATCAAAAATTTATTTTATAAAAAAGTATCAATTTAAATCTAATTTTTTCTTCTGATCTATAAAAACGATTAAACATTGGTTATTTATCAATATTAAAACAACAATTATTATCGGTCCAAATTTAAAAATGCGAGACAAAAAACGATATTATTTCAATATTTTTTTTCCACAAAAATGCCTTATAAACAAAAAACATTAATTTTATGAACATTTTAAAGAACGACCTTAAGTTTAGTTCGAATACGAATTTCCGCCTCCTTCCTTTAAGATCCTTTTTTTTTTCAGTTTCTTCGAAAAAGTTTCTAGTTGTTATACATTGTTAGAGAGCTAAGAAAACGGCTATGTTTTTAAAATAATCTGCAAGCCAAGGTTCATAACGTTTTTTTAAGGCATTTTAGTGGAAAAAATTTCAAAAGTAATTCGTCTCGTATTTTTAAATTTGGACCAATAATTGTTATTTTAATATAATGCATATGGGGGTTAAAGTTATCGCAAATAATCCCCCCTAACGCTATCACCCCCTATCACCTCCTAACGGGACTACGTCGAATTACCAATACCAACCCTGTATACAAGTTAATTATGCAGTATTGTTATAAATATAATTTCAAAGTAAACACAAATATGTCTGCAAGAAAAGGATACGTTTGTATGTCAATAGGCCACCAGCCGTAAACGAAGCCGCTGAATGAATACCGAATTAATTATTCATTTTGTGTCGTCAAACTTGCCAGGCTCGGCTGCTCTGTAATATATTTGAATCGTTTAAATATTTTAATTATTTATCGGATTAGTTTCACTTCGATACAATAACAAAACTTCGAAACAAAAACAAGTTATTAATGTTTATTTAACAAAAATTTCATTACAAACACTACAACACCGATACCTTCTGCTATAATTTTACTTCAATTTTAAACGCTAGGAATGTTAACTCTACGCATAAAATCCAGTGTTTCAGGATTTGTTGAAAAAAAAGAAATAACAAAGAAAACTCATTCTAGCTACCAAAACTATCAAATCATCTGGTGAAAAGTTGACAATCAACACCCGTTTCAAATCCGTATCCAAAACCCACAGTGCTTGGCAGATTCGAGATCAAGCAATCAGATATAATCGTTTTTTCCACGCAATTTTATGTACATATATTATAATAGTAACAAACTTCCTTATAAATTTAAAGTTTACACTAATACAAACATAACAGTATTCATAATTTAAAATAATGAAAAAGACAATGACTAAGTTGTGCTTTATTAAAGAGAAAAAAATACACCAATAAAAACCGCGTATTAACGTTGAGATGTCATATATGTACATTAACTTTTTTATTAAATAAATTGTAACTATTATAATATAACTTTATATTTTTCAAACTTATAGCTTTACCTTCATAATCTAAATTTGAATACGTTGATCATTTCTTTCCTAAACAAAATGATTATAAAACCAGAAACTTGTGACTTTGACTTTATTCACCAAGTGAATTTAAGATTAACTAAAAAATTTGTTATAATAACCGAAATTACAGCTCTTGGAACAAGTTTTATTAAATGTAGTTTAATAAAACTTGTTCTTGCTTTTAAATACTAACAGATAACCGGTACTTTCATCATCATCACCTTAGCGTTGAATCCCGGTTGCAGCCCAAACTCTCGTTTCCGACTTTTTCTTCTCCGATTCGCACGATCTTCGGCATCTCTGGTGGTTAGTCCATTAGCACGCATATCAACTCCTACAACGTCAAGCCAGCACTTTTTGGGGCTTCTCCTCCTGCCAGCATAGCCAGACATTTGTTCCCCACATAAGTAGCCGGTTGCCGTAAAACGTGGCCATACCAGCGAAGGCGACACTCCTGCAATTTATTAACAATGTCACGGACATGAAGGCTGCCGCGAATGCGAGAGTAGGAACTCTTGCACGCAGTTCTTCCGCGTTACTCCACACATCCACCGCAGCATATTCATCTCCGTGACTCGCAGTGCTTGCTTGTGTCGCTCCAGCATCGGCTACGTTTCACATTCGTATAAAAGGACAGGCCTACTGATGGTCTTATAGATCTGTCCCTTCAATTTAACCGGTATTTTAGGGTCACAGATGACACCAGTCATCTCACGCCATTTGGCTCACGCGGCAGCAATGCGTGCCTTAACGTCGGAGTCAATGTAATGTCACCAGATGCGTGAAATACAGACCCCAGATATTTCACCTGTTCCGTGCGCTTGAGATTACTGCTACTTTATATAGTAATAATTAGAATGAAATTAAATCTAATAACGTGTTTCAAAATTTATGAATCAAGCTTATTGTAAATGTACTCGTATCTACAGATATCACATAACAAATGTCTAGGGGTATAGAGATTTTTTTCAGGTTTGAGCACTCAAGGAGCGCATCGCGCGCCCCAGCGCGGGCCTCGCCACCATCGAAGCGGTGAGGCCCGTCCTGGCCGAATGGCTGGAAAGGCGCCACGGCGTCCTGACCTTCCGCCTGACGCAGGTCCTCTCGGGGCACGGTTGCTTCGGAAGGTACCTGTGTCGCATAGGGCGGGAGATGACGTCGGGGTGCCACCACTGTGGCGCGGGCGACGAGGAGGACACGGTGGACCATGCTGTCGCCGTGTGCTCTGCATGGCGCGAAGAGCGCCGCGCCCTCGTCGCCCAAATCCGCACGGACCTGTCACTCCCGGCCCTGGTTCTGTCCATGGTCGGGGGCAATCCTGGATGGACGGCCGTCGCCTCCTTCTGCGAGGCAGTTATGTCCGCAAAGGAGGCGGCGGAGCGGGAGCGGGAGTCGACCACCACACTCCCCTCCCGCCAACGCAGGCCACGTCGGCGGCGCCGGAGGGCAAGTAACGACCTCCGGCCGCCGTAGAAAGCGGTCGCGGGCGGATCCTCGGGGGAGGACCCGCCGCCCGCACTACTGCCGCAAGGGTGAGGGCTGCGTGCTGTTCCGTGGCCCCCTTCAACTCCTAGAGTTATTACAAGAGAGCGCCGGGGTGACGAAAGCCTGACCCCCTGGCGTCAACCCTTAAGAAGGGGCCCGTCTTAAGACAAAGGGTAGGCCGGCGCCGGCCCGGGCCACGAGATCGGCAGGCCATATATCCGTAGGCCCGGGCGTAGGCGATAGGAGAACAGCGGGGTTTTCTAGTGGGTAGTCGGATCTTCGAACATCTTTCCCGGAGTCCCACATATCCCTCGCTCCCCCCGGGCCGGGGGAACCAGTCAAGAGTGGTTTTTCCCCGAGACCAAAAAAAAGGTTTGAGCACTCATAGAGCGTGTAATTTGTAATTATAACAACAACGTCTGGTTTGCAATTCATAAAATGATAAACCAGTTCTAATAAAAATTAGTGAGGTTCATAAAATTCAGAGAGGAATTTTTATCTGGAGCGAATTTGATAAATACTGCATGCGAGCTGTCATGTTCCCTCCCAGCTGGAAGATATGTCAGAATAAATTAGTTTCACGAGTATTCATATTGATTATGACGTGTTCGTGCCATTCATTATTAGATTTATTTGTATACACATAGAATGCTAAAATACGTCATATGATGTAATATTTAACTATAATTCATTCATAAAGTGTGTGTACTAGTACGGCTATATTATAATAGATTGTCGTTTCATGTTTTAGTGGTTAACCATAAAAACGTCACTAATACTTGATATTTCATCAGTTCTGGGTATTACTGGGGAAAATTTCAAGAAATAAAACCAAATTTTATATATTATATATAATAATTTATTTTGATTGCATACAAGCCCTGGATTTACGTAACCTTGGCTTAAGCCTCGTAATTCCAATTACAAAGAGGTAATACATAATTTTTTGACACTGGCTACCTATTAATCATTTTGTTCTTTGTAAAATCAATATTAACAAAACGGCGCGGCGGCGGCGGTAAAACAATAACTGTTTACAAAATGAATACTGACACTGTTGCCTTCGGAGACCGGCTATTAAAGGGCCATTGTGCAATTCATCTTTTTTTTGACAATTATCAGTTAAGGTGAGGTCATCTCTGTCATCTCGTTCAGGGTATTCACAAGAAGCACGTCGTGCATATGTATATATATTTTTCTGCGACTTTGCTTAGTCACTTCTTTTAAGTAAATTTGTGTTACGTCATTAATAACCACGATAAGTGTTAAATTTTATTTGCTATGTTCAATAAATGTTGTTTTCAATCAATAGTGACGATCATCTGTCGCATCAAAACAGAAAATTCTTCTTTCTACTTATGTGGATTGAAAAGGATACAGAGACCAGTTGACTAGATTGTTTTAACTTTTAGGGATATAACAATAGATATATATACAATAGACATAGGTTAGCTACCTGCGTCAATAATATATATATTTAATGTAACAAATGAAGATAAGACTAAATAATATAGGCTATTTGAACATTATAATAATATCAGTAAATTCCGTATGTACTTATTATATTATTAGGTATAATACATACGGACTGGCCCGGCAAACGTTGTTCTGCCATATAAATTTAAAAAAGAGTAGCTTATGTCCTTCTCCAAATACCTAAGCCGTAACCTTTTCCTATACCGAAATTCATCAAAATTAATTCAGCGGTTTGGGCGTGAAAACGTAACAGACAGAGTTATTTTCGCATTTATAATATTAGTCTGGATTAAAGCGGATCTTGGATACCAAATTTGAAACCGGAATTTAATTAGATGATCATTATATTACAATAAAATAATAACTTTTTGTTAAATACATAGATAAATACTTGATTGTCCACCTCACAATTTTACAGAAAAATATTAGAAGAATGGTCTCAGCAATTGAAATATTTAGTCACGTGATTTACTTTGCGAACTGGCTCGTAAAGGATAAGATGGAGCGTACAAAAATGTGGCACATGTGTTAAACATGATATAAAATTAACTGAAAATAAAGATTGAATGCAGGGCAACGAACTGCCACTAACATTATCAATTTAAAACAAGACTTTTGTGAAGCTCAATATAATCACCAAAAAGACTGAAAATATTATTACTATTGTATCTTTACTTGACTTGTCTATTAGATAGTTAAGAATTATATTAATATATTTCCCAATGACGATTGTAATCTTTTTTTATTTGGTGATTTCGGATGTTGTAAATCGTTTTGGTTCCTAATTAACACAGCAACATAATTTACAATAATTACAAATATCGCTGAAGCTTTGATTGGCAAGAGAGAAATACTAAAGAACTAAGTAAGAGAATAAATAATTTACTGTCGTTTAAAGCTTTGAGTCAAATTTGAATACACAACATGCAAATCAAATCTCACACGCATATTTCCCTTATTATAGGGTTTTTATATATCAGCTGGTTAATGATATATATATAAATAAATAAATAGTTAAATCATCCACTTTATTTCAAAGAATTCACATTGTTTATTTTACTAATTAAGCTCCAGCTGATATCAAGGGTCAACCAACGCTAACCTCATTCCTCTTCGACACGATCGAACTTTTTCATAGATTGTTTCCAAAACCCACTGAGAATAGTCCAGCCGTCTACTAATAATGTTCCATAAATCTTAAAATCAACGCGTAGTAACAAGGTGATACCATTCTCCGTATAGGAGTAAAGTGCTTCGAACCTTGGCGTTCGTTTTTGGCACGTTACCAATGACCAATTGAATGAGTGACGATTAGCAAACAAAAAACATGCCAAGTGTGAGCCAGGTGAGTGAATGAAGGAGTTTGTATCTAATGAATTCAATAAATAATTTGACATAGAGATCACTAAATGGGACTCTCGGGAACCCCAGTTTAGATGGATTTTTCAGTTAGGAACACCCATCAGCAAGCACCAGTAAGGATGTCCATTTGCCAAAAATATCTTGGAAATATTTTATTATACACGATAGTTTACAAAGTACATCTTACAGAATAACAGAAATACTCGTGATGACATTCCGTCGCTTACTTATGCGCGCTTGTGTTATGGGTACTAAACAACTGAAATAATAATATATAAGTATAATTTACACATACATATAAAATAAATTTATCCGTACAGGGGCGGAGAAAGAATACTAACCTCTGTGGCCGGGGTCGGCCTGTCGTAAAAGGCGACAAAACAACCCAACCTAGCTACGTGGTAGGGCCTCAAGCCCGTCTGGATGGCGACCACCTTTGGTCTTAAGTATGCCGCCATAATAACCTTGTGTTGTGTTCCGGCATTAGTGACCCAAGTTCCTGTAGGGTTTATGGGACAGCAGCGTGTTTGCGATGCCACTGGCGTTGCAAACACCTATAGGTGACGGTAACTGTTAAATTCTAAGCGGGCTTTCAGCCTGTCTGCTGTTCTACGCAATAAAAAAAAAAAATACATATAAATATATCCATAAAACTCAGACTCCGGGACGTGCGATATCTGTTTTACCACGGTGGCAGTTGATTACTCCTGTTAGTTCATAAACAAATTCAAGGTATTTCCTAAGGAAAAGAAAGCGTAACGATAGCGCATTACATGCAGATACGTTGTGACCATGTTTATTATCACTAAACTTCCGGGTACCAGAGTGTAAGCTTCGGCTGCAACAGTTGTACTCGTTCACTTATAATTCATCACTTCCCACTAACATAATTGCAATCCATAATGATCTTTCTGTATATTCAGCTAGACCCTAAAAATAAGATAACCAGACAATATTATCGTTTTATTTCAGCGAGGTCAAATATGAAGCACCTGAGTCAGTCAGAAAAGCCTCTCTGGTACTCGAAAATACCATTGAATTGAATGAAACACGCACTAGTTTAATGTAGTGATAGCCGCACTAGTTTAATGTAGTGATAGCACTTGGCGAATACTTTTTGTATTGCGTTCTATCGATGATCTGTCTTTCGCAACAAATCCACGAACACTTCGAAACGGTAGTTCAGTTAAAACATATATTTAATTAATAGTAGGTGATATTTCAAATGTAAACTAGAACAAAAACGGAGTCGAAAGTGACGGTCAACTAAATAAAGAGGTTTTGAAGTCTGTGTCAAACGTGACCGGAATCATGAAGACCTCGTATGATTCACTTTGACCTAACATTTGTTATCTACAATGTAATCGTAAAATAGTAAAAGCATTCTGGAGTTAAACTGTTGAAAAACTTTTGAGTGATTCGAAACTTGTAAACGGACGCTAACAAATAAAAAAGGGACAAATCAGAGGAAATTAAGACAGTTGCGAGAGCAGGGCTCAAGCTAGAGTCGAACTTGAGGTAGGGCAGAAGTAAAAAAATTATCATAATTGATCTGCCCTCGAAGCACGGGCTCCTAAATCAATCACCGTGTATATATGTATCTTTTGTGACAGATCTTGAACAGTGTAAGAACTATTAAATACTCAATGATGAAGAACAAGCGAGCAAGATGGTTGAACTTCCAGATTCGGATGTAGAGATCCACGGCTGAGTGAGAGTGAGGTAATAATTAATTCTTAGGTGTGGTGAGACCAGTAAATAGATACGACCAAAAATACCATTTAGATCATATTGTTTCTGCAAACCTATTATAATAATTAACATAATAATAAAAAATATTTAAAACAGCTGAATTCTACGATTCGCCATGTTATTAAAACTGCGAAGAACGGAAAAGTTTAGATAACTATCACTATAATTTTTTTTATCTCAAACTATGAACAAAATTTAATTATAATAATTTATCTTAGTTTTTGGTATTTTTAAGATAGGGCATTGTGGATTTCAAGGTAGGGCATTGCCCCACAATGCCCCCTCCTGGCTAGGGCCCTGTGCGAGAGGAATATTCAGATTTGTAGGAATCATGTGAAACATAAAATTAACACAAAAATATACAATAAAGATATATTATACATTTTAAAATTTCGTAGTAGATAGATTACGTTATTTCAATATTTTGTCTCATTTGGGACTCAGAATATAAATGTCGACTTCGGCGTAAAATCACTACTACTTCACCCGACATGCTAGCCGTATCGCCAATAAATTGAACAAATTGATCTTTACGACGATGTCCTTGAAAAGTACTAGATAAGCTTCAAAGATAATGTTCAACGCATAATAACGGCATTGACAGATAAACAGAATATATGGTTTTTGGCAATGGAAAATTTCAAAGTCTTAGTATATTTATTTTATTAATACAACAGCGATTTTTCTTGTAAACATATTGTTACATTTGAAGTTTCCAGGAACAGTGAATTTTATATAGCTTGCGATCATTAAGTGGCAATCGAAAGAGACGTGCGTAGTTTATTAGCACGATTTTTATCGGTTCGTGATCAAATCATCCTACTACGAAAATACTTAAGGTTAAGACACGCACCGAAAAACAAATAGTCGTATCCGTAGCGGTTCGGCAAGTATAATTTGCATAAATAATTATAATTTATTTAAATGTATAATCTAATAATAACATATTTCAGAAAATACAACGTATCCAGCCAACGCAATAATTTAGTGTCTTGAAAAGACTTACAGTTATAACGTTAATTATCGATTATCTGAAACCAGTATTTGGTTTGTATATTTTTCGTATAGCTTTTAGAATATTTAAAACATCAGAAACAAGTGAAATTTTATTATGCGCTACGCTTTACATACATATTTTTAACAGTTAAAACAAAATATTGAGTCTTTTTAACAATATTTTTACCATACCTAATAATCATTAGATCCTACTAAAAGGTGACAAACGGATTGCTCATGCTGATTAGTAGTTCTCAAGTAGCAAAGGAAAGCCATTACTCCGTTTTCCCCGTCACGCGTAAGTTTTAAATGACCCTGTAAAAATCTTATTCATTCACTTCCTTTCTATATTATAACCTTATGCCTTTTTGAATATAGCAAGATTTCGCCTTTGTAAAAATGAGCGCGGAATTTTTATTCTGAGATAAATTTTTCCAACTTTCCTGGGACTCCGAAGTGAAAGGTTTCTGAAAATAGATATGTTTATAAGAATAAGAAGCCCGACTATGGCAGACTTCTTTTGCTACATTTATCGTCTAGTGGAAATTTTAACTGGAGTTTTGTAGAATAGAACTTAAGTTCAAAGGAGATACTCGGATTTTATACAAACAAGGGATTCTGGAATAGTTGTGCGACTTATTAACAACAGCCTAAATATATACTGCAATGCTAACTCCTCTATATCTATACACTTGTTTATATCTGTGCACGTACATTGCATAGATTCGATGTACGAGTATTATAAAATCGAAAATAATAAAACATAGTGGACAGAGATTGAAGTAAGACGGATAATAAATTCAGTTTATTATTTTAAAAATTAACTTAGATTCCAATTCCCAAAAACAATTTGTTTTATATTCTTATATTATACTAGCTGTGCCCGTGACTCCGTCCGCGTAGAATAGTGACTTCGGGCAGAATTTTTTGAACATATCTTATGGTTTATTTTGGATTACAAATCCTATAAACCCTAAAATATAAATGAAATATGCAAACAGTCAGTATTTTTGAACCTACAAAGTTCAGCCTAAGCTGAACCCTATTTCATATGATTGATGACAAATCTGAGGTTAACTTAAATTGAAAATTCAACCTAAATGTCCAGCCTAAGCTGAACCCTATTTCATATGATTGATGATATAAATCTGAGGTCAATTAAACCGAAATATAAAATTTCCGAAACTTATCATTTTTAACAAAAACCATTTTATTTTTGAAAAATAAAAATAGCCTAAGTTACTCCTTGATACATCAGCTATCTGCCAGTGAAAGTCAGGTCAAAATCGGTGCAGCCATTTCAGAGATTAGCCGGAACAAACAGACAGACAGACAGAAAAAATTGTAAAAAATTTTGTTTTGGTATATGTACCGTGTATACGTCCGAATACACTTAGTAAAAAGCGGTTATTTTAATATTACAAATAGACCCTCCAATTTTATTTATTTGTATAGATGTATAAATTACTAATAAATATTGTAACAAATGTAGTAACGAACTTCTTCATTCTGTTTCTATAATGAGTTGAAAATACTTAGGAGTTGGAAAATTATATCTCCATGAATCATCAAAGGATCAAAAAGCTTACGGTGTCAAAGGCGCAAGTAATTTTAATTTACATCAAAGATCCATTATCAGAAATTGTGAAAGGCAGAATTGTTTGTTGGAAAAAGATAATCTAATATATAAAATTCTCGTGTCACAGTTTTCGTTGCCATACTCCTCCGAAACGGCTTGACCGATTCTCATGAAATTTTGTGAGCATATTGAGTAGGTCTGAGAATCGGCCAACATCTATTTTTCATGATTGTTATATATTTTCATGTTTGTTATATACCCCTTAGTGATAAGAGTTGTCCACCCTTAACATTTTTTTAAAAATGCTGCCCAAAGTCACTATTCCACGCGGACGGAGTCGCGGGCACAGCTAGTGTAAGATATATCACAATAATATTATTAATTAAAATTAGTTAGTTGGATATGACTGCCCAAATATGAAGTAGAGTATATAACTTCAGAATATTTCTTAATGGATCTAATATATTCACGCAACTATTTTGCAACACCAATTTTAAAATAGCGAATAATAATTACATAATCTGAGAAACTTAAAATCATATGGACTAAAAACTAAAATAAAATTTAATTTAATGTTTACAAAATAAATCAACTACAAATAATTTTAAAACAAACAAATCCTCGAGTTTTTACTAACATACTCTGTGAAGAATACTGATAAGTTCATTTAATTGTAAACAATATTACAATAAGCACGGTATTGATGATAAGGCGGCTACAGACGATAAGGGGATTTATTCATGCACAAAATAATGCTCTCAAATTATAGATTTTCATTGAAATAGCTAAATGATATCTTCTTCTTCCTGCCCTTATCCCACATTATATGAGGTCGGCACATGTTCTCTCCTACCATTCTCCTCTGTTAGCTGTCATCTCAATATTCACACCACCTTTTTTACCATATCATCTTTTTTAGTCTACCTCTGTTTTTGTATTCATCCACTCTCATTTCTATCATTTTCCTTGTTATATGGCATTCTTCCCTGCGCATTACATGGCCAAACCACGCTAGTCTGTTACTTATCAGGAAAATGTTTACTAGCCCTTTAAAAATTTTGAGGGATTGTACGCAGAATTATCAATTGTACGAGTATGTTATTTATATTTTTGGGTTTCAAAACATCACAGAATTTGGCGTTAGCCAAAGGATATTAACGACTATACAACACTATGTAATATAAATATATTACTATACTCGTTAATTTCAGAAATTACTGTAAGTACACTTTGATAGCAATATTTTTGATAAATAAAATCGCTTACCTCAGCAGTAGTGACGCTGGCTTTCATCCAACTTTCGGCTGAAGCTCGGGCTGTTGCCGATAATCACTTAAATTCGTAAGTTTGCATCACCTCACTAGGCACTAAGCACACAGTCAATATCACATCACTAGGCACATGGGGATAAAGTAATTAATTATTTACGCGTGTATGCGTGTATGTCGGAAAATCGAGACTAAAATATGCGGCGTTATCACGCCTCAACGCGACCACTGCACACACCGGGCACAGCGAAACTGACGCAAGCCGTCGCAGATGACCGACCGAGCGATCACTTAAGGACGGTACACACGAGCTACGCTGGGAAAGCGAACTATACTACATAGTTGTAGAATATACTTTTGAGAGAGAGTTTTAGAGATAAAGAAGCTACATTTTGGCTTCCTTAAAAAAATTGTAAGCAGCATCAATACATCTACAAATTAGCATTTCCAATCCTAGATAGCCATCGATACATTACAGTCTTTAGCATTTTTAATTCCTGACAATATTTATTTAAAAGTTAGTTTTTATAGTAATAAAGATATGTATGCAACCCAAGTAAATATATAGATTACACCGTAAGTAAGTGAAAAATTCTTTAGCCGCGTTGAGTACTTTTTAGTAGGGGAAAATATTATGGGTTCGCGTCACCGACATTAGCATGTTAATTTGTACATCTATCTATATATACCAGACTGACGCTTTTTGGATCGGTGACATCTTGTGAGTTCGCGTCACCGACATGCGTAATAACAGTATATCTGTACCTATATAGATGACGTATTGTGCAACATTAGTCCTGGTATATTTTTATAAGCAAATTTGAATGAAATTAGTAAAAAGTTTAATGTTTATACTGTACATTGTTCACATATTGTTTGAGTTTCATTACTATCTTAATTGTTTAATTGTAGAATCACTGTGCAGTACAATATACTAAAATTCTATAAGTTTTCGCTTATATCGGCAGTCCCTATGACTGCAAATTTTTTTATTACCTCTAATATAATTTCATTATCATAAATATAATATAAATATAAAGCCTAAATTCAGCCATTTAAATAGATTGTTTTGTTCCTATTCATAATAAGCGAAAAAAGATTATAGTGACAAAATAACAAAACCGTTAGTTATAATATGTATATTAGATATGGACAGCTATTCGTAAGTTAAGTGTGTACAAGTCCTTAACCACCCGCTACCGCATCAACCCTCCTCGCGCAGCATCCAACCTACTTTTTACCTTGTGCAAAAACGAGGCCACCACACAGAGTGGGGTTGCCAACTTTATAACCGGCTAAATTTTAGCTAGGATTTTTATCTTTAATTTATAATGTGCATAGAATAACAACTATCTCTCATGTGGTATTTGCTAGGTATAAACTTATTTTGCAATATTTACATTAGCACCACAAAATTGGATATATCTTTATATCCAATTCTGTATAGTACTATTATAAACAAATATCTTGTATCCTAAAAAACTTTGCCATAATATTCTATTTTTAATATTATAATATACTGAAAAATATAATTGATGAACGTAGTCTATATATAATGCGGATTTAACCATTCAGCCAACAATCCCAAGAGTCAAAGAAAACCCCACCTGCCAGCTCATGTACCCTAAACAACATAGGTTCTGACGTAAGGTTGGAAAAAAACAGATTCAGTCTAATTTATTAATTTCGGTACAAGCAGAAAAATCACGAAGAGTACCCAACGCATATGACTCATCTTACTATCGCCCTGGGATATTTCACGATTGCGGACCACTTGACGATGATGGTATGTTACATTATACCATCGATTAAAACACTTGCGGAACCGGATCTCATACTATGTTAAGGAAATACCAATTAAGTCTAGGCCGGTGCTCTGAAGGCGGGCTATCGAGCGGGCTGTTGGGTGTTTTTCTTATGGACAAAATTCTTAAATGAAGAAATCCGTAAGAGAACCAAAGTTACCTACAGTGCTAACGTATAATATGCATCCTGAAGTGGCAGAGGTGAGTAGCAGGTCACGTCTGTCGTAGGACTGATGGGCGTTGGGGCAAACGAGTCCTGGAGTGGAGATCGCGTCTCGGCAAACGTAGTGTAGGATGCCCCCAGCCCGATGGAACGATGATTTGCGAAAAGTCCAGCAGTGTACAATGGCTGACTGACAACGTTGTGTAGACGGTATTCTGTAGATTTATATCACCCCAAACGATCCTATTGATTGCCAAAAATTGATAATCGTCTTCTACCTTGCTCCAGCACGTTCAGACTCTACATCGACAAGATGTACGAGTATACTAACAACACCATATTCTACTATAAAACCGGCCAGTAACACCACTAAACGTTTTAGAGCATGGAATCTGACCACTTTTTCTCTTATCCAAGTAATTATTCACGCCATTTACGGCATCCTCGGTTAAACGACACACATAAATAGTAAACGTCGTCTCGTGAGAACTTTTTACTATGAATTAACTGAAGTATTAGGTATGCTTTATAGATGAATATTTAGAATACAATATCAGGCAGTTTAACGGGTCCTGCCGAGACCTTCGGGATATAAATCACAGACAAGTGGCTACTAACTTGTCAGCTAGTGTAAGCAGCGTTCGATTTAAGAGCTTCGAGATTTGTCTATGAATCCAACAAGTCCGAGTCAGACTGCAAACACCAGAAAACAAAACAAGGTAAATCTATTCCATATTTTTCAAGTGTGTTCAATTTAGATTTAAGTGCCACGGACCTTTTAGTGATCGATTATTGTTTTGCTGAAAATAATTAGTTGATAGTTTGAAAGGGGTAAGCGGAATAATTTTATTATAAACAATTGAAATGTTGAAACCAATGATACAAAGGTATGAAATAGATGTACTATATTTTCCACACAGGATAGCAAACATCCTAGTAGGTTAATGGATAGATAATGACAGACATAGATAGTGGTGTATCTGGCTGTCTCGATCACGTTGAAGCAACGGTACGATTCTTGAACTCCACTCATTTAAATAATCTTAATACGGGACACACGTTCTAAGTTTATTGGGAGATAATTACTATTATTAGCACCAGTTTACCTACATAGACAAACGTGTCTATGTTTTAACGAAAAGTCTACTGTAATTTAGTTCTAATGATTTGATCAAATAACAAAAAAAAAAACAAGATTCAGTTAGCGTTAAACATATATCCGAATTTTTATGAAGAAAGTTTTCTAGCTGTTGTTTGGGTATATTGGAGTCTCCAAAGGCAAATAAGGCTTACAAGGATGATTGCCCTTACACCAAATAGCAACCCTCGTTTACTGGTGCCCAGATACCATTCCTATATCAATCACACTTCACGATTCGTTTAGCTTATTCATTTAAATATGTATCTAAATTGAACATTTGGAATTTATGTTTTGAATATGAATTCAGTTCAGATAACCACTTTTTATTTAAAATACATATTTATGTACAGATTAAGTAGTAGGACCAAGTGAAATACCTGGGATCTGTGTTTCATGCGTCTGGTGACATCGATTGCGACGTCAAGGCACGCATTGCTGCCGCGTGGGTCAAATGGCGTGAGGTAACTGGTGTCATTTGTGACCTCAAGATGTCGGTAAAGTTGAAGTGACAGGTCTATAAGACCATCATTAGGCCTGTCCTTTTATACGGCTGTGAAATGTGGCCGGTGTTAGAGCGACACAAGCAGGAACTGCGTGTCACGGAGATGAATATGCTGCGGTGGATGTGTGGAGTGACGCGGAAGGACCGCGTTAGTAAGTCCCGCATTCGGGGTAGTCTCCATGTCCGTGACATTGCGGATAAACTGCAGGAGTGTCGGCTCCGTTGGTACGGCCACGTTTTACGCCAACCGGATGCTTACGTGGGAAACAAATGTCTGGCCATGCCGCCTCCGCCGGGCCCCGGCAGGAGGGGTAGACCCAAAAAGTGCTGGCTTGACGTTGTAAGGGGTGATATGCGTGCCAATGAGCTCACTACCAGGGATGCTGAAGACCGTGCGAAGTGGAGTAGAAAAAGTCGGAAAGCGGACCCCGGGCACCGAAGCGCAAGTTTGGGTTGCAACCGGGATGAACGCTGAGATGATGATGATTAAGTAGTAGGAACATTTCCAAATACTTGATAAGTAATATTGCATATCAAAGTGATAGCAAGCGCGGGATTATAGGTGGTATCCACGATACCATGTCACTCTTAGATAATTCTTCATAAAATGCAAATAAAAAATAATAATACAATAGAAAGGTACTGGACGGTGAAGAAAAAAATATCGTAAGAAAATCATCATCGATTCATCGAATCAGATCGAGCAATTAACATCGAAACCATCGTTGTCTAACTCGCCAAGCCGCCTTCTGTGTCCGGTAGCGAAACACAAAATCACAATCTAATTCATTGCTCTTAAAATCGCGATTAAAATTTAATTCTAATATAATACTAAAACTACTAAACGCGTTCTATGTTTGAACACTATAAACCTACCTCACAAGATTCGGCTAACGGTGCATCTGCTCCTTTACTCCACTTTATACAACGCCTCCTTTTACTGTTTTAGACGTTATTTACGATCGTCTAGAACGATTAGAATTCGATGCGCTCTAACGAACATTAATTGGGTCAATATTAACGGATCTCTTAGCATCGACTTTAAACATAACATCATACCTATTTATTCTATTATAACAATATTTAAAAAAATTAATATTTTGGCATATGTAAGATTTTTGCAGACATTACGCTTACGGTTAGTAGAAATAAAGCTTAACAAAAGGGCGCCAATTAGATCCTGCTTTTGCAGAACTTTTTGTTCCAATTAGTAACAAATAATGCATAGAAGTTCGCTTCTGAACTCCTATGAAATTTAGACAGCAACAGGGATAAGGGATATAATTTGAAGACTCGGCAGACTCCTTGGCTATGTTATTGGCCTATTACGGTCGTGTCCAAAGATTGTGCTATAAGCAAGATAAATATATTTGTATAATATATATAGTCTTCTTTATATATAGTCTACTAAGTGTGATCTTATTTGGCCAATTTCCTGCTTATTATGTATTAGTATGTAAGTTTGAAATTTGTGCTGTATGATCATTGTTGAAATAAATAAATAAATAATCTGCATATGGGTTGTTCATGATCAACGTGTTCGTGTAGGAATTCTATAATTTTTGTAACAATCCTTTTCTTCCCTTGAACAACTTGATCTTATCAATGTCGCGTCAATACTCCGGGGGAAGTTGGTGCGGGTGTATGCAGGTCTGCATATACCACCGCTCTGTTACTGTTTCCACTCGATTGTCTGGCAAAGAGATCGTGAGAGGTCACAAGATCGACTTTTGTTTATTGCTCTGCGATGCGCCTGACTCGTAAGCCAGCTAATAGGGGTGTCCCGGGGACAAATTTCCGACCTAGCAAATGGCACCCTTTAGGGGTTTGGATTACCGCAGTGGCCATTTCGACTTGCTACAAAAATGTCTGTCCCGCAGCCGCTCCTATGGAGCAAGAGGGTATGTTAACACATGCGGTGTTACCACCGCTTACCCCTAAGCTCAGTTTGCAAAAAGGCCACCGTTCTTTCCTATTCGGCGGCCTCCTTCCGGCGCATGACTAACTCATAGAAGAGGACCATCGCATCCCCACCAGTCTCGATGCGAAACATGTGAGCAATACTGACAAGCTAAAGGTTCGACCCAAGCTCATCCCGCAGAATTTTTTTTGAGCTACGAGTTCACAAACACACAGATAGTCATCCTAAACTCCTTATAACGCCTAATAATACATGCTTTTCGGAATAAATGTCCAATACATGAAAATGGCAGTATTTTTATTATCCTGTTAGTCAAAAGTATATAATCATAATGATTTAGAACTAACAGCACAACATTCAATTATCACAAGATCTTCCACTTTTACGATTCCGATAATTAATACTATTGATAGGAAATCATCGAATGATCGAAATAACCGATTAGATGGAAGAAAGCCGATACAATTATATAGGAATCTAGTAGACCGGGTCACTATTAATCATGTTAACCGATAAAAATCGGTAGCCAAGAAACGAGTTAGCGATACAGGAGTTTGACTACCACTATAACTTTTTCCGATTGCAGTCGGAATAGTGATGGATAGATTGTGAAATTGAAATCGTATTACTGTTCTCTGAGATTTCTTTAATCAGAAAATCTTAATTGAAAAGTCTAGATGTTTCGTGTCGAATCTCTTTATGGAATTGGATTGAGCTAATTTTTAGTCCATTAAAGATTTCAAGAAAGTTTATTGGATGTTGAAAATAAATTAAAATTGTATGTTAAATTTTTTGTTCAAATTTAGTTTTCTTTAATTAATATGAAAGTTCGGTGACAATCTAATAGATGACTATCTTCTCGTCTTATTTTAAATATTTTATCTTGCTTGCGAATTAGCGAAATATTTGGCATATAGCCACATAACCACACCTTATATCCCTAAACTAACTTTGGCGATTGTTTTTGTGGGTGATATAGAAGATCTTTGAAGCCGTTCCTAAAAGAGAACACATCAATTTCAACATATTCGAACTTCTTATCGCATGCATACGCACGCTCACTTGCCACTTGACGGCCAGTATCCCAGGGTACTTGCGAAGGTTTATAAATTACATAAATTAACTTAAACGCGGGACTCTCAAATTGACGTATTTCAGAATTAATTGGTACTATAACAGCGTCAAGCGGTGGTCGATGAGGCGCTTCCGTTCAGTTAAATCGCATCGGCTGTAGCGTGGGCACGGTGTAAACCCGTACACCCTTTGCGTGTTGAAGGTTAACTTTATATATATAGTTTGCGGTTTAGGGAGATGGCTATATTAACGATGACCTCCAGTTACGCTTTGAGGTGTATAGAAAATAGAAGTATGAAGCTTATACTTTTAAGCCTAAGGTACCTTACCCTGTTGAGCATTACCACAGGATTAAACTACTGCTTGGATCTTTGGCATTTGACACTTTATTTTGTTCCGTGTTTCATGTAGCTATAAAACAATTTAGGAATAAATATATAGCTAATTTTCGTTTATACAGATGCGAATGCAGTCTGATTCTTTAACCACAAGATTGTTACCTTAAACGAATACTTAAGGTCAATTAATGATTTATTGACTATTGAATATTTGCTCGGAGGCACAGTTCACTGATTGTTACAATAATATCTACTAATAACCTGCTTAAGACAAAACCTTAAGAACAATTTTATTTACTGATTCATTATAAGGGGCCATCCATAAATTACGCGACACGAATTTCATGATTTTTTGACCCCTCCCCCGTCCTTGTCACAGCTGGTCACATTTATGAGACTCCCCCCTCCCTAGTGTGACGTCACATATTTTGCAATTTTACATTTAGAAATTATTGAATTCAAACAACAGTTCCGAAATTAGTATTACATAAATTTACCTTCGGCGTCATTTTTTTCTAGTTAGATACCAGCTTTGCGTCTGACTAGTTAAAACAGGTGGTGATAAAAACCCCTCTCGTAATAGTCTCCAAACGCTATAGATCGTCGTACATCACAACGTGCGACAATCTAGCATTTAAATTTTTTTTCAAACATTTTCAATCAAGATAGAGGTGCAAATGTTTTTCAGTATTTCGTTAATAGTGCAAAGTTCATGTTTTAACACGTAGGTTTGGAAATGTGACGTCACAAAATCTAGGACCCCTCCCACCCCCTTGTCACACAATGTCACACTTCGTCGACCCCCTCCCTCCCCCTTAACGTGTGACGTAATTTATGGATGGCCCCTAATTAAGATCTTTACGGGGCAACAGCTTTCGCATCTCTGAATGCCAGCGGGAGTTACCGGTTCGATAGCCGTTCCGAGTCTGTTTATGTATAATATGTTTTTTTTATTGCTGTAGGATAGCAGAAGGGCTGACGGCCTACTTAATAGTAGGCAGTTATCGTCGCATATGGGTGTTTGCAACATCATTGGCATCGCCAACACGCTGCTGTCCCAAACGGTATAGGAAATTGGGCACACAACACAGTTATTATGGCGGCATACATAAGACCAAATGTGGTCGCCATCCAGACGGGCTTGGAGCCCTACCACGTAGTTACTAGGGTGGGTTGTTTTATCGCCGTTTACGACAGGCCGACCCCACCGCAGAGGTCAGTATTCTTCTCCGCTCCTGCACGGATAGAATGTATTATTAATAGTAGTAATATATTTGTATTTATTTATAAAATAAAAGTATAGGTATATACCATTAGTCTAGTAGCCATAACACTATGTGAATTGTCACAATATATCTATTTATTCCATTTCAGCCGGGACTACACAGCCAAGTGGACCACATTAAAGTTTAATCAATACACACATTATAAACGATGGAGTGGACTAAGTATAGGGATGCAGTTTTATGAAACTCAATATCTCTCTCTCTCTACATTATCAATTAATTATATATTAATTTCGATCGGAACTAATAAGCACACGATTTATTATCTACATTGCATTGCAGATAAGTAGGATAAGAAACTGAAGAAAATTATATCTGTAAAGGAGTGACATCATGTAAAGTCACCTGATCGAATATTGTAGAAAATGATAAGATAATATTAATACATGTATTTAATATCGATTCATTCGTATTTACGTCGTAATAATAAGTTATGTTCACTTGGGTCATCATAGCAAGACATCATTTTAGAGACGAATATTGGTTTGACCTAAACGAATAGCAAGTCTTTATTTACAGTGATCAGTCAATTATCTTTATTATATTATCATAGTATTATAATTACCTAGTCAGGTCATAAGTATTGTCACACAGTAAAAACTTTTCTTTTAGAATGCTGGCCACAAAAAAGTTTATTGAATTAGAATTTCGAATTGTTCATGAAAATAAAAATGTATAACTTTTAGAATTTTACTCATTTTTAAATATGGAGTGGACGCTTAAAGAAGACCGTGTTGCAGTTATTGCGTTGCATCGTTGCGGTTACGCGCCAATTCAAATTTTTAACATACTGAAAAATTTGAATATTACCAAAAGATTCGTTTTATCGTACCATCAAACGATACAATGAAGACTCTAGTGTAGATGACAGGTCAAGAAGTGGTCGCCCTCGGTCTGTTAGGACTCCAGCAGTGATAAAAGCTGTGAAGGCACGAATTCAAAGAAATCCCAAACGTAAGCAGAAACTGTTGGCCCTTCAGATGGGGATAAGCAGAACCACGGTGAAAAGGGTTAAATGAAGACTTAGGGCTTCGGGTATATCGAAGAAAAACAGGACATCGTTTGAATGCTCGTCTAATGGACCTGAGACTGAAGAGATGCCGCGCTTTGTTGAAGCGGTACGCGGGAAAAAAATATCGGGAAATTCTTTTTTCGGATGAAAAAATGTTTACCGTAGAAGAGAGCTACAACAAACAAAATGATAAGGGGTACGCACACAGTAGTGAAGAAGCGAGCAACCGTATTCCGCGTGTCCAACGAGGTCATTTTCCATCCTCGCTCATGGTATGGTTGGGAGTTTCTTATTGGGGCTTAACAGAGGTACATTTTTGTGAGAAAGGTGTAAAAACGAATGCTGTTGTGTATCAAAATACAGTCCTGACGAACCTTGTGGAACCTGTTTCTCATACCATGTTCAATAACAGGCACTGGGTATTCCAACAAGATTCGGCGCCAGCTCATAGAGCGAAGAGCACACAAGACTGGCTGGCGGCGCGTGAAATCGACTTCATCCGGCACGAAGACTGGCCCTCCTCCAGTCCAGATTTGAATCCGTTAGATTACAAGATATGGCAACACTTGGAGGAAAAGGCGTGCTCAAAGCCTCATCCCAATTTGGAGTCACTCAAGACATCCTTGATTAAGGCAGCCGCCGATATTGACATGGACCTCGTTCGTGCTGCGATAGACGACTGGCCGCGCAGATTGAAGGCCTGTATTCAAAATCACGGAGGTCATTTTGAATAAACTTTAATGTCATAAGAATCTAGGTTTTGTTAAGTTCATTTTGGTATATGAATGGTTACATAATTAATAAACGTGTTACAATTATTTTACATTAAACATGTGACAGAATTTATGACCTGACTAGGTATGTATAATACAAAAAATACAAATAATTTCAATCGCAGAAATGTAACATACTTAAAACTCGGAACCGACCAATTATTCATGTCAAAATTATTCATAACTTCATAACCGCGATCAAAGGCTATTATTATTCAACGTTATAAGAACAAAAAGATTACCATAATCGGGCTGAGCGCCCGCAAAAGTGAAAGTCGATTTGCATACCTGAAACAAAGAAAAAAACGAAACATTATAACAACATAACAATATAATTAACACCTCAGATAATAACAGTATTAAAAACAGCCAGTCGTTTTGTTTCGCACCGTGGTTGTTGCGTCAACAACACTTTTGTACGAATAATCTAATTTAAATTTCATAATGAGTTAATCAATCGTGTTTATTGAGTGATGTGTTTATAGAGTCGAAAATTAATGAGTTGCAACATATGAAATGAACAAAAAGACTACTACGATTTATATATTTAGATTAAGACATATGTCATTAGAACAGGAGAAATGTGACCTGATAACTGTCTATACTGATCTTGTAAAGTATTTCTCTAACTTCGGAAATACGAGTAGTGTGTTAATTCTGACTTCAATTAACAAGTAATAAAAACACATATATTATTAAATCGTTTCACCTCAAAAAATATTCTACAACCATTTTACTTGAATATCTCGTGTCAAAACACTGTAACCTCTAAAATACAAGGCATCTGATCAAAATAACGATCTGGATCATTATGCACAGATGCTCTACACGTAATACAATCCGGCGATAAATAAAATGAAACGCGCCACATCGTTTTGTATATAGATAACTACTGCGAGTGACAATACTTTGGTCTGGATGTTAAATTCGTGTAACAGCGGCGTATTTCAAGATACGATTAAATGACAGCTTCGGATGTCACCTCAATGTAATTTTTGAAATAAGAAAGTAAAAAAAAATCACAACAGCTTATCCAAGTTGTTTTATATCGCTGAAAATCGACAATTGTATTGAGTCAATTTAGTAACATATAAAACATATTTTAAAGCGTTTTTCGCTTGCTTCCGAAACTTTTCATCAGGTGCTTAGGCCCATGAATAAATTCAGAGAAATTAATTCCGCTTCATTGCGTTGCCGTTAATTGTGGCACTATCTTATCACAAGACATATTTTTATGAAATAGGAATATAGACATAGGATAAATTTCATTTATAAAAGAGCAACTGCCGTGTGACCCTCTAAGCCCGAACATAACAATCGGATGATTACATTCCTTTGATCTACGTTGAACTAGCCAAAGAGAGAACTATTTGTCGCCTTTTACAACTCATCACATTACAGTCTAGAAAGCTAAATAGACATAGACTAAACATGTTTACTAATAAATAATTTGTAGTTAATTAAGAAATTATAGTTCATTGAGTGTTTTAATATATTTGAATAAAGATTTCTTTTTTATTTGTAAAGTACAAAGAATTGTTGTATAGAGTATGTTGGCGATTTAACATAGGTTTAAATCTTACAAGCAGTAAGACGAATCGCATTGTCGACGATGCAGATAGAACATTCAAGTGCTGTTCAGCGCCCACGGGACAGCTCAGAATTTACTGGACCGGTATGGAAAGCAGGGGATGAGTTCTTGGCCTATTGTTTGTGGTATTCATAGGAAATATTTAATATAGATGCTGTATTAAGATGATATATTAAGTGTGATATATAGTATCAAAATACTTGGAGAATAAGTGTAATAATGGGCTCCACCAGGCTGGTGCTGGCTGAGTAATGGAAGATCTGTTTAAAAAACCTTAAATCGTTTAATTCAGTTAATCATTTACGTTGTGCTAGAAAAAAGTTGCATAATAAGTTACACAAACGGCAGTCACCAATGGATAAGTTTTTTTCTGTAGACAATAACCCCCGAAAGGAAAAACGGAGTGGTCTCCTTCTTCACCTCCTATTCTTCCTTTAGTATGAAATTTGAAAAATCGAGTAGTGGAGTTTTTGCTCACAACGACCAGACTTCTACAAGCAAGACATTACGAAACTACCTTTAAAAGGGGCAACAATTTTAGAGAACAAAACGTATAGTAACGTTTTGTTTTCTGATTTGACTCAAATCAGAAAATCTGTAAAATGTACATAAATGCTTGAAGTTCACAAAAAATACCACTTAATACTAAGACTTGAATTTCGTAACATGATAGTCTCCTTATGAATACGGACAGTTCACGATAGAAATCCGAAACCCTATAAATCTCAAAAGCGTTTCATCATTATTTTTGTCGCGCACAGTATCTAAATGTCACAGGTTTCATTGCAAAAAGTAGGTTTGAAATACTTCATATCTAGTCCAGTATTCGCGTGCACGTGGATTTCATCCAAACGACTATAAAAATATAGCACAAATTCCTTTGTTACAGAACATTTTGTGGTAAAGGATTTCTTTAGGTTATTTATGGTGAAATAACAATGGACATGCCTGGAATATAAGAAAATATTGCAACGCCAAATTGGGAGGCAAAGGAACATTCGCTGCCACCGTTACTATGCCTCTGATATAAGGTAAAACGAATTCTTTCTTATTGACTCTTACCACAAAATATGGAGTAGTAACAGAAATGAAGTTTTATATTTTACTCTATCGAACATTATAACCATAAACATCGTTCAATGATAACATTAAAATGTATAAAATTTCGGAAATAGCCCGTGATCAATCCAACTGAGGATTATTTTGCCATGATGTCTTAACTCGGAGAATATACTGTTCAATGACTACCACCACTAGTATATGTATTTTATTTATTTCGTTTACTTGTCATATCATTTTTTTCATATATCCGAGTTTCAGAGACTACGACTCTAACGCGAGCAACATACGTCGTAAAAAAATATGCGTAGCGACTGTAAATGATGCACAGTTGTCTAAAGAACGGGTGAAGTTAGATTTCGTAGAGCGTGTTTTCTGTTATACCACGACAAGCTCCTTCCTATAAGTAACAATTGTCACATACTTGAGTTGTGTGACGTTAGTCGTGTTGGTAGCTGATTTTTTCCCTAATAAGAATAAGTAGATTCGTAAGCTACTTCTGTATTCGCCAGTGGTTTGTGTTCTTACCATTTCAGGGCTCGCATTAACAATATAATAACTTAACTACACTACTCGATTTCCATTTCTCTTAATGGTAAAAGAATTTGTCATCGATTATTGGCCGGTTTCTGCGAAATTAATGGCATAAGTACGATAATTAATCTGAATCTTCGAATACTTCTTGTGAACCCATTTAACAGAAAACGTTCGACTGCACATGCCCAACGTTTTGCTTTATTATAATTGAGGTACAAAATCTGCATCGAGGACTCGCCCACACAGTTATTTATTAGTATTTTTATTTAAATAAATATTTGTAAACTATATACAAATGAAAATTAAAAAAGTAACCTCTCGAGAAGATCCCGTTTATGACATATGTTTAATATATAATATTTTATATTACAGGCGTATTATAAGTCACACTTAGGATATATAAAAAAATGCAAAACAAATATTTTCGTATACTAATAAATAAAAAATGTATAAGCTATTTTGAAAACGAACACAGCAAAATCTCATTGAGGATATATCCTTTACAAAAATGAAGACTATGGTCTAGCGTGTGACTATCTCTACATCTCACAATTCTAAGCTACAAATAGCACGAACAAATTTTTTTAATTGGCTGATCATAGTACGTGCGAGACCGAGATATCTTGAAACAGATAAGGGGTACGGTCGCGTGATATGCCACTCGGGCTGGTGCTATCATCATCCACCATCGACACAACCCTTATTGTTTAAAGTGGCGCTGGTGAGAACAACTGATCTTGATACGAACAGAACTGGCATTATCTGAAACCTGTATGTTTTATATATAAAACTTTAGTAATTGGTATAAATATTCAAAACTAATATTTTGTATTAAATGTTGTTTCATCCCAGATATTTTGAACAAGCAATTAGATCAGATATTCATCATACGACATTGTCACCTACAAAATTGACAACTATATTCAGTTTTCGTAATGGTATTCGTTTGATTAGAAATCATAATTTTGATATTTCTTACGTAGAAAATTTTAATCTCAATGCTTTTTCCGACACATGACAGAGAATAAAGTCTGCATGAAGCGTTTTTTTTATTGCTATAGGACAGCAGGCAGGCTGACGGCCCGCTTAGAATTACGCAGTTACCGTTGCGTAGGGGTGTTTGCAACGCCAGTGGCATCGCGAACACGCTGCTGTCCCATAAGGGTACAGGAACTTGGGTCACTAATGCCGGAATACAACACAAGATTATGGCGGCACACTTAAGACCAAAGGTGGTCGCCATCCAGACGGGCTTGAGGCCCTACCACGTAGCTAGGGTGGGTTGTTTTGTCGGCTTGTACGACAGGCCGACCCCGGCTGCAGAAGCATTGCTCAAAAATATTAATTATAAAGGTTCTATATATCTATCTAATCTCTCCACGTATGGTATTTACATTTATATTTATTTTAGTTATTTTATCAACTTGTGTTAAATATGTTTTCTGATTTTTTTTGTATTCTTTCATTATTGTAATATACAATAGTACAATAATTTTATTTTCTTAGATAATCTTTTTTCTTCTATAAGTTATGTGGCATATGAATATTGTACAAACAAAAAATGAATAAAAAAATCATTTATTACCAGAACGAACACGAGTAATTTGATTCAGACCTGAGCTTTATTACACATACAGCCACCTTTCCATGATTATAGAGTGTTCAATTCATCTTGGTCACACGGTTGAAAACATTGATTAAACGTCTCCACTACAATTAAATTCGAATAATGATGATAATTAACACGGACATGTATCGGCTGATTAATCAAACAGTATTTTTGGTCAATTTCTCCCTGTATGGTTGGCCAGGGTCACCAGTGTATGGCCACTGTGGCCAGCCGATGCCCAAATTTGAGGGCGATCTCCGTGACACTGAATGCGCGCCAGAAATAATTAGCAGTAACGACCACACGCAATACATTGCGCACGCGTTCCTTCGATGACGGGCAAATTTATAGCTTTCAAAGTAATTTTCGGACGATTTTTAGTCTCTTTTTACTGTGACTTTTCCGTTTCATTAATATTTATATATATATATATATATATATATATATATATATATATATATATATATATATATATATATATATATATATATACATATATATACATATATATATATATATATATATATATATATATATATATATATATATATATATATATATATAAGAAAAATGGAGTTCCTTTGACGGACCATCATAATGGATTCCATCGACCTTTATCATTTTTTTTTCATTTACTTAGCGGGCGTGATGGGCTAGTTTATTATAAAAAAAACCATTTATTTTGCACAACCTAAAGAACTTGGCAATTCGAATCGAATTTGGCATTCAATTAGGGCTTATTTTCAGTGTTGTTTTCGTAAAATATTTTAGCGTGTTAGCCATTCTAAATAGGATTACGAGCGCCCGTAGATGATGGTAATCTCTTATATCTGGGTGGAAAAGAGAGTAGTTAAATCGATTTGCATATTTTTGTTTCTTCTTGTTTTCAGTGAACTGAAAAACTACTTGGCTGATTTAATCGTCTCTTAAAAGCTTGTAACGTGCTATAATATACACCCGCTCGCAAAGTTAGAGCAGAGTTCATACTCTGAGAAACCAATATATCTAATAAACTCAACAACTCTGGGCATACCTCGACGCCCGCGCCACTATGGTGGCACCCCGACGTCGTTTCCCGCCCTATGCGACACTGGTACCTCCCGAAGGAACCATGCCTCGAGAGGACTTGCGTCAGGCGGAAGGTCAGGGCGCCGTGGCGCCTCTCCAGCCATTAGAGATTTAGAGATCTCTTTAGAGATTGCCGTTAACCTGAGGTTGCTTATAGTTTTCCGGTCTATAACTATTCTTGTTTATCAACGAAAAAATGTTTTTTTTTTTATAAAATTTAAATTAATTTATTTAAGTAAGATATATCCTGTCCCAATAGTATAACTTCCGAAATCTCAATTTTTGGCGTCTTCCCTTGACTTTTTAGCGACACGTCACAGAAACAGTGATTTGAAAATATATAATTTAAATAGCGTTTAAGTTAACTTTAAAAGTTTCTTACACAATCGTGATTTAACGCCACTAAAGTTCAGAGGAATAAAACAAAATTTCTTGGTACAACATCTAAAATCGGTGTAGAACACAAACTGGTGTAGCTTAGACAGAAACATGACAGAACATCGCTTAAGAAGGCTGTAACAACCGTTATTTACTTGTAGTTGGCTCAAATACCAAATATGCATTGGTTTTAGGAAGTATTTATTGATGCACGTCAGTTACGTTTACTTTATAGACTTGTTTTTAGTTTTATTTATCGATTTCTATATATACATATCGAATTTATTTCATTTCCAAATTGATATATAAATACTGGTCGATGGAGGCATGGAAGCCTAAATTGTTAAGGTTATTTATCTACTTTATAATAAACTGGCCATGTTACAGCAGATAGATAAATAAATATCTCTTTATTGTAATTCAAATAATTTACTGAATAATAGACAATCATTTACAGCAACAATATAAACTTAGGCTTATCAAGGGCAGCTTACAAAGTGATCTCTTCCCGACAACCCGGACCATAGGAAATACATTTTATAATTATGTAGAACGTAGTTCATTGGGAATGAATAATATTTACAAAATAAATATATACTTTATAAATAGTGGTTTTAACCATAATTTCTTTTAAATAGTTTAGAGATTTAAGTACGCCCATTTGCAAATCTGATCCTCTAAGCGACTCAGTGACAAAAATATCTGACCAGCTGTTAGTGGGCGATAATGTTGTTTTATAACACCAATTGTAATATTAATAACAAAAACTGTAAATTTCAATGCAATTCAAATAGGAAATATACAAGGAATGGAAAGTGAAATTATCAATTATTGAAATTAGTGGCACGCAGCTGGAAAACACGTTTTAATAATATTAGTGTTATAAAATTGATAGGATTGTTTGACATCTGAAATTTGCCTTGTCATTGTCTGCTCCGAACCTCTTAGCATGGAGGTTCCTGGATAGTTCGCAATTTTTTTATTAATAAATGTTTGTCAATCTATCTATTCTATATATTAAATATTATGGTTTATTTGGTATTACAAACCCTATAAACCCTAAAATATAAATAAATGAAATATGCAAACAGTCAGTGTTATCGAATGCAACTGTTACGCCATGCGCCTCCGGAATACGTGCCTTTGAACCAGAGATGTTATGGAGCTCCGTAACCGTAACCGAAACTATCGGATATCCGAAATAATTGCATATCAGTAACCTTATCCGAAACCGATATAATTTTATTCCTATATCCATATCCGTATCCACATTCAAAATGTCATATTCATAACATCCCTGGTCTAAATAAAACGACATGTTTCGACATATTTGTGTCATTTTGTGTTTATATTTTACTTCAATCTAATATCCGTAACCGAAACTATCCGAAACTAACGGATAATCCGAAATAATTGCATATCCGTAACCGATATAATTTTATTCCTATATCCATATCCGTATCCAGATCCGAAATATCATATCCATAATATCCCTGCTTTGAACCTACAAAGTCTAGCCTAAGCTAAGCTCTATTTCATATGATTGATGATATAAATCTGAGGTCAACTTGAATTGGATTTATAATTTCCGAAACTGATAATTTTTAACAAAAACTATCTTTTTTTTCTTCTAAAATAAAAATTGCCTAAGTTACTCCTTGTTACATCAGCTATTTGCCAGTGAAAGTCCCGTCAAAATCGGTGCAGCCATTTCAGAAATTAGCCGGAACAAACAGACAGACAGACAAAAATTGTAAAAAATGTTGTTTTGGTATATGTACTGTAAATTTAGTAAAAAGCGGTTATTTTAATATTACAAACAGACACTCCAATTTTATTTATTTGTATAGATGTGTACTATATATGTATGTATCTAATGTAAAAATAGCTGAAAGCCAAGCGTATCAAGACCGTCTGTGAGTTCGGGATCGTTGACAAGGCAAACTGCGCGGCGCTGGATGGAATCAAGGTGTTTAAGGTAGCAAGCAGGTGCCCCAGCCCATAAAGTAGATATACTCAATCCATAGAAAATATATAATATTTAAGCAAAAAACAACTTGCAACACCTTGAGTTAAGGTCAAAAACCGCATAAGGTATAGTAGGAAATGGATATCCGCTAAATTTTAGATTTACAAGGCTATAACTCTTTGTAAAATAAATATTAATAAAAAAAATTACAACTACATCTATATTTTTTTCATAATGAAATAAATAAAATATTAATCAGGATTTTAAAATTAATGTAGGTTTAGCACATTATCACAAACATTTTCCGTGCAGAGGCGGAGAAAGAATATTAACCGTTGCGGCCGGGGTAGGCCTGTCGTAAAAGGCGTCAAAACAACCCACCTTAACTACGTGGTAGGGCGCCAAGCCCGCCTGGACGGCGACCGCCTTTGATCTTAAGTATGCCGCCATAATAACTTTGTGTTTTGTTCCGGCAACAGTGATACAAGTTCCTGTACCCTTATGGGACAGAAGCGTGTTCGCGATGCCACTGGCGTTGCAAACACCTATAGGCGACGGTAACTGCTAAATTCAAGCGGGTCGTCAGCCTGTCTGCTGTCCTACAGCAATGTAAAAAAGAATTTTGAAGACTCATAAATTTAAGGATATAATAGAAAAATAGACTAAAACAAATTGCATTTTTTTTAATATAGTAACTGGAAAGTAGAGGTCCGCCTTGAAACAAAGGGCGGGCCGGCGCCGACCCGGACCACGAGATCGGCAGGCCACAATATCCGTAGGCCCGGGCGTAGGCGATAGGAGAACAGCGTGGTTTTTTTATCTTTCCCGGAGTCCCACATATCCTCGGTCCCCCAGGGTCGAGGGAACCCGTCAAGAGATGTTTTTCCCCGAGATAAAAAAAAAAGTGGAAAGTACTAGAGAGTGGAAGAGGATAAATATTGGTTTACACAATAAAATAATGTACTGCGAAAATTGATATGAAATGTAGATAGAGGTAAAGCAGATCAGGTAAGTTCACTTTTCTAGGTTAATTAAATATTTTGACGCTGTAGCAACAGCTCAGTTTTTAATATTTTTTTTACCAAGCAATTCGAAAGGGCTTATTATCTCAAACAACAATTTAGTTCTGAACCACAAGATTTGAAAGGAGATTAAGAAGGTTCCACCTTTCGGCCGTTTTTTTTTTCATTATAGATTTTAATTAAAATTTAATTACTTTTGTTGTTTATTGTCATGTTATAAAACCAAGATATGTCATCAACCAAATTAAAGCAGGGCAAGGCACTGATTATCGATAAAAACAAGTTATTATTTTGCAATTATAAAGAGTGGTAGGTGTAAAGTTTCACTCGATTTGAAATGAAGCATATGTTCTAGTTAAGGGACTGAGAAATCGATTTTGTAATTACGAGTATATTGAACGTATAAGAAAAGTACCATTATATTAAGGAGCATTTATTTATGTCAAGTTTGTCTTTTAAACAGAAAGACAGTAAATCTTATCAGATTTAGGTTTCTTTGCCAGTTTCAGGTAATAGAATATTACTATTGCCGTGCAAGAACCAAGGTTTAAGTAAATACTTAACAAATGTGGCAAGATCATCTACTACTTTCTACTGATACTTATCTTGTTCCAGGATTTATATGTTAGGTACAGCTGGCATGGTTTCAATGTTTTCTTTCATATGATTTGAGCAAGCAAGTAGCAATTCGCGCCCTCCCTACTGTAACTAAGTAATATAATAATGCCTGCTCTTGCTCCATGGACTATTTAAAACTTGGCCACCGAGTTCTGTACCCGCTGGGTCAGCCCCCTCAGTCATTGTTCTAATTGTGCGCATTACTTAATCCATCATCCTTTCACTGAGACTACTAATTTAATTATTAAAAGTACTTTGGTTATATCAATGCTGGTGAGTCTTATATATCAGGTGTACCGGTTTTTCTAACAGATGTCGTTAGGCTTAAGTATGGAATGTTATGATTTGACACATGTGTCATTTTATTCTACTGACATCAAGCTTTAAATATATATATATATATATATATATATTATAATATATATATATATATATATATATATATATATATATATATATATATATATATATATATATATATATATATATTAGTTTTCTTATTTAACGTTTTGGTAGACCGGAAAAGTTTGAAGATGTGAAACTGCAGGAGTCGTTGGATGAAGACCCAACCCAAACCCAAAAACAATAGGTAGAAGCGTTAAATGTGGCCCAAGAAACGATTAGCCACCAATTACGAGCAATGGATAAAATCCAAAAGATGGGAAGATGGGTGGCACATCAATTGAATGACAGGCAAATGGGAAAACGAAAGTGTCTGTGAAATTCTGCTTCAAAGGTATGATCGGAAATCATTTCTGCATCGAATAGTGACGGGTGATGAAAAGTGGATTTATTTAAAAACCTTAAGCGCAAAAAAACATGATTGTCACCTGGCGAAGCCCGCCCACCGACACCAAGGCCAAATCGTTTTGGTCGCAAGACAACTCTGTGTTTGATGGGACCAAAGTGGCGTCGTGGTGTATTACGAACTGTGGAAACCTGGTGAAACAGTTAATAGTGATCCTTACCGACAACAAATGATCAATTTGAACCATGCATTGATCGAAAAACATCCAGAATGGGTCCGAAGACACGGTAAAGTAATTTTACAGAACGATAACGCACCGTCTCATAAAGCAAAATCTGCCAAGAAGTGTTGAAGGCACTTGCATGAGACATCTCGAACCCGCCGTACTCTCCAGACCTTGCCCCGTCCGACTATAAATTTTTCGCATAAATGAGACAGGCGCTTGCTGAGCAGCACTTCGCCAATTTCGAAAAAGTCAGATAATGACTGGATGATTGGTTTTGCTCAAAGGACAAACAGTTTTTTGGGATGGCATCCATAAATTTTTTTTTTGTTCTCGGGGAAAAACCTCTCTTGACGGGTTCCCCCGGCCCGGGGGGACCGAGGGATATGTGGGACTCCGGGATTTTTCCGACTACCCACTAAAAAACCCCGCTGTTCTCCTATCGCCTACGCCCGGGCCCACGGATATACGGCCTGCCGATCTCGTGGCCCGGGCCGGCGCCGGCCCGCCCTTTGTCTTGAGGCGGGCCCCTTCTAAAGTGTTGGCGCCAGGGGGTCAGGGTTTCGTCCCCCCGGCGCTCTCCTAACAACTCTAGGAGTTGAGGGGGCCGCGGAACAGCACGTAGCCCTCACCCTCGCGGCAATAGTGCGGGCGGCGGGTCCTCCCCCGAGGGGCCGCCCGCGGCCGCTTTTTACGGCGGCCGGAGGTCGTTACTGGCCCTCCGGCGCCGCCGGCGTGGCCTGCGTTGGCGGGAGGGGAGTGTGGTGGTCGACTCCCGCTCCCGCTCCGCCGCCTCCTTTGCGGACATGACTGCCTCGCAGAAGGAGGCGACGGCCGTCCATCCAGGATCATCCATAAATTGCCTGAAAGATGGGCAAGATGTATAGAATCAAATGGCCAATTCTTTCAATAAATAATGTTTTTCCATTTTTTTTGAAAATTACGTAGACTTTCCGGTACACCTTACCAGGTGTACCTACTATATTCTCTTATTACTAATATTTCAACTTTAGAAATCTCGCCGGGTTATTTCCGCAGAAATCGAATAACATCTCTATCATGAGAAGGATTAGTAGTATTTCTATTAAGAGAAGGAGTAATGAGAAGAATACTCGTATTGTCAATTGTCTCTGGTTCTGCCAACAACGGAGAGTTACGAGCTATAACGAGGAACCTATTATTTAAGGGACGAAGCACTGTTTCATATAGGTGAATCACAGATTTGAATTTGTTTATCTATTCACTGTTGTAAGGTATTCTATAAAAAATATTGTATTAATTTTTATGGATATGTTTCTTTACTATAAAAGTACATACATTTACATACTATAAAAGTACAAAAAATGCCATAAATTACTTAGAGGTAAGAAATTTAAACAACGCTGACCATATTTAAATAAAACAAAACAGTGACTTAAGTAAATAAGGTCTTACATCTCAATTACAAAAGAAAAATTTCCAAACAATACACATTATACAATGTTCGTACACATGTCCAAAACTATAAAATCAACTCCATACATCTCCTCAAACAATAGGGCTAGTGTGCACTGTACCAATCTCGCTGCCATCGGCGTTGTTGCCATCTACGGCAATTGACGTATGTCATTTTTGCAGTCCACCTATATAAAGATATCCAGATGACAGATCGACCGTGTCAAAAGGTTACTGCGATTATTTTAATCGAGACATACATCTCGTTCTGTATTGTTTTCGTTTTCCGCTGTAGGAGACATCTTAATCGGTACGTTTTGGATACGCCATATTTCAACAGCGATCTTCCATTTCGAGTGAAGGATACCAGCGGTTTGTTATGCAGATGGTCACAACAATTACAGTCTGGGTGGCATTGTATGCAATTCTTAATTTAAAAATATTAATTTCTGATACAATCACTTGTACTACAAGGAGTTAATCATATTTTCTGCCGTCTTCCGTGGTTAACCGGCTTTAAAAATAAATACTATAATGATATTATACCTTTAATATGCCGATATGATCCTGGCCTAAAATAATAATAGAACCACTATATATTCTTTCCAGAGTGTCATGTCAAATGTTTACTATCGAGAATTTCTATGTGTCTGTCCATAAGATAAGGAAGTCCTGCAGAAGAGAGGACACACAAAAGACACTTCAGCGTGACCAGATCGTTATCAGTTACATCGATATCCTAAGAAACGGCAACTTCAATGAATCGCATACACAAACAAATTCATTTAACACACCCGTAACACGGATTATAATTTGCATATTCAACACGTCATTTAGAATAATTAGTGTGAAAATAAATTGCCTACATCGACGCGCGCTTAAGCACTTTCACTCTCTCACCAGTTAATGAAATGACAATATTTCCGATGGAAGGATGGTTCTCTTAATTTTCTTAAGAGATGCTAAAATTGTCATTAAAACTTATCGATAAATTATAATAAATTTACTACGACAAAATATTATATAGGTACTGATGCATTGTAAATATGATATAATCGATAAAATGTGTGCAATACTGTAATTTGAAATCTTTCAATAATATAAGTTTATCTGTTTATTAAATCATGTCTATTTGTAGCTTTCTCTTTAAAAGTTACAACAAAACATAAATCATTAAATTAAACTAAAATAAAAGATTATTATTTATTTCGTTTGTTTTTATTCTAATTAAGTTTCTTTCTACTCTGATTTCCATTGTTTTTATTTAAATGATTATTTGTTTATTTACTATTGAAGACAGTTATTATCGGTGTCAGTTCCATTCAAAAAAAATCTTTGTAATTTTAGCAATTTTTCTTAGTTATAACATTGTAATTATCACGTACAAAATTATGTGCTGCATTAAATAGAAAACTTGGTCAATAACGTAAATAATTCCTATTTTTTGTTTACCTAGTTTACTGGCATGTAGTATTTGCGCAAAATTTGAAGGCGCACACACATAAGATAAACAAGCAAATAATTCGTATTTACCTCTCAACATATTCATAGAAAGTTTAACAACATGGAAAGCAAAAGTCAATCAGCAGGTCCACAACTAGTACCATTGGCAAAAAAATGCTGATGCAAGTCTACCCACAGGTTGTTTTACAAAACACAAAGGAATTACACAACTATGCATGACAATAAATCATAACAATCGAAAGTGAACGGGTTCGGTGCTCGAAATATCGATCCACCCACAACACTATGTTTGTTGCCAACAGATGTTTGACGGAAATAATTTTTGATAAGTCGTCGTAGTTTTTTAATTTCTCGATGTAATCAAATGTCATGTCTAATTTAATTATATTTCAAATATTTAGGTAACACCATAGGTATTCAAGCATATATACTCGTATGAAGGTTAGTACGGTTAAATTAAAAACCCTGCTTTAGGCCGCACTATAGCTACTATTTTTTGTTATTATTCTGTCTTCTGAATCTTCAGAAAACGACAAGCCGAAATTAATCGTCTATATAATCTGCTCATCAGCTTTGGACGAGACGGGTCCAATTCATAGCTGCTCTATTCGAATGCTTAAACCAGAATAGCAAACAAAAACAAAATCATGGTATAAATTAGTCGTCAATAAATAATAAATAGAAAATGACATCGCTACGTTGGTAGTGATGACCAATACCACTTTCGCTTTCAACACGGAAGTATGCATTTAATATGCCAAAATTGGGATGTATGTAACCAGTACCTTTGATGTACTTAACTGATCAGGTTTGACGTCTGACAGTCGCCGTGGGAGTTTGTAATCGATATTAGATAATCACATTAGCTTAACAAATGTTAGAACTAATGCTTGCAGTGACTCATATAAGGCGTAGTACATACGGGCACAATATCTTATATTATAGATGCAATTATTTTCATAGTAAGTAATGTTACAAACAATACATGGGCAGGACTGGCATCCTTGTCTGGTATGTGTTAATAATTATTATTTATTTTTAGTTCGGAGTTGAGTGTAGCTGGAGAGACTACAAAAAGGCTAAGGACACTCATTGTTTGTATTAATATTTTAGTACTTCAATAAACTAAACTAATAGACCTTAATACCTTAAAGAAGGATCGGTTTAAAAAAAATAATTCAAAGAAATACACTAGTAAGCTCTAAGACCGTGCCTATAAAATAAATAATCCTACGTTAGTGTTGTGCCTAAGACATCGTTACGCCACTATTTAGACGCCTCTTAGCAATTTCGCTAAACAAACAACGTGTGTTTGATTTGGTTTTACAACTTGTTAGTTCTATGACCTAAATAAGAACGTGTTTTAGAAAATATAAGGAAATGCCGTTTTGGTGTGAAGCAATGACGTTTATACAATGATGGGCTAACGGAAGTGTTAGATATGATTGTAAAAATATATTTACGATGTTATATCTAAATAGTTTGCCATTATATCAATATAATAGCTAATAATCATAATGAAAAATACTTCTTTAGTTTATAAACCTAATCTATACTTACGAATTATCTACATTCCAGGACTTCATAAGCATATGTTTGACCTTCCAGCGGGCGCGGCTACGAGCGGGCGTCTTCATATGACAAAATTTATTAATAAATATCAACTAAGTCGATGTTTTACTGACCAATACAACTAGGAAATGGACGAAATAAGTAATAAGCAATTCATTGATGCGGATAATCTCTTCTTTTCCAAAACGCATAAACGACAAGTTCCCCGTTTGGGCCGATTTTCAGGCCTTATTGGTTGGTTCCTCTTCTCTTCCTTGTTGTCCATAGTTTAGTTTCAAAAACGTTGTTACATACGATGGTAACTGTTTCAATTGTGCTTTGCTCATTAGATGTTCTTGCATCAATTGAATCGACAAATGTTTTAGAAATATTTTGCATCATTTCGTTTTCTCAGGATATGAAAATCAGCTTGAGAAAAATAAAATTTTGATCCAGGATTACTAAACTACAAAATGTACAAAATATTATCAGTAACAATATCGTATAAAATGATAAAGCACTAAAAATAACAAAAAAACACAATACTTATATGACGTCACGTCCTAAAATTTCCAGTCCAGTCTTGTAACTACAGCGTTCGAATAAAATAAACCCTAAATACGCCGAATTCCGAATTCTGCCAAACTGCAAGTGGACCCTCGACACATGTTTTTCTTGGAATAACACATCAAATAAATCCCTCTTTGCAAGTCCGGTAAAAGTAGGTACCCAAAAACTTATTTCGCAGTAAATTTCGCCGCTCGAAGGTTGAAGTTGAAGGCTCGAAGTTGTAATGAAAAAATGTTTATTATAATAGTAGTATTAAATAGGTCCATAGACTAATTCAGTTAGTCCACTTGACCTTTTAAGTAACATTGCAAAAGACACGATATGCCTAAACACATAAAAGGGACGTTTTATTAGTCGTATTGAAACATTTTAGAATAAAATAAATTACACAAGGGTAATTATTATTACCTACAGGTGAGAGCAATAGGCACTAATTACCTGGAATAAGAATAATTAAGATAAAACTGCCAAGAAGCCCTAAACTTACGTAAACTTAACGTTTTTTATAGCAAATATCTGGAGGCTGAGAAACGGCTCTTCCGATTGTAGCTACTCATCGCCTATAGATCCGAGTCCGAGAGGGATTACAGACGCGCTGCCAGCCTTGAAGAGAAATTTGTTTACTAGTACAAGAACACAACACAAGGTCCTCATGACAGCATATTTTAAAACCAGGGATGGTCGCCATCCAGTGGGGTAGCTAGGGTTGTTTTGGGGTCTTTTATGACAGACCGACCTCAGCCACAGAGTACATTTACTCCGCCCCTACGCGGATAAAATACTGATCTGTGATTTATACTAATTAATATATGTATTTGCACTCAACAGCCTTTTAATCTGAATGAGTCATTACCGGTGGCAGTATTGCTTTCTATCAATAAAGTTTAATTAGTCGATTTCAGTAATACTAAAATAATATTTTACGTTCTCTTGACGATGATAGCTTCCGGTGAAAATTTATTATTATCCATTACTGCTACTCGGAGGCTAAAATAGCGTCATACTCGTATTATTTCTTTACTTGGTTCTCATTTGCTATCTTATATTTGTTAAAATGAATTATAGCTTCTTCTACTTTTGCTTTTGGTCATTGTTTTGGAATTAATATATAATTTAGTGAGATTATGTAACAAATTACGCGTATTACATACAGGTCCAACTTTTGCTTTTAACTTAGTAGTGTACCAGAACTCATTACCGGTTATTTCGAAAAAAAAAACGTAAATATCAAGAAAATGGAAAAAAAAAATATTTATTCAAGTATTGGCCATTTGATTCTTTCTATACATCTTGTGGGCGATGCCTGAACGATGGGTCGTTCAGGCAATTTATGGATGTTATTCCAAAAAAACTGTTTGTCTTTGAGCAAAACCATTCATCAAGCCATTTTTTAACTTCTTGGAAGCATCAATGGGAAGTGCTGCTCTGCAAGCCCATATCCCATTGATGCGAAAAGTTGATAGTCGGGCGGGGCAATAGATAGTCGGATGGGGCGATAGGCTGGAAAGTAAGGCGGGTGTGACATATGTCGATGGGACATATGTCCCATCCAAGTGCTTTCAACGCTTCCTTGACCGGATTTGTTTTATGAGACGGCGCGTTATCGTGCTATAAAATCACTTTACCGTGTCTTCGGGCCCATTCTGACGTTTTTCAACCAATACATGGTTCAAATAGTTCATCACCCGTCACTATTCGATGCAGAAATGACTTCCTATCATTGAAACAGCATTTCACAGACGATTTTTCTGACGGCCCGCTTTGAATTTAGTAGTTACCGTTGCCTATGGATATTTGCAACGCCAGTGGTATCGCGAACACGCTGCTATCCCATAAGGATACAGGAACTTGAGTCACTAATGTCGGAACACAACACAAGGTTATTATGGCGACATACTTAAGACCAAAGGTGGTCGCCATCCAGACGGGCTTGGGGCCCTACCACGTAGCTAAGGTTCTTTTGTCGCCTTTTACGACAGGCCGACCCCAGCCGCAGAGGTCAGTATTCTTTCTCCGCCCCTGCACGGATAAAACTTTTACGGGAAACCTGTATTATTGTTTTTGTGCAGTGCTATATGTGCAGAAATACAATGAAGTTGACGTAAACTGTTGTAGTTTTAAAAGTGAACATAAAAAATAAGACTATTACAGATTTAAAATATTAAAGCCAACCCACTGATCATAAATTCAAACCTTGAACCCATGAAATATATGTGGCCTTCAGAAATACAGTTAAAAGATCTATACGTGACCACATTAAACAAGTAAAGCCCTTTTAAGTATTTAGATTACAAGTTCAACGGTGGTTTACGACTCTCGGTTAAGGTTAATACTTTTCACTATTATTAAGTAGAAAAAATATGGTTTACCATAACATCGTCTAGTTTATCTTATAAATGGTTTTACTAAGCGATACGAAAACCTCAAAAAGTGTAATAAAATATATTTCAAAGAAACGCATGTGTAATAATCGAATGCACTAAAATCTCTTGTTTTAAAACTATTGGAGTAAAATAATCAATGCACGCACAAAAATGACGCATACTCCTGCGGAAAGATCTATTTGAATAGTAAACATTATATTCACTCGTTTGCAGACAGACTGTGCGTGTGAACATAATATACAGTCTGTCGATGTTATCTTTGCGGCGAGGTTCTGAGGGGTCTAACTTAAAGAGAACAGACCTACAACTTCTTATTTGTTAAACTCAAAGTAGTTGTAAGAAAGAATTAATAATGTTTAGGTCAAATGTAAGAAAAATAGAGAAGTTTAGTATACGAAAACAATTTTTTTATATAACTTCGCGTTTACTACAGTTTGCATCGAAAATTTTCACTTCGAAGCCCAACGTAGGCTGTTGACTACTGTCGCTTAGGTTTTCGCACCTTTCAATGACACTTCATTTTCATTGAAAAAAAGTAAGTAAAAAATTGGAATACATGTATAATTAGATGTTTTACAAGGACGACTGTCGTCTGATATTAAAATCGTGCCTTTCTTAGATGAGAGCTTTGCTTTCACAAAGCCCTAAGGACGAAATGGGTGACCTTAATCTACTGATACGGGCCACACAGCCAATGAGAAGAACAGTGGAAAGTATTAGTAGTTGTTTTCTAAAGTGTTATTTGAAGGTAATACAAATATTAATAAACTCATATTTATCACGTAATTAAAAACGTGAAGACTTAACTACTCATTTTACCCAGTACGCAGATATAATGAATGCATCTGGAGTAGCTCAGACCGCAGAAGTCATAGCTTTCAATCTTGTTTAGTTGAAGACTGACCTGAATCCACTCCTAACACAAAACTTGAAGTGAATTGTTATATTTCTGATAAAAGGCATATAATCTACAAAAAAATCAAGTTAGTAAATGAAGAAACTGTAAGTCCATTTGGTAGAATAAACGTTAGTACTCTGTACCATATCCACTCATGAAGTAGGCCGCATTGAAGCGACAATTCGCGTTAGTGCGTGCGCGTGCGTCGCATCCGAAGTTTGATTTACGACGCCCATGATCGGATCATTAAACTCGCCGCTTGTGGCAAATATATTCCGATGGCAATAAAATATTCTTGCAGAATTTTATGAAGTAAAATAGTACCTACAGTAGCTGTGAATAAATTTTGTTGTAATTTATTAAAGTATACAGTTAAAGCTTGTCACAGAGGTTTACATTTGGCCATTGTAGCCATTACCAGCCTTTTGTCCGTAGTTGACCAACCCAGATCACCGTTGGGCGAGTTTAACTAATTTTAAATGAGTATCCACGTCTTAGCTCCATATCTCAAGTAAAATGCACTGGTTAAATATTTTATTAAATCGGCACAATATGACACGCCAAACGGGAATATCCAACTTAAGACGCAAACCATAAACAAGCTACACCTAAAATTGTCTGTTAAAGGTTACTGTTGTGTTAGGCTGCGCGTGTACCGGTCAAACTATAAATAACGCCGCAGTTTCCGGGTTATGCCCGGCGGTCCACAAACCTGTAACCGATGTTAACAGGTTGCATAACAAACATCGTTGCGTTTGTGATATATGTTTACGGGTTCATATTTATCTATATAAGGTAGCCGGTGTTCACTTCTTAGGACATATTAATTACTCTTCTTTTTTATTGCAAAAGTACGGCATGCAGGCGCTGTCTGCATAATTAATGGAAAACGGTTTTTATTTGCTGTTGAATTGAATTTTCTAAAGAATTGAATACTCCAATCGTTGTCTTAGGACAACAATTGGAGTATTCAATTCAAGTACAACGATTAGAATATTTTTAAAAATGTTATAACATTCATTAAATCAAAAATAAAAATAATTAGTTAAAGTCACTTTTCAAGTTGGACAAAGGGCCACGCCGTGATTAAAGTTTAGATATATAAATAAAATAAACAACCGAATATAGACAATATTTTAAAAAGTATATTATAGATGTGAAGTTGAAAAAATCTGCATCTACCTAATACATTTAATAAATATTTTATTCGTCGTTATTCTTATGAATTGTTGTTCCTTTTTTATATATATTTTTTATTTTGGGCCAAATAGATTTACAATTGTATTAAGATTAAATGATGTCGGATGATTATTATAATGAAAACTAAATATTATAGTAACTCAGGTTTGCAAAACGTGGGCCGGGCAGAAATACAAATAATAATTTTTAAATTTAGACAACTGTTCTTGTGGCTACTTTACTCTTCAAAAAAAAGTGTCAAGAAAAGACAGAAACAGAGATAAGGTGCACAGAAATCCATTTCTCCCCATCCAGATACATTCCCGCGACGAAACTCAAGTTCAGGTTCTCGAGTGTAAATTGCATATGTAATCGGAATAAAACGCTTGCACGAAGAGTTTCGATCACAACAAATTATAAGAATTGCGGGTTAATAGAACTCCCCCCCTCAAGCAATATTTGTAAATTCCTAAGATTGAACGAACAGTGCAAGAATAGCTACAGAAGACGATGCAATAACTAATTTTACAACCAAGTCTCGGCACGACACGTGTTTTGCGTTGCCGTTTAATCTTCACAAATTTCACAAAGAATTATGTTCAACGTTGAAGCAAGATATTGTGTGCGTACTTTGATCCAAGTTTTGATAAAACTGATGTATTCTGCTGTCATAGTTTTTAAATAGCCCGAAGTGTTAATATCTTAACTTTCAAAGCAACAAGGTACGTACTCAACAAAGGTGTATTATTAAATAAGCAAGATATATATGTATTTTTCTTGTATATACAATATATGTATGTATTATTACATTCTATCTAATTTAAATCATATTTTACAACAACTGCCTTACCGGCCCTTTTAATTATTAGGATACCATATTTATAAAATACTAGAATAGTCGCACTATTACAGTTCAGTAGTTAGAACTAGTCAAAGTTAGCTATATAACACAACAAAATTCGATGCTACAAAGGGACGAGATCTTTTGTTGGTATATTAAAATGTTTTACTTTTATAAGTAGTTAGTGTTCAGAAACAGGCAAACAACCCTGATAGCATGTTGTTTCTGTCGCCTATGGACATTTGTGACCGCAGAGACATTGCCAATGTGCTGCCGGCCTCGAATATATTTTATAACGCCTTTTTTGAATAACCCCATATCGTACTGCGATGGTAAAAACCTCCACCGGAAGTTCATTTCAAATCCTAAGTGAACGAAAAACAAACTGTTCTTGAACCGTTAGGTAAGGAGAAGTTTCAAGAAATGGGCATGAACGTTCAGCCGTTCTCGGGCAGTGACGTGGTAGATTTCCGAAAGAAAGAGAGTATGGTATATTTATACAGCTGGTTTATTAAACTTATATTAAAAAATTTCAACTGTATACATGTCTTTAATAATAGGTATGCAAATGTATTGATTTCACAGACGGATTAATAGTAACAACGATTAAAATATCAATAGTATTACACTTTCACTGTCATTGTATGCAAACTACTGTGCCATTTAAATAAACAGGATTATAAATTTTCCAACAGTTCGATTATACGGGCGAATAATCGCACCGATAAGATATGATTGGTTGTGGACACCGCTGCATAATTCGAGTACTTTGTTGAATATTATGTGGAACAGTGGGCAGATATATAAATATTGAGATCGATCTATAAGTAAATCCGAAACCAGTATTTCGTCTTTTTTATTTCATTTAATAAAAATTTTATTTCATTATCGTCCTGACATGATGTACAAATAATGATTGAATGAATGGATGAATGAATGAAAACTCTTTATTGTTCACCTTAAATATATATACAAGAAAATGAAATACATAAGTTCGTAATGAAAGGTTGGAAACTATTTCATAATTCTTAAAAATAAATTGTTCAGATTAATGATGTTTAACCAAAGTCGTCATCCGTGTAGTCTCAGAAGACCGTAGAAATGCTTTTAAATTAACTAACACATACGCAAATAGTTCAGTTTCAATTTTCTTATTTACTTCCCTATTTTTTATTACACTGAAACTTTCAAAGCTCATCAAATTTTGAGAATTTACATCGTATTAAACGCCTTCACAACTTTCAAACTTAGTTCTCGACTACTTATATCTAAAAACTTTAACTATTGTTAAAGCTAGATATTTCTAGACGACACAGTGACACGATTGCCTACTTTTTTTAAGAAATTTGATACATATAAAAAGCTTCCGAGTCTTTAGTCTGTCTCGTAGTCACGAGTTCTAATAACAATGCTTTAATACCATGATTGATTCGATTTGGGTGATCTTTAATAAGCCTTGAACCGTGGGCTTAACGGTAAAACTTCAAATATCTATCATTCGGTATTGTCATTTTGCAATATAATCTCATCAACATAATCAGACAATAACGAGTCTACCTTTTGTTGTATATTTTTAAAATTGATTAATTTCTATATTGCTTGTCATTTTGTTATATAGCACGCAGTAGTCGCCCCTAAAACCAACTCTACCAAATATATTTTTCTATTTTCTCGTGCTAAAATAGTTAGCGGAAGTGTCAAAAACTGAATTCATTAGTTCACTCGGGAGCACAAATTTGACAACACGGCGGATACGGGTTGCGAACTAAAAACTATGGATATAACGGGAATAAATTCAATGATGACAAGTAAGCGATACTTAGCAGATCCAGCCATAGAACGTGCGTATCTGGCTGGCTAAATTAAGCATTAAGTTAGCTGGTTGCATCGTTGTCGTTATCTTCGACTTCGAAAAACTAATGATTTTGAAAAATAATAATATAAATTTATAAACAAGTATTTTCAACTATTTTATGGAGTAAATATTTCATTACCAATAAGTCCCTTTATAGATAGTGGCTGCATTTATGCATCAACATCTTGTTGTTGTTGAGTCATATTTCTCTCAAAAAAGTTCCAGGTTACTTGAAAATTCGATATATTTAACATAACATGCAATTATAGCTAGTGAATACAGAATAGAAATGTGTTGTTAGTGGTTATACTATTACATACACAAAAAAACCAACTTTATATCAACGACAAATCCGCAATGATAAAATACTTTTGTTTCCGACCGGTGACACAGTAATTGCGGCGTGCATTGTTTCGAATAAATAACGATCAAGGGCTATATATACCATACTATACTTTCTCTTTTGGGAATCGTTATTTTGATAATTTATGTTCTTTGTTTAAGTACTGCGGAATCCTTTTGTTTTTTAATACGCAATTCGAAACATTTAAAAGTAGGGCTTGTAGGATCTAAGTTTTGTAAGTAATTAGTTTACTATAAAATTGAGATTTATGGTAAATTGTACACTTAGATTGAAACATTTATGAATCAAACTCACTTCAGGTTAATTTGCCGAAAAAATGTATTTATTTTGACTGTCTCAAAAAAGCACAACTACAAAAAACGTTAATTTTTTTTTCAAAAATAAGCCGAAACTTAATTAACATACTTTGTACATTGTGCGCGAATTAGCGCTACTCGCCCAGAAAATAGGGGGTGTACGCGCAAATATGGGGCCGCCAGTGTAACCCTATCGGGTGTAAAAAGAAGGCGGGATGTGCGTAATAATAAAATCACCAATAGAAAAAACAACAATGATGCAAAATTTAAATGAATTATAATTAAAGTAAATTGAGACGAATACGAACTATATAATAATATAAATATTATCTATTAAATTTTCTTTAGGTAAATGAGTGAAACCTTTTCACTCAAAAAGCGCAAAATAACTGGAATAAATAAAACAGAACTGCATAGAGGTTATCTATAAAGATCGGCATGCGCATACGCACAATAGTCGGCTGTCGCGCAGCATTTTATACAAAACGCATTTTTAGTCGACTTTTTGTCGACAGCTGTCTCAACCACTGCCTTTTAAGACCCCACCGAGGCAATATATGGAAAACTGTCTTTTATGGATTATACATGCGATTCAGGTTGAAATTCTTGTTATCCTTATAGTTTGAATACTAACGCTGTTTGGGAAGTTAGTAGCAAACGTAACGTAGCAAACTGCCAGACAAAAATTAGAAATTTAACTTACTTTAAGTAAAAAATATTATAAACTAGAGGCTTAGTATTACTAGAGTCGGAGTTAGCAATCCACTAATATGGTAACTAATAATTCTAGCAATTATGCTTCGAATCGAGAAAGGCGAAATCGAGTTGGTAGGGGACTCAAAACATAGCCGCCATCTGACTCCTTATCCTGAAGGAAAATGAAAATTTATGCTGCCTGTAGGCCACCGAGAGAATTGCATTACAACGTAATCATGAAAATCATGACTGGTCGTTGACCAATCCGTTGATACACATAATAATGTAAAGGGTTTTATAACTTTAGTGTTATAAAACCCTTGACAACAGCAGTGTATCCAAGAACGTTATGTCTGTCGCTTCCCAGAAATTTGTTTTTTTTTTTGGTTTAGAAATGTTACTTTGTTTTTTTTTTTGGTTTAGAAAACTTAGAAATGTCTATTAGAAATGTTATAATTATTAAATTCAACGGTTGTTTTAATAACTCAGCAAGAGGTAGATATTCCACTTTTGCGTATAATTTTTACGTTGTATTTAAAAATCGTATTCAGACGACATGTATAAACAACATCAAAAACTAACCAGTACATGCCAAATAAAAACAATGCTCGCTACACGTTTCGTACACAAGTAATGAATAAAACATATCGCCAAAAGAGTCTGGGGTACGAACTCGTACCTATGCCTTTTTGGGCACATCGATCGGTCTGTATAATTTAACATATTTGAACGTATTGTATAAAGTGTCAAGCTTTACTTGGTACTTCCGCATGTTGCTGCGACTTTAAACATTTTTTAATATTATATATTTTAAAGAAAAAAAAACCTTGAATAATAAAGCATATCTATTGATTTGTTGGGGGCGCTGCTGGACCCTGGTGATGGACCAACTGGTGCATCCTACTAAACAACTGACGAGGCTTTTTGTTAGGAGTCAAGAGATCAAAAGTTTGTTGTTGCCTTTTTTATAGGACACAATCTTGACAAAAGAAAATCAATATGTGTAATCGCAGATTACGCTCTCGAATTATCTCTGTGACAGTATGCAATAGAAGATGGTAGTACGCGCCCAATTGGACAATATAGAGTATAAAGTGTGAACTTTGGAAGGAAATGAAATGAAGGATCTGTATCGACTTAATTAGGTATATATTGATTTACTTTTTCAAAGCGAATATAACTCATTAAAGAACCTCTAAATAAAGATCGAACTATTCTTGATGCATTTAAGCTAGCAAGTTTTGTCGACTTTTAAGTTACACTGGACAAAATAGGGTGGCGCTTCTTGGTAGGGACTACACTATAATAATAATGAGCATTAACATCGCTAGTATGCGTAAAAACAATAATTTCATTAAATATTAATACTAATCTATCCATTTAATTTATTACAAACAAAGAAAGTGTTGAAAATAAAACTTCCGTTGTTCCATATATTGGCGCCACTACATCCTGTATTTGGAACATTTCCGACTGCTTTGTTCATAATAATTAAATAAAACTGGTTTATATAGTTTTCGCCTTACATCGCAGATGCAACTTTCGCTATATTAATTAAATTATATTATGTAATACGTCACACTCAGTTTACAAACTAGTTCAAAATTGGTAGGATGGTTATATTCGAAATACATATAATTCAAAACATTTTGTTTTGTAATGCTGTACTTCATTTATAATATATGTAGTTTATCCGTGCAGGGGTGGAGAAAGAATACTGACTGACCTCTGCGGCCGGGGTCGGCCTGTCGTAAAAGGCGACAAAACAACCCACCCTAGCTAGGCACCCTGATATCCGAATGAGTCTTAACTCAAAATAGTTTGAAAGATTTCCCTTGCTTCCAGGACTCTGCACTCACTATCACTATGCACTCCAAAGCTTTCTTCTGGTCTAGCAAGGATCTCTTCCGTGGCCTTACATATAGCAAGTAGTTCAGCCTGGTGAATCGTGCGATAGGATGACAGCTTCAACTTTCGGGTCTTTGTTTCGACATCATTTCTCCAAATGAACAATGATGCCCCCACTTCGCCTTCAATCTTACTGCCATCCGTAGACTTTTAGATACATCTTCTTGGTTAACCAGGCAACTGAATCCTCGTTCTATATGTTCAGCCGGGCGAGGTGTTTATGAATAAGCAACCACAGTTTCTATCTCCCCTATTCCTAGCACTGGCAAGGATACTCTGCGTTTGGCCTCGTATGTGGTGGTCACTTTTCTGATCCTCAAATCTAGAGGCAGTAGCCCTGCCAATGCAAATATTTTGAGATAATTCTTGTTGAACACTGTTGAGCCGCCTACGCACGCTGGGAAGCTTGCTGGAGGCTGGAGTATAGGCGCTTGCTGTGTATGTATAAAATGACCGGTTCGACAACGGCTCATGTATATACAGCGTATATATATATATATATATATATATATATATATATATATATATATATATATATATATATATATATATATATATATATATATATATATATATAAGTTGTCTCGAACCCATAACACAAGCTTTTTGCTGTTTACTTTGGGAAGTTAAGAATTGATTAGATGACATTGGTGTTAATTATCCTAGTATATAATAAGAACCGTGACGAATGTTAAAAGGAAAACCGATGATGCCTTCCTTCTTTGCCGTCCGTGAGGTACGAAAAGCAATCTTTTTTTTTTACTTTTTACGACGTCTTACGTATAAGATCGGATAATCCAACTCTTTCCATTAAAAACTATAGGCTTAATTCATTAATGTTACCAAAAACCCTCAAAGAAAAGTTTAGGCTAGTTTTTTGAATACGCACCGATTGAATCAGCCCAGACGTAAAATAGATTTGAATCTCCTAAGCATTCCGTAATTAAAAGAAACCCAATGATCAACACATGTTTACCCAATGCATAACCATAAATAAATTAAATACCCCATCCATACCCATTCAATCACTTAAAAGGTTACTTTAAAATTACAATTATGAAATAATGAGCATAAAAAGCGAGAACCTCAAATGGAAAACTCAAATTAACTTATAAATTGTCCAGCATTTTCGGTGGTCAAATATGCGAAAAATTCTGCGATTACAGCCCTAATCATTAAGCTAATTACATATGTCACAAAAAACAGACGAGTACGAGAGAAAACCTAAGATATGTTTTTAATATATATATATATATATATATATATATATATATATATATATATATATATATATATATATATACCTAGTCAGGTCATAAATTCTGTCACATGTTTAATGTAAAATAATTGTAACAAGTTTATTCATTATGTAACCATTCATATACCAAAATGAACTTAACAAAACATAGATTCTTATGACATTAAAGTTTATTCAAAATGACCTCCGTGATTTTGAATACAGGCCTTCAATCTGCGCGGCCAGTCGTCTATCGCAGCACGAACGAGGTCCATGTCAATATCGGCGGCTGCCTTAATCAAGGATGTCTTGAGTGACTCCAAATTGGGATGAGGCTTTGAGCACGCCTTTTCCTCCAAGTGTTGCCATATCTTGTAATCTAACGGATTCAAATCTGGACTGGAGGAGGGCCAGTCTTTGTGCCGGATGAAGTCGATTTCACGCGCCGCCAGCCAGTCTTGTGTGCTCTTCGCTCTATGAGCTGGCGCCGAATCTTTTTGGAATACCCAGTGCCTGTTATTGAACATGGTATGAGAAACAGGTTCCACAAGGTTCGTCAGGACTGTATTTTGATACACAACAGCATTCGTTTTTACACCTTTCTCACAAAAATGTACCTCTGTTAAGCCCCAATAAGAAACTCCCAACCATACCATGAGCGAGGATGGAAAATGACCTCGTTGGACACGCGGAATACGGTTGCTCGCTTCTTCACTACTGTGTGCGTACACCTTATCATTTTGTTTGTTGTAGCTCTCTTCTACGGTAAACATTTTTTCATCCGAAAAAAGAATTTCCCGATATTTTTTTCCCGCGTACCGCTTCAACAAAGCGCGGCATCTCTTCAGTCTCAGGTCCATTAGACGAGCATTCAAACGATGTCCTGTTTTTCTTCGATATGCCCGAAGCCCTAAGTCTTCATTTAACACCCTTTTCACCGTGGTTCTGCTTAACCCCATCTGAAGGGCCAACAGTTTCTGCTTACGTTTGGGATTTCTTTGAATTCGTGCCTTCACAGCTTTTATCACTGCTGGAGTCCTAACAGACCGAGGGCGACCACTTCTTGACCTGTCATCTACACTAGAGTCTTCATTGTATTGTTTGATGGTACGATAAACGAATCTTTTGGTTATATTCAAATTTTTCAGTATGTTAAAATTTGAATTGGCGCGTAACCGCAACGATGCAACGCAATAACTGCAACACGGTCTTCTTTAAGCGTCCACTCCATATTTAAAAATGAGTAAAATTCGAAAAAGTATACATTTTTATTTTCATGAACAATTCGAAATTCGAATTCAATAAACTTTTTTGTGGTCAGCATTCTAAAAGAAAAGTTTTTACTGTGTGACAATACTTATGACCTGACTAGGTATATATATATATATATATATATACCTAGTCAGGTCATAAATTCTGTCACATGTTTAATGTAAAATAATTGTAACAAGTTTATTCATTATGTAACCATTCATATACCAAAATGAACTTAACAAAACATAGATTCTTATGACATTAAAGTTTATTCAAAATGACCTCCGTGATTTTGAATACAGGCCTTCAATCTGCGCGGCCAGTCGTCTATCGCAGCACGAACGAGGTCCATGTCAATATCGGCGGCTGCCTTAATCAAGGATGTCTTGAGTGACTCCAAATTGGGATGAGGCTTTGAGCACGCCTTTTCCTCCAAGTGTTGCCATATCTTGTAATCTAACGGATTCAAATCTGGACTGGAGGAGGGCCAGTCTTCGTGCCGGATGAAGTCGATTTCACGCGCCGCCAGCCAGTCTTGTGTGCTCTTCGCTCTATGAGCTGGCGCCGAATCTTGTTGGAATACCCAGTGCCTGTTATTGAACATGGTATGAGAAACAGGTTCCACAAGGTTCGTCAGGACTGTATTTTGATACACAACAGCATTCGTTTTTACACCTTTCTCACAAAAATGTACCTCTGTTAAGCCCCAATAAGAAACTCCCAACCATACCATGAGCGAGGATGGAAAATGACCTCGTTGGACACGCGGAATACGGTTGCTCGCTTCTTCACTACTGTGTGCGTACACCTTATCATTTTGTTTGTTGTAGCTCTCTTTTACGGTAAACATTTTTTCATCCGAAAAAAGAATTTCCCGATATTTTTTTCCCGCGTACCGCTTCAACAAAGCGCGGCATCTCTTCAGTCTCAGGTCCATTAGACGAGCATTCAAACAATGTCCTGTTTTTCTTCGATATGCCCGAAGCCCTAAGTCTTCATTTAACACCCTTTTCACCGTGGTTCTGCTTAACCCCATCTGAAGGGCCAACAGTTTCTGCTTACGTTTGGGATTTCTTTGAATTCGTGCCTTCACAGCTTTTATCACTGCTGGAGTCCTAACAGACCGAGGGCGACCACTTCTTGACCTGTCATCTACACTAGAGTCTTCATTGTATCGTTTGATGGTACGATAAACGAATCTTTTGGTAATATTCAAATTTTTCAGTATGTTAAAAATTTGAATTGGCGCGTAACCGCAACGATGCAACGCAATAACTGCAACACGGTCTTCTTTAAGCGTCCACTCCATATTTAAAAATGAGTAAAATTCTAAAAGTTATACATTTTTATTTTCATGAACAATTCGAAATTCTAATTCAATAAACTTTTTTGTGGCCAGCATTCTAAAAGAAAAGTTTTTACTGTGTGACAATACTTATGACCTGACTAGGTATATATATATATATATATATATATATATATATATATATATATATATATATATATATATATATATATATATATATATATGCATAACATATAAAAAACTATAGATATACAGAAGTAATACTTACTGCTCGTAAATATACACAAGAAAATCACCATGAAGCGTTTTGGTATTATCGGCGTCACATCCGTACTCGGGACTATTTCCATGCGCTCTAAGATATGTCTGTGAGCTTTACCTTGATATAAGTCAGCAATATTTAGTTAACATGTTCACGAACAAGAGACAATAAAAAAGACAGCTCTTGCTAAAGTTAGTAGTAACTTACTTTTATATGAGACACGAGAGCGCAAGTATGAAACTTGAATTCTGTATATTCAGTGTTTTAGGCACACGCTTTCTCGCCAAACGCGGCTGACGAGATGTCACTCCCGTTAAGGGCCTGCAATTTGTTCTGCGTTCCTGACTTTATAAGAGTTATGGTTCTCACACCTAGTGACATGAATTGGTCTCAGAATCTAGATACGCTTTCCCGTATTAACATCATTATTAATCGTTGCGGGAAGTTTGTAGGACGGTTGCCTTATACAGTGAAAATTGTTGTAATAACGGGTCATCTTGAAACAAATCGACTGAAATATGTTTATATTATATTAAAGTATATATTTGCATTTGACTTTTAAATTCTAGTTGCGACATTCCAGTCGCAAATTCTTAATATTTAAACCATCTCCGTTTGTTCACAAATATGATAGTAGACTTCAAGAAATTATTTGCTATTCTCATGAAGACTTGATTAGTCATTTAGAACTTGGAAAATAAAAAGATTTTGCTTTTAATAAATATTATCAATTCGCGTTGTATACAGTTCATTCCTAAATTAGCCCCGAGTTGATGCGACCGTGAAAAACGCTTCTGTACGAAGATTAATTTATATAAATATAATTGTACGAGCTACCTTCGATCACTTGTATCAACTTCTTCACATAGTTGAGTGACGTCTTTTAGCGACAAGATCGCCATAATTTTTTTTAAATCAAATGCTCGATTATTTTTATTGGCAACAACTTTTAAAACGGCTTGATAGGAATAAAATAAAAAAGTACGATTCTATTACACAATTATGTTATTATTTTCATAACAAAATAAAACTAGTAATCATTTAATAATCCATTCTTATTCTTAGCCAATTATATTCAATAATGGAATTAGATAATAACAGAGGCATGGTGCTGTTTCGAAACAGAAATCTAATACGAAATCAATAATAACCATATTTGACTGTAGCCTGTGATATAAAGGTGTTAGTGAGAACAAAAGATTTTAGTGTTGTATATTACTTGAAGGTATCTGAATTAAACACTTAATTTTCCATTGCTAAATAACCCATAATGAAAGTTTAAGCAGTGGACTTTAGTGATTATAGTGTATTTAAATTCTTTATTAGCACTCTTAATTCAAGAACTATATTATCACTCTTCAAACCAATCTTTGAAATGTGCGTATTTTAAGATAAATCCTGTAGACAGGTTATCAACGATGGAACTGTATAACTGTAGTTAATAAAGTAATAATATCTGAGGAAATGTGCACTATTTGGTGAAATATACTTGTGTTTTATTTATAAATAATTATCTATCAAACATATCTAAATACATAGCTAACAAAAGAAATACGGAACCATTTGATTCAATTTTAAGCAAAAGTAAACACTATAATTTAAGTACATGCCAGAGTACTTTTAAGTCCAAGTGTTACTTGTGGCTGTATCCCATGATTTTAATTAGGAGCCCGAGGTCCAACACAAAAAAAAATCACAAGGCAAATACCGTTGTGCGCTATTTGTTGATGTAATTTCCATAACACTTTCTCTAAATTTCTCCGTGCAGAAATGGAGAAAGAATACTAACCCCTGTAGCCGGGGTCGGCCTGTTGTAAAAAGCGACAAAACAACCCTAGCTGCTTGGTAGGGCCCCAGGCTCGTCTGGATGGCAACCACCCTTGGTCTTAAGTATGCCGCCATAGTAACTTTGTGTTGTGTTCCGGCATTAGTGACCCAGGTTCCTGTGGGAATATGGGACAGCAGCGTGTTCACGGTACCACTAGCGTAGCAATCCTCTATAGGCAACGATAATTGCTTACTGTTAAGTGGGTCGTCAGCCTGTCTGCTGTAAATTTTTTGTATACAGAAGCCATGATTCAACGACGAATGTTTCAAATGTAACAGACATTATTATTAGTTACTAATTTATTCTCCGGGAGCATAGCTCACAGAGCGGCAAAATAATATTTTGCAAAACATAGTAGGTCTAAAAAGGTCAATAATAGTGAAACTGATCGGAACGTAAAGGAATGTTTCAATGGTGAATAGGCGCGTTGTATTTCAATTATTGGCTTATAAAGTTCAAGAAGATTTGGGTGTGCCTAAACTTCGTCTACATCTTAAGTATTATGAATGCAGTTATCTGAAAGTTTGAATTTTGTGGTTAATTAGTTCTACAAAGAAGTACTAAGCTCTCGGTGGTAAGAAACAAAAGAAGTGGCTGCTCTACCCCTCTACCACTTTCCTTTTGCTAATTCACGTGCAATAAAAATAACGCTGTTTGTGATTAACCATGTTAAAATTTAACATAATTTTTTGTTCTAGTGAATTCAGGTTAGATTGTTATGATGGTTTAACGACGATTATTTTATATATACAAGGGCAACTTAAATAAATGTCATGCTAAAAGGTACAACATTAAAGTTTTTGTATAAAAAGAAGTTACTTTGTTTTCAGATCACAAAAGAGACCAATTGCATGTTGTAAAGGAGACTCCACACTTGCGCGTATAGTGTTAATACTGAATGTCATAAAAAACCTGTGATATATTTTGCGATTGCTCATGTGCAATTTGCTGGCATACCTGTAACAAAGAAAAAACTATAAATTTCACATTACAATCAACATCTTATAAATACCTATTGTACCTAAATATTACTCAAACTCGATTATTTTGAATAAAACACATAAGTTTTTTATTTGTATCCATTTCTAATTAAAATATTCAATTTTGAAAACATTCAAGGGAATTATTAAATTACATTAATATTTCAATGTGAAATGAATTTGAGTAACCCCTAATTAGTAAAGTATAAATAGGTTCTGTTTGTGTTATATTTCTGTAAATGGTATATTTACATACATAAAAGGGAACGATTAATTTAAAATGTGCTATCCAGTTAGATAGAAAGATAACACTTTATTATTTGTACATTGCAGAAAAATAGTTTACATTAAAGGCCATTATATTGCGTATTTGCATAATGGGCGCCCTTATCGCAAAAAAGCAAATCCAGTTCAGGAAACAAATAATTATAGCTATATATATTTATATAAATATTATTCGTGTTGTAATATTTCAATACGATTCCTGAGGAAATGAACGAGAAAGTGTAGTCAGACCTTACAAAATTCGCGCCGTAACACACTGCACAGGCTTTTAAACTGTCTGTGCCCTATAATCTTGCGAATTTACCGCAGCTATTTTATTTATATAGCCTTCACAATAGGTGCTTGCGATTGTAGTAAATGTTGTTTTATTCCCGCCAGATATGGGGTTTACGGCCATGTTTACTGCACTTTGGTTAAAATCCAAGCAACTGCGACCATTTTATATAACGCACATTTTTTATATACTAAAATGATCTAACGTGCAATTATATCTTGATAAAGGTATATAATAATAAATCGGGCAATAATGATTAGCACAGCGTCATCTAGTCCCAAAAGTAAGTAGCTTAGCACTTGTGTTATATGTACTAGACAACTGATAAATTACTTAAAAACTAATATATTAACGTATATATTTGGTGACGCTTTAAAATAATATAATTTATAAATAGCCAATAAATCAAATTAAAAAGCGATCACACAAATAATTAGTTCCAAATTTGTAAATATGGCAAGATATACAAATGCAATCAATGCCATATTAATTAAGGAGAGGTTAAAAATGTAAATAAAGTTCTAGTTTCATGGGAATAGAGTAAATTAGTTTGACCTTATGGTAATCGTACGTTGACTTGAAAAGAATTTCGTCAAGACCCATTTTTAATGAGTTAATAAATTATTCCTGAATAATATTAATAATTTTACATGTAATACAAGAACAAAAATAGGCCCTGTGATACAGGTTAGAGAAAAGAATATTAACACCCTGTCCCGTTTCTGTAGTGCAAAAAGGGATACATATATTTTCTCTCTGCTAGGATTAAATTGATTAAACGCACCAAAAATTATAAGGGTGAAACTAAAACACTACAAACTTATATAAAATAACTAAAAGTAGATAATATAATTGTATCGGCGCAGTCAAAATTCAACACGCTAGTAATCCTTTTGATAAAAGTGGTAATTATTTTAGTAGGAATTATAATCCTATCTATATATATAGTGGTTATTCAAAGTTATCGCAACAACTCTTATAGGAAGAATGATCACTTATCAGTGAAGTACATATTTTATTAACGAAGCGAGTAAGTCGTATATCATAAAACATTATCAGGTAGAAACAAGACTCATAAGTAATGTGTAAAATACAATCTACACCGCATTTATTATTTAATAGTAACTACCTGATATCTGCGACTTCGTCCGCGTTGCTTAATATATTATCAAAGTTTTCGTACGCATGTGCGCTACACCGCTTGGCCCACTTCTCCGCGGCAACAAAACACATCATTGAACACGTGGTGCTTATAAAAATCGTTGATTCTTAAAACTTTAATAACTTTTTATATTAAATGAAAATATCGCTACAATTTATTTTAGATGAGAGCCATGTGTCTATGAAATAAAACTTAGAAAAATTTATTGAAATCTATGCAGTAGTTATACCGTAATGCGCGCATAATTGCGTACCAATCTGTGCAGGGGCGGAGAAAGAATACTGACCTCTGCGGCCGGGGTCGACCTGTTGTAAAAGGCGACAAAACAACCCACCCTAGCTACGCGTTAGGACCCCGAGCCTGTCTGAATGGCGACCACCGGGTCTTAAGTATGCCGCCATAATAACTTTGTGTTGTGTACCGACATTAGTGACCCAAGTTTCTGTACCCTTATGGGACAGCAGCGTGGTCGTGATGCCACTGGTATTGCAAACACCCATAGGTGACGGTAACTGCTAAATTAATTCTAAGTGGGCCGTCAGCCTGTCTGCTGTCTTACAGCAATAAAAAAGACCTCTATACATTTTATTTATATAGATAATATAAATATATTTGAATAAATACGGTATATTTGTATGAGGAGGAGTATTAATCCAGAAAATTAGGAATTACACGAAAGGCCTATCTAGAAGACCTACACTTTTCATATTTTATTAAATTTTAGTAATTCCATATAGATCGATAAAGTCGCGAACACCTTAAAAGCCTCAAGTATGAAGGAATAATCAACGCAGTATCACCTCTTCAAGTAATGTCTAAAGAAGGATATTAACAACGAGTACGGAGTCAAGATTGATCGCAAGATGGTGCAAAACAAACACATACTCGTACGTCACGACATAGTGTTTGTTTGTCTTGACGAAAACGTAAGTAATGGCATATGTTTAACATTGATCAGTTGTTATTTTCCTTATACCTAGTCAGGTCATAAATTCTGTCAGGGAAGGAGAGGATAAATTTTAAGCCTGTTAGTGATTCTGTTATTTTAATAACAGAATCGGACCGGTTTGAATAGTTGTACTTATATGGCTCATAGTAAAATAATTTTGTATTTTATTTACATTACGACACCACCAGTAATTATAAAAAAAAATATTCGTGATCTTGTATATACCTAGTCAGGTCATAAATTCTGTCACATGTTTAATGTAAAATAATTGTAACAAGTTTATTCATTATGTAACCATTCATATACCAAAATGAACTTAACAAAACATAGATTCTTATGACATTAAAGTTTATTCAAAATGCCCTCCGTGATTTTGAATACAAGCCTTCAATCTGCGCGGCCAGTCGTCTATCGCAGCACGAACGAGGTCCATGTCAATATCGGCGGCTGCCTTAATCAAGGATGTCTTGAGTGACTCCAAATTGGGATGAGGCTTTGAGCACGCCTTTTCCTCCAAGTGTTGCCATATCTTGTAATCTAACGGATTCAAATCTGGATTGGAGGAGGGCCAGTCTTCGTGCCGGATGAAGTCGATTTCACGCGCCGCCAGCCAGTCTTGTGTGCTCTTCGCTCTATGAGCTGGCGCCGAATCTTGTTGGAGTACCCAGTGCCTGTTATTGAACATGGTATGAGAAACAGGTTCCACAAGGTTCGTCAGGACTGTATTTTGATACACAACAGCATTCGTTTTTACACCTTTCTCACAAAAATGTACCTCTGTTAAGCCCCAATAAGAAACTCCCAACCAAACCATGAGCGAGGATGGAAAATGACCTCGTTGGACACGCGGAATACGGTTGCTCGCTTCTTCACTACTGTGTGCGTACACCTTATCATTTTGTTTGTTGTAGCTCTCTTCTACGGTAAACATTTTTTCATCCGAAAAAAGAATTTCCCGATATTTTTTTCCCGCGTACCGCTTCAACAAAGCGCGGCATCTCTTCAGTCTCAGGTCCATTAGACGAGCATTCAAACGATGTCCTGTTTTTCTTCGATATGCCCGAAGCCCTAAGTCTTCATTTAACACCCTTTTCACCGTGGTTCTGCTTAACCCCATCTGAAGGGCCAACAGTTTCTGCTTACGTTTGGGATTTCTTTGAATTCGTGCCTTCACAGCTTTTATCACTGCTGGAGTCCTAACAGACCGAGGGCGACCACTTCTTGACCTGTCATCTACACTAGAGTCTTCATTGTATCGTTTGATGGTACGATAAACGAATCTTTTGGTAATATTCAAATTTTTCAGTATGTTAAAAATTTGAATTGGCGCGTAACCGCAACGATGCAACGCAATAACTGCAACACGGTCTTCTTTAAGCGTCCACTCCATATTTAAAAATGAGTAAAATTCTAAAAGTTATACATTTTTATTTTCATGAACAATTCGAAATTCTAATTCAATAAACTTTTTTGTGGCCAGCATTCTAAAAGAAAAGTTTTTACTGTGTGACAATACTTATGACCTGACTAGGTATATTAGGAGTTTTTCAGTTAAACAATAAATAGTTATCTATCTATTTAGTTTTAGTGGAAAAAAAGTATTTTTGAGGAACAGCAGACAGACTGACGGTCCATTTAATAGTAAGTACTTACCGTCGTCTATAGAAGTTTGCGACGCTAGGGATGCCAATGCGATGCGAAACCAAAAAAACAAAACAAGGTTATTATGGTGGCATAATTATAGACCAAGGGTGGTTGCCATCCACACGGGCTCGGTGCCCTACCACGTAGCTAGGGTTGTTTTGTCGCCTTTTACGACAGGCCAACCCTGGCCGCAGCGGTTAGTATTTTTACTCCGCCCAAGCATGGAGAAAAAAAAAATTACCCAAGTGTTAACCAGCCATTTTGAAAAAGTTTATACATATCGTGCAGTTGAGCTTGGTTATTGGTTAAAAACAAATTCTCCCCAACTCAAATTCTCTCTCACTTTTGGCTAATCATAATTTTACAATACCAACTCATCTAAGCTTACTGAATTATCATTTAAAATGAATAATCGTAATCACAACAGAGCATTTGTACGAGAGAGTAAGCCAAGAGAAGCCTTAATAAAATATAGCTAGACATCATGATAGAGAAATTTGGCTATCTCGCTGAACAATCTAGTTATAACACTATCTACAACGGGACTACTTACAATAAATGAGCTAATAACCAAGACTAACTAATATTACGGGGCGATTACAACATCGTATCGTGTTAAAGTGCTTATAATAGCCGGCTGAGGCCACAATTGGAAAATGGCATCACGTAATATATTAAACAATAGTGGCAAAAACTAGATAACGCTTTTGTAATGAGACCTTTAAAATAACGGCTTATAATAACTATGTATGTTAGTTGCGTCGTTTACGTTGGTTTAGCATTGATAATTTTAATGTCCCATTTTATTTCTCTAGCACTGTTTTTATACTATTATAGTTAATTAACCTTACCTTTCTTTACATACGCGTATTGAAAAGGTTTATTATGAAATTCTTCTATTTGACGATATGGTTGAGTCACTTTTGGGACATGGGGACCGATTAACAAATGGGAAAAATTAATGCATGTTTGAAGATTGTGCAAATTAAATTTAAGGCACAAAAATTTGCTGTGCGCTAAGTTGAAATCTGAGAGGCGCTGTGAATCTGCTACAATATGGTTCCGAGCGAAGTGCAGGTATGTCGTTGTAGTAAAAGAATCAAAATATTTAATTTACCCTCATTTAGTGCCTTTACTTCTCCTACCTATACTTACATATTTGTAAAAAAAATTGTTCCATACAATCAGATAAGTAAAATAAAATACATCCAATATTTAGTTTTATAATTCAATTGAATGCATTTTGCGCAGTACAAGAGTTAAGATAGCTTAAAAGCGATAAATCATGTATATTTTTTATCGCCCCTATTGTTTATTAATACCATATTCGTGACTTCAATTGAAAACAAAGATGTTTTCGAGTCGTCCCTAAACTTTTAAGACTTCCTACGATTGCTGACCTCCAGTCGAGGTTAAATACCGAAAGCACAAAGAAGACAATACTAGAACGCGTAGATAGTATCGTATTTAATTAACGAGATATGCGTAAGTATATAGGGGTGTAAGGTGACACACCAACACCTGTGTGACCTAATCACTGCTGTCAGTTGGTGCGTTAGAAGGAACATCGCTCTGCCATGCGGTTTTCAGGAGTACTAAAAATAATACCTCACCTGATCGTTAATTTCAACCATACACACGTACATAAACACTGATAAATTGAAAAATAAATGATCTCAGATATCAATTACAACTTAAAGTGTATCGATATGGAATCGCCGAATGGCCGAGGACTGCGATAATAACAACTGATTTATAGCCACAGCTATGTCGTCCATTTTCCGGGTGAAAGGTGAAATACAAAAACAAAAAAATATTATATTTTTATGGGCAGAGATAAAATCTTAAGGGTCTTTATGGATGGACGAGATGTGAGTCATTGTCTGCGTTGACGTCAGTATTTATCTGTCGATATAGGTAATTTTATTTTGCTCCGTGGTTTCCGGCCTATAAGATAAATAGGTTCATATAATTTTTAAGACTTAGTAAGGGCTTTAAATGGATTATTTCTACTAGCTCATATGCATAAAGCACCATTCAGTTTGGCTGTATTACTTCTATTTTAGTGCCGATTTAATTAGGAAATGGAAGTTTTATGAAATATCATAACTATTATTACTTTTTAAATTACAATTTTGTCCGTGCAGGGGCGGAGAAAGAATACTAACCTCTGTGGCCGGGGTCGGCCTGTCGTAAAAGGCGACAAAACAACCCACCCTAGCTACGTGGTAGGGCCTCAAGCCCGTTTGGATGGCGACCACCTTTGGTCTTAAGTATGCCGCCATAATAACCTTGTGTTGTGTTCCGGCATTACTGACCCAAGTTCCTGTACCCTTATGGGCTAGCAGCGTGTTCGCGATGCCACTGGCGTTGCAAACACCACTAGGCGACGGTAACTGCTAAATTCTAAGCAGGCCGTCAGACCGTCTTCTGTCCTACAGCAAAAAAAAAATTAAAAATTCGCCAAAGTTTTGCATGTACAATACACCGACGTGAAAGGCATATATTTTTAGGTCCTTGCCAATCCGTGATACTTTCTCCTCTTCGGTATACCGAAACGAAGTTTATAAACTGTACCAGAAAATAAATGACAACCCGAATCGAAAAACTAAACGGTGCCTCCGTTCCTTTTTTTCCTTTGTTTGGGGTAGACCTTTCTAAACTTGAACTACACGGTTGCGAATAAAAAAAAAAACGAATTAAACTGAAGTGTAATGTGTTTGCAACCAGTCAGTTGTCTAGTATCCAAGCGCACTGCTGCTTACTTTGGGACTAGATGGTCCTGTGTGAATGGTCACAGTATATTTATTATCTAGCTAATAAAGTGCAGGCAGACCTTATCTTATGATTCGTGCAGGGGCGGAGGGAGAATACTAAACTCTCCGGTCGGGGTCGGCCTGCCCTAAAAGGCGACAAAACAGCCCAAGCTAGGTGGTAGAGCTCCAACCCCGTCTGGATGGCAACCACGCCTGGTTTTTAAATATGCCGCCATAATGACTTTGTGTTGTGTTCCGTGCATTAGTGACAAGATTCCAGTAGTATTACACACATAGCAGCGTGCTAGCAGTGCCCCTGTTGCTGTAAATACCCATAGGCGACGGTAACTGCTAATAAGTGCACCATTAGCCTGTCTACTGTCCTACAGCAATAAAAAAATAATAAAATAAACTGACGTTCGATTTGAATCAATCAATACGGTAGCTGAAAGTAATTTTATTGATTCATAAAATTCGATATAGGATATACCTATATTACGTGTAGGTAAATAATCTACACCGAAATTTTGCAATAAATCCAAAAACTACTTACCCATATAAAGTGGCGCAGCATTCGTATATGTCGATAAAAATTAAATGGTTTTCCGTGTACCTTTTTCACATAAAATTTTTATGTAGGAGTAAATTAACTGACGTTAAATAAAAATGACAGGATATGATACAGTTCAAAAAACTTCATCTATTTCTTCTGAATGTAATAAACTCTCTTTTTTAGTTAATTGTCATACTCGAACCATGGTTCGTATATATATATATATATATATATATATATATATATATATATATATATATATATATATATATATATATATATATATATATATATATATATATATATATATACCTAGTCAGGTCATAAGTATTGTCACACAGTAAAAACTTTTCTTTTAGAATGCTGGCCACAAAAAAGTTTATTGAATTCGAATCTCGGATTGTTCATGAAAATAAAAATGTATACTTTTAGAATTTTACTCATTTTTTAAATATGGAGTGGACGCTTAAAGAAGACCGTGTTGCAGTTATTGCGTTGCATCGTTGCGGTTACGCGCCAATTCAAATTTTTAACATACTGAAAAATTTGAATATAACCAAAAGATTCATTTATCGTACCATCAAACGATACAATGAAGACTCTAGTGTAGATGACAGGTCAAGAAATGGTCGCCCTCGGTCTGTTAGGACTCCAGCAGTGATAAAAGCTGTGAAGGCACGAATTCAAAGAAATCCCAAACGTAAGCAGAAACTGTTGGCCCTTCAGATGGGGTTAAGCAGAACCACGGTGAAACGGGTGTTAAATGAAGACTTAGGGCTTCGGGCATATCGAAGAAAAACAGGACATCGTTTGAATGCTCGTCTAATGGACCTGAGACTGAAGAGATGCCGCGCTTTGTTGAAGCGGTACGCGGGAAAAAAATATCGGGAAATTCTTTTTTCGGATGAAAAAATGTTTACCGTAGAAGAGAGCTACAACAAACAAAATGATAAGGTGTACGCACACAGTAGTGAAGAAGCGAGCAACCGTATTCCGCGTGTCCAACGAGGTCATTTTCCATCCTCGCTCATGGTATGGTTGGGAGTTTCTTATTGGGGCTTAACAGAGGTACATTTTTGTGAGAAAGGTGTAAAAACGAATGCTGTTGTGTATCAAAATACAGTCCTAACGAACCTTGTGGAACCTGTTTCTCATACCATGTTCAATAACAGGCACTGGGTATTCCAACAAGATTCGGCGCCAGCTCATAGAGCGAAGAGCACACAAGACTGGCTGGCGGCACGTGAAATCGACTTCATCCGGCACGAAGACTGGCCCTCCTCCTCTAGTCCAGATTTGAATCCGTTAGATTACAAGATATGGCAACACTTGGAGGAAAAGCCGTGCTCAAAGCCTCATCCCAATTTGGAGTCACTCAAGACATCCTTGATTAAGGCAGCCGCCGATATTGACATGGACCTCGTTCGTGCTGCGATAGACGACTGGCCGCGCAGATTGAAGGCCTGTATTCAAAATCACGGAGGTCATTTTGAATAATCTTTAATGTCATAAGAATCTATGTTTTGTTAAGTTCATTTTGGTATATAAATGGTTACATAATGAATAAACTTGTTACAATTATTTTACATTAAACATGTGACAGAATTTATGACCTGACTAGGTATATATATATATATATATATATATATATATATATATATATATATATATATATATATATATATATACATATATATATATATATATATATATATATATATATATATATATATATATATATATATATATATATATATATATATATATATATATAGGGTTGAATTAATGATCCTATTAGAAATATTTTATGGTGAAAATTCAACATACAATTTTTTTGCAAAAATGGGTTCCTTAAATGATGTTTAGTGCGTAAAAAAATTTGGACAGGTTTGTCAAAGTCAGCCTGTATATATACATACTCGTATGTACTAAGTATGTATACTCGTTGCGTTTAATATTTGTCCGGGCCATTGCCCATTAACCATTTGGCTGTGGAAGTGACTTAAACTGCGGGTGCGTTATTATGGCGCTTCATTTTTTGAAATGGTAAATTTAAAAACACTATAACTTCATCAAAATTTTATATTAAAATAAAATAAAAGATGTTTGAACAATATAGCAATAAATAGTTAAATACAACTTTATTATGTGTACTGAAAAAAGTTACATCAGTGAGTGCACTTTCTATATGTCTCTCTCTATAATGAGCGTCGCTATATCGACGCCTCGCAGCAATACAGCTAATTATACACAAAAACATTGCCTTTGCAAATATTGTTTAAAAAAAATCTCCTTACCTCATTAACCTGTTCACAACATGGTGATGCATAATTTGTTATTTATTCAGCGATAATAGTACAAATTATAACTAATACCGAACACACTAAAAATACTACTGTTCTTAAAAACATCTAAAAAGTAATAAATATTTGAGTTTACTCAATAATTACAGTATAGTATTACATTCGTACTCACAACCTGTTATTAATTTAATAACAAGTTGCAAAAAATAAGATATGCGATTTACAAAAAAAAAATCTAATGAACACTTTGTTTTCGAATCGGTTGATTGATAACGACTTCTGTCAAATCAATAATAACAGTTTATAGCACAAAATGATATATCGATGTCACTATACACAATAACGGTTGTATAAACGATAGCCGTTTGTCTCTTACGTAGTTTGATATGCTAATTTTGGTTTGTTTATGGCTATTGGCACACACACGTTTAAAGTTTGACAATATTTTATTAATGAGCACTTTTATTACTTAATATTGTACTTATGAATAAAATAATAATAATGATTCATAAAGTTCTACTGCTGAGCTCGGGGCTTCCCCTAGAGGCTGTATGTAGTGTAGACGATTTAGTCTACTATGGTATGCATTTCTAAGATATTTACTCTGGTAGTTTTCAAATTACAGAGCATAATGCGACTCAGTGGCGCACAATGCCGAATTATGCCTATGGTTAGTTGGAACGTGAATTAGTTTTCAAATGCACCACCAGAGTGCACCATCCATACTTATTTAAATTTTTTTAACTCAGTTTGAATTAACTTTGATTATTTCCAAAAAAACTACTACGAAACGAAAGCTTTAAAAATGTTTTCAACAATAAACAACGATAATAACTAACGATAATATATAAATAAAATTTCGATCAATGCCAACTTAAAGAAAAAACACTTGTTAATTTTTTGTCACTGAGTTGGTATTCGATTGCACGCATCACTTTTGAGAGTGCTCGATTGTGCGAAGCGTTGCTGTATTTGAAACATTCAACGTTGAGCATTATGTCGCATAATGCGCTCTAGTACTGTAATTGGAAAACATACTCTGCCTCGCGTGTCTATATATACTTGTGAAGATGTCACTACCACTGTCACGGGGAGGGAGCTCTTCAAAATACCTCGCTTGGTCACAGAGAGGATGGGGGTGGGGCTTAGATTTTCACGTAATCAATATCCTCTAAAGAAAATCTCGCGCTTTTTCGAGCTATATTCAAATATGACGCGTAGCGCTTAACGTTTAGTTTTTACTTGTACATATTTTGTATTTTAACTTTTGGCGTCAAGCGCTATAAAGACAAACATGAGCCAAATTATTATAGGTTATTTAAGGTGATTAATATTAATCAATAATAAGTAAATCATCTTTTTTCAATTAAATCATCTGTGGTCGATATAAATTTCACTATCATAAGTTAATCATAGGCTCTAATTAATGGGCTCTTATTGCAGGTCCATAATAAAACACTCTTAACACAATACTTTGAAATTCGTAGGAGGTTATTTTTTATGCAGTACTAGTTAACCCGGCAAACGTAGTTCTGCCATGAATTTAAAAAAAAAGTCTACGTCCTTCCCCAAGGTCCAATCTATGATTATACCGAAATTCATCAAAATTGATTCAGTGGTTTAGGCGTGAAAGCGTAACTAACAAACAAATTCACTTTCGCATTTATAACATTAGTTAGGATTAATGTTATTTGCATTGGATAAAAAAGGTATTTAAAACTCTCACCTGTCTCCAGATTAATTATATTATTCTTACCTGTACCTATTATTTTGTAGCATGAATAAATAGGAACAACTTTACCAATTTGTCAACAATAGAAGATATCTTGCAATAAATATCTTATTGGAAAAGAGAAAGGACTCGAAAACTGGATTTATCGATGTTAGTATAAAAGCATCAAGTCAATTTATGCATTTAGAAATCCAAATGACAAAACTAGTCTCATTCCTAAAGACAAGTTTACACTAACTTAAAAACCAAATTACTAGATTATAATGATTCCCAAAATTATAACGTAAAAATTTTCAAAATGAGATGAGACGGCTAGATGATAAGAGTATTTACTTCTTGTTTAAAACGCACTTTTATGGAAACAGACTGAGAAATCTCCGGCAATCCAGTAACTCCGTCCGAACATTACAATGAGAGTGTCTTCAATACAACGCACGTCCTAAGTAACTATCGCTTGTCAAGCTAGACCGTGTTTAAATGTATAAAACATAAAAAAAACTTGACACAATTGCTGTGGAACAAACGGGCTGGCGGCCTACTTAATAGAAAGCAGCAACAGTCGTCTATATATATTTGCGACGCCAGGGGCACCGCTAATATGCTGTCTTTCGCGTAGAGGAATTAGAACTTGTGTCACTTATACAAAAACACAACACGAGGTTATTAGGGCGGTATAGTTAGAGACCGGGGTTACTCGTAATTGCCATACAGTTTGGAGTCGTGTCACCGTGCAAGGATTGTTTTGTTGTGTTTTACGACAGGCCGCCCCCCCCCCCCCCCCCCGGCCGCGGAGGAATCAGTATTTTTACTTCGCTCTTGAAATCATAAAAGGCTATCCAAATATCAAATTTGATGAAATTTGAAAGTTGAAATTGATACTGTGCGTTGACACTGTGAAATTGACTACACTGAGACATGTTTGAAATACCAAAGGCCATCGTGGCGGCTAAAAATGGGACGTATTTGAACTAATAATTATACATCTATCCCTTCATAAAAGTACAAGTGATTTATAGTTGATCCAGTAAGTACATCTGCTTACAAGCATTTAATTTCAGTCTCATCAAAAATGTACTCTTTGGAGCCAAAGATACATGACACGATATACTGGTATTTCAGGCCTAATTTTCACCGTGCTCATATTGTCGATTCGGTGTCCTAGCGACATGCTTTTTTTTTTTTTTTTTAATTTTCATCTTTCTAAAGATGTGAATAATTTTGATACACGCACTAGGGCTGTCTGACCTCCTCCATATTAAAAAAATGTTCTTTAATCATCTGCTATTACTATTGTGCACTAGTTCTAAAGTCAATCTAGAATTTGAAAATTGATTGCTTATAAATTTATAGCAACTTTCTAACGAATAGCTTCTGTGTTGCCTTTAAAATTGATTAACACTTCTTAATTACAAACCTCTTACATAAGTTATTGATGTTATTGACAACTTATTTTGAACATCTTGTCACAAAAAATTTTACTCTAGCGTTGTTCACTGAGTTTATAATTTCATCTATGAAAAAGTAAACGTAATTTGGTTTAGCAAAAAGTAGTAAAACTGGTGGTTTATTTGTGTTTCTATGAGGAACCTCATGAGAACTTTTTACATAAACGAAAAGCTTGTATGTAAACCGGGTGGAGAAATGGGTCGGTCAGTTTGGCGGATTCAAAAATGTAAATCATATAAATATTTTTGTTTAGAAATTATAAATATGATATTATGTACTAGCTGACCCGGCAAACGTTGTTCTGCCATATAAATAATTTAAAAAATTTATTTTAATTACGTTCACCCCTATTTCTCTCCATTCAAATTTCATTTTCGCGACAAAAAGTAGGATATATCCTTCTCTAAGGGGCCAACCATAAATTACGTCACACGAATTTTAGGAAGTTTTAGCCCCTCCTCCTGTCCTTGTCACATTTTTAGAACCCCCTCGCCTGGTGTGATGTCACACATTTTTCAATTTTATGCATCTTTGGATGCGTTCAAGTTGCTACTAGCAATTTGAAGTTGCGTTCACAATTATAGAAAAAGAAAACTGGTTTTTAAGTTTTTCCGTGCAATTTTTCTCTCCATAAAAATCTTCCTCAGAGTTCAAGGAATAAAGAGTGAAAAGCACCCTCGACGATGTTTCAAGCTTTGTCAGCATACAGACCAAACTATTCGGAATGAATTTACATTGTTCCTCATTTTCAGGATGTTGGAATGTGATTCGTTTAGGAATAAAGCTATTGTGTCTTAAATGACGCTTACAGTTGCAAATTAAATTACACAACGCTTGTTTTTTAATAAAACATAGTATAAATTAAATAGAATTACAGTAGATGGTACCTAAATGGATTGTTTGCTTATTTCAAAAGTATTATAAGTAAGATATGTGCTAAAAATGCAAAAAGCCATCAATTGTCCATGGTAGTTAGAGGATTTCCTCCTTCCGATTGGTGTGTTTCGCGCCCGTTATAGGTAGTTGTGGGCAGTTAACGCCACTTTCCATCAGCAAGGACATAAGGAAAACTAAGTTGGAGCCTGGAGGATGTTTTTAGTGGAAATCCGGTATGAAGCTTGAAAATGTGAGGTGGTGTGTGTGTTTCCAGCTGCTAGACTCACACAAAGCTGACGTGAACTTGCGCGGTAGGTCTTTTATGTGAAAAGAAAAGTTTTTTTTACTATTGTCCACGTAATTTTTTTTAATTATTAAAATTTTCCGTGTGCCTTAAGGAACATACGAAAAATAAAATTTGCCGAATTGGTAGAGCCACTTTCGAGGTTTGCGCTTAGCAACATTCATTTTTATTTATATATAAGACTAGCTGATCACGCCCCCTCCGCGGGGCGATTAACAGGCAAAATTAAATCGAAAAAAATGAGAAAGGGATGATGAAATGACAAAGATTTAATCTTCGTAAAAAAATTTTTTTTAAATAAATAAGTATCCTATGTTACTTCTGATACCTCCAAAAATATGTGTACAAAGTTTCATGATGATCGGTTAAGTAGTTTACGCGTGAAAGCGTAACAAACAAACTTATTTTCACATTTATAATATTAAAGTATGATATAGGGATGTTTCACACAACTGTCATCTATTTCCAAACTAAGTTGCCATAGCACTTGTGTTATGGATACTAGACAACTTATACATAGATACTTTTATTTTGTAAAAATACATATCATACATAAACACACTAGACGGGAATTGAACCCGTGCACCGGAAGTCGTACCGACGTGCGTTAGCCGTTACGCCAGGAGGTTGTCAATTCTCATCATGAAACACGTTCTACGTTCATATTATGTAGATTTAATTCAAACATACTCAGTTTGGGAACAGAACACAAACATAAAAGGTCACAATAGATCTCCAGTTTCTTATTTCGCTATAATACTTACTTGAAATAAAATAAGAATTAATGGGGCCACCATTAATTCCTAGTTTATTTTACAAACTCTCCACTCAGACAGCATTATATGTTTATAAGTTTCTTTAATGATAAAAGGATATTGGAATAGCTTGATGAAGTCTGCGTCCGCTGATTAACAAGGTAATTTATGCAAATTATAAACGCAGGTTGTTAATAAAACATTAAAAACGTCTAAAGCATCTGAAACGGAACTCACTAAAACATAATTTATAGATGTAACGGCGCTTAATACAATTAGAATACTTTTAAATATAAAGTCGAAGATTAATATTAATATGTTCATACAGACTAAAAAATATACTACTAAATATTATATATCTTATTATATACATATTATATACTTATATACATATCTTAGTGGTAGACTAGTTGTAGTAGTATTGCTGTGGAACAGCAGACAGGCTGACGGTCAGCTTAATTATAAGCAGTTACCGTCGTCTATGAATGTCTGCGACGCCAGGGACACCGCTGACACGCTGCCGTCCATCAAGAAATTTTATGACGCCCTTTTTGAAATACCGCACGCACATCGTAGTGTGGTGGAAAAACTTCAGCCCGAAGTTCATTCCACATCATCACTATGCGCAACATAAACGTTTTGGAGACAACATTTGCGTACACGACAGTAGAGGCTCCAAATAGTGAGGATGAACGACTTGTCGGGGAACAGTTCAGTGATAGAGAACTAATACTAAGGTAGAGCAAAGTTCGGCTGATACGGCTACGTATTAAGCTGAAATAAACTATTAGGAGCGACCGTCAGCTGCAAGACGCAACCGTTAAGTTTGGACTTTCATTTTGGTCGTATCGATCAAGATTTCCCTCGGACGTCTGAAAGCCCGAGGTCGTATGTGACTAGTAAGTATGTATTTATCAGCAAAATAGGTTCTAAGTTGCGGCGGTTAGGCGCGTCAGATAATTATTTTTCGGCTTAACAGGTGACGATTAGTTGTATAAAAAATAAATGTCTACATATTGCAAACGCCGTTGCCCAAATGGGGAGAAGTGTAAGATCCATGATTCTATCCTGGTTTAATTTAGTAAGGAGAGCTAAATATATTCTAATGATCTCATTATCAATGAATGATAGTGACAAAGGTCGCCTATAATAAACAACAAAAAGCTCGGAACTGAGATTAAATAATGAAGAAGTTCCGAAATTTCTCTTTTAATTTTTTTTTAGAAATTGAAGATCATTTAAGAAGAGTGGAAAGAAGTGGTCTCTGCCTATCCCTACGGGAAAGAGGCGTGATTATATCTATAGATAGATAGATAACACTTTATTGTAAACCAATTATATAAACACAATGAAACTTATTTACACAATCAATGTGTACTTGACTTACAATGGGCGGCCTTATCGCTACAGAGCGATCTCTTCCAGGCAACCCGGATGTATGTATGTATTTAAGAAGATTCTAAGTAAGAATTTGACCCGGTTACTAATTTTAGGTGTCCTATTTTATATTTATCTAAAATTAATTCTAACTCCGTATCTTTCAATGATTCGATAAAAATCAAACGAAATTGAAAATGTAATTTACTCTAAAGAGATGCGCCAGTGCCGATCATGCGCATCGCGATCATTTACACACGATTACGCCTTCATTGCTGTTGTTTGATGACGCGTGACGAATCTATTACGTCATCCTTAATAATTAAAGCAGGTGTTTCATGCTTTTAACACTTTTAAGGAGAAAATATTGTTCAATTATTTATCGACATTAATTTAGAAAGTAGGAGTTTATTTCTAATTCTAGTTCATGGCTGTTTAGATAGATACATGTAGAGAACGTATTGTGATTATTTACTTTATACACAGGAAGTGGTATATGGGGTACTAACAAGACCATCGGGTACAAGATAACCTTACCAGCCAGCTGGTGCTGAGGATATCAGATCTAGCTAATCTTTTTTAAATAAATATCCTAGGACCGTTCACACAGCACCATCTAATCCCAAAGTAAGCAGCAGAGTGCTTGTGTTACGGATACTTTTTTTTATTGGTGTAGAACAGCAGACAGGCTGACGGCCCGCTTAGGATTTAGCAGTTACCGTCGCCTATAGGTGTATGCAACGCCAGTGGCATCGCGAACACCCTGCTGTCCCATAAGGGTACAGGAACTTGGGTCACTAATGCCGGAACACAACACAAGGTTATTATGGCGGCATACTTAAGACCAAAGGTGGTCGCCATCCAGACGGGCTTGAGGCTCTACCACGTAGCTAGGGTGGGTTGTTTTGTCGCCTTTTACGACAGGCCGACCCCGGCCACAGAGGTTAGTATTCTTTCTCCGCCCCTGCACAGATAAAATAGATACTACACAACTTATATACTTATTTTTTGTAAATAAATATATATCATACACCCACCCAGATCCGAGGAGGGGACCGAACTAGTACGCAGCGTTTGATCTGCGTTCCCTTCTATTCTATTTTCTTGTACCTCTTCGGTCAAGAAAAATAAATGTTAAAGGAGAGCACTATCGCTTGAGGTTACCTTGGGCTCTGAAATAAAACCTCCGAATGAAAATAATTGGAATTCAGGGTTCGCCTCTTTGCCTTTCCACAATACGCAAGATACTCATTAGAAGCGCGATAAAAAGGTAAAGATGTAACTTAATTTTGTTTCTAAATGGGCGACTATCGTTTGTCCTCCAATAGCCACAGCCAACCAAGACCATAACCAATCCAACAGTGTCATATCTTGTTATTCCTGCTCGGGTTCGGCACAACATATTCTCTCTTTCCACTCTACTCGATTAATCGTCAACTCAACATTCACACCTTTTTCACCATATCATCTTATACGCAATCCACCTTTTCTTTTCTAGATACAATATAGTGTCATATATTAAGCTGAATCAAATATATGTTAAATTAAAACAAATAGTGATACAACCCTAGTGGTAGAAACTGTACAGCAATGCACCCGAATTCCATGAATCATTAAGACAGGAGACAACAAAATATAAGCTTTGTTACTATGTCGTGTCGTCCCTTCGGTACATAAAGTTGGTAACAACAGCCACTTCAAAACCATACCGTGTCAGGTAACCTTCAACTAAAAACCGACAAACATGTAAGAAGCCTTATTTTATGTCTGTTGATGGTACGATTTCTATTTCCTAAGACCGGGTTCACACGATTCGATTAACATTTAGGAAATATTTTTTATATTTTCATTCAGTTAATAATAAGCGACAAGCGAATTAAATTTGGAACGAGAGCTGGTTTTCTTAGTGCGCAATAACCCAGTACGGCTTACATAATGGCTAAATTCGTTGCCTTGATCCATTGATATCTGAAATTTTGATCCCAATCAAGTATCAAAGATTATATGGCCGATAATTCAATTTAGTTTGAATTTCAGTACAACTAAACTACTGTAAATAATACTAAACTATATTTGATTTTATTATATATTATCCGTGCAGGGGCGGAGAAAGAATACTAACCTCTGCAGCCGGGGTCGGCCTGTCGTAAAAGCCGACAAAATAACCCACCCTAGCTATGTGGTAGGGCCTCAAGCCCGTCTGGATGGCGACCACCTTCGGTCTTAAGTAGGCCGTCATAATAACCTTGTGTTGTGTTCCGGCATTAGTGACCCAAGTTCCTGTACCCTTATGGGACAGCAGCGTGTTCGCGATGCCACTGGCGTTGCAAACACCCATAGGCGACGGTAACTGCTAAATTCAAAGCGGGCCGTCAGCCTGTCTGCTGTCCTACAGCAATAAAAGGAAAAGGATATATAGTTTACTTCTCTGACAATAAAGTATTATAAACAAAACTGAATTAAGTATTACAACTAAAATTCGGGTATCATTTGGTCCGTTAAAGTAAAATTAGTCGAATAATACTAGTATATATACTCGCGTAAGAATTTTCGTTGTAGTAAAATAAATTAATATAGCGGGTAATGATGGTAAAATACAGCTTTTCCACATTCAAACTAAGAAATTATAGATTTCTCCTTTTAACTTCGAAAACAACAAGCATTTTTTTACGGATGATTAAACAAACGCGGTATTTTTGTTTGCCGCCACATGCATGGATTCTTATTGATTAGTTATATAGATAAGTCCCCGAGACGAAACGTAACAGTAGACCTTAGTTTCAAGAGTCAAAGCAGGGGAGAAGCACTTGTAAGAAGAATGAAGAGCATCATTTACAAAAAAAAACATACTAAAAATATTTTAAGATCCATTTCAACAATTCGTAGGCAAAAGTCTTTCTAAATATTATCGACAGAATAATGATGTGGACACAGTTTAAAACTAACTATAATTTTCGACAGTAATGCGCAAGCGCAAATGTCTGTTAAGTCTAAATTTATAAACGTTCAGTTTTCGCCTACGCTATATCACAGTGATGGCCGTGTAATACACGTTATTTGATTGCAACGGGATTATATTAAAACCGTGTTCAATATTGCTTATTTGCTGTTGACGCTGTACATTATAATATTTTCAAAATTTGAGATAATAAGGCACTATTTTATATAAAGAGATGTGCTAAAAGTATTCTAAACAGCTCACTTACTCTAAAGATCGTTTAAAAACCTGCCTTATTACACTACAAAAATTACACAATCTTATCCGTGCAGGGGCGGCGAAAGAATACTGCCCTCTGCGGCCGGGATGAGCTTGTCGTAAAAGACGACATAACAACCCTTGCTATGTAGTAGGGCCCCAAGCTCATCTGTATGGCGACCACCTTTGGCCTTAAATATGCCGCCATAATAACTTTGTGTTGTGTTTCGGCATTAGTGACCCAGGTTCCTGTACCCTTATGGGATAGCAGCGTGTTCGCGATGCCACTGGCATTGCAAACGCCCATAGGCGAATGAAACTGCTAAATTCTAAGTGGGCCATCAGTCTGTCTGCCATCCTACAGCACATACACACACTAAAAAAAAACAAAAGGTGTCATCATTTTACAATGGACAATTACTTATAACTTGCAAGGAACTTGGTGTTAAAAAAATATTTATACATTGCTGTATTGATAGAACCGGAATATCGACCCTATTTCGGTTTAATTACGTAAAACATTTCAGAGATTTTCAACGTTCTTCTTAAATCATATTGGTCTTCAATATGGCTCACAGTGTTTAACACATTTAGATTATTTAGGATAGCGCAATTTAATTTTTGATTAAATATTTCTATTTATAACTAGTTCAGTGTTACGGTTCCGCTGAATTGTTAGTATCGTAATTTTCTTGTGTTAAACTTAATTCACATATCAAGTCACGATCTTGCGTCGACTATTGGTTTAACAGTCGAGTTACTTTTAATACATTTTTAGAATTACTAAGGGACATATTCAGGGCAGTGATCCACGAGGAACTACAGACGTATTTTTTTTAAATAGTTAACTAGGTGTTTTCTTGTTTAGATTAATTTTACTACATTATATGACAACACATATGATTGACAAAACCAAATTTTTACCAGATTACCTCAGGTACACTGTGCTTGTGGCCAAGAAAAGATTCAGCGAGAAGTAAAAATCTAAAAATGGAACGCTACAGCTTTATTGTGACTGTACGAGTACGGATACTTGATTTGGAGACTAAAACTTTGACGATGGTGTTGATATACACACATAAATTTATGTGATTTTGATACGATAGATAAAAATATTCAATTAAAATAAGACTATCTTGGACCTATAGATTTCATTTTCTAGCTCCAAATCACAAATTATTTTCGGTTTAGTCATATTAGGACCGAATCGAAGATGTCCTTAAACCACGTGTACCAGAAGCGTTAAGTTACTAACTGAATAATGTAAAAAATATTGGTTTATTACCTATATTTTTTTTTTTGGTTATTGGAAAGTAAAGTATACGTTGGAGAGTGAGACAGTAATGTTTGAGATCCTTTATAGGCCATAGTCGACTCAACAAATGTTGTTCTTTGATATAAAAAAGTAGCCGCCATCGCCGAGCCCCGGCAGGAGGGGTAGACCCAAAAAGTGCTGGTTTGACGTCGTAGGGGTATGCGTGCCACCAGAGATGCCGAAGATCGTGCGAAGTGGAGAAAAGTCGGAAAGCGCACCCCGGGTGCCGAAGCGAGAGTTTGGGCTGCAACCGGGATTCAACGCTAATATAATGACGATGATGATAAAAAAGTAGCCTATATCCTTTTCCAAGATACAATCTATCTTTATACCGAAATTCCTCTAAATTGGTTCAGCTATTTAGGCGTGAAAACGTAACAGACAGAATTACTTTCACATTTATAATATTAGTACGGATGCTTATTTTCCGAGAAATAACTGTATGATGACATAACTAGTATAATTTTAAATAACGGAGTAGTTGATTGTGAATTAAAAGTTATGTCTTATGACAAAATCACCACACTATGTGTGGTAGTATACAGTAATAATATAAACTATTTTGAGCAAAAGAAGATCTTGTTCTGCACAATTTAACCAGTGTACAGATGATCAAATAACCGTTAGCACGGTGTAGCCGATCCGTGAGACTGCTATTACATTTCCGCCAGCCGACTCAAACCGTGTTAATCGGAGTGATTCATTCATCTGCTTCCTTTAGATTGTAATTTAATTGAGCTTACATCAAATGCAATTGATTTTTGTGATGAATTTCAGTTCACTTTTAATAGCAAAAAATAAGTAGAATGAATGAATAGAATCAAATGCTTTATTTGTATAAATAAAGTTTAGATTTTCGGTTTCAACAAAATGAGTTTATTCCGACTATGTGTGTGATTATGATTAATGATGAAGATAAAATACCGTCACTACGGCGATTCGCCACGACACGGGTTCGATTGAATAAAAGCATCGTGAGCAAAACAGCATACGAAAATTGTGTGTGTGTGCCCTGTTATCTAATCCGCAAGCTCTCCTAGGAGAAGCGGGTCGAGTATGCTATCCATTGCCTTTAAAGGGAGGCCAGATATATGGGATCTTATGTTATAATTTAATAGATTATTGTTTAAAATTTTAATGTGAATAGCAGTTCAAACTGCTGAAGCCACCTTTACTTGTTATAAATATATCCTGCAAGTGAAGCTTTCAATCCAGAACCCGGGGGTCTGTATCACGGGGTAAACCTAACCAAATACCTTCATTCGTCACTGATTGTAACGGAATAAGAAACAACACGAACATAGTTGGTAAAGATGTTGCTGAATATGTTTTTCATAGAGAAGCGAATGCCGCCTGTACTCCGAAAGAAGATATTGTATGGTACCTTTTTTATAGCTTTTCAGTTAGTAGCAGCAAAACAAAATCGAATATATTACACGTGAGTAAATATAACTAGCCTACTATGAATACAGTCAAAAGTGCACTTTGCACCCGCTTTCTAAACGTACCATTCAGATACGTGGGCGTAACTGCAGAGCGTTAATTAATGCTACCGCGCATAAGGTTTGCGCACATCGTAAAGAAAACGGATAACGAACCCTCTCGAATAACATATACAAAGCGAATGCGTGTTCGCTGCGATTAGATTAGGATACAAGTCATAATTTTAAGCTCATTGGACTTAAAGTTCTTCAGCAATTATTTCAAATGGCGTACGCGAAATGTACTAAAAGGTTCCAGGACGTGGTACGGATGGCGAGAGATTTCATTCATTCCCGTGTGAATGCATCATGTAGCGATCACAATCTTCAGGCATGAAGGACCGACCAGAGAGAGACGCCAATTGATCTACCAACTGCTTCGTCATCTTTTTTCTACCCTTATCACAAATTATAGTCAGTCCATCTATATCTATCAGCATGCCATTTCAGCTCACTAACAACTTTTTCTTTACAGTATACACTATTCTATCCGTGCATGGGCGGGCGGAGAAAGAATACTGACCTTTGTGGGCAGGTCGGCCTGTCGTAAAAGAACAAAACAACCCACCCCAACTATGTGGCAGGGCCCCAAGCCCGTCTGGATGGCGAACACCTTTGGTCTTAAGAATGTCGCCATAATAACATTGTGTTGTGTTCCGGCATTAGTGACTCAAGTTACTATATATACCCTTATGGTACAGCAGCGTGTTCGCGATGTCTCTGGCGTTACAAACACCCATAGGCGACGGTAACTACTAAATTCTAAGCGGGCCGGCAGCCTGTCTGCTGTTCTACAGCAATAAAAAAATACACATTTTTATCCTATAATACTATAAAATTTTCCTGTCATATATATAATTAAACGTCAGGAGAATTTACTACTAATGTAACATGATCCCCTGCATAAACACGGCCTTGTACAGATTTGTTTGTACTCAGTATTTATAGTTCTAATACGCACAGGTGAGCAATGGTATGAGATTTGGCAGTAGTCTGAAATTATTATTATAAGATCTGTCTCTTGCAAATACTTTTATTTATAACATTTAACTATGACACGGTAATCTCTTTAATATACAAAAAAAGCAAGCAGCTAACCTATTTCAATATCAGTTGACAAAAAATATGATTATTTGTAATAGCATATTATTTTCTGTAAAATTAATTGCAGTGAGACTGAAAGTTCTTAAAATGTATATTGTTATGTTTCTTTTTTACATATAAAACAGATGTATAAACATTTTTGTATACGAAGAATCTAAAGTATTTAAAATAATATATTAACAAATTTAAATTAGACCCTTACATAACATCTAGATTCGAAAAGAGACAATACAATTACGTAACCCTATCCCTGATTGCTTAAAGGAACTTCTTCACTCAGTCATTAATAAGAGAAATGTTAAAGGTTAGGGGGAGCATTGTCTTTCCTCGACTCCGTTTAGGTACGAATTACAGAGTACAGATAGTCACATTTCTCTATCGACGGAAACAACACAAGTGCGGTCGCCCGCAACCCTTTACGCCACAGAGATCGTCAGCGAAATATTTTCTACGTAAGAAAATAAATCATTAACGTTATGAATAGTGATGTAAACTATTACGATATCGATAGCAATCAGCGAGTCGATAACTCGCTTGTATAACCGCGAGATGTTCGTACAGATAACGTACTCGTATTTAAAGTGGGCGTATTCGATAAAACGCCCGCAGTGCTGTAAATTTTACAATCGAATATATATTTCCCTAAATGATCTGAATTAGATATTGAATGGAATATAATAACAATGAAAACTTGTAACTTTTAGTCATACAGAGTTGTACTTCAAATGGTCTTAAATATAAAGTGACAACGCGCTAAGTGTCTTCTCTCATAATCACAGCCCCGCCAGGGGCTCGTATTGACGTCACCTGCAAGAATCACTTGTTTGTTTCCCACCTCAAGTACAATATTTCGCAGCTGCTCCAGGTATTGCTCTATTTCCTTGTCGGGATCAAAATACAGCGAGATGCTATCTTGTTTTTGCTGTGTCCTATCTTTACCACGACTATATTCTGTTGTAAACTGGGGACGCTGCGTTACAGGAATAGTTTCGTCAAAGATGGCAATAGAAGATTTGACTGTCCTTGCACGTGGTCCAGAAACTTGGTAAATTTTTACTCCTCTAAATTCTCTTACTCTTCCGATGCTCCCCACGTAGGGTTCCTGAAGCAGTGCAATAGCTATCCTTCTTTGGTTAGTTACAAGCACTAACTCCTGCATTGCAAGCTGTTTTCGTTGAAGGTTTGCCTGTACTACTAGATACTAGATCTACCTACTAGATTTTTATCCATGCAGGGGCGGAAATAGAATACGAACCTCTGCGGCCGGGGTCGGCCTGTCGTAAAAGGCAACAAAATAACCCACCCTAGCTACATGGTAGGGCCTTAAGCCCGTCTGGATGGCGAACACCTTTGGTCTTAAGTGTGCCGCCATAATAACTTTTTGCTCTGTTCTGGCATTAGTGACCCAAGTTCCTATACCCTTATGGGACAGCAGCGTGTTTGCCATACCACTTGTGTTGCAAACACCCATAGGCAACGGTAACTGCTAAATTCTAAGAGGGCCGTCTGCCTGTCTGCTGTCCTACAGCAATAAAAAAAGATATAGTTCTGTGAAGACTGGCGTAGTGTTTATACCTTGGAGGACCTTAGCAGTATGCTACTGCCGCCCACGCCAATGCGAAATAGTTATCCTTACGCTAATCTTCTTTCGGACCCAATTACTTCCATTACAATTTAATTAGTTAATTAAAATAGGAGAGGTAACTTGCTCCAGAAATAAAGAATTTTATCTAGTCCTGGAGCAAGTGGAATCAATTATTTTATTTACTTTTAGTCATTTTATATAAGTTTGCAGTATTTAAATTTTAACTTTGTAATTATTGGTACAATAAAATATTATTATTAATTACTATCCCTCCCTATGGCTCATTGAAATTCCATTTTCGATATTTCATAATTTACTATCTGCATGGCAACTGGTAATGGTTTCAGTATCCTATGTGAACAGCAGCGTGTTCGCGATGCTCCAATCGTTACAAAGATCCATATGCGACGGTAACTGCTTACTATTAAGTGGGCAGTCAGCCTGCCTGCTGTTCCTCTGCGATAACAAAAATCTTGTACATTTTACTTAGTAATTACAGTATACAATAGCCTCGTAACTATTGGAGAGCATTCAGGATATTTGCTATAGCGTATTGTGAACAATATGAAACTGTTTCAAACTATTTCCGTAACACATCAATCGCTCTCCCACGTGCTGTTGATGTGTGCTAATTGAATACTTTTTTCTCCGCCAATCCGTCAACGTATTTTGACAGTTAGACGAAAGCCCAACCAATCTGTCATTGTTGGACAGTCGGCGCCAATCGTTCGGGCAAAAATAACTCTTTCGATTCATCATCAAACGAGCTAGCAACTGAAGTTAAGCAATTTGGGAAACAATAGTTTCTTGCGTAGGAGTACTGAAATAGAAACATGATTCGACAAATAACTATTATAGTTAAGACCAAGATTACGATTAAATACTCTATTTCTATTGATAATCTTTTGATGGACATAGTTTCACTATGTATTGTATGAATATCTCATGCATGAAGTATATAGTAGAAGAAATATAGTCTACATAGGAAGTTACGATGAACGCTTAGTGCTTGGCCAGACTGCACACGCGGGCGCGGAGCGGTCGCGACGCGGCTACTTAAACATATGAAACCGCCCGCGTGCCCACTACGGAAACTAAAATAAGGATTCATATATGTTTAAGTTTGCCGCGCCGCAACCGCCCCGCGCCCGTGTGTGCAATCTGGTCAAGCACTTAATGTTATTAATAATCGCTAATCCATCAGCAGCAAGATATCTGCCCTCCTTTTATTTTACGTTAGAATGAAAACTGGACTTTTACCAGTCATATAAAAAGGTTTGTACTTGACTGAACTGAAAGTAGATCTCGATAAGAGACGACGCAAAAGGCACATTAAGGTTATATTATTAACACTAAGGATGACCTTGGTTGCTGTGTAAAATGAGGGACTGTTTCATGTCCAAGGGCGTGGCAAGGTCGTCGATGTTATCATGTCATATTGATTTTCCTGGCAACGCCTTATAGTGGAAAATGAATTAGAAGGTCAACTTTTTTTAAGGAAACACATTTCGAAAACTTCATTAAAATACTAAATACCTACTACGACTCTAATATCACTCTGAATAGTGCATTTGAAGGCAGGAATGTGGTGAGGGTGATTTATTTGTGGTTTTTCTTAGCTTATTGTTTGAACTTAGTCAAACTTTACACTCTGATTTTATCAGAAGCCCTTACTAAGGAGCACGAAATCGGCAATTGAGTTTTCTTTTCCCAACCTTTTTATATGTTTAAAGAGGCATAAGGAAATAGCAATTCTAAAATTGTTTTTTATAGAAGCGACTACAACCTGATCCCTGAACCTCGAAAAGAAAAGATAAGTGACGCTTTATTTTTAAACATAAATTGTGCCATCAAAAAGAATAATCAGCGTTTAAAACTTCGAAGTATGAAAGTTATTAAATAAAACTAACTTGAACGTTAATCACCATGAATATATTTCAACTTCACTTATCAATTATATTTCTTACACTGTCCATTTTTTAGTATTACACTGTCTGTTATAATATTCTGTCGCTAGTTTTTATATCCCGTCGACAGGTGTCTCGCCTCCTGCCATTACTTGCCAATAACCAAAATTAAATATCTACTAAAATATTTATTACAGAAACGGAAACAATTCCGCTAGTATCTATAACAAAATTATGCTACATCTATAACAAAATTATGATATTATAATAATAAATTAAAAATGTGGATATAAAATTATTTAGGCATTAATTATTATATTATTTCTATAAGTATTTTGTATTAATTTTGGTTATTGTGTTTTTAAATATTTTTAGTTTATGTTAAGGAAACCTACCTACATTTAGGTTATTTAAAAATGACATCACAAATTTAAGAAATGTCAAAACCAGAATATTTAAGTTAATGAATAGTTAAGTAATTAACTATTTCAATCAATGTTAATCGTACCGTGATTTCTTTGATAATATAATTTGAAAACATTATTACACCAAATGTTATTTATATCCTAAAAATAAGACGATATTACGCAAGCCGCAGTGCGTCTTGGCCGTCAAGGCGATAAGGGGGTACCGCACGGTGTCCTTTGAAGCGGCCTCTCTGCTGGCCGAATTCCTACCATGGGACCTCGACTCGTCGAACCATGGCGCTTTTATACCAGTGGCGCCGGGACTCACCGAGTGTGGCTCTCGCCCAGCACCTCGCGAAGTAGAGGTAAACCGGGCGGAGCTGCGCGACGAGGTGCTCATGGTGCAGTGGAAGGAGCGTCTTGCGCACCCCAGCGCGGGCCTTGCCACCATAGAGGCCCTTCCTGACTGAATGGCTCGAGAGGCGCATAGGCACTCTGACCTTCCGCCTGACGCAGCTCCTCTCGGGACACGGTTGCTTCGGGAGATACCTGTATCGCATAGGGCGGAGACGACGTCGGAGTGGTACCATGCGGATGGTGGTCCCATGGCCGCGCAGGCGACGAGGCACGGTGGACCACACCGTCGTCGTGGCTTGGCGCAAGGAGCACCGCGCCCTCGTCACCCAAATCGGCGCGGACCTGTCGCTTCCGGCCCTGGTTCTGTTCATGGTTGGGGGCAATCGCAGATATGAGGCCGTCGCCTCCTTTTGCGAGGCAGTCACATGTCTGTAAAGGAGGCGGCGAAGCGGGAGTCAACCACCATACTCCCCTCCGCTAACGCAGGCCACGTCGTCGGTGCCGGAGGGCATCCAACGACCTTCAGCCGCCGTAGAATGCGGCCGCGGGCGATCCCACGGGGGAGTATCCGCCGCCCGCGCTATTGCCGCGAGTGAGGGTCACATGCTGTTCCGCGGCCCCCCTCAACTCCTAGAGTTGAAATAGAAGCATCGGCGGGACAAAACCCGGCCCCCTGGCGCCAAAACTATGGAAGAGGCCCACCCCGATACAAAGGGTGGGTGGCTGGCCCAGGTCACGAGATCGGCAGGCCACATATCCGTGGGCTCGGGAGTAGGCGAAAGGAGAACAGCGGGGTTTATGTGGGTAGTCGGATGGCCGAACATCTTTCCCGAAGTCCCGCATATCCCTCGGTCGCCCCGGACCGCGGGAACCCGTCGAGAGAGGGTTTTCCCAGAGACAAAAAAACTATACATAAGCTCATAGTAACGTTTTTTGTGTCGGTTGCATCTAGCTTTAATTTCGAATTTGATGAGCGCTCATAGGGCAAAACTTCAGTGCGTCTTTTTCACGGATACACGTAATTTATAATATAAAGGATATAAGCAAGTGAAAAATGTTCGCACACGTCATATCCGAAAACGTAGAGAGAGATCTCAAGAGTAGCTTCAATTTAAATATAGTTCAATAAGACTATCAAAATGATGTCATGTGGGTCGCCACATATGTATGAATATATAGATAAGTTGCGTTCAAACTGCGCAAGTCGTTGATGAAGTATTGTATAGTTATGTCAGACTTCGTAAGGATATAAAAGGCCCGGCTATACGCAGGTCACGGTCAAGGTTCAGGGACTGGGCGAGGTTGGGTCACGCAAACTTTATGTATTGATTTTTTTCGTGTCTGAAAATCTTGAACGTTTTCGGTTAGAATCCTGGTTAGATGGTTATTTATTGTGTCAAAAAAAAGTTTTGGCTGGTGTAGCTACCAATTTTTGTTACTACCCAAGATATACGTATTGAAATTACTCTTTCTTACATTTTCTAACTTTAGTTTCGGCGGTTTGAGTGACTAACGCAATGCAACCAACATTTATAGTAAGTATATGAAGCAATTAACTTATTTTACAGTTGCTACTGATATTTAAGTTCACTTTGTAGGCAATATATGTAAAATAATAATATATTTGTACTCGCTGAGCCGGCAAATGTTCTTCTGCAAAAAAAAACATTTTCACGATAAAAAGTGTGTCCTATCTCTATGCTGAAATTAATCAAAATTGGTTCTACGGTTGAGGCGTGAAACGTAACAGACAGACAGAGTAACTTCTACATTTATAATATTAGTCTTCTTCTTCTTCTTGTCCTTATCCCAAACTATGTGGGGTCGGCACAACATGTTCTCTCCTTTCACTCTCCTCTATTAGTATCTGATCATTCCCTTTTTTGCCAGATCATCTTTTACATACTCCATCCATATTTTCTTTGGTCTACCTCTCTTTTTGTATCCATCCACTCTTATTTTTAGTATCCTCCTTCTTACATGACATTTCTCTCTTCGCATTATATGGCCATACCAGGCTAACCTTTTTAGCTAACTTTTTAGCTTCTCAATCACTGACGCTACTTTCAAACCTCCCCTATAATATACTCATTTCTAATTTATTTTCTAAATTATCCATTATTGCAACTCCGCTCATCCATCTCAATATTCGTATCTCTGCTGCATGCAATAATCTTTCATCTTTCCCGTTTGTGGCCCAGCACTCTGATCCATACAATATGACAGGTCTTAGAACGTACTTAGAATTTTTACCTTTATGTCTAAACGACACTTGTGCATTGCAAATTGTTCCTGAGACATGTCGTCATTTCATCCTTCCTACATTATCTCTGTTTTTCACATATCGACCTATCTCATCGTCGTTCTGGATTAATGATCCGAGTTATCGGAAGTTGGAGCAAATTAGCAGCGACACGCCTCTTAAGGTAATCGGGGTAAAGGCGGAAATTCCACAAAAGTAACAAAATAGATTTTCAGTTTTGGTTCTACTTATCTTCAACCGAACACCCTCTAATCTCTCCTGCCATTTATTTAACCTGCTCTGAACCTCGTGAGCATTTTTACCAACCAGCACAATGTCATCGGCAAAGAGCATGCACCAAGGTGCCTCCTCCTTTATTTCTGATGCTACTGCATCTACCGCCAGGAGGAATAGATAAGGGCTAAGAACCGATCCTTGGTGTAAATCCACCGCAACATTGAACTTGTCTGTGACGCCAGCTATGGACCGGACGTGTGCACTTGCCTTATCGTACATCACACGAATAAGATGCAAGTACTTCACAGGCACTCCTTTTGCTTTCATAGCCCACCACAAAACCTTTCTAGTAACCCGGTCATATGCCTTTTCGAAGTCAACGAATACCATGTGCAGGTTCTTATGTGCACTTCTGTGTTTCCTCGCACAGTTGGCGAAGTGCGAATATGGCTTCCGTAGTCCCTCGCCCGGACATGAAACCAAATTGGTTCTCCTTTATTTCGCTCTCCTCCCGTAGTCCCCTAGCTATTATTTTCTCCCAAATGCTGTGCGACATGAGCTTTATTCATTTATAATTGTTACAAACCAGAATATTCATACATTTATAATATTAGTACTCGTATGGGTGATGACAATTAATTGTCTATTCCAATCTGAGTAAACAACATGTCTATCAGTTGTATTTCGCAAACGAAAAAAAATGTATTTTGAGAAAAGTTATGGTTAAAAAAAACTAAAAGACACGCTTTTATAATTAAACAAACTAAAAATTAAAAAAAAAATTCTTAACATTAGGATAAAATTACTGTCGAGAAAATTAATGTCACTGTTCTAAAAGCAGATAAAAAATGCAGATAAGCAAAATACTGGAAGATTGCTTTAAGCGATAAGGCCGCCAGCCTTTTGTGTATTAGTTGTAAGAATTTCTATGTTTGTAGATAAATTGAGTGTGAATAAAGAGTTATCTATCTATTCATTCTTGTTATATGATTATCTAATTTTTTTCTTAATGTTCCACTTAGTAGTTTTTGACAGTTTTAACTAAAAATTGTGCTCACCTGTATCCCTTTATTTCTTGTATGTTAAATGTAATCCATGTTTCTATATCCACTACTTATATGCGCCCCGTTTTAATTTGCAACGCTAAAAGCGTACGCAGTAAAGATTTTCGAATGCTACTATCATAGTATTTATCTTTCTTAAGACTGCTTATATTAAGGCAATAAAACAAAATTATTGTAAAAACATGTCCCATAAAGTATCTCGTGTAAAACAGTTTACTAAAGGCATTTCCTGCAAAACCAACCGAATATTTACAAGGAGTTTTAAATGAGTAGCGAGTCCGAGCAAAAACTGGATACATAAAATATTGTATGACGTCCCTGGCAACGTAAGTCTGACTCAGTGTACAGTGTAACGAAAATGTTAAATCCAACGCTGTGACAATTTCTCACATTGTTAAAATAATTAAAAGATTATGATTGGTACTTTCGCCTATGTATTTTTTATTCAACTAATTTAAAATTGGTATTAGTTAAACACCAAGCTATTCTTTAGGATTTATTGTGATGCAAAATCTATATAATAATTCTAATTATAATACAAATATAAATTTATGAATATTATTTGAACATCCGAATTTTGATCATATACTTCTCATCAAAAAAAAATCGAAACACTACTGCAAGACATATTATTATTCAGGCGGCATTTAAATGAAAAATAAGATTGATATTATAAAAAACAAATACGCCAGTAAATAGCTGGCAGTTTAGTCTACAGAATGGTGTATCAGAATCCCAAATTCTAATTTAAATTTTCAATAAATAGAAATATCCAATAAGTAGAGATTGTTTTCAATGTGTATTCCGTCGGAATTTCTGCAGTTTTTACACAATTTATCGTTTTTTTAAAGTGTTTGAGCTCAGTGAGCTGAGCGTATTTGTTAACTAAGCTCTGTGACATCCTATCAAAGAGATCATTTCATAAAAAATATGGATATCTCACCCACAGAAACCGCCCAAGTCATTGCGTTGCTGGATGCAGGGTATAGTCAGCGTATTATGGCATTAAAGCCTCTCTGCTGTCAATAAAGTGTATCAGCGTTATCGGGAGACTGGTATGTTTACTCGCCGTCCAGGATCTGGTAGACATCGAGTCACTTCATATACCTTAGACATCTTATCCACAATTAACTGGTATTAGTTATATTTTTAGTTAAATGTAAAAAAAATTAAACTTATTCAAAACCAAACTTTAGGGGTGTTTCGACTTTTTTGATGAGAATGTATATGTGAGCAAATAAATAAGAGGCTGTATTAATGTATAAAGCAGGACCTACGATTTAGTATATATAAGTAAAAACAAAACAACATCTCAAAAATTAAATATAAATTTTTGACCGTGATAAAAAAATCATTGTACAATTAAAAATGAAATGTTTAGTATCAGTAAAAATATCATAGATAGTGAAATTTTTCTTAGCAAAACTGTTTATTGCCTTTTTTCTAAAAGTTAAAGATTTATTAGTTTTTTAACCTTTCTCAGATATATTTTTTTTATTTAAGTATCCGAAGGCAATATTCAGCAAAAAAAAATTAAGAAAGTTTAGATGGTCAACTTTATTCCTAGATAAAAGACATGAGGCAAAAGATGAGTATCAAACATCAGTCGCCTTTGTAAAATGATTTAAGCGTATGTATACATACTCATCTAATTCATTCGACTTCGAAATGTAAATAAAGATGAAACTAAAACTATAACGAAAAAACCTATCAAAAGCAAGGATTTTGTTGTTGTGTACCAAGAACATATTTTCATCAATACCTACATCAATTTAAAGTGTAATATCTCTTAGTAAAGGTTCACCTTCCGGCATCGCAATCAATTGGTTCTGTTTAAAAGTAATTGATATTTAATATTTATGTGAAAACACAAGTTATAATTATAACGATTCTTTACTATTTCACATAATCGAGTTATATGCTTCAATTGTTTTTTTGTAAAGATTAGGGCAATTCTTGCCGTTTTACGCATATATTGAACACACTAATTAAAAGGTTTTATTTAATATAACATTAAAAATTGTATATTTGCAGTAAAAAATTATCTATTTTATGTATCTAATTGTAAAAAAATTACATTGATGATTTGACAATTTAACTGCGTACAACGGCCAAGAATACTCGTAGTATCGCCCTATCTTGTTTCTAAGGCGTAGTTAAATGCGACTAATGAATCCTGCCAGTTCAAAGCCTCTATGCAGGGCTCTCTTCGGGATTGTGAGTCAAACTGTAGTCAGTCATACCAGTAAATTATTCATTTACTTTCGTAAACAAGGAAGGGTAACGAAAGGGCATAGACGCACAGAGACGTATAGGGTAAATGTTGCTCTTTATCAAAATGCATCATTAGGCTTCAGATTATGGCCAAAATGTAAGTAACACTTAGAAGTAGATAAAAGATTTTTAGACATTTTACAATGAATTTTTTTCTGGCGCCTTAAGAGATTTTGATTTCTTGCTTTATCGTACATCTACTGATATTAGACTATCCTTAATCTTTGTGAGACCGATATCCTCTGCTTATATTGTTCAAATTATATGTAAGCCCGTTTGCAACATATTTAAAAAAAATGATAAGTCCTCATGAAAAGGCAGCACTGTGTGTAGGCTATTGTTTAGGCCGTTAATACTAATAATAATATACTAATATTAAGTAGTCATGCGAGAACGCCTTATACGCCATCTTCCTCACACCTGTATATCCTGACACTACCCTAGTACCCATTTCTCACCAAGAGATGGCGTGCTGCCGTGGCGTCTATTCAGTGTGTGTGAAAAACCGAAAAGGATCGATTGTGTCTGTGCACGCGCGCCTTTTCCTTTAATTAAAACAGTTTCAAGTTATTTGGGATCCGTATTATTACGGTAATTTTATTGTGTGCCACGCTAATAATAAGAAGATAAAGGTGGACAGCGGCAGTACGGAAAGAAGACCCTCGAGTTCGGTGAGTCCTTTCAAATTCCCGTCCTCTATCAATAGGGGGTTTTCGTATGACTACAGAGTTCAAAAGTTACCTGAACCAGCGCCTACAGCTATAATGCTAAATTTTGTATGTTTAGTTAATACTTTTATAAATTACGGTATACTCAGGTTATCTACAAATTTGGACATGTATTGTTGCTTTGTATCATTCCGTATATTAAGATATAATTCACATGTGGACCACGAAATTGAACCCCAAGTCAGTTTATGTCAATAAAATAACCATCCACATAAAATATTATTTCAAAACCAATAAACGATGTACGTTTAAAAGCATACAAAATGCGGAACCTATGCAAATGGAATTATTCATTTACAATTATAGTGAACAAGGTACTGTGTTCGACTATAAGTAAAAAATTAAGGCATTCATGTGACAAAATGAACGTGGAGTAATTTACGATATTGCATACGCGTCATAAGGATTTAATATGGGGAAATCGGAACAGTGCACATCGGTCGGAATAAATAAATAATACAAATCAGCTCCAAGCACTTTGTTTTGTTCTTGAGATGGAAATGCTTGATTTGATGCACATTCCACTGCTTGGGGGCTCGTGGTGGGGGTAGTGTGAGACTCGTGCCCAAAAACCACCCGTCTTCCTATATTGTCAGACGCCCGCGTGGATGTACGTGTATTTTTTTATTGCCGTAGGACAGCAGACAGGCTGACGGCCCGCTTAGAGTTTAGCAGTTACCGTGGCCTATGGGTATTTGCAACGCCAGTGTCACTTGGGTCACTAATGCCGGAACACAACACAAGGTTATTATGACGACATACTTAAGACCAAAGGTGGTCGCCATTCAGACGGGCTTGGACATAACCACGTAGCTAGGGTTGTTTTGTCGCCTTTTACGACAGGCCGACCCCGGCCGTAGAGGTCTGCATTCTTTCTCCGCCCCTGCACGGATAAAACAAAACAGTGTTTTCGCGTGCGCCTCCAGTCCGGACGGATCTCTCCAAATAATGGTTTACGAGTGAGTGTCTTTAGCCAGCCGTAAAGGACTAAAACTGTTATAGATTCTGACTTGAATGCTATTTTACATTCCGCAAAAAATTACTATTATGAGCTTCTGCAATTAATTTTCGGCAAGTAATAAATCTAAGTGTCAAGAAGAACTTTGAAAATGTAAAGATTGTCTGCGTTGCTATATTTTATCGAGATGTTCCAGTAAAATAAATAAATATGGTAAACAACAAATTGATTGTTAAGCTATCGTAATTCTAACTAATAATGTAAATGTGAAAATGAGTTTGTTTGTTATGCTTTTACGCCTAAGCCGCTGAACCAATTTTGATGAATTTCATATGGCAGAACAACGTTTGCCGGGTCAACTAGTTAGCCTATTAGCTGATCATACAGAGACAATGTTATTGAGGGACTCTTATTTATGAGCATAATTTACCGCCGACAAATGTTCTGCTAACATCCACAACGATCAAATATAGATATCCAGACCTCCAAAAGATCAAAGCTTTTTTTCCTAAGATGAATGTATAATTTTATTTAAAGGTTTACACTGTAGGTCACAGTCCCAGGCCACATAATATTCAAGTCTTAAAAAGTCCGCAAACGTATCAAAGAATGCAACCATCGCCTACATAAAACGCATAAGACAGCAATAAGTTCAGACAAAATTACGAATCGCAAAGAACAATGGTCGATGCAAATTGACCGCATGCGAGTGGATTTAAATATATTTCGAATGGATACAAAACGAATGCTATACTGAATTCACAGTAATGATTAACCCTTTACTGGTAACTTAAGCTTACTGTAAGCTTTTAAGGCTATGGGCAAGACGTTAACTATATAAAAAAGAAAACAAAAAAGCAGTGCAGAAACAGAAGGAGTATCAATTTAATACTTATTGACGACCTCTATGACACAGCGGCTTTCCTACTTCTAAGCGCTTACGATGTCACGGGTTTGGTTTCCATTACAAATATGGGTGTTTATGTATAACATGTATTTATTTACAAAAAAAGTTATACACGCAACTCTGCTGGTTACCTCGAGATTTTTTTATCAACTAATTTATGGGTAAATTTGGACGCTGCCAAGCGTGGTCCCAACCAGAAACAGAAGGCTATCCCATCTCTTTAGAGCGGTGTCGTAAAAGATAACAAATGACTCTAACTCTAACAAGATTAAACGAAGAGCTCACTACGGTTGCCTTTTCCGGTTTGAGACGTAACATGACAGTCGCTCGTGTAAAAATATTATACAGAAAATAAAGATAAATAAATATATTTTGCTAAAAAGGAGAAAGAAGGGTTAGTGGAAATACACGACGACATACAAATATCGCTGAAAACCTCGGCTGCATCAGTGTGGAAATGCTTCATTGCTGCATGCTTTTTATTGCTATAAGACAGCAGACATGCTGACGGTCCACTTAGAATTTTGCAGTTTCCGTCGCCTATGGCTGTTTACAACGACAGTGGCATCGCGAACACGCTGTTGTCCCATAAGGCTACAGGAAATTGAGTCACTAATGCTGGAATACAACAAAAAGTTATTATGGCGGCATACTTAAGACCAAAGGTGGTCGCCATCCAGACGGGCTTGAGGCCCACCACGTAGCTAGGGTGGGTTGTTTTGTCGCCATTTACGACAGGCCGACCCCGGCCCCAGGGGTCAGTATTCTTTCTCCGCCCCTTATATTACATTAATTGCTAAAAAAGCAAGAAATCAAATTACAAACTTTGTTAGTCTAAATGGAGGAAGTTCATTCATTTAAATCAGAAATGCGCGTCCATCGGAAGCCCATAAATCTGTTACGACTTAAAACTGGCTAATGCTACATGTCGAACGTATTTTGCTACTACAGCCTTTGCATGAATCAGGCGATGATAGGAGCGTGGGCGTCAGCAGACTTCCTGGCCCACCCACGGTCCTCAAGCTTACGGGTGCTACGGCGAAAGCGAGATCGTAAGACATTGCTTTCATGCAACAATGTAATTACATTCGTTATGGTTTAAATTTATAAGACAAAGAACGAATTTACGATAAAAAAAAAATTATGAAAATATCCGTTATCTATTAATCTAATAATCCACTAGTAAGCTTTAGATGCTGGTTGCAGCGCAAATTTTCGCTTCGAAGCCCGGGTAACTCCAAAATGTAAAACAGTAGCGAAGATGTTCTAAAAAACAAAACATAAAATTAAGAATATAATAAAAATATATTTATCTTAGTTGCTGTTTAATTTCTTCTTTCAGCTATAAATGAAAATTGGTTCAATGTAGTAGATAAACTAACATTTGCCTATTTAATTGATACTATTATGGTGTAAGGATTACTACAATAAAAAAAATATTGAGTTTCTTCTGCATACGAACAATGTTACGTAGTTTTAATGTTTAGAATTAAGAATTTAAAAAATAATTTATAATTTTGCCTCTTCCCTTCAAATAAACAGTATGAATCTTTACATTTATAATGCAATATTTAAATGAACAACTATAACTAGGTCTGACAGGTAATATGGTAATATACAATAATTTTCAATTTTCTCGAACGGATCCTGCATAGCGACTCAATAGACTGATTAAAGCAACTCAATGTAGCCCGTAAGACATTTTTCACCGGATGACTCGTCGGGCGAGGGAAATTATAGGCTTTTTACAAGTTAATACGGCAATAAATAGGCGATAAACATCGAGCGACTAAACGTGCATGCATTTGTTGTACAGTTCAAGTAAGGAGCTTAGCGCTATAAAAAGCTAATAAATACTTTAATTAGTGATTTAGTGACTTGCATTCTATTTTTTCTATCGTTAATGAGAATTTAATCCAATTCAATCAAAATCCAGTATCCATCCTGATATTTATTTTTCCCGTTTCTTGTTACACTATAATAAAATTTTACTGGATATTAAAATTAATGTTAGTGTTCTGTATCAAATGGACATAAGACAAAAATGATGACAAATATTATTTCACCTATGGGGAGAGCGTTATTTAATGGTGATTTATTATAGTATAAAATATTCCTGTAAATATAACCGTTAGAAATATATATGATCCTTTATTGAGATTGCTGTCACTTCAGGTAAAGCTATATTATAGCAAACAGTGGAATCAAGTTATAATAACGAATTTAAATTGAATTTGATTACAAGGCTTACATACAATACAATACAATTTTTCATGTTCCGTACATTAAACCAATTAACCCCGCTAATATCTCACAACTTACGCCACGTGCAAGGCGCAGCAAAGCCCAGTAGCGAGATACTTTCACTGGCCCTCTTGGGAACACGAATTTCGACTAATAGTATGAATTATTCCGATTGCTACTAGTACGGCCATAATTCTATTTAAATTATTATAAGACAGTGAAAGGGTTGGTAATGCTCATAAACAGGTCATTTGTTATCTAATGCATTCATAATAATGGTATCTTTCCTTTAATACATCATATTGTAAGATGAAAACCAATAATAATAAAATGTTTAATTTAAAATTATTCGAAAAATTTTCTGACTGACTTCCAAATTGTTTCTAGTCATATAGTATTAAAGCGATTCAATTATATTGAGCTGATTGTGAGGCGATGTAACTTAAAGTTATTATTAAATTAACAAAACTAATAATTGAAGTGGTTATCCCGGTTGGATCAAAAGGTTACCTTTTAGAGTCATGTATAAATTACTAGTGTGGACATGGTTAAACTTTAACGTGTACTGTGCGTTGATGCATGTCGGTGACTCGTTTCACTTACTTATTGTGACTATTAAAAGAAATATTCCATCAGCCTCTTTTACGATATCTAGAATTATTGCCGTAGCTATATTTTATGGTAGAAATAATGTACAAATAAGAAGTATGTCGCTATAAAATTAAATAAATTATTTACTATAAACATCAAATAAATTAATAATAAATGTACTGAGACAATTCACACAGCGTCATCTAGTTCCAAAGTAAGTAGCATAGCACTTGTGTTTTGGGTACTAGATTACTGGTATAATAATTATATACCTTTCTTTCGTAAATAAATATATATTATAGATAACCACCCAGACGCGAGACGGGAATCGAATCTGTAACATTTGCAAGCGTGCCGAAGTGCGTTAGCCGTCACGGTACGAAAATCATCAAAATTAATCGAAATATTAGCGAATGATACCAATCATTATTATTTAGATAATTAATTTGCTTTCAAATCCTGTAAACAGTTGAAAATAGACTGTTTAACATTTTCTTCAAAGGCTATAAAACAGCTTAGATCTCACCAATAACGTCTAATGGCTAGCCATTTGTTTGCGCATATCATTATTATTGTAATATCAGCGAACTTTCATAAGTTTCACTGCTGCTACATTCACTTAGTTGAAGATTACCATCGAGGGCAATTCGAAAGGGGATTCAGAGATAGGGTCAGTTTCCTCAACTGCAGTGTTAGATATTTTTGTTGTGGTCTAATGTATAGGCAGACGCTATAAAGTAATATAATATCGCAACGTATTAATATCAAATGATTTTATTTTACACAATAATCTACGTCATATCACTAAATATGTATATTGATTCCAATATCAAAAGCTTGCATAACGTAAAAGTACATCACAAAATTGGTCATAAGGCATTAAGCAATTCAGTACATACAAACATTTTGAAAATGCCAAAATGGCGTATTTAAAATTATATATCTTTAACCTTATTTTAAAGTAGTGCCCTGTGTGTTACTGAATCTGTTTGCTATTTTCAACTATAAAATAAGTTTAACAAATTAAATGCCGAAATGTCTATAAGCACTGCATGCCAACTCACCAAACTTTTTTAAATTACAGGTTGATCGCTACCATAACATTTTTTAATATTTCGTACCGTTTTTTAAAGTACCATAAATCGCTACATACTTAAAAATGGACCATACAGTTGATGTTTGCAACAGCGAACATTGAGATAAGAAAAAGCTGGTCGCGATAAAATGTTCTGTAGCTGCGCATTTCGCTGTACCGCGGTTTATCTGCTGTTTCCATGTTGGACACGTTACGTATACCTTCAGAAGGGAGTGCTTTGTTTTTATTTATTTAATTAAAAATCCAACATAATACTCAAACACAACTAAAGGCGACAACTATATAGATAAAATATTGGCATTTGTTAAAAAATAACGTCATATGTAAACTAAAAGAAGAAATCATTGCAATCAAATATAAATTACCTTATAATTTATGATTAACAATAGAATTGTGTATCAAATTATTTACATAGCAAAATTATTATATAAAATAATATTAAAATTTTTTGCAATTTATGGGACTAAGCCGTTGTTACTTTTGATCTAGCCAAAGAAGTGAAGAAGTATTAAAAAAGAATTCAAATTAAATAAAGGAGAAATGTGACAAAATTAGGTTAAAGTACCGCTACGATTACATTGTTACTTCAATAAGGTATTTGAGGTCAATAAAATACAGTATTTTAAAGTACACATACGTATTGTCGATTTATGTATATGAAGTGCCAGTCCAGACGCGATGCATTCAAATTACTCCACATAATATATATTTTTTTTTTATTTAAAACAGAATTTGTAACAATTGCTACGCTCCTTAATTTCATTAAAGTAATTAATATTAAGTATTAGTTTTCAAGTATTTTTCAAGTTACGCAATATGTTACTAAAAAAGACACGGCATACTAGTGAATCGTAAAAAACTAGCTACTCTTGCAACTCGTATATTTTCCAACAGCCGAAATTTTTCAAGAATTTACACATACAAGAATGATAATCTATCTCGTACACATTTAATAATAAAAAAAAAAACTTTTAAATTTAATATAAAAAAGAAATAATGTTATTCATAAAAAATCAGTTTCAATATTATAATAGACGCTATCTGGCTGAATTCCTGGTGTAATGTCCTTAATCTAATACTACACGTAGGAAACTTTATGGTAAAGACCTAGTCCATTAACCATAAATTTCAATTTATCGTGCGATGTAAATTTTAATGATATAGATTAAGCATATGTTTCAGGAACTTGGTTATGTGGCTGTAAATGGGATGTTAGTACCCACGCATCGTGTTTATTAACAATAAGCCCTTTTATAGACTAATGTTATAAGCTGTGGTACAAATCACACGATGCTAACATTGCGGATAAATTGCAGGAGTCTCCTTCGCTGGTATAATCACATTTTGCGGCAACCGACTACTGACATGGAGAACAAATGTCAAGATATGCTGCCTCCACCGGACCCTGGCAGGAGGGGTTGACCCGTAGAATGCTAGCTTGACGTCATAAAGGCCGATATGCAGTGATATGATATGGTGAAAATGCACTCACTACCAAGGGTGCCAAGGACCGTACGAAGTGGAGAAGAAAAAGTCGGAAAGCGTACCCCGCGCACCGTGGCGGAAATTTGGGCTGCAACCGGAATTTAACGCTAGGATGATGATGATGACAAATCATATGATGATGATATTGGCGATTGAATTAAGCGACTCCAACTCTAAACTACGCTTCTCTTAGCTTTTTTGTAGGTTACGTGCATTATGTTTATACATACAAGCGGGCCAAGCGAAGAATCTGCGTATGTTTATACCAGAACCAACAATTATACTGCACTGAGTCCATTGTAGATAATATATGTATCCCTATACTAATAACTCTCTGTTTATTGTTCATAAGTTAATAAAGTTAATCTGTTACGCGGCAGCTCAGTCATATTATAGCATAATTACCATGTACCGACGGTGAAGGAAACATCGTGAGGAAAACTGCATACAGAGATCGCCGGTATGTGTAACCCGCCAATCCGCCTTGCCTTGGACAAAAGCGTGGCGGGTATACTGTCCGTTCTCTCTAGGGGCTCTCTAGGGGCCTACCCAAGTCCAGCAGTGGGACGCTATAGGCTATTATTATAACTTAATTCTTATTTCATCCAGTATTAGCTATGCCAGAGCTTCGCGTACTGCAGTGAACACACTAGAATTTAAAAATTTATTGTGTTGCCTAAATAATACAGTTTTCGATTTTTGAGCAAATAAGGTGACTAAACCGAATAGAAGGAAATAATGATATATAATGGAAATAAATTTAATCGTACTAAAGTAGACAACGACGTAATAACTTTATATCTGAAATCCCTCAAAGGCATCATTAATCGCGTACTAACCATTTGTATGGTAATTAAGATCGACTGCAGTTATATCAACCATTAATGATACGAAATACAAGACGGCATAATAAACATTATGATTAGGGATCTAATGCTCCGAGGTGACAATTAAATATTGTTTATCGAATTATAATATTATAAAACAAAGCTCCCTACGTACAATGCAGACGACCATCATTTCAACCTACTAAAATCCAAACATTTACCTTTTGGTTACGTCAAATTAAAGGGCATTAAATTTCCTAATATATATATTTGTAATGAAATTATAAAACTATTTTTTTGAAGCCTTGTCATTTTTTAAGACGAGGAAAAAATTATAGATTTTTGTCAGTGATTTCCCTAGGATTACTTCAGAACCAAACATGCTAAACAAATCATGACCAGTTCTAAAACTAGACTGCTGTGCATTTTCATCGTTTTCCTCATAGTTACATGTTTAAAATCAACCAAAAAATATAATATAAAATTGTAGTTATTTCAAACTGTTTAAATATAGTTAAGATTTAAATTACAATTTACGCAAAACTAAATAACATATTTTTCATAAATGCAGGTAAAAGCTTTCATAATGACAGTGAATTTTGATCGGTTGCTGAACTAATACGCATTTTAGTAATTTAACCTAAATTTATTGTTTATACCAGACAGTGTGATATAATACCTAATCCCCAAAAGTCTATGAACCGGCTAGACTTAAATGCCCCAGAGCGACACTTAACGTCAGTGAGATGACCGCCTTCAATACAAAGCTTGTTTATATCATCGCACACGTCAATTAATCGGAGTAAACAATTACGCAAGTGGGTCACAAAACTTGAATGAAATTGAATAATAGTTACATAGTACGATTAAGATCTTATCGTAAGATTTCAGGCGTAATTGGGAAATCGGGGCGTTCGTAAATTTAACAAAGGAATAAATAGCGCTTCCAAACTTTTTGTAGATTCAATGATAAAATTGATCGATACTGAGTCTAATTATCTGAATTAAGCATTGAAGAATTTTAATGTAAATAAGTAGATTTAATAATGGTTTAGTCGAAATCGTCCGGTACCGAAATCCGGAATTTCTGCACTTAATCACATTTTTTTGCATAAACTATCATTTTTTAACTGAGCTCTGAGCTGAGCGTGATTGTTAATTCAGCTCCGTGACATCCAACCAAAGAGATATTTTCTTAAAAATATATATATATCTATACCTCGCCCACAGAAGCCGCCCAAGTCGTGGCGTTGCTGGATGCAAGACATAGTCAGCGTTTTGTGGCTGTACGATTGCATCTAAGTCTCTCTGCTGTCAATACAGTGTATCAGCGTTATCGGGAGAATTATATGTTTACTCGCCGTCCAGGATTTGGTAGACATCGAGTCATGTCTGAGCAAAATGACCAGTATATTGTGTGTTTATCTAAGAAATCGCCACTTTAACTCTATTCATCTGCAGCAGTGGCTCCGTGAGGTTGGAGGATTAACTGTAAGGGATTCTACCATAAAAAGAAGATGAGCGGGGCATGAAACCTCATAAATCAGCAAATGGCCCAAAATTGACGATAGACCACCGAAGAGCGCACCTCAATGACGTAATGACGCTAGAAAGAAGGTGTTTGTGAAGAAGGCGAATAGAGGGAGAGCTTTTTGCACAGTGCTGCATTGAATAAAGAGTCAGTTACGGTAGCGGTTCATGGACGGTTTGGGGATGCATAAGCGCCGATAGAAAAACCGAACTTGCGTTTGTATCTGGATCTCGGTTACTGGTACCCTACGCACATTTTATTGGCGAAGACTTCATTTTTATGGAGGACTCATAACGCAGGCATTATAAATGAATACCTGAGCGAAGTCGGTATTGCGGTTATGAACTGGCCAGCAAGAAGCCCGATATAAATCCCAAGAACGCCTATGGAATGAGTTGAAGAGACGGGTCAGAGCGAGAGAACCTGCCCCGCCAGGCCAGCTTTAAAAAGCTATACAAGAAGAGTGAAATAACACCCCACAACACAAGATTGTGACGCTTATCCGTTCCATAAGGAACCGCATGGAAGCAGTGATAAGAGCCCGGGGAGCCAATACAAGATCATCATCATCATTTCAGCCGGAAGACGCCCACTGCTGGACAAAGGCCTCCCCCAAAGATCTCCACGATGATCGGTCCTGCGCTGCCCTCATCCAACCTATCCCGGCGATCTTGACCAGATCATCGGTCCATCTTGTGGGGGGCCTACCAACACTGCGTCTTCCGGTACGCGGTCGCCATTCGAGGACTTTTCTGCCCCAACGGCCATCAGTCCTTCGAGCTATGTGCCCAGCCCACTGCCACTTCAGTTTTGCAATCATCCGGGCTATGTCGGTTACTTTGGTTCTCCTGCGAATCTCCTCATTTCTGATTCGATCTCGCAGGGAAACTCCGAGCATAGCCCTCTCCATTGCTCTCTGAGCGACCATGAGCTTTCTCATAAGGCCCATAGTTAGCGACCACGTCTGCGTTCCGTATGTCATCACTGGCAACACACATTGGTTAAAAACCTTCGTCTTGAGACACTGCGGTATTTGGGACGAAAAGATTTTACGGAGCTTCCCGAACGCTGCCCATCCGAGTCGGATTCGACGAGTGACCTCTTTCGCGAAATTGGACCTGCCTAACTGGATCGTTTGACCCAAGTAGACGTATTCGTCAACAATTTCGAAAGTACAGTTCCCAACTGTTACGGGGGTAGGTGCGACATGGACATTAGACATGATCTTCGTCTTGTCCAAGTTCATTTTGAGACCTACTCCTTGGGAAGCTGTATTGAGGCCATCAAGCATATGGCTTAAGTCTTCCATGGTTTCAGCCATGATTACGATATCATCTGCGAATCTAAGGTGAGTGATGTACTCACCGTTAATGTTGATGCCCAGTCCGTTCCAGTCCAGAAGCTTGAAGACATCTTCCAACGCAGCAGTGAACAGCATCGGCGATATGACATCGCCTTGTCTGACTCCCCGCTGCAGTCGGATAGGCTTCGAGTTCTGATCCTGGAGACGGACTGACATGGTGGCGTTTTCATACAAACACTTCAACGCTTTGATGTATCGATAATCAATGTGGCACCTCTGGAGAGACTGAAGCACCGCCCAGGTCTCGATCGAATCAAAGGCTTTCTCATAGTCCACGAACGCCAAGCATAGTGGCTGGTTATACTCCTCCGTCTTCTGTATAACCTGCCGCAGCGTATGTATGTGGTCTATGGTGCTAAAACCTTTTCGGAATCCGGCTTGTTCGGGAGGCTGGAAGTCGTCAAATCTGCGCGCGAGACGATTCGTGATGACCCTTGAAAACAGCTTGTAAACATGGCTCAGAAGTGATATCGGTCTAAAGTTCTTCAAAAGGGTTTTGTCGCCCTTTTTGAAGAACAGCACCACTATACTTCCGTGCCAGGCCTGCGGCGTTTTGCCATCGAGGATGACGGAATTAAATAGCTTCTGGAGGATTTTAAGCACAGGAGTACCACCAGCTCTCAGAAGCTCGGCTGTAATTCCATCATCACCCGGCGCCTTGTTGTTTTTAAGCTGTTTAAGGGCCACACTAATCTCGTACAGACTGACGTCTGGGATATCTACGGTGTAGTGTCGGGTTAATTTGGCTCTTGGGTCTTTAGCCTTGTTGTTAGCAGGTGCCCGTGTGGTCGTGTATAGCTGTCCGTAGAACTTCTCGACTTCCCTCAAAAGTTCGGGTTTAGATGAAACGACCCTGCCGTCGTCGGTCTTCAACTTCGTCAGTTGGCTCTGCCCAATAGACAAGTCTCGTGCGAATACTTTAGAGCCCTTGTTACGCTCTATAGCCGCCTTTACACAGTCTGTGTTATGGCGGCGGATATCGCGAGTCAAGGACTTGGAGATCTGTCTATTTAGCTGCCTATACTGGGAAGCATCGTCCGGGGACTGAAGGGTCATTTGACGTCTCACATCCATCAATTTGAGAGTAGAATCTGAGATTTTTCCGGTTCTTTTTGAACGGCTGGCCTTGAAGAATTTAGACCCGGCCGTTTGAACAGCTTCCACGAACCTGTTATTATACTCGTCCACGTCAACGCAGTCACCGAGGCATTCGAAGCGGTTTTGCAATTCGAGTTGAAAGTTTACCGGGTTTTGGATCTGTATGGGTGCAGGTCGGAGCGTAGACTTCACCAGTCGAGACCTCTCCAATTTTGGATTGATATTCAATGTGCCTCTTACTAAGCGGTGATCACTCCCAGTTTTCACCGAATTGATCACAGAGACATCATTGAATATCTGTCTTTTGGTCGACATAATGAAGTCAATCTCATTTTTGGTGGCACCATCGGGACTAATCCAAGTCCATTTGCGTTGTTCTGGCTTCATGAAGAAGGAGTTCATCATATACAGGTCCTCCTTCTCCATGAAGTCGGCCAGCATCTGGCCTCGGGTGTTCCGATTTCCGAACCCAAATTGCCCCACTCTCAACTCATCGCCGCTACGTTTCCCCAATTTTGCGTTGAAGTCTCCCATGACAACGTTAAAGTGGGTTTTAGAAGTGTGGATGGCTGTTGAGATGTCCTCATACATGGCTTCCACCTCTTCGTCAGGATGTGTCGAAGTCGGAGCGTAAACCTGAATGACCTTCAACGAATACCGTTTGGTAATTTTGAGTATTAGGTACGCTACCCTAGTCGAAACACTCCCCACCTCAGTAACGTTGTTCACAAGAGACTTGTGAACGAGAAATCCGACACCACCTTGGGACAGTTGGTCGCCCTCCCGGAAGTAGAGCAGATTTCCGGAATTTAGGATTATTGAGTCCTCTCCCTGTCTTCGGACTTCAGATAACCCCACAACATCCCATCGCAGTCTGCTCAAAACTTCCTCCAGTTCCTCCAACTTCTCGTTGGTCCGCAGTGTCTTGACATTGTATGTTGCCAGGGCCAAAGGTCGTCGTTCTTGGTAGCGAATCCGAACCCGGGGATTCTTCGCACCCCCTGCCCCGTCGCTTATGTGGCTGCTACCGTGACCACCACGAACGGGGCCGCCGGGGACTAGGGGCCGGGGCCTGTGTGTATCTGTCATTTTAGGGGGGGGTTTTGCCAATACAAGATACTGAATTAAAAAAATCTGTTTTACATATTTGTTTCTAACATTTAACAATTTCTTCTTAAATTGTAAAAACATACCTGTTGAACAAAACACAATAGCTAAAAATAAATTCTATTTAATCTGAAACGTTAATATTCGTTAAATGATACCTTATAATATCCACAATTAACTGGCATTATTTATATTTATGGTTAAATGTAAAATACAAAAATTAAACTCATTTAAAACCAAACTTCAGGGGTGTTTAGATTTTTTTGATGAGAAGTGTACATTTAATTACCTTACGTACTTACAAATTAACATAGCTCACTGACTAAACTAGTCAGTTTCCCAAGTATCAAGAGAACGAAACATACTCGTATCTATTCAACAACATAAACTAAATGTTTTTATTACATCAATAAAAACGTAGAACTTGTCCAAATGCACCTATCCTTATTTGACAGCTTAAGTAATGTAGTGATTGGCGATTTAAGGACATATTGGTTGTAGGACGTAACCGAATCGTGACTCGGTGTAGATTGATTGATCACTACGCTTTGTAGAGGGATAGGGTTCGTATACGGTCATCTAAAACCTGCGTTATTTAGGTTTTGATAGTAATATAATATGCTCCAGGATCACGTGTTTCCAGGATAGGGTACAAGTATAACCGGTAGAAAAATATATAAATAAATTATTTTCATAGCACTACTTTAAACTCTACGGATTTTGTATTGAATTGTATATTTAAAATATTGAATAGACTGAGCTGACATGCTTGGCTCTGTAACGCTTGTTCGGGTGGAATCAGATCTTGTTGATTAAGGTAGCGAGGGAAAAATTGTCACGATTGATTTATACAAAAGAAGTAATTTCACATTTTATGTATCATCTGAAAAAGCCTGTTACAGATATAATTGAAGAAATTTTCTTTAACTGTCAACCCTATAAATAGAGAGTCGCCATATACATCAAGTTATTCCATCAATAAATTCGCAATTGATTTATAGCATTTTAAAATCAATTATTTTATATTTAGATTGAAATAAATCTCGTGGAATAATATTCTAGAATAATGTTATCTTCCAGATATAGGTAATTTTATTATCATTAAAGTCGCTCTTTTAACAACGGCCTCTAAGAAAAAAAAAATACAAGAATTATTACGTAGTAGTTTCATAACAGCCTAATCTATGGCTGGTCAAAATAGCTCTTAGTAAATTGCAGTATAACTCGCTATTAATAAAGTTCACGTCACTCAAATCCACGGGCATAGTTGATACGCCTGTCTCGATTAGTGCGTGTAGGCCAAGGAGGTGGTAAAAGTAATTTACAATTTCTTAAGCACTAAGATGATATTTTTAAATATAATTTATAAATAATATAAATTACAGTTAAGATAACTTTTATAAAGAATCACAATAAACAACACACATTAACAAAAAAGGCTTATTCGGAAATTTTGAGTTATACATAATTATGTTAAAATCAGACAAATTTAATAATATTTATTATCATTGTCAGCGTTTCGGATAATTTCAAAAATTTGTTTTAATCAACTCAACGCCGTATCAAGGTAAACCTTTTAAGATATTTTCATCTAAAAAACCTAACTGAGATCGATATACCCTTCATCAAAATCAAATCCCCAGGTACGATCATACAAATAGTTATATGGTTACAAAACAAACCTGGCATTCAACAACATAAAGACTAGCTTGAACTATAAACATTAACGAAAACTTAAACTTTTGCAAACGCGTTCAAGTTTACCCTAAGTGCATCTATGAACCGTAATGTTATTATTGACGCTGCAAATTAAACTACACTGATCAATTAAACCATGGCTGTTTCATGTACAAATTACTAAGGACAGAACTAGAAGTTGAAAATGACAATGTAATAATATTTAAATAAACCAATATTCATAAAATTTACAATATTCTATCACATATTTATTCTTCTTCTTCCTGCCGTTGTCCCAAACTATGTGGGATCGGCACAAAATGTTCTCTCCTTCCACTGTTCTCTATCAGCCATCCTCTGAACATTCACATCTTTTTTAACCAAATCAATTTTTACACAATCCCTCCATCTTTTCTTTGGTCTACCTCTCTTCTTGTATCCATCCACTCTCATTTCTATCATCCTCCTTGTTACATGACGCTCCTCTCTTCGCATTATATGGCTATACCAGGCTAACCTATTACTTTTCAGCTTCTCAATCACTGGCGCTACTTTCAAACTTCCCCTAATATACTCATTTCTAATTTTATCCTTTTTTGTAATTCCGCTCAACCATCTCAATATTCGCATCTCTGTTGCGTGCAATAACCTTTCATCTTTCCCCTTTGTGGCCCAGCACTCTGATCCCTACAATATGACACGTCTTATAACGGACTTATAAATTTTATCTTTAAGTCTAAACGGCACTTATGGATCGCAAATTGTTCCTTAGACCTGTCGCCATTTCATCCATCCTGCATTTGCTCTGTTTTTCACATCTCGGCCTATCTCACCGTGATTCTGGATTAATGATTCCAGGTACTGGAAGTTGGAGCAAGTTGACCGAGACACGCCTCCTAAGGTAATCGGGGTAAAAGCGGAAATTTCACAAAAGTAACAAAATAGATATACAGTTTTGGTTCTATTTATCTTCAACGCAACACCCTCTTCTAATCTCTCCTGTCATTTAGTTAATTTGCTTTGAACCTCGTAAGCATTTTCTCCAACTAGCACAATGTCATCGGCAGAGCAAACACCAAGGTCCCTCCTCCGGTATTTTTGATGTTACTGCATCTACTACCAGGAGAAACAAATAGATAAGGGCTAAGAGCCGATCCTTGGTGTAAACCCATCGCAATATTGAACTTGTCTGTGACGCCTATAACAGATTTGCACAACGTATTTTACCACTTAATACAACCATCATCATTCAATGAAAAATAACCGCCGACAAATTCTTAATTGAACAATTTGAACGTTCCTCGAAAGATCAACATATTAATAAATTGAGTTGTCAACATTGTTGCTAATTGCCAATCCATCATGTTCACTATCCTTTGTATAGCCGAATATATAGTAAATAAAGAAATGATATTTTCCATACCTGTACTTCCTTATAGTTATGATATGATTCTAGTAATTAATATCCATTAATCACGATTACAATGTTGTTTCAACATTCAGTTCCTACAAATTTTATTCGATGTATCTATAATACATAATTTTGAGCTATAATTAAACAGGTAAAAAATTACTGAATTAAGCTTGGAAATTGCTAATCGCTTCACTCACCAGTACAATCGCGACCAAAAGGGATCGAGTTTCATCGTGGCATGAATCACTTAACTCCTTTCATGACTTCTAGGTTAAATAAAAAAATGTCTCCCACATTTGATGTTTCATTTGACTATGAATGGTGGCAACCATTCCAGGGTGTAGGAGTTACCAACTACTCTACTTTAGTTACTAGTAGTCTACTTTTCATCCGTGCAGGGGCGGAGAAATAATACTAACCTCTGCGGCCGGGGTCGGCCTGTCGTAAAAGCCGACAAAACAACCCACCCTAGCTACGTGGTAAGGCCTCAAGCCCGTCTGGATGGCGACCCCCTTTAGTCTTAAGTATGCCGTCATAATAACCTATGTGTTGTTTTCTGGACCCAAGTTCCTGTACCCTTATGGGACAGCAACGTGTTCGCGATGTCACTGGCGTTGTAAACACCCATACGCGACGGTAACTGCTAAATTCTAAGCGGGCCGTCAGCCTGTCTGCTGTCCTACAGCAATAAAAAAAAAGTGTACACAAATATTAAGACTCATCTCCACGTTTATGCTACAATGACATTTTTATTGCGTATTTTCATACCTGCAATTGTAAGAGGTAGAAAGTTAAACTAGTAATATATCATAGATCTCGTTAGTAAATGGTATATAATAGTTCAGTGAGAGCTATCTGCACTATACTTAGTCACCCGGCCACGAGCTTGCCACTGAGGCAGAAGACGGGCGGCAAAAACAATATATTAAATATAGCAGTCGGATACTTTATTGAGATACGTATAGGTTTTGGCCTACAACTTGGCGACTTTAACATTAGATTATAAAATTTAGCCTCGTGGTCTCAAGGACTGCGACAAAATTTCAATAAACGTGGTATTTTTTTTTGCCTTTTGCTGAGAAGGAAAAGTAACAAAAAACACAGACGCAAAAAGAGTGCACTGAAGCTCTGACAATATTCGGCAACTTTAGTACTTCAGGCTCCGAACTAAAAGACATGGAAGAAGATCAATGTAAAGAAATTGCTTAAGAGATGTAAGGTAGAAACTTAAGCCAATTTATGGTAGTTTTACAATTATAACCGTTAACATTCTCCAATATCAGAAAAGCAAAGCCAAATGGCTAAATAGCCAAATCCAATTCAAAGCCCAACCCAAGTCATCCTTTTAAACATTATATCACGCCTGATGTGGATATTAAAACCTAACTTTCACGTCCTCGAGAAACATCATCAACACGACAACCAACTGTATTGGACCCACCAATCTACATTGGACAAATATGGCGGGTTCCCTTCCCTTTGCTGTGGAGGGGGAGCAAAGGACTGAGATGTTTTGTTCGGTTATTATTATATAGGCATATCAAACAGTAGGCATAATTTTTTAATTGCTGAGGAACAGCAGTCAGGTTGACGGCCTACTTAATAGTAAGTAGTTACCGTCGCCTATGGATGTTTGCGAGACTAGGCGTATCGTGAACACACTGTTGTCCCATAGGGGTACAGGAACCTGGGTCACTAATGCCTGACTAATGACGCAGTGTGGTTGCCATCCAGACGGGCTTGAGGCTCTACCATGTAGCTAGGGTTGTTTTGTCGCCTTTTACGACAGTTCGACCCCGGCCGCAGCAGTTAGTATTCTTACTCTACCTCTGCACCGCGAAAAATAGTGTGAAACTATAGAACCACGCGGCAACGTTATTTCGTGTCGCGTCACACAGAATCGTGGCACGCGCGCTGCGCTCACGTACATTGAGAAAATGTAATAAATCGCCACCCTTCGGATGAGTTCTGATTACTTTCAGTTCCGTGAGCAATAATTTAGTGCATTGTTGCTTTATTATTTACTTTCACTTCAATTCAAACGCGTTTGAACTGTATTTTAATGCGCTGGAGAATCAATATTTATTATATTCGAATATTTTTCATCGAAAGTGTTCACGATTTAATGTAATCGTTTGTAGTATTGTAATTTTTTAATATGAAAAATATATTGTCCGTCATTTTATATTTTAGTTTGAAAATAAATTACTAACGTGTCTCCATATTTTCTTAAGAAACATATAATCAAAGGACACTTAAGCCCAAGTCAGGACAAGCTTGTAGAACATTTCGATATTTAAGTAACAGTCGACATACAGACATATACGACTATATAGAGCTAATTACGCATCGAAGAGCCGTGTTAAATTGATTGGGAAGGTCGTACCCGACCCCTAAATATCATTTCCTCAAGTTATTTGAAATGTTATTCCAAAATTATGTCACTAAAGCTCAAAATAAACAAATTTGTCAAGCGTATAATCAAGGAGTTCAATCGAATTATTGGACACATTTCCAAATCAGCGAATACGCGTATCATGTTACCTGTCAATCTTAATTAATTTGTTTAAAATAATAATAAGTACTGCGTTATTAAAAAAGAACAAAAAAATAGCATTAGTAGCAGTTTTTTTTAGTATAGGTATATATCTATTAATTGACGTTTCGTGATTATTAGAAATCTCATTAATTTTTTACGTGCTGAGGTAGTTCCTAATAATCAGGCATTTAAATTTATGTATGTGTTAGTTGTTGTTTTTTATTGCTGTTAAACAGGCAAGTGACACACTAATGATAGGCAGTTACCGTCGCCTATGGCTATGGCGCTAACATGGTGCCGATCGGTTATAGGAACTGGAACCTGGGTTACTTATGCCGGAACACAATACGTCAATGGCGGGCTTGGAGTCCGAACACCTAGCTTGTTGTTTTGTTGCCTTGACCCCTGCACGGAGAAAAACGTGTACACACGAGTTAATACACGAAATATCCAAATTTAACTCGATTTTTATAAAAGGCGAATATTGTGTATAATAAATACCAGCTGGATGACCGAGCTTTGCTCGGTATTTTTATTTATTTTTATAAATTGTGTTTTTTGGAAATTAACAATTGATTTTTTCAGTCTAACCTCAAAGCAAACACTCATTGACTTTGTGTTACTTAACAACGCCATCTGCTGGAATAGCTTTAGTGTTGTTGTGTCGTTAAAGCAATTTAAAAAAAATAGTATTATTATTCGCTGATAGATGTCAGAAAGAGTCACCTTTTTGTTATTTTTCTTCCAATAAAAAAAAGTGAATAAAATGACATTTTCTAGAAATGATTCCTAGCTAGATCGATTTATCGTCCCCGAAACCCCTCGTATACTAAATTTCATGAAAATTGTTGGAGCCGATTCTGAGATTCCAATTATATATGTATATATATATATATATATATATATATACACTGCCTGCCACTTGAATAAGGAATCACATTTTTTTAACTTTAATTAAGTATATCTCCTAAACTAAAGTTCAGAAATAAATAATTTTTTGCATAACCAAATTTCAAGATGTTGGCTTTAGTTTCCTGAAGAAATAAAAAATATACATATTTTGTTATACTAAAATTATGCATTTATTTAAAGACATGTATTTCTGTAGTACTTTTTTGTGTGTCACTTGAATAAGGAATATTTTAAAACTAAGCAAACTGTAATTTATTTTTAAATTTTAGGTTATAAAAATGAAAGTTATTATCTTCTAGCATTCAATTAGTAATGAGTACTGCCACCGTTTTTAGAAATAACCTCAAAAATGCGATTTGACATCAATTTGTATAATGACTCTAAGTAATTTAGCGAAATTGAACTCCATGCTTCCGTTATTGCATCCTTTATGGATTCTATCGTCTCAAATTGTTTTCCTTCTTCATAAGTTTTTCTTGCAAGCCAACCCCAGACATTTTCTATTGGATTCAGGTCTGGTGAATATGCGGGCCAATCCTAAAGTTGAACACCTTGTAGATTAATCCATTGTTTAACTGCTCTGGCGGTATGAATCGGAGCGTTGTCGTGTTGGTACGTCTAAGGTACGGGTCCAAAGAAATCATAAAATTTTGGAAATGCTTCCTCCAGAATGTTTTCGTAAGTCGTTGCAGTCATTTTGTGGGATACAAAAACCAATTCTATGGTACCATAATACGAAATGGGACCCCATACCATTATTCCGCCCTCTCGGCTGTGTCTGCGGCTCAAAAATAATTCCTCCTTATTTAGGTCATGGAAGTAATAGTTATACCCGTCGGGACCATCAATAGTAAACTTTTTTTCATGGGAAAATACAACTTTAAACCATTTATCGGACCATGTCATTGTATTTTTGGCAAACTGTAGACGTTGTGATTTGCGTTTTTCATTAAGTGGTGGTTTTTTTTGCAGTTTTCGTCGGACTATGTATGGGCACGACTTTAAAATACGGTGTACTGTTCTTAGACTGGCACTGACTCCACTTTTTTCACGTATTTTTGAGACCGACATAGCAGAATTTGATGCAATTCTAAGAAGTTTTCGTCTTTCTTTTGGAATTGTTGCCATTTTCTCCCGACCTTTCATGTTTTTTCCATATCTTTCCACGTCATTTAAATAATTGTACACAACTGTCTTTTATCTATTAATGGTTTTGGCTATTTGGACCGGATTCGGACTCTGAGATTTCAAAATCAGATTTTTTTCTTTTTCAGAGTTATTAAGAGCCTTACCACGTCTCATTTTGAATAAAAACTATTTAAAAACTATCAAATTAAAAATTCTCTAGCCGTTTATATTGAAAGAAATTCAAATTATAGCCTTCCTGATTAATATTAAAAGAATTCCTTATTCAAGTGACACACGAAATAGTACCACAGAAATACATGTCTTTAAATAAATGCATAATTTACGTATAATAAAAATATGTATATTTTTTATTTCTTCAGGAAACTAAAGGCAACACCTTGAAATTTGGTTATGCAAAAAATATTTTTTTTCTGAATTTTAGTTTAAGAGATATACATAATTAAAGTTTAAAAAATGTGATTCCTTATTCAAGTGGCAGGCAGTGTATATATATATATATATATATATATATATATATATATATATATATATATATATATATATATATATATATATATATATATATATATATACCTAGTCAGGTCATAAATTCTGTCACATGTTTAATGTAAAATAATTGTAACAAGTTTATTAATTATGTAACCATTCATATACCAAAAATGAACTTAACAAAACATAGATTCATAAGACATTAAATTTTATTCAAAATGACCTCCGTGATTTTGAATACAAGCCTTCAATCTGCGCGGCCAGTTGTCTATCGCAGCACGAACGAGGTCCATGTCAATATCGGCGGCTGCCTTAATCAAGGATGTCTTGAGTGACTCCAAATTGGGATGAGGCTTTGAGCACGCCTTTTCCTCCACGTGTTGCCATATCTTGTAATCTAACGGATTCAAATCTGGACTGGAGGAGGGCCAGTCTTCGTGCCGGATGAAGTCGATTTCACGCGCCGCCAGCCAGTCTTGTGTGCTCTTCGCTCTATGAGCTGGCGCCGAATCTTGTTGGAATACCCAGTGCCTGTTATTGAACATGGTATGAGAAACAGGTTCCACAAGGTTCGTCAGGACTGTATTTTGATACACAACAGCATTCGTTTTTACACCTTTCTCACAAAAATGTACCTCTGTTAAGCCCCAATAAGAAACTCCCAACCATACCATGAGCGAGGATGGAAAATGACCTCGTTGGACACGCGGAATACGGTTGCTCGCTTCTTCACTACTGTGTGCGTACACCTTATCATTTTGTTTGTTGTAGCTCTGTTCTACGGTAAACATTTTTTCATCCGAAAAAAGAATTTCCCGATATTTTTTCCCGCGTACCGCTTCAACAAAGCGCGGCATCTCTTCAGTCTCAGGTCCATTAGACGAGCATTCAAACGATGTCCTGTTTTTCTTCGATATGCCCGAAGCCCTAAGTCTTCATTTAACACCCTTTTCACCGTGGTTCTGCTTAACCCCATCTGAAGGGCCAACAGTTTCTGCTTACGTTAGGGATTTCTTTGAATTCGTGCCTTCACAGCTTTTATCACTGCTGGAGTCCTAACAGACCGAGGGCGACCACTTCTTGACCTGTCATCTACACTAGAGTCTTCATTGTATCGTTTGATGGTACGATAAATGAATCTTTTGGTTATATTCAAATTTTTCAGTATGTTAAAAATTTGAATTGGCGCGTAACCGCAACGATGCAATGCAATAACTGCAACACGGTCTTCTTTAAGCGTCCACTCCATATTTAAAAATGAGTAAAATTCTAAAAGTTATACATTTTTATTTTCATGAACAATTCGAAATTCTAATTCAATAAAATTTTTTGTGGCCAGCATTCTAAAAGAAAAGTTTTTACTGTGTGACAATACTTATGACCTGACTAGGTATATATATATATATATATATATATATATATATATATATATATATACATATACAAGAATTGCTCGTTTAAAGATATAGGATATTAGAAATGCACGATCAGCATCGCGCACAGCGGCAATTATGTGCCAAAGATCCAAAAACCTCTTAAATGCAATAAGGCGGCAAGTTTAACATCATCATCTAAATAAACTTGACAATTGGTAAGTGGCCACGTATATACACAATTTAAAACTGCTTTCAAATAAACTTCACTGTCAATCCAATTGTTTATCTAGACTGTTCAATTATTAAAGAGACTAATTGGTTATGTATTGTTGAAATACGCCTTAAGGGGACAGGAGGTTATATAATAGCGAATGTAGGTCTAACACTAATTACCGGCACAGGCTCAGGCTTTAGCCTGTTTGTTGATTTGTTGCGCTATTTACCGATAACAATAACAAATTGATATATTTTAAGACTAATGTCAATTTTGGAAAATTCATAATGATGACACATTCAATTTAATAACAACGTAAGACTAATATGGCTGCCTTTAGGTCGCAAACCTCACTAGGTTCCAGATATTTGCTTGATTTACTATATCATATCCGTTATTTGTACATATATTCGTAAACAGCAGTGCCATGCAGATTGAAGTATGTAGAATATTGACACTATGGAATGCATTCCTTTCTTTTATGAAGTTAGTTCTTCTTCCTGTTCTTGGTTAGTAGATTTACGTGAACCACAAACCTAGTAGAATTCAAACCCACGACCTCTAGTATCAAGCATAACCATTATAAAACACATGCTCAAACACTGCACACAAAAATTGATAAAACATTTGAATTAAAAAAAATTATATCCATAAATATAAACTTAACCTAAAAATAATAATTACTATTAGATGATATAAAAATTAATAAGGAGTAAAGAGAGGACGGAATAGTAGCAAAATATATATGAATACAAAAAATAAAAGGCATATTCACGAAAAGGTTATTAAATCGCTTAAAAATATTTATATAATACTAGTCGACCATAGTTCTGCCATATGAATAAAAAAAGTAGTCTTTCTCTAAAATCCATTTTATGACTATATGGAAATTCATAAAATTGGTTCAGCGGTTTAGGCGTGAAAGCGTAGCAAACAAACAAACTCACTTTCGCGTTTACAATATTAGTTAGGATAACATTTAAGAATTGAAATAAAAATTGAAATAAATACAGTCTGTTATACTCGTACAGTGCATATTGCATAAAATTTTATCGACTTAACGTTGTTGACATCCAGAACAATGGGGCATTTGATGACATTGTTGCAGGGTCTAATTTATATCTAAGAGATCATAAAAATAATAACACCGACCGGTCAACAGCCGTCCATGTGGGACGACATTGTTAGTTAACAATGTCTCTTTTAAAATGACATTAATAAATGCACTTAACACGATACAATGTTGTCTGATAACCTTGTGAGAAGTGTTCATATTATAAAGTGTTAAGAAGTTAAGAGGAACTTGTTTGATGCTGTTTGAACAACGGAATGTCTACAAAAGGAAAATATTGCGATAGGACCATCAGGGACATATTGCTTTTAGACCAAAAAGTCTTGTCAATAATTGATATCTAAGGAATTTATTTATTTAAATGAAAAAGAAGATTGATATCATTAGAAAAAATACGCCAATAAATAGCTATCAGTTTAGTCTACACAACGGTGTACCAGAATTCGAAATTTGAATTTAAATTTTCATCCAATAAATGAATGTAGAAATTGTTTTCGATGTGTATTCCGTCGGAATTTCTGCACTTTTAATCACATTTGTTTTGTATAAATTATCGTTTTTTTTTTACTGAGCTCTGAGCTGAGCGGAGCGTTGTTAACTAAGCTCTGTGACATCCTTCTTCTTCTCTTTCGTTGCGCTCTTGTCAGAGCGGTCGTGGTCATCATTTTTCAGTCACACGCCTGACAATCCGTCTCCATTCCTCCCGGACAGCTGCTTTTCGGGAGCACACGTGTACTGGGACGTCCACTGCAGCCTTTACTAGGTCCGTCCATCTCATAGGCGATCTGCCGCGAGGTCTTGTTCCTTCTATCCTCCCTTGGACAACCAGACGTTCGATGGAGACATCGTCACGCCTAGTCACGTGACCAAAGAAAGTGAGAATTCGAGCCTGTACGATGGAAGATAGACGCTGCTTAATGCCGAGTTCTTCTAGAATGGACTTGTTGGTCCGGAATTGATTCCAGGACACTCTCAACATTCTTCTCCAGCACCACATCTCGAGAACGTCTATTTTCTTCTTCTCACTTTCTCGCAGGGTCCACGTTTCCGAAGCATATAGGAAAATGGAGAATACCAGTGCTCTAACTAGCCGGGTCTTAGTGGCTTTCGTTATTTTACGATTTCTCCATATTTTTTGCAGCTTATCCATAGCTGATCTGGATATCGCCATGCGCCGTTTGATTTCGTCTATACAGCCTCCGTTGTTCGAGATCAACGCTCCTAAATAGACATATGATTGCACCACTTCACAGTTCGCTATTTGTGTCACTTCGGGCGAGTTGTTGTTAATTCGGTCTCGGTTTCGGGGAAATAATGCACCCTTGCCGAACTCCGGCACTAGGATGAAAATTAGCCGAAAGCTTATCGTCTGTCTTTACTGATGCAGTACCACCTTCGTATAAACGTCGGAGCAAATGAACAAGATGTTTTGGTGTGCCCATGTCCAGTAGATTCCTCCAAAGTACAGGCCATTTGACAGAGTCAAACGCCTTCGAGAAATCCACGAAACAGATATATACCACTTTGTTGAACTCACGATATTTCTCAATAATTTGGCGCACAATAAGTATTTGCTCCCTGGTACCTTTGCCCTTGACGAAGCCTGCTTGCTCAGGTGCAATCTCTTTGGATAAGTAGGACTTGAGACGCTCGTTGATAATGTGCAGTAGAATTTTGCTCGCATGCGGCATGAGTGCAATGAGGCGATAGTTATTGCAAATTTTTGTAGAACCCTTTTTGTGTAGTGGTATGAAGACACTGTGAGCCCATTCCTGCGGCCATGTACCTGTTTGCCACACCTTGTTACACAGTAAATGGAATATCTGGACACCATACTCTCCCGAAGCTTTGATAGTTTCAATGGGGATGGCATCCTTTCCCGTGGCTTTTCCATTCTTCAGATGTTTTATTGCCGCTCTTATTTCATCCTTTAAGATGTTGGGCTCTTTTTCTTCATCCAATGGCTCTGTTGAATCAAAACACTGTGATTGCGGGTCTTCAAACAGCGCATATACTAATAGCGCTGTGACATCCTACCAAAGAGATATTTTCCTAAAAAATATGGATACCTCGCCTACAGAAACCGCCCAAATAGTGGCGTTGCTGAATGCAATGCATAGTCAGCGTGTTGTGGCTGCACGATTGCATAAGCCTCTCTGCTGCTGACAGCAACACTATTGATAGTGTATCAGCGTTACCGGGAGACTGATATGTTTACTCACCGTCCAAGATCTGGTAGACATCGAGTCACGTCTGAGCAAGATGACCGGTATATTGTGTCAGTTTCTCTAAGAAATTGCCACTTTAAGTCTATTCAACTGCAGCAGCGGCTCCGTGAAGTTCGAGGATTAACTGTAAGCGATTCTACCATAAAAAGAAGATGAGCGGGACATGAAACCTCATAAATCAGCAAATGGCCCAAAATTGACGATATACCACCGAGGAGCGTACCTCAACTTTGCACTTGAGCACTTAAATTGATCATACCTTCAATGTAACAAAGTTATCTTTTCTGATGAGAGTAAGATCGTGCTGTATGGCAATGATGGAAGAAAGAAGGTGTATCGAAGATTAGGAGAGCTTTTTGCACAGTGCTGTATTGAAGAAAGAGTCAGTTACGGTGGCGGTTCACGGACAGTTTGGGGAGGTATAAGCACCGATAGAAAAACCGAACTTGCGTTTGTGTCTGGACCTCGATTATCGTCATCAATTGGGTTACGTTACATCGAAGAGTATCTGGAGTTTCATGTGGTACCCTACGCACATTTTATTGGCGAAGACTTCATTTTTATGCAGGACAATGCCAGGGCTCAGACCGCAGATATTGTAAATGAATACCTGAGCAAGTCAGTATTTATGTACATCTTTGTTTCTAACATTTAACAATTTCTCCTTAAAGGGTAAAAACATATCTGTTGAACAAAACATGATAGCTAAAGAAATTTATTTTAATTTGAAGCATTAATATTCGTTAAATGATACCTCATAAAATCCACAATTAACTGGCATTCTTTATATTTTTGATTAAATGTAAAAAAAAGAAATATTAACAAACACTTCTAATCAAACTAGATTTACTATTAACAATATTTTTAGGGTATTGATATTTTATAGTAATACGATTGACTACATTGTAATTAAAACTACTATATTTTTAATAGAATGTTATTGATCTGGAAATTCCAGGTCCAAACAGGTTTTAAGCTGAAACCGATGCTCATTTAGATGACAATGGATAATGTGGGTCAAAACTCGGTTTTAATCGGCATCTGCGAAACTGCGGATTGGCGGGTTGCACATACCAGTAATCTCAGTATGTAGGTTTCTCCACGGTGTTTTCCTTTACCATCGGTACATGGTAACTATGCTATAATATGCACATTAGACGAGAAAACCTGCCTAAGCGGAACGTGCCACCGTGGGAATTGGAGCCGGGAAGACCTCCAGATTAGTCTCCGAGTATAATACTACTGAGCTACCAGGCACCAGGTTGTATCCATAGTGCAAATAAATGTGTTGAAAATTAAAGGTTCCTTATATTATGTACTGAAATGGCGTGTCAAGTGTAACAAAAGAAATTATAAATTATAATTTTACACATCTATATAAGTATGTGTTCAATATTTTAAATTTCTTATATATTATTTCTTAAATTATATAAATATATTATTGCAATCAATATACAGTATATGTGTGATGTATACGTATGTATATATAATTATAGTATTTGTTTATATATGTATGAGGTATATGTTGATTATTTAATGGCGCACACCGTTTTATAATTTTGTAAATCCTGTCCATCCAAAGGTTGTCTGGCAGAAATTAATACAAGCGATAAGACCGCCTATTGTACTTAGCATACAAATTTATGTACCTATTAAATAGTCCTGAACTGTGTATGTGCAATAAAGAAATATTATTATTATTATACGACTACAGTAACGACGAAAATAAACTTTCAATTCGTCGCGTGTACATAAGAAATACTGCGAAGAAGCTGATTGATGTGTGAATAGTGTATGGTGTCATATACTTTCGTAGCATCATGATGTGCATGTATGTAAAATACATGACACACGGACAAAGGTGGTGTTCTTTATCTTATATGACAATGACTGACGTTGACGATGTTGAATGAGATTTGAGCTTTATTCAAATATTGTTAACTATTTAAAATATTGCAAAATTTTAAATATTAGCTTATATGGGATCAACAACAAGTAATCATGTTGCTCTCCATTTTCGAATGTGGGTCCAGCATCCACATTCCTTCACTCATTAAAACCTACCCCTTAAATTTATTTTTATAACAAATGCTGAGTAGACTCATAACGAATCTATCGGCAGCCCTATTAGCGTTGGTGTACAGTGGTCACTAGTTTCTCTTTTCTGCGTTGAGCTGAAGACTCCCCAAGGCGAACGTATACCCATTACGCATATCCAAGCTATTTTGAGCGATAGCAACATGGTTAATTTATTAAGTAGTATATTATAGCACAGTGAGATAAATTTCCAACGCGTGAATGATCTCTACACCACTGGATTCGAACGCGAGTCTTTATGTTGGGAAGCTTATTGTGATACCAATAGTTCACCGCTGATCTAGAATTCATATCTATAGTATATAACACTAACAAAAGTATAGCATTCAAAATAGAAAGCAACAAAACTATGTCAATAGTATGATATTTTATATGGATTCCACATTCACACAGGTTGACGGCCCACTTACAATTTAGCAGTTACCGTCGCCTATGGGCGTTTGCAACGCCAGTGGTATCGCGAAAACGCTGCTGTCCCATAAGGGTACAGGAACTTGGTCACTAATGCCGGAACACAATATAAGGTTATGATGATACTTAAGACCAAAGGTGGTCACCATCCAGACGGGCTTGGGGCCCTGCCACGTAACTAGGGTGGGTTGTTTTATCGTCTTTTACGACAGGCCGACCCCGGCCGCAGAAGTAAGTATTATTTCTTCGCCCCTGCACGGATACTTACAATGACGCACTTAAAACATTATAAAAAGTATAATAAATAAAACCAGTACCTGTAACGAGACCACACCTATAAATAACAAACACTTAAAATTCGATCCATAACGTTAGAATTTCCTAAATTAGCATATCAAAAGGGTTTTCTCTGTGTAACTAATAGTATATTGTATGTAGAACCAAAGATGAGCGGTAAAGCGACTTTATTTGCATAATCATCGCACACCACAAATATTACTCGTTCACATTGTTCGGCACGACACGATATTTGAGCGTGAAGATTTAAGTTAAATACAGAGACTGAAAGTCTTGGTCAAGATAGAACTACCAACAAAGTAAATCTTAAAAATTATCTTTCACTTCACGAGCTATATGGATCTATGCGTCTATAAATACAAAATTCATTTTATTATATACATTGCACAAGATTTAAACCAGCCTTTAATAAATTATAAAATAAATAAAAAATTGTTTCATTTAACATCTGACACATTATACAAAATTTGGTTTAACATACCATTTACACTAAATAACAATATTAATTAATATATTTAAAATATTTGGAAGCGTGAAATCAAATCATAAGAAAGAAAATATTATACCGACCCCAAGTACAAGTTCGGCCTGTGCCATGGTCAAGTCATCTTACCGTAGGCCCAGGCACTTGGCTATATAAGTCAGGGGCTTTTAGTGGATAAGCCCGAAGATTCACGCATACATCCCAACTCCCCCGTGGTCGGGGGAACCCTCTAAAGAGATTTACCATAAAAAAAGTTCAAGGTAGGTACTATGATAGTAAGTTACGAAAAGAGTCGTGTGATTTGCTACTCATTTCGCATTATGATTGAATCGTGTCTAATTCTATGTTATAGTTACATATGTTACACTATCTGTGTAAATTATCTTACTTTATAGAGGACTACCTAAGCCGGCAAATGTTATTCTGCCATATAAATTTAACGTTCTTCTCCAAGGTCCAATTTATCTCTATACCGAAATTCATCAAAACTGGTTCAGCGGTTTAGCCGTAGAAACGTAACAGACAGACAGACTGAGTTACTTTCACATTTACAAAACTAATATGGATTGCGTAGTAAGATAATATCGGAATACAGTGAACACGCATATTTCCCGAAACCAGCTGTCAATCATGCGCTCGCGCTGCTTGCACGGCGTGGGCGACGATTGTGTGTTGATATTGGAAAGTGTCGGTAAACCGATCGGCAAACATTGAGGATGTAATTATTTAATGGGAAGTTAAGAATAAACTTGTAAATAAAAAACAACGAAATAATAACGTTATGTACACAATACTACTAATAATACAAAGACAAAATCTGTAAATTTCAATCATCTAGCGTTGGTTGATTTATCCATATTTAATTATTTATTTTATTATAACAGCCTACATCATTTAACAGCATTAAGAGTTCTAAAAAATTTATATAAGTATTTTATTTCAAAACACTAATGTCAGAATACAAAATGAGAGAATCCACACTCCAGCTGACACAGTAGTAATACCAATTTATAGAAATTTTATGAATCTATAAAAAAATATAAATGTACACATAGTAAACATAAAGCTTTAATATGTACATATACTTAATACGCCTTCTCTTTGACCTGACATTATTTTTATGAAGCAGTAAAACCTTTAACGTGAAGGGACGTCTCGAAACCCAATATTTATGAGTAACTGGATATACAGATTACCGGCTACTAGTGCAGGGCAAAGTACTTTATATAAAACCTCTTAAAGAATTTTACTATATCGTTTTTCAATAAACTGACTGCATGCCTTATGAGGTAAGGTTGATGTCCTTACGTGACATTTTTATGCAAGAACATATCAATCAATTAACAGCCTTACGTCGTCGCCCACTGCTGGACATAGGCCTTCCCAAGATCACGCCATAACACCCGATCCTCCGTTTTTCTCATCCAGCCACTGCCACCTTTTCAATGACATTGGACCACCGGGCTGGAGGGTATCCTATACTACGCTTGCCAAGGCGCGGTTTCCACTCTAGGACTAGTTTACTCCAACGGCTGTCGGTCGTACGACATACGTGTCCAGCCCATCGCCACGTTAACAAGCATATTTTGCGAGCAATGTCCGTCACTTTAGTTTTTTCTCGTATCTCCTCATCTTGGATATTATCTTTAAGGGATACAGCGAGCTATGCTCGATCTCCATGCAAGAAGCTGAGCCGAACAAGAACGTATAATTAATTAAAATTAGATAAGAACAGGTAGGGTTTACAGAGCGACTGCAGACTTAACATATCAACCGTGAAAGTAAAAACCGAAAAATGCTCATTCTTTGCTGCCTTGAAGACCACAATATCAAACTACCATTATCAAAACAAACAAAACACAAACTGTTATCCGTAATCAGTTAAATTTCAATTAGCCAATATGGCTGCCACTTTAAATGCCAGAGCAAAATGAAATTTTAATTCACAGATTCTTTAGGAAAATAAGATTGTAAAGCTTATACACTTACGAGGTCGGATTGAAAAATGTACATTAAAATGTGTAAAGAACAATCGATTGAATATTATCATATAGCAGTGTTGACATTTAAAATTGTAGCCGTATCTAACTTTGGTACAGGGAAATACGCAAATCACGGTGCACTTTCTACGATTCTGTTTGCTCGTCGGTAATAAGCTATTTTTCAATTGCATTCTCAGCCACGACGCCTTTCGTGCTATCAGATGTTGGTGTAGTGAAATTGAGTTCCTGGTTTTGATTTGTGAGAGTGCAATCTTTTGCGAATTGTGTTTCGCTTTAATTTATAGTACCGTGGGAACGATATGAATAGTATCAATCAAAATTTAATCTGTTTATATTAAATATTTCTAAAGATTTTCCAAATGAACTATTGTTTTTCATGTTTCGCTTATAGTTCTTGATATGGATATAGAAGGAGTGATAATGTAAAAAAAATTTTAATGGTGGATTCATTCACCAGTTAGACGGCTATTGGGTAGACAGTCATTACACCAGAGACGATTTAACATTTCAAAATGAAAACAACTAACAAGACATCTAAATATTAAAAAAAATTGTGTATAGTATAGTTAATATTTTTAATTTAATAAAAAAAGTTAACTAAATAATCTAACTTTTATACGCAGTAAACGTTGTTAATAAAGCTAGACCATTAAATAAATGAATAAATAGACTTGCCCCGATTTTTCCATCATAAAGTTGGTATTATGTGAAACGTGCCGACGTCGATCTTTTAAGAGTAATAAACTCAGATATTGCAAAATTTGGCCCCGTTTAGGGCTGGCCTGGACTGATTAATGGTATAATAAGCATACGAGCCAAATCAGACCTTGGCCTAAATCTCGCGAATTAGGACCTCCATTGTTTTCGTGTCTCATACGAGTACATAACAGGGTTTGACATCATTAAATCATCAAGTTGTATAATACATTTCCGTTTTAAGGTAAAAAGCGAAGGTATGAAGTCATCAATGACTGATGTATTCGAAGCTCATTGTTTCTATTGGTTGCCGGTCGGCCACCAGGACTAGAACTTACCTAATGGTAAGCGGTATCCAGTAAAATTAACCTACATATATAGTTAGATAACTCTTTATTGCTTACATTTATTATAATAAAGCTTATATCTAGGACAGCACAATAAAAACTAGACAGTAAAATAAGTAGTAAGAAAATAATAATAATGTAAAACAAAAGGCGATCTTATCGCTTAAAGCAATCTGTTCCAGATAGCCCAGCTGGAAGCAATTAAAGGAAATAATATGGCGGTGTAAGTGTTTTACAGAGACATCCTGCTCCGGATATGCTTGGCCAGCTTAAAACAGCTATACTAGAAGAGTGGGATAACATCCCACAACACACGATGGTGACGCTTATCCGTTCCATGAGGAACCCCATGGAAGCAGTGATAGAGCCGCAGCCAGAGTAGAGCCCGGGGAGGAAATACGAGATACCTACTGAGTACACTTTTTTTACATTTTTCTGTTTTACATCTTTGTTTCTTTACATTTAACAATTTCTTCATAAAGCGTAAAAACAACTTGCTGAGCAAAAAACACAACAGCTAAAGAAATTTAATTTTAATTTGAAACATTAATATTCGTTAAATGATACCTTATAATATCCACAACTAACTGGTATTATTTATATTTTGGGGTAATTGTAAAAAAAAAAAATTTAACTCATTCAAAACCAAACTTCAGGTGTGTTTTGATTTTTTTGATAAGAAGTGTACATATGTATATTACTGACATTCACAAAGTTAACACACACACTTATATATTACAATTGAGAGAAAAAGTATGCTAAAAAAGAGAATGAGAATGTGAGTATTCCAGCGAAACTGAACTGGTAGATAGGTAGGATTTAATTAAATATTACAAATATAGTCAGCAGACTATATATTACTATATGGTTGATTATATATAGCAATGTAACAACCATCGTTACCTTACAACTGTCGACATTACCGCAACAATCTCCGACACTTATCATTAGTCACGCTTAACCTCAGAAGGGTCATATACCAAATCTTAGTTGAAATGGTCTCAAAAATTTTCAAAGCCTTTTTGTGTTTACGGCGGTCCTTTTAGGGATTTCGTGACCCATTTTTAAGTTTTAAAGAGGGTATTATTACAGCTATTTGACAACACCGTTATACCCATAAAAGGGTTTTAATTTTTATGGAGGCGAGAGTGTGTTAGAAAAATCTGTGAACAAACACATACTTGGAAGATCGTTCGATTCTGAAATGTTATAGTAGTAAGTGGTGTTACTATGTCAAATGGTTATAATATATACTTTTATATATAATAATACTTTTTCCATAAGACGAAGAATATAAAATTGATAACAAATAGCAGACTTATTTTTGGAAATATTTAATTCTATGTCAACAATCAATTGACATATTCAATTTCTCTCTCTCTATAATATACAGTGCCACGCTGATGAACATGGCACTCACAAGCTTTTGTCATTAGGTCTATGCATTATTACTGACGTCAATTTCTATTACAATTCAATTTACAATATCCGTATAGTTACTAGCCAATATGAAGTCGGCAGGCCAAGTTCATATTTTACAATTCTATCTAGTACTAAAATCAAAGAACGACACGACCTATTTTAGGCTAAGACGCTAACGATTTGGCCCTCTTCCGTTGCGTGCATTTGATTGAGTGCTATTTCCAGCATCGCATCGGACAGGCAATCAACAACGATACAGCAGAGATCGTTAGTTTCATTGCTATGCATGTTGTAAACGGCCTTTGAATCAAGTAGCTATAAAGTTTGTATAGACAAGTTCCCGAATATTGTCAATGTCGTCGATTGGACACAATAGGGTATTGTCTTTCTTAGTAGAACAATCTGTGTACTTTTATTATAGACAGATTATTCACATTATGTCACAGATGGATCGCAATTTTAGAAACTCTATTAAGCTCAAAGGCTCATGCTTTGAATGGATTCAAATATATTCCGACACGAGAGTCAGATTCAGTCATTACATGACAAACATATGTACATGTTATATACTCGTATATATGCAAGAACAACAGACAACAAAAGCAGATTTAATTAAATTTGGACACATGCTTTTATAATTTAAAACATTTTAGTGTAAATAAAAGTACACATATTAGATTATTTACTGTCACAATATTAAGTGACTAGATGTTTGATGAATGTCACAATATTAAGTGAATATTAAGTGACTCGTAGATCATTACAGACAGGTGGATGACTGCTGGCTTGCTTGTTCGAAATACCAAAACTTGGTATGTAGGTAATTATATTAATGTATGAGTCTTACATTTTACTGAAGTCTTCTTATATTGACTATCTTATATCACCTGGACGTGTTAAGCGAGCTAACGAGGAGAGTAGATTCTATCTTGTCTAACACATGTTTTTTTTTTTCTAAAAGAGTACAAGTTGTTTATTCCTTATGCTGGTTCAAACATAAAATGCAAGTAACCATTTAATATCTGCGCGTGAAAATTAAACGGCAGCACCAGGTAAGTACTAAATCAAATTCAGACACATTTATTTTCTACTACATCTTTGGATAAGAAACAGACGTATTCACAAGTCGCCTGTATTTAGCAATGAAACCTGATGTAAAACTTGAATGAAATTGCGAAGAAATACAATAAGAATATTTCATTTATTAAGTAATTAATAAATTAAATTTTGCATCCAGAGACTAGTAGAATAATTTATTTCCGGAATTTACAGACGCCTTGAAATTGGTAACAAATGTATTACAAAATTCATTTCTTCTAGCAAATAAAATATTCAATATTATCTTAATAAATAATTAATTAAACAATAAATGAGGGCATAAAAAGCTGACCTCTTTAGTGAACAGGCTACATGTCAATGTCGACCATTGTAACGTCATTGTACAAACCGACACCAATAAGAAAGCTGGTGGCAGCCATAACGGGGAGCGGTCATCAAGAGTTTAAAGAACTGAAGGAACAATGGCTCTTTTACATTCGTTTATTACGTTATTAAAAATGATTAATTATCGATGAGAATTATTATTCAGATGCTTGCAACAATGTAAAACTTGAATGTCTTCATTTTTATGATTAACTAGCTGACCCGGCAAACGTTCTTCTGCCATATAAATTAAAAGAAAAACAATAATAAAAGTAGCCTATGTCCTTCTCCAAGGTTCACTCTATCTCTATACCGAAATTCATCAAAATTGGTTTATCAGTTTAGACGTGAAAACGTAACAGACAGATTTAAACTTATTTATAATATTAAGTATTTATTTTGATACTAGCTGACCCGGCAAACGTTGTTCTGCCATATAAATATTAAAATGTCAAAAAATTTAAAAAAATTTTTTGGGGGTGGGTCACCCCTAACATTTAGGGGGATGAAAAATAGATGTTGGCCGATTCTCATAGATACCGGATAAGCACAAAAAATCACTAACTCAATTTAGTTATCTGCCTACTGCCTACCCCCTAAGAACGATGGCGTGATTATTTATAGCCTATGACCATTTCTAGGTTATCATCTATCACCATACCAAATTTCATCAAAATCCGTTCAGCCGTTTAGGCGTGAAAGAGGAACAGACAGACAGACAGACAGACAGAGTTACTTTCGCATTTATAATATTAGTATGGATATAAGGATCAATTTGTTACTACTAAATGCGCATTAGAAATTAATTTTTATTGTATTTATGGTATTGGCGACAATGACTTGCACATAAAACATAGATATATGATGTTGCGGGCTTTTTTGTAAGACTATTTAAGATAAACATTTCCATTATACATTATACCTAGTCAGGTCATAAGTATTGTCACACAGTAAAAACTTTTCTTTTAGAATGCTGGCCACAAAAAAGTTTATTGAATTCGAATTTCGAATTGTTCATGAAAATAAAAATGTATAACTTTTAGAATTTTACTCATTTTTAAATATGGAGTGGACGCTTAAAGAAGACCGTGTTGCAGTTATTGCGTTGCATCGTTACAGTTACGCGCCAATTCAAATTTTTAACATACTGAAAAATTTGAATATAACCTAAAGATTCGTTTATCGTACCATCAAACGATACAATGAAGACTCTAGTGTAGATGACAGGTCAAGAAGTGGTCGCCCTCGGTCTGTTAGGACTCCAGCAGTGATAAAAGCTGTGAAGGCACGAATTCAAAGAAATCCCAAACGTAAGCAGAAACTGTTGGCCCTTCAGATGGGGTTAAGCAGAACCACGGTGAAAAGGGTGTTAAATGAAGACTTAGGGCTTCGGGCATATCGAAGAAAAACAGGACATCGTTTGAATGCTCGTCTAATGGACCTGAGACTGAAGAGATGCCGCGCTTTGTTGAAGCGGTACGCGGGAAAAAAATATCGGGAAATTCTTTTTTCGGATGAAAAAATGTTTACCGTAGAAGAGAGCTACAACAAACAAAATGATAAGGTGTACGCACACAGTAGTGAAGAAGCGAGCAACCGTATTCCGCGTGTCCAACGAGGTCATTTTCCATCCTCGCTCATGGTATGGTTGGGAGTTTCTTATTGGGGCTTAACAGAGGTACATTTTTGTGAGAAAGGTGTAAAAACGAATGCTGTTGTGTATCAAAATACAGTCCTGACGAACCTTGTGGAACCTGTTTCTCATACCATGTTCAATAACAGGCACTGGGTATTCCAACAAGATTCGGCGCCAGCTCATAGAGCGAAGAGCACACAAGACTGGCTGGCGGCGCGTGAAATCGACTTCATCCGGCACGAAGACTGGCCCTCCTCCAGTCCAGATTTGAATCCGTTAGATTACAAGATATGGCAACACTTGGAGGAAAAGGCGTGCTCAAAGCCTCATCCCAATTTGGAGTCACTCAAGACATCCTTGATTAAGGCAGCCGCCGATATTGACATGGACCTCGTTCGTGCTGCGATAGACAACTGGCCGCGCAGATTGAAGGCTTGTATTCAAAATCACGGAGGTCATTTTGAATAAACTTTAATGTCATAAGAATCTATGTTTTGTTAAGTTCATTTTGGTATATGAATGGTTACATAATTAATAAACTTGTTACAATTATTTTACATTAAACATGTGACAGAATTTATGACCTGACTAGGTATATGTGTAACTCTAACGGTTTTTGCAGCGCACGCGAGCTATTCTGGACTCGCAGATGGCAGAATTTTTTCTACTTCCTTGACACTTATCGTTATATTTTAGACAATTCACACAATATCTTTATAAATTATAGCCTATCCTATGTGTTATTCTGATGTATAAGCTATATTATTGTAAAGTTTCATTAAAATCCATTCAGTAGTTTTTGCGTGAAAGAGTAACAAACATACATACAAACTTTCGCGTTTATAATATTAGTAAGGATTGCATTGTATCTCAAATTCAATATCATACAAATAGGTTGGACAGATCGATGAACATCTAGGTTAATTCTCCAGAACCTTAGAACTTGTGATTGTTATTTTGTAGGGTTGCAGTCCTATACCCAAGGTACAGTCCGCAAATATTATTCCACTATCTTAATCCAATATAAAAAATTATAAAAATCTAGCATGTACACATTATATTGATAAACAGAAAAAAATATACAAGACTAAACTAATCTTACCTGAAGATCTCTCCTAGGTTGTGGCAACCTCATAATTGGCTGAGGAACCGGAGCAGGAACTGACGTGACAGGTACAGCTACAACCGGTACCGGCATCCGAACTTGAGGCGGGGGTACGTGTCTGAAAACCGGAGGTGGGGGCAATGCCGGGGGCATTGGCTGGGGCAAGGGTTGGGGCAAATTGGGCATCGGTGGGGACAATACTGGACGAGGACCATGCACTACCGTAACAGAAGGGACGAGTGGCGGCGGCCTTCGCTCCATAGCACGCTCAACTATCGCGAGATGTTCGGAAGGGCGTATCAACCGGGGAGGCGCCGGCAGCCTGTGCGGTGCTGTTAAATTCGGAGCCTGCCCATTTGATGTAGCCTCGGAGGTTGTTGGGATAATTTGAGTACGAGGTCTTGGTTCAGGGGGGCGCGAGCTTTGTCGCGGCGGGGGTGCTGGGGCGCGCCGAGCCCGTGCCGCCTCCGATTCGTCTGCCATCGGTGCGCGCCAATCTGTCAACAAAAACAAAAAGTCATTAATAATCAAAATTGAAATAAATAATTATTTTAAAATAATCAATACTAGATTTAACGCTAAAGAGTTTTAGCTGGGCATTTAAGCAGTAGTTTATTTTTTTAGGTTGCAACCGGGATATAACGCTGAAATGTTGGTTAATATAGAAAGTAAAAAAAATACTTAAAGAATAATAAACTTCAAAAATTTTTATTTTCTTCAACTATTGATCATTATCTTCCAACAACATTTGTAGCGTATATATAATAACGCCATCTACATGTAAACTATGAAACCGTGTGGTTGGTAATGAGTTTTAAAAGTCGATCGTACTCGCCAGGCGACGCTACGAGGCGCTTGCGCGTATTACTTTCAGATATCAACCGCTTTAATTTTTTATTGGATTTCATATATGGATTTTCGTTTTTTTATTCGTTTTCGTCTTCTTTCGTCGTTTTAATTGATTTCCTATGAAGTGATTCATATGAAACCATATACATACTAATCTTTTGGTTTCTTTTTTATTTAAATAATATGGACCAGCATAAATAATTATTATAGTCCCTTAATTTCCCATTCGTTTCGAAGATTTCGTTTTTTCATCCTCGTCCTCTTATACTCAAATAATACGGAGATTTGCTCCAAAAAACTATATACGATTAATTATTATATTCTAATTAATAATATTGGCCTCGTCGAACAGAATAATAAGAAATTAAAATAGAAAGACATACAACAAACCCAGCAAAATATTTAAAATGTTGAATTTAACTATTACAATTCATAATTTCTCTTTTAGAATTCTACATGTAAGTTGAGTCTATCTGATCCGATTAATGCAAAATAAATAAATATTTTTCATGATTATATAGTTGTCTTAATAAGCAGCCACTTACCATATAATTATGTGTAATAAATAAACATATTTTTCAATTTAGCCGGTATATTTTACGCTGTATTATTCTATTAGTTACACTGAGTATGCGTTTATGTACGAGTACTCCGTTTTACAATGTAGCAATCAAATCGTAACCATTTTCATGTAATGTATTGCTTACAATGTAAGTTTAGCAAATGATCGTAAATGATAAGCGGTTAAACAACTAAAACACGGCCTCATAATGTTATTAGCTATAAAGTGCATATAAGCAATTGCTAGTGCATTTCAGCTTTCTACATCGTCCAGAGTATGTCTGCCAGTCAGCCGTCATCATTTATAATTAAATTACCGGTGTAAACGTCTCATGCATATTAAAACTAATTGGATTCGGGAATTGGAAAAGACGTCACGGCACCGCTGGTTCAGTGGCTACGTAAGTAGGTCTTGTACGGCTGGGTTCGATCCCCTATGGAGGACAATTCAGTGGCGTAGCTACTAGCATTGGTGACACCCGGGGCGGATATTGTAGGTGACACCCCTAAACTCAATCAAAACTGTTAAAATAAAAAAGGAAAGTAATAATAATTTAAGTTTTATTAGAATACGAGTATTACAAATAATTTTTATATATTATGTGAAAGAAATTTAGTTGATGGCACCTATTTGAGCTCACTGTGAAACATGGTCCTGAATGAAGAAAACTTAGTTACTAGCCTACTTGAGGCATCTAAATAATTATTGTTATATAAATTATACAGTTTTACGAATTTTTATAGGTGGCACTATAACTGTACACTCTAAGTGACACCCGGTGCGAACCTGTGTTATTAGTAACATAACAATAACATGGTCACCATTGAGTCGGGCTTGGAATCCTACAACCTTTCATTCTCCACCCCTGAATGCAGAAGCCTTTTTAAAATTACTAGATATTAAAGTAAAAAAAAGTAAAACTTAAGTTGAATTATTATTATTATTTTAATTTACGATAATACATTATGCATTGATTGTTTGTTATTAGTTGTCAATAACAAACCATCACATTAAAAGCAATGAAAGAGACCTCAAATGTCCATCGTTTGAACAACAAAAGAACAATACAAAAGGGTAGCGGTGCCGTTGCCTTTGAGAAACTCGTCACGGGGTTAACATAAGCCGGCAATTAACCGTCCAAGTTGAAAGGTCTAATTGAATAATACAAAACACAAATACGTGCATGCCTCTTTCAATTTACATCTTTGGCTTATTCTCTACAGTAGGGATTGTCTAGGATTATTGATTATGGAACCGTAAACAATGTAAGTTTCTATGTAGGACGTAGTTAAGTGATATTTTATTCAAATCGCAACCCACCGGTTCTGGATTCGATTTTTAGTTTAACTAAAAACTGTCTAGATGGCATATTGGCTGTGATTTTGTTCCTAATGGAAGTGATAGGTTCGGTATCCAGCCTGACCAGCGAAAGACTCTCGTAAACCTACCCTTGACATAAGCGTCTTGAGTTTATGTAAGAAATTGAGATATTTAAGATAAATTTTGATGCTAAGGATTTATTCTACTAAACTTTGTTTGAATACTTAAGCTTTGCTAACATGCGATTGTCGCGGTGGTGAAAGAATTTACCAATTCAGCACAAAAAATACTTGTAACAACAGTTTTGAGGGTGGTATGTATTGATATTTAGATTTAACGAAGTCTTATCTTTAAATTAAAAAAAACTCTACTTTGAATTAATCACGTTTAAAATTTCCTTTTCATCATACATAATCGTAAATAATCCAGGTGTCAGAAAATTTATTCAATGCACCGATTCCATATTCAAATCACGGATTGCTTAAAGTCCGTGGCTTACCAGCTCGGAAACCGGTCCGACCAGGTCAGAATTAGGGTTGACATAATCAACGAGTGATATCAAAGATTGTAAACGCATTTGTTCAGCTCGCACTAACATTTCTAGGTTTTAATAAAGCTATAAAACTCATGCCCGATTACCGAGAACCGACCCGAGCTGGATTACCAATACCCCGAAATGCGCTGCCTTACAATGCAACTTGGCTTCACTAAGTAAGATGTTCCTAAGTAAGATGGACGAGACCGCGGAATCGTCTGAGCTACGTTATACGCCCAGTAAGCCTTTCTATAATCAAAGGTCGTTATCAGTTAATCCCTTAATTTAAAGAATACAACAGATATAGCACATAGACCAAAAAAGTAAATAATTTTTATTTCAGAATAAGAAGGTATTTGCTTTCGTAATTATTGATAATGTAGACTCCCATGATAATGAGGGTACCAAAGCTTCTAAAATTGTACATGCGATCGAGATTCAACTCTTAAAAAATATGAAGTCCAAACGGCAGGTAATTTTTTGAGTGTTTTGGCTATATTTTATTAATACAATTTTATTATAGCTATAGTTCAGCAGACAGGCAAATGGTCCACCCTGGTAGGTGGTCACCGTCGCCTATGGACGTCTGCAACACCAAAGGCATTACCAACGCGCTGCCGATCTCGAAGAAATTTTATAACGCCTTTTTTGAAGAAATAAATTAATTAAATTGTCACAAATTAGTATTATATAGGTAATAACAATTTTGACAACCCTGTAGAGGTATTGGCCTCAGGAATTAATTATGTGTTAATTAAGAACGTCCTGCGGGCAGGATGTATTCGTATGTTTGTTTATGGCTATTAAATGTATTAATTAACAGTATACGTAAAAGTATTTTTAAAAAGCGAACAATAAATTAATTATCAGTTAGCATACAGCAAAAAAAGGGATTGTAATTTTTTTCTTTTCGAGTTAGGGGTAGATGGGATTCGTTGTTGAAACATCTTTCTCTAGTGCATCTAGTTAGTGTTACAAAAGGGCGTCGGTGCTCGCCAAGCAGGCGCGATACATCTCAGTCCATTGATAAGCCTCAGCAGCATTTTTCATACCCTGATGTGTACGCTCCCGATGCGACCGAAATGAAATTACTAAGAACAATAATTTGAGCAAAAAATTTTTCTATACATCAAACCATATAATTCTAGTACACAGAAGACAAGTGTATTATCGAAATAATATTTAAAAATGTTAATATCTAGGAGAGAACCCCTGGTCTACATCTGTACTTAAGTTTCAGTCAACGAATCAATGGTCCATAGAGGTGTCTCCACTGCCCAAATACGATTAGGTACTTTCTTAACATGTTAAACGAACATTATGTGCTCGAATCCCCCTTGCAATCACTACTGAATTTAGGCGGTCGAGGTAACTTTTTCTACTAATTTTACTACGACAAGTGCCTTCTCCTGACATATATTCAAAAATAGCCAACGATTTTTAGACGATACGGTATATAGTACGATGGAAAAGTATACGGTACACGGTGTCCGTCATAGCGTTAAACGTGTTAAAAATGTAGAGTGATGATATAACTTCAGTATTTCATACAAGCTTAGAACCTAAAATACAGGATACCACAGATAAGTAAAAATTGCAAACTATAATAGATATGCTAAATGTTGATTAATATTTACTTATTACTAAAATTAATTAAATCTCATTACTACCCTAGACTATACAAACAGATCAACAATCATTAAATATTTATGCACTAACAAAACTGCTAAATAACACATTAAATTTTCATGAAGAAATCATTAAAACTTAAAATATTAATACCGAAGATTAACATCGTTAATTAGTGTAATCTTTTCGGTGACCCAGTTTCGTGGCGGTCAATAAACTAAGCACTCATCGAATAAAATATGAGCGGTATGCGACATTGCACTCATTTAAGACGTCAAGAGCATTATCCAAAAGCAAAGTGACCCAATTCGCATCATAAATACTTAGGCTTTTAAAATTCTCTTCAAATATGATATGAAAAACTAAGCACTAATAGACGCTGTTTAAGGTCTCCAGCGTGTTTTTCATTATTCCGTCCATTTACCATACATACACGGTGTGGCGGACTTGAAATGATATCTCCCGCAGACAGCTCGTATTTGGGTTACATTGTTTTTAGTATCTTTATAGCAAGCAATCTGTTTGATCTAAATGTATATTTTCACACCTGTTCACAATCGTCAAGAAATCGCCAATCCAGGATACTAATTTATAGTACAATTTAGTAGTAGCGAGATAAAGCTGTAATTTGATAACGAATTTACTGACAGAAAGCATATCTCGATTTCAAAATAGAAGACTGTGTGTCGTGCGTGTGCGAGTGTGTGCACTTGCGTGCGTGCGCGCGCGTGCTTTTGCGCATGTGTATGTGTGTGTGTGAGTTTGTATCTATGCCTGTATCTGGTGTGTGTAAAGGATTACATACTCTTTTTGAAACATGCTGTATGTGAACACAAGAAAAGAAAGAATAAAGAATGTAAATAAAATTTGACTAAAATAATTATAAAATAAATATTGACAAAAAAACGCACAAGTAGCGGCTTTACGAGAATATCCATCTGCCTGGAAGAGATCGCTGTAAGCGATAAGGCCACCGATTTTTCACCGTCAATTTATTGTATACTTGTGCTGTAATTTGTAATTTTGGTGATAAATAAACCGTTATCTATCTATCTATCTATCCATCAACAGAGAACGATATACCATGAGAAGACTGAAACGCTCGAATAAGGATGATGACTCGAATAATCACACATTTCAAATTGTCTGTGAAAAGTGTCTACTATGATAATGGAGAGTTAATGAAACGTGAGTATATTCAATACCGACGCCTCTAACGGAAAACAATTAAATATTCGAGTCACAGACATAATTAACGCGGGCGCTTGCACGTTGGTGCACGCCAATGAGGGGAATAATTGACCACCCATGTGTTGTTGAAAGAACTCGTTTTTATACATAGATATGGATTAACTACAGCTTTATTCGTATAATTCGTATTAAATTTTGCGTTTACGGATGTGTAGCGAAAAAAGTAGAACATATTTTGATTACAAACCTGTTTCTATCATGTTATGAAAAATTTATATTTACCTTAACTAAAAAACTGTACGTAAATGTTCTACTATAACGCAGTAATGTATCGCACATCTCGTATATACGACCTACACAAAATAAGAGTTCAGTTCAAATTGGGTTCAATTAGCGTGGGGTCATGTCAATTACTCAGGTAAGATGAATCTTCTTCTTCCTCCTGCCCTTATCCCACATTATAATAGGTCTTTACCTATGAAATTGCCGTTCTGCAGTACTGGCCATTTCAAATCAAAATAATTTTTGTTTGGCTAAGAATTCTAATTTCAAATTAATTTTATTTTAAAAACATGGAATTCTTTTTCCAAAAGTAGTCATTTGTTTATTGATTACTGTTATATTTTCATCGCATTTCAATCTTTTTCGCCATCATGGATACGTTAAAAATTCCAGTAATTATGGAATATGAGTACCGTCGTGGCAGCAACGCGGCACAAGCGGCACGCAACATCAACGACGTTTACGGAGCTAACACTACAAACCAACGCACCACCTGTTATTGGTTTGCTCGCTTCCGTTCTGGTAATTCCAACCAGCATTGGTCAATCGCTCGTCTCCGCTGCTCCTGCACGACAACGCGCGACCTCATACTGCACAGCAGACGGTCTCCAAGTTGCAAGAACTGGGGTTGGAAGTTCTCCGTCATCCGCCCTACTCACCAGACCTTGTGCCTACAGACTACTACTTTTTCCAGAATTTGGATAACTTCTTGGCGGGAAAAAAATTCAATACCCGAGAGGCAGTACAAAATGCCTATGAAGAATTTGTTGCCTCCCGTCCAGCTAATTTTCTTTAAGAAGGGCATCAATAAACTGCAACTGTGTTGGCAAAGATGCACTGATTGCATGGGTGATTACTTCGATTAATGCAAATAAAAAATACATGAAAAAAATTCGTTTAAATTTTTTCATACAAAACGGCAATTTCATAGGTAAAGACCTAATATGGGGTCGGCAATCCCTCGGTCCCCCCGGGCCGGGGGAACCCGTCAAGAGAAGTTTTCCCCGAGACCAAAAAAAAAATATATGTTACATGTTGTAATAGTTGTGGTTTAGTTTTTACAACCTGCCACCTGCCTGACGCCTAACACCTTTTCGGGGAAAAATTTGTCATGTCAAGTAAGATGAATAAATAAGTTATAATTCCCAAGATGTAAAAGATCGGCGGAGTAAGAATATTAACTCCTGCGGCCGGAGTCGGCCTGTCGTAAAAGGCGACAAAAAATCCCACCCTAGCTACGTGGTAGGGCCTCAAGCCCGTCTGGATGGCAACCACCCTTGGTCTTAAGTATGCCGCCATAATAACCTTGTGTTGTGTATCGGCATTAGTGACCCTGGTGCTTGTACCCCTATGGGACAGCAGAATGTTCGTAGTGACCTAGCGACGGTAACTGCTAACTGCTACATAGGCCGTCAGCTGTTCTTCAACATAAAAAAACATGCGGGGTAGTCTTTGGGGACTGACGATAGAAGTGAAAACTAAAAACTAAATAACTTGTGAATTGTATCGTCGAGCTATTAGATTATTATTTTCGGTTTATATAAAATCAGGCATTAAAGTTTAAATTGGTCATTAACACTTCTTTACAAACCAAAAATTGTTCACCCAAAAAGTGCTCAACGCGCCTAAAGAAATTTTATCTTCAAAAACTTAACTGTATTTCATTGTAATAAAGTTGCAATTCGAATAGATATATGTATAAGTAATGCAATCATTTAAAAGTTACATTATAAAATAAAGCTTAAGTGATTTATTAATAAGGTTGGTCTTACTGGAGCAAAACTCCGTCTTTCGAATTTTCGATCAGGACACGTGACCTGACGCGAGTTTAACATTTTTTACCCATCACAAAAAAGTGTACAAAGCCGCTAAAGATGTTTTCACTTCAAAAAAATTCAAGAAAGGACACTAATAGGTATTTTTTGATATGAAACAACACTTGTAACGGTTAATTCAAATGTATTTTATAGATTTTTTGACACTACAGCAATTTATACAATTAGATTAAATTATCTCTGAAGTCCTTTTTAAAAAAAAACTATATTACCTATTAGTCCGTGTCAAAATTTTGCAAATGACACTTTGATAGACGAAGTTATATAAAGTTTATCTTACAAACTATATTTTGTGAGTTGTGACTACTAATACTATTACTATTTCATGGAATGGAAAATGGCAATGGATTGTCGTGTATGACAACAACTTGTTAGTAAATCACTAAATCATGGGCCAAAAATAAACCATTCTACAGAAAATAGACTATTCGTAACTCGGAAGTGCACAATCTCAAGACTAGTATATATAAATTTCTTGATGATTGTGAACAGGTGTGAAAATCTACATTTAGATATGATTAAACAGATTGCTATAAGGATACCAAAAACAATGCAACCCAAATACTAGCTTTCTCCGGGAGATATCATTTCAAGTCCGCCAACGAGCAGCCAAAAAGGATAAGTGAAATCTTGAAAGGTTAAAGCTAAGGACAGACGCACATTACAAAATAATTTAATTCCAAGTCTATATAGTCAATACGTTTAGTTTAAAGTTTTCTATCTTATGCTAAAAAAAGGACTTTTTGAGTACTAACTTACGAATGCCTGAAATGAACTTTAACGCATTTGTATATTTGTTCTTGTTAATTCTAGGAGCCAAAAGTGGAAAATCTCCTACATTAATACCGAATACAGAGGCTGTGTGGAGTGTATCAAACTTTATATTCCTGCAAGTATATTCTTTAAGCATATCTGTCCATGCCTTTAGTTGCAGCCGCAATTTGTCTGCAACGTCGCCAATTATAATTTTGGCAAGCCACTTAGATATGAATACGGAATGGCTGGTAAGAACTTGTTTTTGTGTTTAAAATCTTTTACACATCTAACTGATTCACTGTACTACTTTAAGAGAACGCAATTAAAAGCTTCTTCATATCATATTTCAAAATAAATTAAGGGCGATATCAATGTAAGAGATACTTAATTTTAAGTGTATATATGTATATGCATAAAATTATTTTTAAATTCACTCTTATTACTTATGAATACATCGAATAATGAATAAAATGTTATTAGTATCAATTTCCACGGAAAAATCGTTGTTACGATAAATATAGGGAAACGTAAAATCATCAGTTACAAGCAACGAAATCTTACTGAACATTGCAACGAGGTACTGAGTTGGCGTTAACAATAAATTTCTCCAAGTAAACGAAAATCAAGTGAATCAGTAACAAAGGGCGAACATTACCGGCGGAAATATACACCTAGGCTATCGAATGAGCAAAAGGTAGATTGGTTCCATGATTGGTAGAGATACGAATTCAACACCTTTCTCTTACGCAACAAATTAGATAGATTTTTATTTTATTTTATTGCTGTAGGACAGCAGACAGGCTTACGCCTTACCTACAGCGTACTTTCAATGTGTCTGGCAAGATGTAAAAACCATTAAAACTGTCCGGCTATTGAGGTAACATTTTTTTATAGGTCCCCAAGTAACATATATTAAATTAAGCTTTTATACTATAACGAAAGTACGAGTATAATGATAATTTATTAAAGTTTAGGGGTGTCTGGCAGGGGGTAGCAACTGTTGTAAGTGTCCGGCAATGGATGACGAGATATCTAAAGTTATCCCGAAGAAAATATAAAAAAATTGAGTTTTATACTTTAACGAAATCAAGGTACTATTTTATACACCTTTACTGCCTGTTATCTGCCCAAGAAACCACAACCCAAACTCTATAGTCGTCGTTCTTACCTGTATAGGGGACAAGCACAGAAAAACTTTCAGCTTTTATAAAATGACGAAGGTCTGGCCGCCCTGGGCAAGAGCTCTATATATTTAAATGTCATTTGTATTCGTTAATAAAAATAAAAATATTTAATACGTTATGCTAGGCCAGTCGGTATCACCAACGACATTTCACTTCTTGTCATATGTACAATATTACTTGAAGTAGCCTAGCCAAATTTATCTTGTCTGCTAAAATAAGGATTATTTTCTGTTATACACGTAATACATTTGCTAGAAGCTTTATAAAAGTATTACCAGTGGTAGTTATAGAATATTTATAAGACATGTCTATTTACCGATGTTCCATTATCACCAATATGGCGTCAACACATCAGTGTTACAAATGAAAACATTGCCTCCACCCAGTCATTTAAATTCGCCGTCATCTGAATGTCCACGCCTTTTTGTCTGTCCATATTATTTATTCAAATCCGATGAATAACTACGCCAGTCACGTCTCTGACTCGTTAAAAGTCAGAGCACGATCAGAATAAGTGTTGCCGATCTCTGATCATACTTGTATTAGTACTAATATTGTTTAGATGTTGGGTGCTTGAGAAATCCGTATTGCGTGTCATGATTTTCTTTTATAACCTGGTGTATGGTGGCTCGGTTCTCTTTTAGGTAACGTGCCATGAATTGAATTTTGTTAATTTAAAATCACGAGATGCTTTGTAAGGACGAAATGTAAAGTCAAATTTTCAATCATAAAATATACAAATTTTTATAATTCTGTATTACACGACTGAGGGACACGACGTTTGTGTTTAATCTTTGCCACCATATATTTCCTGATATTTGTGTTTTGTGCCTTTTGGGTGGAGAATCAACGGTAGCTCCCATACTTTGTTCATCTTTTTGGAGACCACCATCTGGCTCTCTTTTCTTTTACACAGCCAGTAATAGTAATAATTAGTCTCTTAATACAATCTGGGTCTAACCTGACCGTGCGCCTGAAAAATTTAAGGCTTCTCTACCCACATGCTATTGAGTGCCGTTTGTTACATGTAACTGTTTGAGGATTGACTTGTTTATGCGACATTCCGTCCGGGGTATTCCCTGCATTCCGAATACACATTTACGAACACCACATTTCAAATGTGCCAATACTTGATCGCATCCTAGCTTTAAGCTTCTGTTTGTAATATTAAAATAACCGCTTTTTACTAAGTGCATTCGGACGTATACACGGTACATATACCAAAACAACATTTATTACAATTTTTGTCTGTCTGTCTGTTTGTTTGTTCCGGCTAATCTCTGAAATAGCTGCACCGATTTTGACGGGACTTTCACTGGCAGATAGCTGTATTAAAGAGTAACTTAGGCTATTTTTATTTAAAAAAAAATAGTTTTTGTTAAAAATGAGAAGTTTCGGAAATTTTAATTCCAATTTAAGTTGACCTCAGATTTATATCATCAATCATATGAAATAGGGTCAGCTTAGGCTGGACATTTAGGTTGAATTTCCAATTTAAGTTTACCTCAGATTTATGTCATCAATCATATGAAATAGGGTTTAGCTTAGGTTAGACTTTGTAGGTTCGAACGCACGTATTCCGGAGGCACATGGCGTAACAGTTGCATTCGATAATACTGACTGCATATTTCATTAATATTTTAGGGTTTATAGGGTTTGTTATCCAAAATAAAACATAAGATAATATATCCAAAAAATTCTGCCCAAAGTCACTATTCCAAGCGGACGGAGTCGCGGGCACAGCTAGTATAATGTATAATGGAAATGTTAAACTTAAATAGTCCTACCTATAGTCCTATCTTTTATGTATAAGCTATTATCGCCAAAATAGTGAACCATAAATACAATAAAAAATTGATAATTTATTACTTATGCACATTTGGTAGTAAAAATTATTTTAACTATATCTTCTAAAACTGAACAACTTACTCCAATGTTTTTTTTTAATTTATTGGCGAACAACGTTTGCCGGGTCAGCTAGTGTACTACATAAATATTATATGAATGTAGTTTTTAGCTTTGCATATAAAAATAAAGTTTCAGTTTTAAATAGAAATCAATGTGAAAATTCAATTAATACTAAAAATCTCATTTTAATTAACTCAAATTCAAGTTAACTCAAATCCAAGTTTTTGGAGCTATCCAATATATTCACATACTTATATTCTGGTCTAAGAATTATTCAATACTAATCAAAAATAAAATATTATATGTTTTCCATCTAATATATAAAATTCTCGTGTCACAGTTTTCGTTGCCGTACTCCTCCGAAACGGCTTGACCGATTTTGATGAAATTTTTTGTGCTTATCCGGTATCTATGAGAATCGGCCAACATCTATTTTTCATCCCCCTAAATGTTAGGGGTAGTCCACCCCTAAATTTTATTTTTTATTTTTTGACATTTTATTATTTTTATGGCAGAACAACGTTTGCCGGGTCAGCTAGTATAATATAAAATGTTATAAATAAGCTATTATCCTAACTAATATTATACATGCGAAAGTGAGTTTGTTTGTTTGTTTGTTACGTTTTCACGTCTAAACCGCTGAACCAATTTTGGTGAATTTCGGTATAATCATAGACTGGACTTTGGAGATATTTTAAATTCATGTGGCAGAACAACGTTTGCCGGGTCAACTAGTGCTTTTATAATAAACATTTTTATAAAAACAGAGACCATATCCGTAATAATCATACTTCCACTTATTCTGTATTAGAATTGTATTGTATATTAAACCGAAACCAAAATCTCCTATGTGGTTTCGGTTTAAAATTATATATTAATATCGAATATTTTTGCATAGCACCAATTTAATAACGCCCTACAATCAAAATGTTACGTCTAGTCCAATTACGTTAGCAACAAAAGCACCCCGTCGCCGGCACTAGCCCTAACATTACGTAATTAGTGTCTACCGTTGCACAAAGGGTTGAAATGCACCCCTAACATGGAGTACTGTTTGTGCATTTAAAGTTTGATGAAATTCCCTAGACAGACATGCTAATACCTCGGCTTTGTAACGGATTATAGTGGTATTCAGCCTTAGGGGACGCATTTGAAAGGATAATTAATTCCACGCCTGCCTTAGCTACTGTTTGTAACTAACTTGCTAAGCTTTAAGTTGTTTACGAACACTGGAATAGTTTTGAAGATAAATACGATATATACGAATAAAATTATTTTTTCATGAATTTTTATTGGACGATTCAGTCTGCTTTGAATGACCATGATTTGTTGAGGGGTTTTGGGCTGCTGCATTATCACCTGATCCCTAATGTTAAAAAAACTTTTTTTATTATTTTATCGCCTCGCCACAGGTGTAGTTATTGCTAAGCCTTGAAGACTTGGTGAAATAACATACATTAGGCCACTATGTATTCTGGTTACACGTCAATTCACGACGAAGTAAATATTAGAGTTAAACCGATATCAAAAGCTGTAAATTGAATAGCACATAAAGTATTGATTAAAAACAATATTGTTTTATCAAGAATTGTTGTCATCTATTTAATGTATAACAGTAGTGGGCGAAATGAACAAAATTATTGTGAAGAAGCAATCTAGAGTCATAATGGCCGACCTTTGCTGATCTGTTGGGCGTTAGCGGTAATTGCTCGAGGGTCACGTTCGGCAGTTATCGGGTACTTTCGGCTCGCTGCGGGCACCCGCTTGCGCTGGCGCACCGTTAGCGTAATAACCAGCTGACTCGCCAAACAATTATGCACTCGCAACTTCAACGGGATATCATAGTAAAGAGGTACTTAATGGTGAAGATAGAGCTACGTATTTATTTTGTTCACAAACAAATAAGAGACTTTTTCATATTTAACCATAAGGAAGCGCTAAGAACAAAACTTAATTAACGTATTATTATTGGGTTCCCACACGACCAGAGGAGCTGTGGCTGTAGCAGACAGAACAGTAAAGATTAATGAATTTTAGGGACCAGTGATTTCCACATGTAGGTTTTTTCTTCATATTGAGATTACATAGTTCGATTCGATTAGAAATTATCCAACATTAAACTTTTTAGTTTGAAAACAATCACTGCACTTGAAGAGGCCAGTGTCGAAGTAGCCTTATTCTTATTTTTACCTAAGACATCATGACCAACTAGTTTCCTTTAAAGCCTTATTAACTTTTAAGAATTAATTATTATTCTCAATACTATTTAGAGTCAAACAGTCTTCTTTCTCCTGCACTTATCCCACATTATATGGGGTCGGCCCAACATGTTACTTGTTGTAATAGTTGTGGCTTAGTTTTTACAACCGTCATTTAAAATCTGTCATCCTTTTCATTTAAATTATTTTTCTCGTTTCACACTGAAAGTAGAAATTTAATAGAAATAAGGTATTTAGAGTCGAACAGTAATTCGTAATATTATTAAAAAGTTTTTAAACGTTGAAAAAAAACTAATTTATATCAATTTTTCACTGAGATACCCGGATAAAAGAAACCTGAGCACCGAAAAGACTAAAATGCCTATAAAAAATCAATCTTCTCTCATCTACCCACACTGCATTCTTTGATTCTCGTGTTCAAAACCGGTTCAACTACTTTGCATGCAAATACGATGAGCTCAATCTTTTGTAGCTTTTAACGCTCGCTTACACCATTTTTCACGCAATCGAAATTGGAGCAAACTTTTGTTTGAATACAGTTACGTGAAAGTTAAAAATTCCTTTTCATCATACAAATATTCTGAATTGTGAGATTAATTAGATGTATATGTTTTGACAGTAGGTGTACCACCATTGAAATAGTAAACGTTGATCAATCGGGCTGCCTAATTTCGTGTGTTTTCTTAATATATTCGTAATATGTAATACATAAAGACAAATTCGATTGACAGCACAGTTCGTTCAATAGCTACGCAAGTGACCGTATAGTCATGCCACTAGTGTATTCAATCCCCACGCAAGACTAAATATTTTGACTAACTTGGTCTGGTCTTGATATAAGTGTCTGCCTGTATTCACACCTGGTACTTCGTGCACAGGTGTAAACTCAGACGCCACTTTTTAATAAGAAACGATTTTTGGCTATTATGTGAACGACCGTTATTTCATTGACTACGAAAGGGAAAGCCAATTTTGCTTCCATTATTGAAGTTTAACGTTTCAAAATTTTGTGAAATATTTCAGTGCTGATAATTTAGTGAAACTAAATTCAGCTACTAAGCGATTTGGTTTCCCCACTCCTTTATAACTAACAACGATATAAAATTAAAGTGATTGCTTAATCAAAGGTCATATCAGGTCCTTTGACTTTTGGCAGACATAATTTCCCATTTACTTACAATTCCTAGCTCAAAAGACATAATCACAAGGGAGCACGCAGATATCACCAAACGGATTGGATCCGCTTTAATGATGTGTCCATTGCTGTCAACGACATCATTGAACTATCACATATCTGCTAGTCCGCTTGATCGACACGCGATATTCTGTAGGACTTGATCGATCGATATTCAGCTTATTATCAAAAATATTTTTTGCAAGGAAAGTAATATTAATGCCATATAATAAGAAAAATGCTTAAATTAAAAATCCGGATACAGGACAGGTAAAAAGATAGATTTCGTAGTAAAATTTACGGTGATAAAAAATGTTAATGTTAAGATAATGACAACAGAGAAGACTGGAAGGAGAAGACGTGTTGCATACCTGAATAGAGAAATGTAAATTATTCTTGTGTAATGAGTAACATGAAAGAGAACAACAAACACTTGTAGTGCCGATGGTTACAGTATAGTCAAACTACTTAAACAGGGAAAGAAGTCTTCATTAGATAGTAGATTAGTCCTGATTAGAGATTATACTTACTCGTATTCATATAAAAAAACCGTTCCCTCGAATTACTTATTAATATGTATGTATTGGTTAATTGACAAAATGTAGTTTCCATGATAATATTGACTCCATAATAAGTTCTATTTAGGTAAACCACTTATTTTTTTGATGAAACCCTTCATTACATCCCATAACATACAATTAATCAACATCGATCGCAATGAGTTACTGAGATAAACGTTTTAAATGTTCTGGCGACGCCCTTTATGCTAATTTGTATTGAAAATCGTTTGTTCTTCTAGTGTATATAATAATCGTTGCAACACTATTGTTCGTATTACACGTTTATGTCCAAAGTCAGGTCAATGACATGGCATAACTCCTGCAGATTGGTCCAGAGGTACTGAACACATTTTTGTTAAAAAACATTGCGTACAATATTTGGAGATTTAACAATTTGGAGATTGCGTACAATATTTAGATATTGACTTTTAGAAATTCGATCAAAACCCTTTCCGTAAGCATCTGTATTACTTATTAAATCTGTATCTTTATTTTTAATACCAAAAAAAAAAATACATATGAACAAAATATGAACTTAAGAAAAAGTAATTTTTATGAAAAACAGTTTTTCAGTATTCCTGTTTTTGATATAAGTTCGAATACCTTTTCCAAAGCTTATGGTTTTTGGTACAAGAATATTTATTAAAAATATGTCAAATAAAAATCAAATACTTTAGTAGCTTGACAGCCGTAGATAGGTTGCCGTATTCTTATTTCAGATTCCTCACCATGAGTGGAAGGAGCGCCTCGCGCACCCCAGCGCGGGCCTCGCCACCATCGAAGCGGTGAGGCCCGTCCTGGCCGAATGGCTGGAAAGGCGCCACGGCGCCCTGACCTTCCGCCTGACGCAGGTCCTCTCGGGGCACGGTTGCTTTGGGAGGTACCTGTGTCGCATAGGGCGGGAGATGACGTCGGGGTGCCACCACTGTGGCGCGGGCGACGAGGAGGACACGGTGAACCACACTGTCGCCGTGTGCCCTGCGTGGCGCGAGGAGCGCCGCGCCTTCGTCGCCCAAATCGGCGTGGACCTGTCGCTCCCGGCCCTGGTTCTGTCCATGGTCGGGAGCGATCCTGGATGGACGGCCGTCGCCTCCTTCTGCGAGGCAGTCATGTCCGCAAAGGAGGCGGCAGAGCGGGAGCGGGAGTCGACCACCACACTCCCCTCCCGCCAACGCAGGCCACGTCGGCGGCGCCGGAGGTCAAATAACGACCTCCGGCCGCCGTAAAAAGCGGCCGCGGGCGGCCCCTCGGGGGAGGATCCACCGCCCGCACCATTGCCGCGAGGGTGAGGGCTGCGTGCTGTTCCGCGACCCCCCTCAACTCCTAGAGTTGTTAGGAGAGCGCCGGGGGGACGAAATCCTGACCCCCTGGCGCCAACACTTTAGAAGGGGCCCGCCTCAAGACAAAGGGCGGGCCGGCGCCAGCCCGGGCCACGAGATCGGCTGGCCATATATCCGTGGGCCCGGGCGTAGGCGATAGGAGAACAGCGGGGTTTTTTAGTGGGTAGTCGGATGGCTAAACATCTTTCCCGGAGTCCCACATATCCCTCGGTCCCCCCGGGCCGGGGGAACCCGTCAAGAGAGGTTTTTCCCCGACACCAAAAAAAAAAAAAAAAAAAAGATTCCTCACCATGGAACCTCGAGTCTCGTGTCCCGACGCTGTTATACCAGTGGCGCAGCGACGCGGTCGAACGTTTTTAGTGGGTAGTCAGATGCCCGAACATCTTTCTCGGAGTCTCACATATCCCTTGGTCCCCCCGGGCCGTGGCGGGTGCCCACGAACAAGAGAGATAGAGGTTTTTGATAGTATTATGATTGGTTTTGGTAATATTAATATCACTTAAATAATTTTCAATTACACTACTTTAATCACCAACCAAATTTCCATAAACGAATAAATAATAATATATTATAAGAAATTTTATGATGCTCTTAAACAAAAATAATATTTAAAAGGTTTGCAATGTACTTAGGACAGACTGAAATTCGCGGAAATTGCCAAGTTTACTGAACGTGAGATCATCAATATGAAATATTTACTTTGCTTCACATATATTGTAAGTATATTTACAATAAGTTACTCAGAAATGTTACCCTTTGCCTTGAATCCGTCCTTGAATGGTATTACTATTTGTGACACCAAAGACTGTCTCGAGGTGAACCTATGTTTATCGAATGAATGAGTAATGCTCGGTATTACCGTAATTAAATTTCGTTTATTATTGTTACTCATGTGACTTCCTTTTATTATAAACAAGATAGAAATAGAAATTGTTATGTATTCAGTTTGGTTTGGAATTCGATTTTCAATCGTATTCGATGTTACCATAAATATACATCATACGTACGATGGCAGAACGTACGAAACATTGAAATTTTAAATAATTAAAACGTGGTAATGATACTTCCATTCTAAAAGTAAAAACTTATGGTGTAGAGGTCATTGATCGATATTCGTTGGCTGGATCTAATCATTCGCACCAGTATCGACTGTAATAAGTATGTTATATAAAACAAAATTTTAACAAAACCTGACTATAGTAGAAAACATATTTCATAATTATAATTTCAATCCGTACAGTAATAATAATATATATTTAGAGTTTATGCGTGTATTTTTTACAACATTAGAAACATTTTCACATGCTTACTAACCAAAATTATTTATCGTAGGTACCATAACAACAATCGTGCATACAAAAAGTATGAAAAGGAACAGACACAGCAGTTGCATATATATGGTAATTGAACTAAGCCTAATAAAGCAAAATAGATGTTAAAATAATGTAACCCGACCTTCACCCGAGATCACAATAGCTTGCCTAATTAACAAGGGAAAAACCAGATTAAAACAGTAAAACTTGCAACAATGACAAAATATACACATCAAAAAAGTCTAACCAACATGCATGATATTACAAATTTACCATTTATACTAATTAATTTCTAAGTCTTTACTCACTCAAAGTGCGTAGGTATGTAAACTTTTTTGTTATTGATGACATACTGGCTGGTTGTAAAAAAAAATTCGATTATGTTTTGTTTTTTTCATAAAATTAAATGAAAGGGAATTTGTTTGAATTTAAGTGCGTTTTTATTGCTACGTTTAGTCTTGATTTTATAATTTTACCAACCATTTAAATAAAGTTAGCGACAAAATTGAATTGTTAGATATTCTTTACGTCATGGAGCGACGTCATTTGACGGCAAATGAAATGCAGAGCTGTAGGGATGTTGCAAGCGGGAAGTAATCAATCTCAGGTATCTCGGAATTTTGGCATTCATAGAAGTGCTATTTGTCGTCTTTGGCAGCGCTACAATAATACAAGGGAACCCGCTGAACAGCATCCAGGCCGTAAAAGGAGTACAACCACTCGGCAAGACCGGTACATACAACTGACTGCAAGACGCCAGCCGATGTTAAGCGCTCGAGAGATAAGTTTGAGGCTACAAAATTCAAGTGGTGTTGATGTAAGTCCCCAAACTGTGCGAAATCGACTGCATGAGTACGGCCTACGAGGTCGACGCCCAATTAGGTGCCACCCGATACGTCACGGGAATCGCACTCATCGAAATGAATGGTGTAGAGAACGCAGAACTTGGACCCAGGAAAAATGGGATAAAATTATGTTTTCCGTTGAGTCGCAATTCGGGTTTAGGCCTGATACAAGAATGGTGCGAGTGTACCGTCGGCCCTGAAATACTGAAAAGCTCAGGTACATTCAGGAAGTTCATCCATACAGCGGCCCATCCACGGTCCTAAAATTTAAATTAGTATATGTTGCTTAGACTTTTTTGATGTGTGTAGTTCGATTTAATACAAAGCACTTTGAAGCAAGCCTAAATAAATAACAGTTCAACTTATTATAGCAACGGAGAATATCTTTCGTCGAACTTAATTGGACTAAATTGCCATTGGAGTGTAATACCTTATCTATTTAATTTATCCATCAGCCCCGCACTCTAGAAATAGCTTTGCCGTGATTGCCTGACCTGCGCAATTTTCCATGTATAGTGGCTGTTGGTTATTGAAATCTCGCTTGTTACGATCGTAATGAAGGAAATTGTATCGATACGGACGATCAGTGTTAGAGGAGGAAGATTGGATTTTATGTCGTGATAGCTTAGATAGTAAGCTAATGTAAAACTCTTTATACGGGTAAATTAAGAATTTCAGCTAAATAAATATGACGTGAACGTTGTTTATTTCTTTCTAAATGTCTTCTGTTAGATCATTGATTTTAATTTGTTTTATTGCTATGGAACAGCAGACAGGCTGACGGTCCACTTAAAAGTAAGCTGTTAACGTCGCCTATGCCAGCGGCCCCGCTAACACGCTGCGTAGGGGAACTGGAACTTATATCACAAATGCCGAAGTTATTATGACAGCGTATTATAAGCCCAAGGGTGGTATCAATCCAGACAGACTTAGAGCCCTACCACTTAGCAAATATAAAATAAATCTCATAAAGATGTCGAAAAGCTAGCTGCTTACAAACACATTGATTATACTCTTAGTATTGTAAACCAACTACTTAGCATCAAATAGGCTATTTACTTTACTTATCTTGTGCCAATTAAAATTAATCTATTTCAAAGTTTAATTCTTAACTTTCCTATTTTTGTTTAGGAAAATGGTATAAAAAATTACGCCAGATGAATCATTTGAACATATAACATACTAGATGTTCAATTGCAGTCAATTACACATAATCAACTTTACGTAGAAAATTAGGGGTGCATCCTGGTGCATCGTGAGTTTAAAGTCAATTTTCATTGCACAGCAGCGATATTTTCTGAATGCAACCGCAAACTGGTCTACGTATACATTAACTTTCAACCGCAGTGAATAAAGATTGAAATTTCAAAATGCTTTACACATAATCGTTGTGTTTCCATTCTAATTACAAAAAGTAGTGGTGGTGATCAGTGGCTGTCACGTTTATCGGCCAGATAGTGATAGAAATAACAAAGGCTAAACGATGTCTAAACGCGTATTTTATGTACCAATAGGATGGGCAATCAGTTGAGCCTTAATGTCTATAGTATTTAGTCAATATACAGGACCGAGTTGGTAAATTAAAAAACTGTCGTACAACATATGTATGAAAACAACGCAACCCTTGTAAATTAAAATTGTTGAAGGGACATCTTTGAATGAGGAGGGGTGAAACGCGTGCGTCCGAATGGGGTGACAGCCCTTGTACATACATGTCAGGTTTATAATAATCGCTATAGAGCTGCTGGAATAGAAACCAAAACTGCTAAAAATCATTCATTTCGGGAAACCAAAATTTTATTGTCTACGAGTACACTACAATTATTGTCATAACGGAAAATGTTGTTTCACTCTTGATTAACCCAGATATAAACAATATTTCATTTTATTAAATTAAATGTTAGGTTATACAAAAACAAATTAAAACCTTTCATTATTTACAAAGCTAATTTAATGTGCCGACGTAAATTATACTAGAACAGATTCCTAAAGATTTAAAATTGGATTTTTACTAGTACATAATACTAGAAAAGAAACCCGAAAATACAGTTTTACTAGGATTCAAACAGTACGGCTCTTCGAGGGGACCGTGCGGACGATGTCCCTTTACGGGGCCCCGATCTGGGCGGATCGCCTGACGGCCAAAACGATGGCGCTGCTACGCAGGCCGCAGTGCGTCTTAGCCTCAGGGCGATAAGGAGATACCGCACGGTGTCCTTTGAAGCGGCCTCTCCGCTGGCTGGATCCCCACCATGAGACCTCGAGGCTTGCGTCCTGGCGATGTTATATCAGTGGCGCCAGGACGCGGCCGAGCGAGGCTCTTGCCCTGCGCTTCGTGAAGTTGACGACGCGACGAGATGCTCATGGTGAAGTGGAAGGAGCGCTTTGCGTACCCCAGTGCGGGCCTTGCCACCATAGAGGGCGTCAGGCCCGTCCTGGCTGGTTCTGTCCATGATCGGGAGCGATCCTGGATGGACGGCCGTCGCCTCCTCCGGCCACCATAGAATGCGGCCACGGGCGGGCCCCCGGAGGATCCGCCGCCAGCACTGTTGTCGCGAGGGTGAGGGCCTTGACGGGTTCCCCCCCCCCCCCCCGGGGGGACCGAGGGATACGTGGGGCTCCGGGAAATATGTTCGGCCATCCGACTACTCACTAAAAAACCCCGCTGTTCCCCTATTGCCTAAGCCCGGGACTACGGATATGTGGCCTGCCGATCTCGTGACCCGGGTCACTGTCAAAAGCCTGGTGGAAAGTATGTCAAGAAGATTACATGCCGTAATCGCTACAAGAGGAGGCCATACTGGTTATAAATTTTTATTTTATAATGTATTCTTTTATTAAAATACCATAAAAATACTCGTAGTCTTAATTTCGTTAAACCCATAAAAATGTTCATTATAACACGACTCACATTTAAACAACATTGACTAAAACACCGATTTCAGGATTTAAGTGTTAAAACTGTATTCTCATTGATAATCCATACTAATATTATAAATGCGAAAGTAACTCTGTCTGTCTGTTTGTCTGTCTGTTCCTCTTTCACGCCTAAACGGCTGAACGGATTTTGATGAAATTTGGTATGGTGATAGATGATAACCTAGAAATGGTCATAGGCTATAAATAATCACGCCATCGTTCTTAGGGGGTAGGCAGTAGGCGGATAACTAAATTGAGTTAGTGATTTTTTGTGCTTATCCGGTATCTATGAGAATCGGCCAACATCTATTTTTCATCCCCCTAAATGTTAGGGGTGACCCACCCCCAAAAAAATTTTTTTTAATTTTTTGACATTTTATTATTTATATGGCAGAACAACGTTTGCCGGGTCAGCTAGTAAGACATATCTAGTCATCTAAGCTATAACATATGTACTAAAAACATTAATATTATCCATAGAAAAGCTAATAATGACTGTAAGGTGCCCGTGTTTTTGCAAAGGAGTGTATATTGACTACCCAAGTAGGGACAATGAAGCTTAAGGAAGCTTCATTTCCAGTTATATCCTAATTCTGCGCAATAAATGCAATTTTACACAAGTGCATTGTATACCGAGCCTTATGAGTCATCGAAACCAGCCTTACTAATACAAGGCACATTGTATTAAAAACACCCAAGTACTTGATGACGTCATTAGAATTATCAATCCTATATCCCTTTCAAAGTACGTTAATGAGTAACCAATTTTTTGTAAAGTTGATCTGCTTGCTACTTTATCTTTTTTCTAACAACTTATGGAGTTTGAAACGCAATCGAGTATCTCAAAAAGAACCAAAGTGACAAATTGATTGCATAGTTTATATTATTTGGAAAAATTATAATTTATGTATTACGACGTATGAATTTTATCAAACAATGACTCATGAGCTTTACTTACAAAAACTTAAGTAATACTTTTTTTATCATACTTTTTTTATAAACCTATCAATCTAGATTCGTCACGATCATGCCTCGAGGCTTTACAAAAGGGTTTTCTAATATGGACTCAAGTTTTTTGCACATTAAGCTGTTTACGAAAACAACTTAGCCTACTTATAAAACGCTTTTGGGTTCCATTTTCATTTATTTGTATAAAGAGTTTCTATCTATAATTTTACCATTCTTGAATTAAATCATTGATTTCTTAATTTCATACAAGCAGTACATCCCACGTGAATCAGAAGTAAGCGGAGATACGCTGTCCAGTATCTTAAGAGTTAAACTTTTTGCGTTAGTGCCATTCCAGGATACTCATCTTTCTGTACTTTTAAAGAAAGAGAAAAAAAAAACCCCCCTAAAATGACAGACCTAGCATTTACTAACAAATAATTTTTTAACGCAGTATTTGAATATGAGTGTATTAATTTATACCAAGAAACAATGTTTGCAACCATATTGTAAACAAAAACATCCTGTAATTGAATGTCAGCCTATGTTTATTACTACTAAACTTTACTAATAAAATAGTTTGTAAACTTAGTAATAAAGATGCTTATTATATGTAACGTTAAGACGTTAAACCCACTAAAAGTAATCAAATTAATACCAATATGCAAACAAAGAAATTGTAAAGCAACAATGTTGCTTTGTAATCGGCTATTTTATGGCAGGTAGAAATACTTTTTCCTTTTGTAACATAACAGCATTGTACAGACAATGAGTTACACAGATACGATCCTTTCAACATTTCCACTCTAAAATTAGTTGGTTTACACATTGTTTTCCATATAAGAAAATTAATCAATCTCGCGCTGAACGGAAGTGTAATTAAATATGAAATTAATATAATATACGTTGACTATAAAAAAGGCTGACTTCACACGCCGGGTAGACCCCTGTTAAATAGGAGACTAGGCTCTGGTGCAGTTTTTTCCAAAAGTTTGAGAATTCAGACGGGCAATCGGCTTAGTAAAAAACCATATAGAGCCATACTCGCCTTTTTTAGGAAATACTCATTTGTAAGCTCCCCGACCATGGGAAAGTCGGGGGTTACGAGGAAGTCAATGAGACCACCCACTAAAAACTCCGCCACTTCTCCTATGACCTAATAACGCCTGGACCTATGATCAGGTAACTTGGCCAATGCCGTGGCCCAGGCCTGCACCGGCCTGCCGTTCGTGTCAGAGCAGGCTTCTTTAATGAATTGCGCTAGGGTTTAGGTTTATGTCCCTGACGCTATCCTTGTCAATCAGGGAGTGTGGGGACAAGAGGTAATCATGTAAATTTTTTGGTAACACGTCCTTTCCTTCTTCTTATACAAGAAAAAACTGAGATATATGTGGAAGAATTTCATTTGATAGGAACGAAAGAAGAAAACGAACAATGCCTTTGGCTTGCTGTCTGTAGAAAGAAGGAGTACAATTTATTGTTGCTTTCCACAACACCCTAGGAAAGTTAGTTAGCCCAATACATATTTCCGCCCAGGAATATACGACTAAAGTACCTTTGTTAAGATTAAAACAGCTAGCAATAAAGTATTTGCATGAAAACACAATTCAAATATCATGTACCACAACTGGTTTACAAGAAACTAATGTTAGACTGAGGAAGCCCTAATAACTTAAGTGGTCCACATGTCGCCACAGTGGGACCGTGTAAAATAAACAGGGTAAACAGGTTTTCTTAATATTTAGGTTAAATGACCTATAATAGCCAGGCTTGTAATTTTACAATTGAGGTTCATTATTATCTCACTTAGTTCTTCCTTAGTCTATTAGAGATTTGCTTACTAAAAAAGATATAAAACTGGTTTTGTATAAGTAATAAATGGAGCCGCCAGTTACTTAAAATTATAACTCGCTCGGCGGGCTATGTTGGTTATTTCCGTATGTTGTCCGACTCGCAAAATACACTAGCTGAATTGGGAATAGGTCTAACACAAGATCGATAAGCGAGTAAATAGTATATTTAGGACACCTCCAGTCCAATGGATTGACGAGCTAAACGGTACGGTATATGTGGCGAAAATATGAGAAATCCTAAATCCATCATTGTACGTTAACGAAGACTTATTAAAAATAATTTCATTCAATTCATGACTGGTATATTGACAATGTAAATATACCTGTCAGGGCTAAATGGGAAAGGCGCGGGATATGGATGTGAAAAGAAAACTGTTCAGGTCTACATAGAGCATTGGACGGAGTGGCTGATGACGATGAAATGTATAGCTTCTATACTTAAAAATATATTTTCATGTTAGACTTCTCTCTCTTGTCATTTAGGAAAATTATTATTTTATTGGCCATTCACTACCGATCTTTCCAATTTTATGATTTCCTAAAAGCAATTAATTGATTGAATGAGCCCTTATGGCTGACAGCAATCCTGTAAAATCCTAACTTCTGCTACATCTATTTCTTTGTGCCTCTTCATTTAAGAGAAGAAAATGTTACTTATAGGGAGAGTCTAATCTTCTAACAGTACTCGCCAGCATACCACAAGCTCCGAAGTGCAAACAGTTTGTAATAGGGATGACAGGATTGTAAAGAAATTAATAGATTTGTTGGTTGGCAGCTCAATTAAACGCTTAAGTAGTTCGTACACTTTATACTTATAATAAATATAGAAATATACTTATTTAAATAATTAAAGCAATAAATAATTTTTGACTAGTAGATGACTATGTACGTCAAATCGGATGAGTAATATTTATTTTGTCATAACATCGAAAAGCATTTGGTAAAACCTTTTTGTAAAATATTAGATATAATTAACATACATTAACGTTACACTACAGATTGTTTATCCCAGTAACAAATTCTTGACGATATGCCCCTTTTTTAAGATAGCTCTGATTAACACGAAAACGAGATCCCTATCAAAGATAATAAAACAAGAAAATCAAAGAAGAAAACAAAACATGTAGTACCAAAACAAAGTTCACAAATGATGTCAACACGAAAATATATATCCACGAAAATGTAATTGCATACTTCATGGAGCGCGAGGCCAGTGTATTGATTTTTTGTACAACACTTGTTTGCTTTGAGCATTATGTTTATACGAGTACGTTCAACATGATCTTATTTAGATAAGACTTATTTTTGTTGGAGTGGATAATAATGCTACCTATTACTATTATGTAAATAAACAGTTGTTAACTTTGACTGTAACACATATAGAAACACATATATACGTTTTATATCGGTTACATTCGCTTAGGGGTTGACGTTGAGTAGTTACATGACGAAATTTAATGTGCAGTAATCACTTCCTTTTGTTACACAAAGAAGGCCAAGGTAATCAGATGTGACAGTGCTTGGTTTTTACCGAACCGAACGCCGCCTGAGTATACCAAATCAGAAAAAAAAAACAAGAAGTGATGATCATCATTATTATGACTAACTCACTTAAAAAATGATTGGCCTTATTATTAATTTTGTTCGAGACCAATAAATACTACTCAAATACAAGACATGTTACATAAATAAGGTAACGTGGTAGCCAAGTGGTTTCACACTACGCAGACAAATAGGTTCGACTCCCTCGAGGACATGCACCGATTAGTTTGTTTTTTAACTAGTTTTTCCCGTTGAATGTGCATGTAATGTAATTAACGTACCCCGACAATGAAGGAAAACATCATGAGAAACCTGCCAATCCGCCTTGGACAATAGTGACGCGTATACTTTCTCTTAACCCTAGGAAAAGGCTCAGGCCCAGCAGTGATACGTCATGGGCTTTAATTATTTTATATCATTATTATCATAAGACATGGTTATCTATGGCAAAGCTTTGCAGAGAACACTTTCGGCTTAGCTGAGTCGACTTCCGCCTAAGAAGCTGACTCCGAAAGGAAACGCGTAAGTATTTATCTCGAGTCTTGTGCCTCATTTACACTTTAACTAGTGATATATGTAACATGAGCTGCGATCATTTCGTAAAATTCGCAGAACAGATCATATAAAATAGATAAAACTCAGTATAAACAAAGTAGCTAGAACTTCGAGGCCAAGACTAGCCAAGAATACGGATGGATAAGTTAATGTGGTAAGTTCACTTTTTGACGCCCTCCGTGGCGTAGCGGCTATTGCACTTCGATACGGGGTAACGGGTTCGATTTTCGTCTCGCGTGGGTGTTTATGTATAATATGTATTTATTTACAAAATTAATGATATATGTAGTATATCTGCAGTTTACTAGTTTAGTACCCATAACAGAAATGCTGTTCTACTTACTTGGGAACTAGTTGGCGTTGTGTGAATTGTGCCAGTATATTTATTTATTTATAACTATTATAGTATATTTTATTCTTATCAGAATACTAGAATTGTTTCACAATACTCTTAGTTAAGTAATGAAAGTTATGTTATTTTTCTTCTTTAATACTTTATTTGATTATAATCTTATAAACAGTTAATTATTATTCAGTTTCATTCATTTCAAGTGATATTTAAGTAAAGTGAAAGTTATATCATAATCGTATGCTTATGACCCTTTTAAATTTTAAATGCCTTCTGTGCAAGTGTCATAATCTCTTAATGTCAATACTTGGTTGGTTAATGTTATACTCGTATTTATTCTTAAACTATTCGGAAATAATCCCTATAAAATGCAATTTGAGCCGAATTCATTACATGGTTCTTGACCGAGGAAAACATATTACAGAAAATTACTGACGTAAAAACGACGTGCGATAGATCAGCCATGTTATAATACTTCGTCTAACTTTGTCAGAGGGCGGACCAAGAGCTCCCAAAAGAATGAATAGAAAGTAAGCCATGGATTGGTACCCTGTAAAAGATATTGAATCTTACGATACATAAGCAAAAAATGGGCTCATATACGATAGCAAAAGTATTAAACATTAATGTTTCGAGAAAAGTTTGAGTACAGCTGTGGTAAGCAATGAAATATTAACTTGACACGCGCCAGGTAAGTCAAATGTCGTCGACCCCAAACAAAAACTATTACACACCATTAACCCGACCAAAACTATTATAGCAAATTCTCTGTACACCCAGTCTGAAAGGCGACTCTCGCAGGTCATTTACATCGTCATTATCAAATCATTTTAGTGAAAGCGACATTAACCTTTTTCACATTTCTACCTGTTAAAACCCGGCATTATTTTTATTTTTTATTGATGTAGGACAGCAGACAGGCTGACGGCCCGCTTACAATTTAGCAGTTACCGTTGCCTATGGATGTTTGCAACGCCAGTGGCATCGCGAACACGCTACTGTCCTATAAGGGTACAGGAACTTGGGTCAATAATGCCGGAACACAACACAAGGTTATTAGGGCGGCATACTTAGGACCAAAGGTTGTCGCCATTTAGACGGGCTTGGGCTACCACGTAGCTAGAGTGGGTTGTTTTGTCGCCTTTTACGACAGACCGACCCCGGCCGCAGAAGTTAGTATTCTTTCTCCGCCCCTGCACAGATAAAATTTATAACGTTGGCAATATAATATAGATAGATCATAGATTGGCAAGATGTTAATAGTTACACATCAATAACAGTTAAAGGGTAAGAAAACAACTATTAGACAAAGAAAAGGCTTTATTTCGCACGGAAATTTCCAATGTAGGATCTATTTTACGTGTATTCGTGATTATGACTATTATTGTATACGAAGGTATAAAGTATATTTTTATCCGTGCAGGGGCGGAGAAACAATACTAACCTCTGCGGCTGGGGTCAACCTGTCGTAAAAGCCGACAAAACAACCCACCCTAGCTACGTGGTAGGGCCTCAAGCTCGTCTGGGTGGCGACCACCTTTATAACCTTGTGTTGTGTTCCAGCATTAGTGACCCAAGTTTCTGTACCCTAATGGGACAGAAGCGTGTTCACGATGCTACTGGTGTTGCAAACACCCATAGGCGACGGTAACTGCTAAATTCTAAGCGGGCCGTCATCATGTCTGCTGTCCTACAGCAATAAAAAAAGAAAATAACGACTTTCAAGAAATACTGACAGTCTAATTTCTTATGTTCGGTTTGGTTATCGCCAACATAAGTTCCTTAGAAAATCAATATGAAACGTGACACAGTTTTTGCTTTTATATTGATATTAGAGTAATCGTGACGCAATTGTAAGTACACAATAGTCGCTTTGTACTATTCTGAATTACTATATACCTTATCTTATATAGATATTTAGTTCTTTGCCTATTTAGTCACACACTTCTTCTTCCTGCCCTTATCCCAGATTATGTGGGGTCGGCACAACATGTTTTCTCTTTGCTTTCTAATCGTCATCTTAACGTGAATGTTAAGTATCTTTTTTTGCCATATCATCATCTATCTTTTCTTTAATCTAACCCTCCTTTTGTATACATCCGTTATTATTTCTAGTATTTTCTTTGTTATATTATTCTCTTCGTATATATTGCCATACCAGGCTCGTCTAGTATTTGTCTCACGTCAATAGCTTTTAATCACAAAATGTTTTGTGATTTATGTGATGACTGAATTCATGGTTCACTTCAAATACGGAAAACATTTTGTTTCGTAGCAAATTACTTGTATCGACTAAGATCGAATTGAACTAATGACAAAATTTATATAGAGCTACACTATGAGGAAAACTAGTCAAAAAGCGACAAAAGAGCACTGTCCGGTTTTCCTTTCGTAATTGGAATTTCGGACATCATGACTTACTGTAAAAACAAAAAAAAGCTATTGCATAGCATTTTAATCAACTTATGCAATTATAATTATTTTTTTATTTTTTATTTATGCAGTAATTATTTTTTTTCTAATGTATCGATGTTTTCTATCGATATTTTGGGACGATATATCAATACTCGATAAAACTATCGATGATACGATATTGATGTTTTTATTATCGAGTATCGATATATCTTGTCCAATAAATATCGATAGAAAACATCGATTCTTTAGAAAAAAACATCGATAGTTGAAATACCATATACATACACGTTAAGGGAACGCTCGGCCGAGAGGCGGAGTGGGGGGGGGGGTGTTAGGTTTTTTTCGTTACGGAATTTCTTGATTCGGTCGCCGCGCTCAAAGCCCGCGATAATGCAATAGCTTACAAAAAAAACAAAAAAACAGATATTTTGTTCATGACAATAAAAAGTTGCCTATCTTAAAACGAAAGAAAAAGAATAGAACGTTCATTTGGTATTAAACTAAAGTAAATTTTGATTAAATTATAATTATTGGTAGCATTCGTGTAAATCTAAATACATAATTACATCCACATAATTAACCTGTCTAGATTCACTTAAAATAATTAGTCTTACGTTTGTATAACTCGTTACACAACTCGTTGCTACATAAGGTTAAACTGCAGTTTTGAATAAAAAAACGCAAATTACGTTATTGTACGTAAGACCTGACAGACCATGTCCGGAATGTTGAAAAGGTTGACAGCTTAAGCAATCTTCCGCAGGTGATCATTGCTTTCTAATTACTAATAGTTTATTGTATTCCTTGACAGATGTATTCTTTTTTTGTATTGCTGTAGGAAGGGCAGCAGACAGGCTGACGGCCCACTTAGAATTTAGCAGTTACCGTCGCCTATGGATGTTTGCAACGCCAGTGGCATCGCGAACATGCTGCTGCTCCTTAAGGGTACAGGAACTTGGGTCACTAATGCCAAAACACAACATAAAATTATTATGGCGGCATACTTAAGACCAAAGGTGGTCGCCATCCAGACCGGCTCGGGGCTCTACCACATAGCTAGAGTGGATTGTTTTGTCGCCTTTTACGACAGGCCGCAGAGATCAGTAAGTATTCTTTCTCTGCCCCAGTCCGTATAACAAGTTCCCCCGTGTCGTCTATACCCGAAATTTATGCAGTCTATTTATCTATTTTTTATGCGTATTTCATAATTTCTTAAACTTTAACATAGAATCTTAGAAATTATACTCACAAATAATCGGGTACCTATTAATATATATGTCTATAACAATATAACAATAAAAACTACCAAGATCTGATATTTACTAACCTGACAATTAACAGCGGAAGCTCAAACTCAAAAACGAAAAATGTAATCAACTATATTTGGGATTGAAAGAGGTAAGAACTAAAAATCAGCGCTTTATCTAATAATAACGAATCATAATGCAGAGTTACCTAGCATTTTGGCGTAATACGTTGTGAAAAGACACTTATGTCTTCTTTTCGTATATAGTAATAATAATTAATTTCACGCCGTATGTTATTTCCAAATTTCTAATCTGGATGGAACTCCTAGAAGATATTTGACAAGGTAATCGAAACAAAAAAATATGATGCGCAAAATCTGAATGAACCAAAAAACTAGATAATGTAAAAGCTAAAACTGCACGATCCATCTGGAAAATATAACCGTTTAAGCATCAAAGTGCATTTACATCGCGTGACGCGTACAAATCGCTTAACACTCGAAAATACGTGTTATCAATGTATCGAACAGGCGTACTCGTAGAGGTGATCGACCGTTAAGCAAATAAAGGCTTATAAACATAAAGCGTAAATTTTACCACCTTTTTTCTGTTAGAGCATTTAATCGTTGCGAGCAGTCATCATATTCTGAACGTTTAATCCCGGTTGGTTTAAGGTTGTTTTATTGATATTTCTAATGGTAACATGATCAACAATGTGCCCGTAGTGTGTGATCGACTGAGATACAATACTAAGTAATGAAATTATGTAACGAAAGCCTTTTACTTGAATGAAGAAGAAAATGACGTCATCCGAGGCTGATGGTAAGTTTGAAATGATTTTTTTGTATTAAATGTTCATAGGCGATGGTGAATTATCTCCAGCTCTGCTACCTAAAACGATAGTCATAAAACGACAGCATTAAATTATTTTATGCTTTCTTAAAATGCAATAAACATCCAATAAATAAACGTTTGTATATTGGACTTTTATACTTTACCGTTTTTATTTTGTTCCTATTGTACGAACTTGTGAACGAAATGAAACCGGTAAAACACCGTCTGTCACATCACGTCTGTCGTAAACGGCGACAAAACAACCCACCCTAGCTACGTGGTAGGGCCCCAAGCCCGTCTGGATGGCGACCACCTTTGGTCTTAAGTATGCCGCCATAATAACCTTGTGTTGTGTTCCGGCATTAGTGACCCAAGTTCCTGTACCCTTATGGGACAGCAGCGTGTTCGCGATGCCACTGGCGTTGCAAGCACCTATAGGCGACGGTAACTGTTAAATCCTAAGCAGGCCGTCTACTGTCCTACAGCAATAAAAAAAATCGATATGAGCCCAAAGCCATTTTTTCACGAGCAAGTGTGAGATGGTTTTGATATGAACATATTATGCACAGGCCGCAGTTCAATCTGGTAGGAGATAAATATTGACGAAATCCACCGCATCATGTATTGTGTAATGTTAAGATGTCATTATTTGATAAACTGTCGTCTGAATGCGCACGAATGTAATGAAGCTGTAGCACAATACACAAGTGGCAGCGGTTGGTACCATAAAATGGCACGTGAATATTGATTATTGTTGTTATAAGAAATTCATACACACGGAAAGGCTATATGCTTTGACAATTCACACAGTGCCAAAGCGTTATGGGCACTAAGGTTAAGGACTCACGAAGCGGTTTTTACCCGAGTCCGCTGCGGTTGCGGGCCCGCAGCTTCATAATATTTAAATTATGCAAATATAGTTAAAAAATTAAAGCACAACTCACGACGCGTTTTACGCCCGCGGTGTGCGCGATTGTTTGCGGATCCCGCTGCACCGGCGGGCAACCTGTAGAATCACACGGGTCGCGGTCGCCCGCACCCTCGGCGGGTTGCGCTCGCGCGCTCTTCGTTCTCTTGGCGGGCGACCACAGGGGCCGGCGGGGGTGGTACTTTTTTAAATTTTCTTTTTTAATTCTTCTGTGAAGTAAATATAACGCAACAGCTCGTTCCTGGTATGTGTCCATGGCGGTCTGAACCTCAACTGAACGTTACCACTCATCTTGCAACCGCCACGTTTGCGGGCGATGATCGCAACCGCGACGGCTGCGTAACAGCGCAAATAACCGGTTTTGTGAGTTTAGAAATAAAACCGTAGTTCCAGCACCACGGGAGCACGGGAGAAAACCGCTTCGTGAGTCCTTAGCCTAAGACTACTGATATACCACTTTAATACTTTTTTTGCAAATTAATACATATTATACATAAACACCCAGTCTCGAGACGAGAAACCATGACCCTTGCAAACGCTCCGACGAACAAAGGCCTTGAGATCATCAAATATTGTAGTAGTAGCACTGAACATAATCCAAAAAAGTGTCTGCCTGATCCACGGTCAAGGCACTTGTCCTTTAACCCAGAAAGGTTAAGCCAGGGTATTAAAAAAAACAAAGAAGTAATAAATATGACTGTTCCTTTCCCTGTGGTCGTGTTATTCGTATCATGGGATCGTAATATGTGCCAAATAGAATATTAACTTTTACTCGTTCACAGACAACAGAAACAATTACTTGTTTTATCGTAAAAAAATTAGGGGAAAGGTGTTAAATTTAATTTAAATCACATTTTTTGACGACTTATCCGACGCAAAAAAAAACGCGATAATATTTAGGGCCGAGATAAATTCAAAAACGGAGACCGCAGGTTCCGAAATGCAGATGCAACCGCACTAAAATTTATAGATGAATATACTACAGGATAATAAGAATAAACATGTTTAATTATAAAGTGTTTAGTTCCCGCTTAAGCTTTTTACTTATAAAAAAGTATATATGATGAAAAGCGCGAGCCACACAAGGTGTAACATTTTTATATCTTTGTGTCTAATTATCGCTAGTTTCCGTTACAATGAAATTGGTAATACATATTTATAATTTAATATACGCTTGTAACAATAAAAATCTATGAATTGTGAAGGAAACAAGAATAAGTCAATTATTTCTTATTCCGTATGACCAAAAGAATTTTTTTTTCTTTTTATGAAAAAAATTATATGTAAAATTGTTATGTATTTGGAGATACTATAAAATATGTTTCTTACACAGACCGCTCAATAACAACAATACAAACTCTTCGTGCGAAGAACAAAATGGATAGTTTTTGTTTTAACTCTAAGAACATGAGTGAAGTTATTTCAAGTCTAAACCATTAATTGGCATGGGCCGTGTAACTACTAATACGTCAGTACACATTGTTAGATAAACATTAATTGCATCCGCTTGTGCACGACACGCAGATTTGACGACTTCCAACCTCCCGAACAAGCCGGATTCCGAAAAGGTTTTAGCACCATAGACCACATACATACGCTGCGGCAGGTTATACAGAAGACGGAGGAGTATAACCAGCCACTATGCTTGGCGTTCGTGGACTATGAGAAAGCCTTTGATTCGATCGAGACCTGGGCGGTGCTTCAGTCTCTCCAGAGGTGCCACATTGATTATCGATACATCAAAGCGTTGAAGTGTTTGTATGAAAACGCCACCATGTCAGTCCGTCTCCAGGATCAGAACTCGAAGCCTATCCGACTGCAGCGGGGAGTCAGACAAGGCGATGTCATATCGCCGATGCTGTTCACTGCTGCGTTGGAAGATGTCTTCAAGCTTCTGGACTGGAACGGACTGGGCATCAACATTAACGGTGAGTACATCACTCACCTTAGATTCGCAGATGATATCGTAATCATGGCTGAAACCATGGAAGACTTAAGCCATATGCTTGATGGCCTCAATACAGCTTCCCAAGGAGTAGGTCTCAAAATGAACATGGACAAGACGAAGATCATGTCTAATGTCCATGTCGCACCTACCTCCGTAACAGTTGGGAACTGTACTTTCGAAATTGTTGACGAATACGTCTACTTGGGTCAAACGATCCAGTTAGGCAGGTCCAATTTCGCGAAAGAGGTCACTCGTCGAATCCAACTCGGATGGGCAGCGTTCGGGAAGCTCCGTAAAATCTTTTCGTCCCAAATACCGCAGTGTCTCAAGACGAAGGTTTTTAACCAATGTGTGTTGCCAGTGATGACATACGGAACGCAGACGTGGTCGCTAACTATGGGCCTTATGAGAAAGCTCATGGTCGCTCAGAGAGCAATGGAGAGGGCTATGCTCGGAGTTTCCCTGCGAGATCGAATTAGAAATGAGGAGATTCGCAGGAGAACCAAAGTAACCGACATAGCCCGGATGATTGCAAAACTGAAGTGGCAGTGGGCTGGGCACATAGCTCGAAGGACTGATGGCCGTTGGGGCAGAAAAGTCCTCGAATGGCGACCGCGTACCGGAAGACGCAGTGTTGGTAGGCCCCCCACAAGATGGACCGATGATCTGGTCAAGATCGCCGGGATAGGTTGGATGAGGGCAGCGCAGGACCGATCATCGTGGAGATCTTTGGGGGAGGCCTTTGTCCAGCAGTGGGCGTCTTCCGGCTGAAATGATGATGATGATGATGATGTGCACGACAAAGCAAACATGTTTGTTCTATTTCATATTGTTTAGTATTTACATAAAAAATATGCCTGAGGTTGGATAATGGATGTTTTGTTATATTTTTTCGAATATTTCGTCACACTGATCTAGCATATCAGGTGTGATTAATGGCTATTGCTCAATGTTCGTGATGAGTATTTCGACTACCCTACCCTACTTTACAAATGCCATACTTCTACCTAGACCTGGCTTCTACGTCTTCATCCATGAAATAACATTTTCACTGGAAGAAATTTTAACTTTTATGTCCTTAAAGAAAAAGGCAAGTCAAATACTTGCTGACGAGAATGACCGTCAACAAAAATACTTAAATACTGTCCTCACCAACTTACTTACGCGTAGTCACTTTGGAGTTCTATTTTAATTTTGAATTAATTTATTTCAATACTAAAATATATTTATCCGTGCAGCGGCAGAGAAAGAATACTACTAACCTCTGCGGCCGGGGTTGACCTGTCGTAAAAGGCGACAAAACAACCAACTCTAGCTACGTGGTAGGGCCTCAAACCCGTCTGGATGGCGACCAGCTTTGGTATTAAGTATGCCGCCATAATAACCTTGTGTTGTGTTCCGGCATTAGTGACCTAAGTTCCTGTACCCTTATGGGACAGCAGCGTGTTCGCGATTCCACTGGCGTCGCAAATACCCATAGGCGATGGAATCTAAGCGGGCTGTTAGCCTGCCTGCTGTCCTACAGAAAAAAATTAAAACATTTCTTTTTTTTTATAGCTAGAGTTCAGCAGACAGGCAGACGGCCCACCCTGGCAGGTGGTCACCGTCGCCTATGGACGTTTGCAGCACCAGAGGTCGTCATTTAATTTTTAATTATTTCTATCGTGATGTAAACACGTTTCGTTTCATATGCGTATAAAACTATAACAACATTACATCAAGACAAGTTGTTTTGAATCACATAACTAGACCTAAATAAACAATTACCATTAAGTCACGTCTGAAACAAATGTAATGGGCTTACATTAATAAAAACTACATTAGCTGGTAATTTGCATTTTGTCGTGTTATAAAACGTATAAGCTGTTCTTCAAACAACTATAGACTTTAGTGGCGAGAACATAATAAATATTACGAAAGTTGCTGTAATGTATAATGGACATAGAAACATTTAAGGAGATGTTTATACGAAACAGCGCTACTGCTGGCAAATCCACGACATCGTGTATAGAAGCAAAAACTGGTTCTATTATTGATACCTTAGAATCGTAATCGATTATCAAGGTTTCGAAAATAAAAAAATATATAAATTATACATACATAAAAGAGTTTCCGTTTAAACATGCGCGTATAAGGTAATGTCAGATGATTGTGCAAATGAGGAGATACCTTTTTGCAATAAGTTTTGATTAGAATTACATGTTGGTTAAGGAAGTACTTACATTTAAGAAATAATTATGTTAATATTCTGGGCCGTATGTGGTGACCAAGAGGTATCGCACTAAAATTCATGATTCGATTATTTTTATGTGTACCTACTTTATGAGAATTACCAGGTACTGAAATAAAAAGACAACGTTCCTTCTAAGGGTATCACTGAACACGTTGTCAACGAGACATGTAAACTGTACGTTTCCATAGTGCCATGTATCCCGAACCCAGCAGCGAAGGTTATTAATTGTTATTTATAATCTCATTCGCTATGTAGTCTTATCATAATACACTATACAGGTAATAGAATAGACATATACTTAAAATAGTATTTTGATTTATATAGTACAGGTACAGTGTAGGTAGTACAGTGTACAGTAAGCGGTCTTATCGCTTCTAGACATTTCTGTTAGATAACCATTGGATAGGCAGGATTAAGATAACGTGAGATAATAGATTTTAGATAATACCTAAACTATTTCGCAAATACATTTTTAATCACTGTTTTTAGCTAACCCAATATCAAATAGATTATAAAAAGAGAACACAAAACCACCATGAAAGCGTCAGCATGCTTTGTACAAACAAATAATACACGCGAAACACCTCCACCAACATATTGTTTATTCTCGCGAGAGGATTTCAAATTTCGGCCTAGTGTTTTATTTAATACGATCCGTTTTTGAAAGTCCTATCAGATTTTTAAGCCGGCGGTGGATTTGTCCTTCTGGCAACAATTCGGTTTTCCTTCTAGGTATATCAGCCGACAATGGTCACTGTATGCAAACAAATTAAGCTGCATCAATTTTGTATCGTTTTTTCACTTTTCATTAATTTTCCTTCCCTTGAAAATGAAGTTTCACGGTAGACCGACGTAAACAGAATATGCAGTTATATACTCTAATGACACTTCGAATATACGAGATCAAATCTATGATTAGGCTTTTATAAACTCTAATAAAAACATTGATTTACATTGTAACACCAAATACGTTAAAAGTTCACTTGTGATTACAAACAACACTCGAAATAGTTACAAGGCATTGTGTTAAAAAATTGGGCATTAGGCCTAAGTGCATCATTATGGTTATTGCCGAAAGTCGTCAATCACTCTTATTAGTAAATTTATTATTTCACATTACGTTCACTATTACGCACTTAGCGATGTGAAAATTATTTTTAAGTGATTTCGTTTATCATCATCTGTTTGGAGGCACAGCTGGCTAACACCTCAGATATACCAGAAATATAAAACAAAAAGGAATATCCATAAGGATTATACGATCGAAATGATGTAGACTTGCGCACTACATATCTTTTCAGCAGATCCTCTTAGAACCCAAATTCAATTAGAGAAAACGAATAGTCATGTATTCAAATAAACCTTAACAATAACCTTAATTAACGAAGATATTTAACAAACCACCTTAACGTTCAAATTCGGAAGTGGCATAAGATCTATATCAAAGCAATTGTTTTTTTTTTATTCCATCAATAATTTTTCCCCACCGACCTTCGAATACCTTATAAGTGTTGCCATAATTAGCTTTTAATTAAACCAACGTCAGCCAAAACCAATTTGGTGCTATGATTGATGGATTCCATTGTACTATTACGTTATTTCTTACTACTCCGATGATTATGATATTACGACATCGCATCGGTTCGTTATTAAATAGGAAAAAAGTTTCTTTAAGACAGGTCCTTGAACTAGGTGAGGTGCCCAATCGAAGGGTTTTATACAAACATACAATAACCAGAACAAACTATTTATAGATCATAAAGATATTTAAAACCATTACGCTGTTACTGAACGAGTCGTATCATATCGTATCGAGGGGTACTATTTATATTTCGGAATCTGACAACACCATAATAAAGTTTGAAATTTTTAGCATAAACATACTCACAAAGTTTTAATGTACAAGTGCTATTTGTTTTGTTTACAGTGAGTTAAGAAAAATTTGATCAAAAATGGAAATTTCAAGAGGTTTTCGTTGGATTATTTTTCACAATTCGATGTGGATCTCAACAAGATTGTGTCGATGAACTCAGTTCTTTGTATGGCGATAAAGCACCATCAAAAACCTCAGTATATCGCTGGTACAGTGAATTCAATCGTGGTCGTAGATCGCCGACAAATTCCGTGAAGGTCGTCCAAAATCGGTTGTTGTGCCAGTGTGTGAACTGAAAAACATCGAATTGATGACTCATCCTCCGTACAGTCCTGATTTGGCACCCAATGACTTCTTCTTGTTCCCGAATATCAAAGGTATACTGCGTGGTCAACGATTTACGAGGGCCAAAGAAGCGTTCAAAACCATGTTTTGTAGGTGTCTCAAGAGGAATGGAAAAACTGCTATGACAAATGGTTTGAACGAATGCAAGTGTATTGTTGTAGTCAAGGGGAATATTTCGAAAAACAATAAAGCCAATACATTTAAAAATGTTGGTTACTATTTACTATTCCCGAAATATAAACAGTACCCCTTGTATTTATACAAGATTATTAAAAAACATATTGGGCGTGTAAGGAGTTTGAGTAGAAAAATATTTTTGGGTATGTGGGTCAACTATAAATGAGAAAAGGGCTACCCTACCACTAACACATCTGAATAATTCCTTTTGCTAGTTTTCAATGCACGCCTTTCTTTCGCCTAAATGTTTAGGAGATCAGGTTGCAGTCGCCTCTTTTTGTTTACGTAGAAAAGTAAGTATCACTGGAGGGCAATGACTCAAAAAGGATAGAGAACACGCAGAAGAAAAGAAGAAAGCTTCTCTATGAAAATGGACCACAGCATACCTCCGAATTGAATGCTTATTATGCAACCGAGATGCAATATTTGTAAAAAATTGAAAATGTTTGTAAACTGTGCAGTAAGACCACGCCATTATTTAAGTCATTTGTTTCTATATTACAAATGATAATCTAATTACAAATTTTCTTTTTAAAAATTATAAGACTACCTCTAAAACTAAAAGTTCTAATTTATATCCACATTATGTATTGCAAGTAAATAATATATAATAATATGTTAAAGATAAACAAAATAATAATTGAAAATCTAGATAGAAACGAGGCCAGTTTTTGTCATAACTGTTTGCCGTTCATAGTGAATTATTATAAAAATTATAAATTAGAATGCTGAAACGAGCGGTCATAATAGTTTATGATTTATTATAAGGCCTTTTCTAATTTTAAACGTTTCCAAAAATGTTTACCATTTCGATGTCAGTGGAATAAAAATTGGTATTTACATTCAAATCTTCAAGAATAAGTTGACGATAACTGTTGCCAAAATATCGTGATGAGTGTATTCGCGTGTTGCATGCACATGAACTTTGTTACACGAAAACGTATGAATCATTGTTGAAAACCGTTACAAAATAATGCATTATTCGCACTGACAGAAATTTCACAACAAAATGGTGCAATAAAGTATGGTTAAGACTTCAATCAATTTTATATACTGCTGATGTACACATTACAAACATCTTTATGGAAGAATCCAATAGTTACACAGATCCAAACCTACGTAGGAAGGGTGTGGACCGTAATCATATTATTATTTGTCACGATTGTCGAATATTAGACTAACCCTAATGTATTGAATTCAGGTCAAAATGTCTCAGGCTCGAAACCATAGGAGCCTTCTCAAAATAAAACATTCGTATGATTCTTCGCATTCGTATATTTACAGTTCATAGTAATGGTATTTGTTTAAATTTCTATTTTAAGGCCATATAAGTGAAAGCACTCGTTTTGTATATCTTCTGCATAAAAGTAGTAATCCTTTGGCATTAAGACCGCACTTTGCACCGATGCGGAAAAAAAAATTATATACTATATTACTGTAAACCGCTAGAGATTTGTCATACCACAGACGACTTTATACTAAAACTAGCGTACCCCACAGACATTGTTCGGTACACACGTCTACAAATTACAAACTTAAACAAAAAAATTGTTTTGGAACGAATTGTGAATCTAAATCATTCTTGGATCCACCAATCTACAATAATCTATTCTGAACACACACACAAAAAAAGTCGACCCAGCCGTTTAGGAGGGGTTCAGTCACATTCACGCATATAGAAGAATCTCGGATTATTACTTGTAACATTTCCATGACTTATATGAAGTAAAATAATTGAAATAAAGGCATATCTTTTATGATTTCGATATAAACATCAGTCTAAGTTTATTCTATAGTCGTTCAACCAAATATGCCTCTGGTTGTGGCAATTTCTTCAATATTATAATAGATTTCACAGTCGTACCATTTGTTCCACGCACCTCTCAATCAAATATAAAATATTTGAAGCCTCAGGCTCTTAAAGGCTTTTTGAAGTGAGCTATGTTAAACTGCAATTTAACTTCAACAGCAAAATGAAGTAACCTATTCAATAACGTGTTTCAATATATAATCTTGATACTTATGGTAATTGTATGGACACTAAATTTACTTAACTTAATTTATTTTACTTTAAATTTTTTATAACAAATTAAACGGCTGCTCTTATTAACAAATTATCATTAGTTAAATCCAAACTTATACCCAAACGGGGTATAGTTTCCAACTGCGTTCTTTTCCACTACGCATAGTTGTCGGCAATTCTGCTAGTAAGTACATTAATACGCATATCACCGAGGTCTTATTAGCACTTGTTAGGCTTGTCGGGACCTGGCCGAGAAAGAATGGTTAGACATTTGTTTCATATCTATTCAGCTAAAATATCTCATTGATGTTAAGTGATGCCATAATACTGCCATGCCAACATAAATAATTAGACATTTTTGTATATACTTGTCTTGCCTCGCTGCTCAACATTTTCTTATTGTATATTACTTTCAGTGGTCATCATAATCCAAAACAATTTTCGATGAATACCTGCAACAAAAACATTTTTCCAATTAGGATATCAACATTTAGCTTAGCTTTAGAAACTATTTAGCCTGTTTTTGAATAAAGTTTCGTGCCATTTGAGTATCTCATAAATCTTTAAAACTTCTAGTTCTAGACAAACGTAATTTTTGACCTAGCGTCAAAAATTACAATAGTAATTTTATTATCAATGGATCGAGAAAATATGATACCGTTTCTCCGAGATTTAATTTGAAAACGTTCTTTTTCGGCATTTTTCTTATCTGGGCTTGAGATCACCACCTCCCCACACAAACATCAATTTTCGGGGCGTATTAATCATTACACAAGTATGATTGTGTATCAATTACTCAAATTAGTTTCAATCAAGCCTTGAAAGTTATAATTGCTAAACGAAGCAGTGTCTCATTCAATAAATCATAATCAATATCGTGTTTCAATAAATCAAATCATCAATACACAAACGGGCTGTTGACCGCTGAATTGGTATCATTCACGTCGCCACCCTACACAATACAACTAATCATTACAAGTCCTTAACAAAAGGGCCAACACAAAAGGTCCAACACTCGAACAATTTGGCAATAACACAGGCAGCATTGCATACGAACTGGGCATTCCATCACGCATCAACTCAAGGCGTGTTGACGGACATATTTTGTAACATGATACAAATAAATAAGACTATACAAGGTGTAGATGTTTTTAAAATATACATATACTCGTATATGGATAATGATTCTTGTTACAGATAGCAAATTTCTCATAATAAACAGAATTAAAACTTTGTATGTTATCAAGAATTTAAAAATAGTGTAAATTGTAGAAGTGCGCACGTTTAGCTGACAATAGTTCCAGTTTTTACGGCCCACTTATAATTTAACAGTTACCGTTGCCTACGTGCGTTTGCAACGCCAGGGGCATCGCTAACACGCTGCCATCCGAGTGAAACATGGTCACTTATGCCGAAACACAACACAAGGTTATTATGGCGACATACTTAAAAACCAGGCTTAGAACCCTACCACCTAGCTTGGGTTAGTTCGTCGCCTTTTACGACAGGCCGACCCCGGCCGAGGTCAGTATTGCTTTGCCGCCTCTGCATTGATAAAACCGCTTTAATTAAGATCGTTTAACTCACTAAGACCTAGACTCAACCGCGCAACTCGTCAGCAAGTTCCGTCCCCATAATTATATAATCTTACTAGACCTTGATGGAAGTATCCAATTAAATTGAATGCAACCAGAGTTCTCTGCTGATATGATCGTCGATCAATAGACACCGTTATACACAATTAACAGAGTCAACTTCTCACGTCAATACAGTATGTACGAAGTATGTACCGGTGTAGCAGTCCACTTGACTGAATATTAAATATTGAAATTAATCGAAAATATCAGTTGACTATAGAATACAACGAACGAAGTCACAGATTTGGTAAAATTATGACTGTAACACAATCATTACATGTACAGTACATGTAACACAATATTATAACAAATTATATACCTTACTTTTCTACTGATACATTATGTGTGCTTTCGATCTTATCTAAATCAAAACAAATGTACACCTGCTTTTGCCCAATATCCATTCACAAATTGTATTATGATTATTAATAATAATATCATAGCTCAAGAGTTAGATAATCAGAAAATTATATCAGCCTATGAATGCCACCCAGAAGATTGTCTTTCATACATTGATGTTAGAAATATGAGTATGAGCATCATGACGTTGAATATACGTAGTGTTTACAAAAACTTGGATCAATTCCTAGTTCTCTTGTATCGTTGCAATTATAATCCACATATAATTGTTTTAACTGAATGCTGGCTAGAAGCTGGTAAAGCCCCTCCACACATTTCTAACTATAAATTATATTATACACAAAAGTTGAAAAATCAAAATGATGGCGTCATAATATATGTTCAAGACCAAATAGTTTGCACTGTCTCGGAACCAGTAATTGATGGGGGTACTGGTCTTATTCTTGAATTTAAACATTGTGCTATTATCGCTATTTATAGATCTCCCTCAGTGCGCGTTATTGACCAGTTTCTTACTTCCATAGAAACTTTAGTCAATAACTTGAAAGCAAACTCTAACAATATATATATTGTTGGTGACATCAATATTAACATAAGCCCCAATAGCAGTGATAACAACTGCTCATCCTATCTTGAGCTTCTTTATAGTCTTGGCTTCTGTCCGGCTCATAACTTACCTACAAGAGGTGATAATTGCCTAGATCATATTTTTATAAAAGCATCATGCGTAGGTACCTGCCTTGTACTCAACACATTCATAACGGATCACAAAGTTGTTATGTTGATTACTGACAAAATATTGAATAATAAAGGTACAAAAACTAAAGTTATAAAAAAAACAGATTTTGATAAAGTTCTAGATTATATAATTAAATTAGATATTAATTCAAAATTTAACTCAAATGATCCTAACTTGTCAGCAAATTTAATATCGAATATATTAGTCAATGCTTTAGAATTGCACACTCAAACCATCATTGTATCTCGTCGACAAAAGATCTTAAAACCATGGATTACTCCCGGTCTATTAAGGTGTATCAAAAATAGAGACAGGCTCCACCTCAAATCAAAATACGATCCTGATAACCTTATTATTAAAATAACTTATGTTCGCTACAGAAATTATTGTAATAAAATTTTAAGGAAAGTCAAAGCTAATTATGAGGAAAGAGAATTATTCAACGCTAAAGGTAATAATAAGTTGTTGTGGAATAGGGTTAAAAGCTTTACAAATACAATGAAAATAAATACATCTGCATCTGAACTTTTGAATGTGGGCGATAACCCTGACATCTCTGTTAATATTGTTAATAATTATTTTTCATCTATTGGTAAAGGTCTGGCTCAAACAATTGTAGATTCTAAATACTATCAAAATAATAACATAGCAAAATTGCCTGATCCTACTCCAACTTCCATGGCACTTATAGAATGTACGGAATTAGAAATAGACTCCATAATTATCAGTTTAAAGGACAGCAGTGCTTGTGGTTGGGACGGTATATCAACTAATTTAGTTAAGAGGGCAAGAACCATAATTGTACCTTATATAACAAGGTTATGTAACTTATGTATTGCTAAAGGAATATTTCCAGATGCTTTTAAAAAGAGTTTGATTCATCCCATATTCAAAGAAGGAGATCCAAACGAAATCAATAATTATCGTCCCATATCACTGCTGCCTGTACTTTCAAAAATCTTTGAAAAATTTTTAAACAAAAATTTGATGAAGTACTTAGAAGCTAATAAATTACTAGCCGATAGTCAATTCGGCTTTCGCGAAGGCAAGTGTACAGAGGATGCAGTCCAACACTTGATTAACCAAGTAACGTCTCTTGTTGATAGTAGGAAAAAGGTAATAGGTGTCTTTCTTGACCTTAAAAAAGCGTTTGATACTGTCTCAGTGCCCATACTCCTTAGGAAAATGGAAAGGCTAGGCATACGTGGTTTACCTCTCAAAATATTCCAAAGTTACCTTGATAATAGATCGCAAGTAGTACAAATAGATAATCATTATAGTAAACATCAAAACATGCTTTTTGGATTGCCTTAGGGTAGTATACTCGGGCCAACCCTATTCTTGATCTATATTAATGATCTATCTCACTTGAAGCTTAATAACGGCTTTTTAGTTAGCTTCGCAGATGATACGGCCTTGGTTTTTCATGGAGACACATGGGAAGACGTCCATTTACTGGCTGAACAAGGTATAGCCTCTGTCTACAAATGGTTGAACCAGAATCTTCTAACACTAAACCTAAATAAAACTAATTACATGAACTTTTCTATCACAAACCCACCCAGCTCTGCGTTGAAGTATAATTTAAAAGTACATACATGTAATTCTGTAGAGTCTGAGCATTGTAGGTGTTTAGAAATTCGTAAAACTAGAGAAACTAGGTATTTAGGCGTTATTGTGGATGACTTATGTAAATGGCATAAACATACTGAGCTTGTCACTTCCAGAGTTCGAAAGCTGATCTGGGTATTTAGAAGACTTCGATACATTGCATCTAAAGACTTACTTTTAATTATTTTTAAAGCTATGGGTTTGTCCATCATACAATACTGCATTTCTGTTTGGGGTGGCTCATATACACTCCATCTTATTAAACTTGAAAGGGCACTGAGATGTGTTTTGAAAGTAATGTTCTTTAAGCCCTTTAGGTTTCCTACTTTTCAATTGTTTAATGAATATAAAGTACTTTCTGTAAGACAAACATATGTATCTCACATTGTATTGAAACAACACAAAATAACACCCTTGAATAAAACTTTACCCCATAAGAGAAGAATAGATAAAGTGTGTGTTACTATTCCCACACGTACAAAATATTTACAGCATCAATCTTGTTATATGAGTATATTTCTGTACAATAAAATAAACAAAATATTATATATACACGAATTAAATAAATTACAATGTAAAAAGAAAGTAAATAAGTGGCTACTCAACTTAGACTATGAGGAAACAGAAAGATTTTTGAGTGTATGAATTATTAACACACGCACACGTACACACACACGCACACGCACGCACGCACTCGCACACACACACACACACACACATACTCTCTCACACATGCATGCACCTTTAGAATAAGAACATAGAAATAAGAAATAAACTTAGTTTTACGTAAATTCATAGATTATATTGTATCAATCGGAATCGGGTCCCCAAGATACAGGTCAACCTAGTTTGGGGACCAATGATTTAATTGTTATGGATTTTTATATATGTCAATAAACAATTTATTTATTTATTTATTTATTTATTTATTTATTTATTTATTACGAATTTACTATCCATATTATAGCATATTATTCTTCATGCATTTACTTTTACATAACAATATGTTTAATATTGTAATCGAAATATGTAAAAAGGTCAATGACACCCACAAAATTGTATAAAACCAATTCTTTGCGCATACAATAACAATCGAGTTCACACGTAATATAGTTGTTTTCTGCACCAATTGACCTCGGTCAAGTATTAATTTTTTAAAGTAAAAATGGGCATGACAATAAATAAGATAAAAAACATTTAAAATTAATTCAATTTTTTTACTGTATTTCTATAAACATATCAAATATAAATTAATACTGGCAGTTTGTTTAATGCCCGTGTAGTGCCGTCGAGGAATAAGACTCATCAGTCACTTAAGGACCCGGCACGGATCGGCGACAAATGGGTGATTAAGGAGTAAGTTGCTATTGCATGGACCACAAAGGATTTCAAATCTCCCGTTTCCTTAATAAGTCTCTTTAAAAACTAAATTATAAAAAAACTACAGTCATTTTTTTACTTGCTCTGTGCTTAAGAAAAAGCAGTGATGCAAAAGACGCACAGAATGCTAGTACAGTGACAAAACTCGAGCTCGGATATGCATTCGTTGGATGCAAGTGAGACGAAACATTTTTGTTTCTTATTAACAAGAAAAATTTCAAATCCGGTAAACCAAACGGAAGGAAGTCTGCATTACTGAGACCATTCTAATTTTATTTTGTTGTCAGTATGATAACGGAACTTCTATTATACCAAAATGTATAATAGAAGTTTTATTATTTCCTTTACTCGAGCGTAAACGACCTTCATTGCATTGATTTATAAAATTATATCGTTATAGTTATTATTGACAGTATTTAGTTTCGTTTTTAATTAAACCTTTTCAGGAAGTTAGTGTTAACTCTTTTTTTGCAAAAATACTTTTTAGACTAAGGGGCATTTATATTATTTTTATGATGTGTATAAATGTACTAAAGAGTTTTATTTAGAATAAATTTTCTTAATAAAAATATGATTCAAACCGTAAGGTCTCATTAGACTGTTGAGCAAAATTATATTTCTATTTATCCTTATAACCAGTACCTACATATAGAATATTTTTTAGTTATGGGATGAAGTGTAGTAAGTAACACTCAATCAAATGAAATTAATTTATTTCAATATAGCATCAAACAGATTACGTATTAAATGTGAAAAAGCTACTACCGTTACGAACATAAGACGCTGGCGAAACAACTCCTCAGAGATTTATTTTTTTTACTAGGCGTATATTAACCTCAAAATTTGGCGCCACATATTCTACCTTTTTATCAGTGTTCCTTCGAGCGCCTTGATTGCCGAGGCCGCGGGACGCGATGAATAAATCAGTCAGATCGTGGCTCCAATTGATGTTGGTCTACTTTCACGGGCCTCTCCAAAGCCGGAGTATGCTGAACCCTGGCATTTTCTTTCTCACGCAGGGGTGGGCTGGGCGCGCGGAACACCCGCGCGCGCCCCTCTTTCGGCCATATGTGCGGGCTGCCCTTTTCCTAGGGGGACATGCCCATGACCGTTCACTACGGTTGCCACAGGTCTGTCGCTAACCTCTGGCAACGAGTGGCCCTGCGTGAGCGAGAGGGGAGCCTAGCACGCTTCCTCTCCCTTTCCACCGCCTCCTTCGGGGACTTAACTGTTTCGCAAAAGGAGGCGACGGCGTCCCATCCTGCTCGGCTTCCGACCATCGCTAGGATAATAGCTGGAAGCGAGAGGTCATATCTGTGTTGTTGGCTCTTTCTAAGCGATACGACACAGGTACCTACCACCCGAAGCACCCGTCTCCCGATAGTACATTGGTACTCTCATGTGACACAGATCACATGAAACGACAGTGTCGTGACGCCTATCAAGCCATTGTTGGAGGGCGGGCCGCACTGCTACGACAGTGTTTTGGTCCGCACTGGGTCAACAAGTTTTTCTTTCCAAACGACCGTGAGATCGTCCCGAAGCTCCACCCGCTTTACCTCGATTTCCCGAGGCGCGGGGCGAAAACCCTAGGTGACGGCTTCGCTACCGGTACAGCGACACCAAGAGCCGAGCTTTGAGATTCCACGGCATGGATCAGGCGAGGAGCGAGGCCGCCTCGAAGAACACCGTACAGTATCCCCTGACAACAGCCAGCGTCCGCTGCAGTTTTCGCAGCAACGCAGCGCTTTTGGCCGTCAGGTCTCGGCCCAAACAGGGTCCCTGTGTTCGTTCCCCCAATGTTGGGAGCAGTCGGGTAAGTGCCCTTGTAAGTCGAGTGGCCAGCTGCTCAAACTGTGCCGGAAAGTCCCAGTGGTGGTCGAGGACAAGTCCCAGATACTTGACCGTTGTCCCGACGCCACCGATGCGAACGCCTACCACCGTGATGTGCCGACCCTGAGGCAGCCCGTGTCGTCGGCTATAGAATAGTATAGCTTGAGAGATGTGCAGGGCCACTTTTAAGCCCGCCTCCGAATTCGGTGTACGACCTGCGCAACTCCAGTAATGCCTCTAAGACACGTCTGCTGGTAAGTTCTGCCGCAGGCTATGACCAATGTGTCGTCGTCCCGCCGGGCAGGACCGTGCCACAAATGACCCCAATCAAATGCGATGTTCCACAGACGCGGACCTAGCACCGACCCTTGGGGAACACCGCATACGACGTCTCGTCGACGCCACCCTCTCTGGGCCGGGAAGACGACAGCTCTATCTGACAAATAGGCACCGATGACGCTGCGGAGGTAGGTCAGCGCTCCGTGATGTTTGAGTGCCTCGCTAACGCAGCTCCAGGGCAGGGAATTAAACGCGTTGGCGATGTCTAGGGATACCGCCAACAACACTGCAACCTTACAGTAAAAATGCAATGCACGCGATTTATTTTCATTTATCAAACTCATGAATTTACGAATTATCAAGTCGATTAAATAAACTGCGTTATAACTATATTACCGATAAATGCATTTTACACTTCTATAAAGATAAGGATCGATAATTTTATAAGTGTTCAAACAGTTTGCACTGCTTATCCGTTCTCGTAAAATCGACGAGTTATCGCTTATTGTGAGGTAAACTCTATTACAGATAACGAAAACCGTTTATGGTTTCCTTCGTGGTCAACTATTGATTTAAAGCGGTCTATGATAGTGCATTTTTACTGTCAAAGTTACCAGACAGACGGACGGCTTTTTAATAAGCGGCTAGGGGTATATGCGTTTTGTACATGGAAAATTATACTAAAAATGATTTATGAAATCATGAGATTGGACTGTTTAGTTACAACAGGAAATATCAATATCGCTACCTCACATTTTCCTAGAAATACGTAGAAAGTGATAAATGCTTAATTAAATCCATTTGCTTGTTTACATACAGCAGAGATCTTCCCCTACGCGGCTATCGGTATTTTACTTTACGGTTTAGAACTATCAACCAGAACTATCTATTTATTTAAAGGTATTATAAAATATAATAATTTATAAGTAAAATATTCACAACGACATTAAGTACACTCAAATTTTTATAAACAAAGAAGTTAAATTAAATATTTCTATTGTAAATATAAACAAATACATAAAACATAATCGGAATGTTGACAAGACACGCTATCGTACAAATAATACAACAAAAAATTAAAATATAAAGTCCGTACTTTTCCGAATGATATTTTATGAAACTTTTATGTTTAAAATATTATACAAGACTATATAATAGTATATATAGTATTATATTCATCAAGAAAGCGATTCATCTCATGGGACCGCGTTGTACTAAGCTAAGAATTGTTATTGGACCATTATAGATCTCTGAAAAGATGCAAAGACTAGGAAACAAAAAGCTCAATTTATAATTTTATTCATCATAAGATTCATAAGAAGTACTCCTTATTCTTGTAGAATAAACATGGGAGAAGTATCATGCTATATATACATATCCTATTTTACAGGTTGCAAGTAACTACAATATTTTTCGATTTAGCTTAGATAAGCTTGAATAGATATTAGTTAAAAAAGGAACAACTAACAAAAGAAATCTTTCAGGTTGGGTTTAAAAAAATATATAATACCTACTTAAGTACAAGAATCTACTATGTTAAGTACAAATTTCACTCACAGTTGCAATGTAATTATGGCTAATTTCAAGCACTATGAAATAATTGCGTACAAACGGAACTGGAACGATGCTGCTAGGCATCGCTGCAGTCACGCTATATCCCGTCCGGAAGGAAGCCCAAGCGGCAAATTCTTCAGTTTGAATTGTATGTATTGTTAAACTTTATTCATATTTCCCAGTAGATTTAGCAATATTAGAGACCTTGACATAATTACTGACTCTTATTTCATTAAGTTGAAAGTTAAAACAACCTTGAAACAAAATAATTTAATAAAATAAAATACATTATTATCAACTCTTTGTAAGCTAACCTTGGCTGTTGGTTATTAAAGAAGTTTATTATTAAATCGTGGTGTTAATGCCAGTAAATATTCAAAATGTCAGTTATCGTTCTGTGAGAAGAAGTAACAATTATTATGAGAATTGAATTTCAAGTGATATTATAAAATGCTTCTGTTTAAATTGCAAAAAAAAATATACAAAAACTAGCACATGTTTGAGGATTTTTGTTATTTCTAAAAGATGAAGATCATCGAGTGTTTGGTTTTAAAATAAAAACAAACTAAATTAAGATTTTTATTACCTTATATCATTTTCATATTAATCAGTTTTATTTTGTTAAAAAGAGCTAGTATTATAATCATCATCTTTTGATGGGATATATGACTTAATACGTATATTATGTAAACTTTATAACACTAAATAATGAGTAATCCATTTAATTTATACCATTATGAAACAAATAACCGAAAATGAAATTTGAAGTAATTCCAGACGCGTATAGTCATAAGAATGAGGTCACTACAATGAAGTATTCAAAGTCACACGGTTGACAAATCTGACAACCGTCAAAACATCAACGAGAGAGCCCTAAAGTGCTAAATTGAATAACGTCAATGCACTTGGCAAGGTAAGCAGAACGCTTTAAGCACGTTTCATTGGTATATATCAACTGTACTGCAAAATTAAATATTTATAGACAGATAATATGATTTCATTAGCAAATACCCGGAAGAAAACGAATCTGCCAAACAACTAAAAACATTTTCGAGTACGCTGCTCGACTTGTCTGCGCTTGCGGTAATTTTTCAAATTAATGCTATTTTGTCAATATTTATTTATTTATTTTTATTTATTTATTCTTTATTCTACAAAAATTTACAGATATAATTACATATATTTTAAAATAGTACATTGTACAAGTGGCGGCCTTATCGCTTGAAGCGATCTCTTCCAGGCGACCTTTGGATGGACAGGAGTGATTAATAAAATAAATAAAAATTTATGTAATGTGTAGAAGTATAAATAAATACACAATTCCATACATAAATAAATAAATAAGAAAAAAAAAGTGAAACAGAATGGGAGTAAAGTAAGAAATTAAATACTTGATTTTAAAAAGTGTTCATGCAGAAGCTTCTTGAACGAGTAAATAGATTGAGCTTCTCGAATATTAGCAGGTAGCGAGTTCCAGAGTTTCACAGCAGTAATGGTAAATTATTTTCCATAAAATGTGGAGTTATGTGAGGGCACTGTTAATAGCAAATTCCCTGCAGGTCTCAAGGATTTAACGTCACTGCGTTTGAATAATTCAAAACGCTTTTTTAGATAGCAGGGAGTTTTGGGATTGAACAGAATATTGAAGAGTGAAGAGAGGATATGAGCATTCCGATGAAAGCGGATGGGCAGCCACTTGAGCTTGTTACGAAATTTGGAAATATGATCAAATTTACGAAGACCAAAGATAAAACGAATACAGAAATTTTGCAGTCGCTCAAGTTAATCAAGCTGAATTTCAGTGAGATCAAGATAGCAGGCGTTAGCATAGTCTAAGATAGGTAAAAGCAAGGACTGGGCAAGTTCAATTTTAGTGGCATGAGGAAGGAACTTGCGGATTCTTTTCAGCGAAGCAGCGGTTGCAAACATTTTTTTACTTAATACTTAGAGATGAGGATTCCATGATGGATTCCAGGATGATGCATTATCGATTGTAATAAATACTCTATCGCTTGGAGTAATAATGACACCATTATATTGTATATCCGGTAAAGTAAGCCAGTCAATCCGCTGAAGCATTTTGGGACTACCCATGACAATGAATTGGATTTTTGAAGGATTTACTTTAAGTCCATGGTCTTTGCTCCAGTCGACTATTTGTTGAAGATCCTGGTTGGTAGTTACAATCGCTACTTTTAACTTTTCAATTGGGGCTTGAGTATAAATTTGGAGGTCATCTGCATAAAGGTGGTAGGAGCTATAAAGTTTAGAGGTGATAGAGAGGTGATAGAATTAATAAATAGAGCGAAAAGTAAAGGGGATAATACGCCACCCTGTGGCACACCATCAGCGACATTACACCAGGAGGACAAAGTTTCCTCGAGGTGAACACGCTGCAGTCGGCCAAACAGGTAACTTTGAAACCAATCAACTACCGCTGGAGATATGTTAAGAGAACGACGCATAGCTAGCAATATGTCGTGGTCGATAGTATTAAAGGCGTTGCTGAAGTCCAGCAGCGTAAGTAAGGTTATTTCACCGCTATTCATTGCAAATCTTATATCCTCAGTTACTTTATTAAGGCAGTGACAGTGCTATGGCCTGGACGAAATCCAGATTGTTGGGAGATAAGGATACTATTAGTATTTATAAAGTCGTTTAGTTGGTTATATACAAGCCTCTCGAGAACTTTGGAAAGGAACGGAAGAATGGATATGGGCCTATATTCACTGGGAGTGTTGGGATTAGATTTTTTAGGAATTGGTATTATCTGAGCTTCTTTCCAGACACGAGGAAAGCTGCTAGAGTATTTATGTTATTTTTATTTAATTATCCATACAAATCAGATTCCGATCCACTAGCTGGCCATATTATATGTAAGTCTTACGAAATGCTTACATATATTTCTTTTGCTTAGTATAAAAGGAAAGAAACCTCAAAATATTGCCACAAACATAATGATTGAATCGAAATCTCAAAAATAATGACCTTAAAATATGTATTACATATGCTCTAAACTTGTTAATTGGCAACCAACAATAGCTGTTGTTTTCGACTCATCTTTCATCACCGAAGTCATTGATCATGATACACCACACCTGCACGCTTAGATGAGTTTATAGTTCTATTAAAAAGAAAATTCATTTCGAGATTATGTTACTTCGTCTACATGTATGTTATAGCTTATTTATTTTGAAATGCAACTGTACTACGGAAATAAATTCGAGTTTACTGTTTTACTATCAGTTTTAGGCAAACACATAAAAATCAGATAAATACACTTTATTAAAGTACCAGAATATTCTTATAATTATGGCAATTAAAGGACACACGCATCGTTATCAAAGTGACCTGAATTCTTTGCTAAATATTATTTGTAAATATTTGAGTTTGCTGATAAATATTTACCGTTTAATTGACAGTAATATTAACACAACAAAATTTTAGGGTAAAGTAATGAACGGATAATCAGTAAGCCAATTTCAATTAATTATCGTTTAGTAATAGGTTACTACTTGTGTGCAAAGGCTAGGGCCTGTTTATCCATATATAAAAATTACTACCTAGTCAGGTCATAAGTATTGTCACACAGTAAAAACTTTTCTTTTAGAATGCTGGCCACAAAAAAGTTTATTGAATTCGAATCTCGAATTGTTCATGAAAATAAAAATGTATACTTTTAGAATTTTACTCATTTTTTAAATATGGAGTGGACGCTTAAAGAAGACCGTGTTGCAGTTATTGCGTTGCATCGTTGCGGTTACGCGCCAATTCAAATTTTTAACATACTGAAAAATTTGAATATAACCAAAAGATTCATTTATCGTACCATCAAACGATACAATGAAGACTCTAGTGTAGATGACAGGTCAAGAAGTGGTCGCCCTCGGTCTGTTAGGACTCCAGCAGTGATAAAAGCTGTGAAGGCACGAATTCAAAGAAATCCTAAACGTAAGCAGAAACTGTTGGCCCTTCAGATGGGGTTAAGCAGAACCACGGTGAAAAGGGTGTTAAATGAAGACTTAGGGCTTCGGGCATATCGAAGAAAAACAGGACATCGTTTGAATGCTCGTCTAATGGACCTGAGACTGAAGAGATGCCGCGCTTTGTTGAAGCGGTACGCGGGAAAAAAATATCGGGAAATTCTTTTTTCGGATGAAAAAATGTTTACCGTAGAAGAGAGCTACAACAAACAAAATGACAAGGTGTACGCACACAGTAGTGAAGAAGCGAGCAACCGTATTCCGCGTGTCCAACGAGGTCATTTTCCATCCTCGCTCATGGTATGGTTGGGAGTTTCTTATTGGGGCTTAACAGAGGTACATTTTTGTGAGAAAGGTGTAAAAACGAATGCTGTTGTGTATCAAAATACAGTCCTGACGAACCTTGTGGAACCTGTTTCTCATACCATGTTCAATAACAGGCACTGGGTATTCCAACAAGATTCGGCGCCAGCTCATAGAGCGAAGAGCACACAAGACTGGCTGGCGGCGCGTGAAATCGACTTCATCCGGCACGAAGACTGGCCCTCCTCCAGTCCAGATTTGAATCCGTTAGATTACAAGATATGGCAACACTTGGAGGAAAAGGCGTGCTCAAAGCCTCATCCCAATTTGGAGTCACTCAAGACATCCTTGATTAAGGCAGCCGCCGATATTGACATGGACCTCGTTCGTGCTGCGATAGACAACTGGCCGCGCAGATTGAAGGCTTGTATTCAAAATCACGGAGGTCATTTTGAATAAACTTTAATGTCATAAGAATCTATGTTTTGTTAAGTTCATTTTGGTATATAAATGGTTACATAATGAATAAACTTGTTACAATTATTTTACATTAAACATGTGACAGAATTTATGACCTGACTAGGTATATACGAAAATAAACTAAATGCTTTTGCAGTAATTGCTGCACTAATAATAACTGGAGACTGACGTGGCAATTGTGTGTATGATACAGAGTTGTATCGTTTAAATCCAATACACTGTATCTGGAGTAGATACAGTTCATATCAAACTACAGATTTACATCAATTACAGATTCAGTCATCACCATCATCCTCCTAGTGTTAAGTCTCGGTTGCAAACAAAGCCTTCGCTTCGGTGCCCGGGGTCCACTTTCCGACTTTTTCTTTTCCACTTCGCACGGTCTTCGGCATACCTGGTAGTCAGTCCATTGGCACGCATATCACTCTTTACGACGTCAAGCCAGCATTTTTTGGTCTACCCCTTCTGCCGGGGTCCAGCGGAGGCGACATAGCTAGACATAGCGGGGTTTAAAAGATATCAACTAAAACGTTGAAAAAAATAACGCCCCAAGTAGGTAATCAAGAACGTGATTATTTACTTACTACTAAAACAAGGTAGTAAATTCATTACTTGGCGACTTACTGTGCTCATTTTGAGATGAATTTAAGTATTTGCAAAAGGGGAACCATTAACAAGTCGTAAGTACCTATTTCAATAATCTAATGTTAATTCCTTTATTTTTCTAATCTTTATTGGAATGATGGTTATTAAATTATTAATACAAAAATAAAAAATGCAATTTTAATTACCAATATTGTTTATTACTCATCAATAATTAAATTATCTAAAAACGGCGCAGGCGGATGAAGGCAATCAGGGTTGTACTTTGCCCAAGACAAAAACCATATTGCAACCATTATATGGGAACAGCACCCAACAGTTCTACTACCAGCCTTACAATTGCAGTAATAGCCTGTTATGCTATCTTCCGTGTCTTCGATGCATTGTTGGTATGTTACATATATGTATAATATACCTTACTAGAATGTCGGGACCGTATGCGACCACGAATCAAAGTTCCTGATAAGCGATCACTCACGAGGGCTTCCACGTGAGTGTTCAATTCAATGACAAACATGTCGCCCCGCCCGAATGTACAGTTTGCATTATTTAATTATATGTTATTTTAATTAAATAACTTTTTAGGTCTCCGGGGCTAATTAAGTAAATAATCACGTTCTTGATTACCTACTGGGGGCGTTATTTTTTTCAACGTTTTAGTTGATATCTTTTAAACCCCGCTATGCAGAATAAAAACATTAACGGTTCCTCAATAGATATTAAAAATCCTATACAATGATCCAATTTTGGTCGAGTCTCCTGCACTTTTGCTGTGGGGCAAATCTCCATCCAAAATGGGCCGTCTCCTTTAGCAACGTACAACCTTTCGAGACATTACATAATCAATATTGAAGTAACTTCATATTTATCCCAAGCCCTCTTTGCTTAGTTTGTGAGTTGGAATGATAATCTATTTTTCGCCTATTAGGCTTAGCACGCATTGCGATTAAACACAAGCGGTTTACAAATAATAGCTGAAAACGCAAAACCGCGTACCAACACGCACTGCGGCTGGCATTTTGCTTAAATTTATTTTCAGTTCCACCATGGATTTCTGGCGAGCAACATGTATTGTGGCTTTGGTATTGGAATTAAAAAATAGAAAACGTAAACAACGCCGCCGCCATAGGTACTGGGTACATACATCCATTAACCGATCACACATTTGAAAGGATACTTTTGCAAAATGTACAACAACGTGCGTCAGCATCCCGATAACTTTATTAATTACTACAGAATGGCGATTGGTACTTTTGATAAATTATTACAAGATACGACATGATATAACCTCCGCAAACAACGTCTATCTTCCGCGCTCGCAGTCGAGATTGAATAAAAAACCGAATGCGGTTAACCGCCGTGCGTGCGCCACAGTACTGTTACTATGGGACACAAAAAAATTGCGCGTTTTTAAACCGCGGTGAAAACGTAGCAAGTTGCGTTTTTAAAATCAGTCACTGAAAACAGTCACTAATGCGTGCGCTTGTATAGAAAGCTATATGTTTTTTTGCGGTTTCAGCCTTGCGGTAAAACGCGGGCGTTTAATCGCAGTGCGTGCTAAGTCTTGCAAATCATTAGCGAGTGAGTGATCTTATTTTTTCGTAGGCTAGTGATAGCACACGGTCCTCTATATTTGTTTACATAAAATGTAACATTATACTGGAAAAAGTCAGGAAAGACACTTTGTTGTGCAAAAAAGTAGAAAGCTCCTGCGGTCAGCAGGAAGGGAAGTAATGCAAATAATCTAATAGTGTCCTTATTTTGCTGCATATAATATATTTAATATCCTAAGCGATGATCTGATGATATAAAAAATCTATTCCATTTCATGTCTATAGATACGAGTAAATATTCGAACAAGCCTACAAGGCATCAATTTAAACGAGACCGTTTATACTCTATTAAAGATTCCAAAGCCGCATATATAGCAGTTTTTAGCAAATACCCATTAAGATGAAACAAACTTATGATTTGTTCTGATAATTTTATTGATTGGATACGAGATTCCGTGACCTCACTTTTGCAACTGGTGTTATTACACAGAGTATTATTAAATGGAGTGAACAGAAGTAGCTGATGGAGGGATTACTTATTTCCCACCGGATAAGCGGGCCTGTTACAGGCAAGCATAGAACTAAAATCAAGTAATATCCATTTCTTTCGAAGGCGTGTGAAGCTACTTAAAAGACTAAAACTACTTTCGTGTTCTATCTCTCCCATTTGCTGGGTGACTGGAATAGCCGCTGACAAGGAACCGCCGCATGAATAGCGATCCGCAATTATCATGAATCGCGCCCAACACGGGAATCATCGCCCTGCTTAGCTCTGAATTCTTCATATTACATTTTACTAAGATACTGGACGAAAATAAAATATTTATTTTAATATAATCATAAATATTACCTCATAAAAATCGTATGGTTGTGGATAAAATACCAGGTGTACCGGGAAAGTCATTACCGGTTTTTTCGGAAATAAAATCGTAAAAAATCATAAAAAACATAATTATCAAGAAAATCGAAGAATTTATTTATTCAAAGTGTTGGTCATTTGATTGCATACATCTTGCCCATCTTTCATCATTTTCTAACTTCTTCAAAATTGGCGAAGTGCTGCTCTGCAAGCGCGTGTCCCATTGATGCGAAAAGTTGATAGCCGGACAGGGCAAGGTCTGGAGAGTACGGCGGGTGCGATAATATGGGATATATCCAAGTGCTTTCATCGATAGTTTTGCTTTATGAGACAGTGCGTTATCGTCCTATAAAATTACTTTACCGTGTCTTTGGGCCCATTCTGGGCGTTTTTCGATCAATGCATGGTACAAATTGATCATTTGTTGTCGGCAGCGATCACTGTTAACTGTTTCACCAGGATTCAATAATTCGTAATACACTACGCTACTCTGGTCCCACCAAACACTGAGCATTGCCTTGCGACCAAAACGATTTGGTCTTGGAGTCGATGGGCCCGCATTGTCAGGTGATAACCATGATTTTTTTGCGCTTAAGGTTTTCAAAATATTCACCACCCATCATTTTTCATCACCCATCACTATTCGATGCAGAAATGAATTCCGATCATACCTTTAAAGCAGCATTTCACAGAGGATTTTTCGATTTTCCCCATTGCTTGTAATCGGTCGCTAGTCGTTTCTTGGGCCATATTTAACGTTTCTGCCAATTATTTTTGAGTTTGATCTGGGTTTTCCTCCAATAACTCCTACAGTTTCGCATTCGTCTACCAGAACGTTCTTTGCCTTGCACATCGAAATCTCCACTTCTGAATTTTTGAAACCACGCCTCACATGATTTTAAGGTTAGAGCATACTCAACGTAAGTTTCTACCAGCAAACGATGACTTTAAGCGGCTTTTTTCTTTTGGTTAAATAAGAAATGTAATGCGTGCTGCAAATCCACGTTTTCAGACACGAAACATTATATTTTCAAAAAGATATAAATATATGACGGTGTTACTTTCGCAAAAAGCTATGAAGCTTGATGTCAGTAGAATAAAATGACATAAGTGTCAAATCATAACATTGCATACCTATTTAAGCCTAGCGACATCTGTTTTCCGGTAAACCTGATATATTATACTTATTAATTTTTTTTGCCCTGCTCCATATAATAACACAACTATAAATTTGCTGAACGAAACTGTACTTTGCGAAACGTGAAAAGGAATGCGGCATAATTGACTTAATACAAAGTCCTAACAGTAAACGCTAATTGTAAACCATTCTTCCAAATTATTATATATAATAACATTCACGGAGATATCATCAATGTTTTCTATAAAAAAATGTCTATAACATCTATAAAACAATTTATTTAACTCTCATATGAATAACGACGTATTGTTCTTCCACATAACGGACGTGAGAAATTAATTAGAAAACATCTCAAGACACCGGTAGCAGAAATATTTTAAAGTTTTAATATAAATTTTTAAAGATATCATAAAAGTAAAAAATAACTTGAAAACAAATACCTTTTTTTAAATAACAAGAACACTATAATATACGTTCTGTTTATGAGGTATAATAATAGGATAGCAAAGTTACTCAAAGATACGCCTTAATTCGAAGGTCAACGTCCCGATTAACGAAGATTAATTTAGCTACATACAATAATTATGGGCAAAAAATCAAGTCGTCTCATCCAAATTGCCGGCTAAACATTAATATACAAGCATTCCCGCCCACCGACATTTTGGCAGGCAATGTTGCAAGTTGTGTCTTCCTCGAGCAGCTTGCCAAATTTTTTAACATTTATAGACTTCATAATCATCCCTAGTCTACTAAAAGCTATTTATGATGTATTCAAAAAATTACTGCTTTGATTGAGCCGGATTCGGAAACTTCAGATAAGTGACACATTTAACATTCATTGAACCTTAACAAATCTAATTAATAACGGTTCATTGACTATAATACAAAATAATTAACATATAAAAAATAGATTTTTTTTATAAAAATGTCTCAAGTCCGGTAAAAGTAACGCGTTACGATACCTTATAATTTTTAAATTGCTGTTAGACATGGCAACACAGGTTGTGTCTTAATAAACTCGTGACTGCTTGGGATAGCTAATTAAACAGAGAATTATTAACTTTCGACGAAAAAATAACACAAACCTACTTTCGTATTATAAAACGTTAATCGACTTTTTACGTTGTCTTAAATATTCTGATTTCATGAATAGGTAATAACGTTATAAACTACCATTTTCTGCTTGATCCCGGACATTATTGAGAATAGAAACAAACAATAAGAATGGAAACATCATCTTTGCGTTATATCCCGGTTGCAGCCCAAACTCTCGTTTCGGCGCCCGGGGTCCGCTTTCCGACTTTTTCTTCTCCACTTCGCACGGTCTTCAGCATCCCTGGTAGTGAGCCCATTGGCACGCATATCACCCTTTACGACGTCAAGCCAGCACTTGTTGGGTCTACCCCTCCTGCCGGGGCCCGGCGGAGGCGGCATGGCCAGACATTTGTTTCCCACGTAAGCATCCGGCTGCCGCAAAACGTGTCCGTACCAACGGAGCCGACTCTCCTGCAATTTATCCGCAATGTCACGGACATGAAGACCGCCGCGAATGCGGGAGTTCCTAACGCGGTCTTTCCGCGTCACTCCACACATCCACCGCAGCATATTCATCTGCGTGACACGCAGTTCCTGCTTGTGTCGCATCGAATAAGAATGGAAACATCAACGGATATAAATTGGATAACGCAAAATGAGCAAGAAAAAAGTTGATTTTCTTAAATTTTATCAGAAATAGACTACAAATTAGAACTGTAAAAAGCGAGTACTGTTTACAGCTCTCCTTTATTAATACCATGTTGTTAGAATTCCGAATAATCTTCATAACAAGGTTTCCGTTGATGTTGTTCATTATTAAAATTGCCTCACTCGTTTATACAGATTACTATTGACATAAACGAATACTAGCTAGCACATACTCACCTGAGTAGATTCTGTACAGAGATTCCAACAATCCTTGCATCATTTTGACGACTTTATCTTTTCACTTAATCACAAAAAACGCACAAAACCACTGAACAACACTGCATCATTATTGCCTCACAATGAGCCATGTTCAATATGTTGAAACATCATTGGGAATTAAGTTCTTTTACGCCAAATGACCAGTCATCGACGATTTATAGAACTAATTAGTTCCACATATTGGACAAAGAAAAGAACAAGTTAGGTGAGAGAATCGTTTAGATGTGTAAGGTTCAGTATACTGTAGGCTTGCTTGAAAAGTAAATCAAGCTGCCACACCATATATAGTAAGCAATTGCCATTAGTGTCAAAGTTCTAGAAAAATTTATAGAACCTGGCCTGTTAAAAAATCTATATAATTTATCCATATTTTTCGACATAAATAGACCTATAATCGAAATAATTTACTTTTGAAAATTTTAAGACAATAAATGCTTATTTATTTATTGGTTTTTTACATAAACAAATTTACTAAGTTCCAGATATTTTCCGACGAATTTACTACAGCGTATTGCAGGATCACCCTTAAAATGTACATAGACAATTACATAATTGTCATATTAAAAATGCCTCTAATATGTCCATGTGAAAATGACTATAAGTTTCGAAGGTGAACGAACCAGAGATAGAACGGTGGCCAAATTGAACGTAACGGTAACTTAGACTCGGATCGTTATCATCAATCAGATTTGCGTAACAATCTGTTAGCAATTACCGGCTGCTGGTACGGCCCGTACAACCCACTGGACGCGAGGAATGCAGTGCAGCATATTGTTATTGGTGAGCTAATAAAAAGAAACGTGCGCTCAACGACGCCAATTCAAAGCCGGTTCAACGTGTAACATCAACAGCTTGTAGTCGATAAATGCAATCACTGTCAGTATAACAAAATTAAATAACTGACTGAATATATTAAGCGTAGTTCGAACTAACGTCTTATTTCCGGCATTTATTAGACTAATTTCGTAATTATTCTCGTCACTCACAATAACTACGTGACGATAAATGGCTTTCTACATTTAAATAGGTACCATCCTCGTTTTTTTCCAAGCGTTTCATACCAATTGCTTTCACTGCGAACTACGAAGAACTGTGCCAACTAATCATAAGGCAATGCCGGGTCTTATGTGGGGTCTACATTTTATTCTTCTTCCGCTATATTAGCGGTTATCTCAACATTCTTCCGCCATATCATATTTTTAAAGTGCAACGAGGACAAAGATTATATGTGGCTAGACTTGATTTTTGTAGACAATTGCCGTCTGAGCAAACAGCCGTGAAAGGAAAAATGTATCGCTTCCTTTGCGCTATCTGTGAGTCAGTAGGAGTAGTTCTCATTTCTCATCTTTAACATGCCTGAAGATTAAGTATGAGATGACACCCCATTTTGTCGGTAGACAGAAATGTGTTTTTTTTTTAAATTTTGGTGGAACAGCAGACCGGCCTAGTATACAATAGTTAGCGGTTACCGTTGCTTATGGAAAATACTGGAGTGGAGTGAGTAAATACTGAAGCCGTATGATTCGTTCCCTACACTTAAGAAGCTTAATGCGTTCAGATAAATCATAATCACATTTATTATTTCTACCTACATATAGTGTAATAATGATTTAATGTGAAATCAATTACATTGTTATGCTAATTCAAGACGAAAATATTACACAAAACCAATGTAATAAATAACAATTCAATGAATATATATCCTTAATAAACGCCCACTTTTTAAGAAACATAAACATGTCTAGTAAAACATGACGTGAGCGCATCACTACGATTTTCTAGTAGGTGGAATATTAAATAAATTACTGGAATCACGCGGGCGGTTTAATAATATTGTTCATTTGTAAAAAAAGTTTGTAGCATTACTTCTAGGCCTACGAGACATGTTTATATGAAAATAAATTTAGTAAATTTTAAAAATATTAATCAGTGAAATAAAATGTATGGTACTCTTGAATATTTGAGATTTTATTATGTTTAACGAATAATATACAGTAAAATAATTTACTTCTTCATAAAACGCTTTCAAAGAAGAGGATTTTTATTTACAAAATTTAAGTATAATTTTGAAACAAGATATTTTTAATTTTGCCGCTTTCTTTTCTTTCACTAATTTATTTACAGTTCTTTGAAAAATAAACATATAGGTAATATTTATGAAAACATAACATGGATAGTTTAATACATCGTCACGTTTATTACAAAGTAACCTCTAGAGCCTTCCAGAGTGCAAAACGATTAAAACGCTCATGAATATAAAAACAGCCCGCGTCCGTAACACAGTTGGCGGTAATTGTATAATTTCATAAGTATCATGTTTTCGACGGTTACAGCGCAGACATTTAAAAAAAAACAGTGTTTTTATTCATTTTGGCACACGTTATGAAGCGTAACAAACGGTTTTTACAACTGTGCCCTATATTTATTTATCATTTTGTAAATTGAAACTTGCTTTTCCTTACTTGTCGTCGTCGTCTCTACCATAGTTATTTGGCTAGGTTTTGGTCTTTAGGAGAACGATTGCTGCCGGACCTCCCAACCTCTAGAGGAAAATTGAATGATGGGGCACGAGGCAAAGGAAAGTCTTTGTCTATATACACTGGCAAAAGCTTCTTTGTCCCATATAGACTGGCAAGAGATCTACAAATCGTCTTTAACAGCCCTCCTGGAATGAAATGGGGTGACCCTATTCTTCACACCAGCCGGGGCCACACGGCGCAATTTCTTAGGAAATTTAAATTACTCAAATTATAAAAATTAAAAATACTCACACATTAAAAAAAATACAAAATCCTGTACATAAAAAAAACATTCGTTGGGATAGTGCTTATAATTTTTGGTTTATTTTGTGCATAGAACTTCTTTTCATGCAAGCGTACAGAAAAAGAACATTCTTCAAACATATCAATAATTAACGTAATTTCTATTTTTAAGTTTTATTACATATTTCTGATTTCTCGATGATTTTCGACGGTGATGTAATCATAAGACGTAGAATTAAGAAGAAAAAAATGTGACGCTTGTGAGAATAAATTATTATCCTTAAATTAAATTGTACACGACGTAAGCGACAGTTGTAGAAATATCTATCATGTCGGTAATGAACGTCGTCATAAACCCTAATGAATCACTAGTAAAACTTAAATTAGCTGTACAAGTAGATAAAAATATACCAAATGAACTTGTATTTTAAAATAGCCGTGCCAATAACAATGCGTAGTGAAACGAAGTCGTCTTATGAGACGTCGACGTGTACGAATAGCGATTAGCCGCGCACGACAATCTGGAAATCAATGGAAATATATATTCACAAATATCGTTGACACAAATGAGATTGATTTATTATTAGTACTTATTGTTAGTCTAGCGCCCTTTCTCCATATCTCATTTGTTTTTTTAAACTATGATGAAAAACATCACGTCTCATATACATTTCAGGTGTTAAAGCTTGTGGCATCGTAGCTAATAATGGAGTAATTTAAATGTTTTTTTAGTCAAAATATTTTCTAATAGAAATGGTTCCTAACATGTCTGAACAAAATCAGATGCGCAAATAACAGTTTGTCGAATTTGCCCGTGATTGAGTGAAACTTAAATTAAAATTGTCCTCGACCCAAAAAATCCAATTAACTTTAACATTGATTTCGCCTTACAAAAGGATTAATATCTGAACTTCATTACAAAACAGCCTTCGTTAGATTGAACTGAGATTGTGACGGCAATAGTATTCTTCTTTATATTTTATTATAATAGGTTTCTGAGAATACTGCTAACTAAGACTTGAAAATACACTTTTCATAAAATATTCAAGCATTCGATAAAGTACTGGTATATATATTATTATAACATGTTTTGGTCATAATATCTACTAATAATATTTATAGTTATTTCAGTTACAGAATTATATTTTATTATAATAATAGCTGCGCTGTTCTATTCCAAGTTCGTTTAGATATTAATTAGCATTATAGCTAGGACACGGTACCCATCACCCTTAAAAAGGTTTCAGGGATACGAGGAAAAAATATAATTTATGAGATTAATTTATAAAAGGAAGACAACATTACTAATTCTTATCAATTGAACTTACATTTAAAATTTTACAAAGTTGCCCTTTAATTTATGACTGCATAGTATAATAATTTATAACAAATATTATGTTCAAAACATAACAGAATGATTCTTAAAAAGGGACACATAAAGAAATAGTTACGACTAAATAAAATTAAAAAGTTGCTACAGCGACGCCGTTCGTTTGATTTTCAGTGAGACGTATCAGCATAAATTACTCAAGAATTTTGTCAGTGTCGCGAGCAAACATTAATTTATTCTCTAGTAAATTGGAAGTGGCATGTCTGCTTTAATTATGAGAGCGGACATCGCAAAATACGTGATGACTGATCAAATGACTTGTGAACTTGCAATCGATATACATCTATCTTTAAAACTTATACCAACAGTTGTAATAAATAAAACCCTTTCACTTTGATATTTGGTAAAAAATGAGTAAACGCAGAACTGCACCGTCACTATCTAGAAACTAGATTATCTATCACTCGCGATATTGTTTTTGTTTAGTAAAACTTTTGGTGTTGCGCGTTCGCCATGTGGGGATAAGCGTTTAGCGTCGGATCGCACGAGTCGTTTAGGGCGGGCGCTGATCGAGGAACGCGCGCCCGCGCCGTCCGCGGACTGCCGCATCGCCGCAGCCACTGGCCAACCGGGATTATTTATAAATCCACACAGACAGAGGGTCGTAGAAATTTGCACGGCGACGGCGTGGTATGCCAGACCAAAGGACTGCCACGCCGGAAACCGACTTTCACGGTGGCCCAGAGTGACACAAGCTCATCAAACTTATCGACTTGAGACACTTTCCGAAGATTTATTTTCTTAGCATTTTTTAAAAAAACTTTTAAAATTAAAAGTTTAAACGTGAAATGATAGCGTTCGTTTACTCAAAACCAAATGGTGTAAGATAAAAACCCAACAACTCATCGCTACAAATAATTAAATAAACAAATGTCAGGAGTTCGCCTACACCTCCGAGATCTATCCACAGAAATGTTATATTGTAAACAAAAAAATCACATAACGCCCGTCTACGCAAGCTCACCAGGTAAATTTGTTTATGTGAAATTTTCCTGCCAACTGACAGTGCCGCCCACCGGAACAGGTGTTTTGTGTATTGGCGATTTGAGTGATGTTTTGACATCGGTCTCAACACGTGGGCGATGTGAATAACACAGCTCTCATTAATAAAGTAATAAATCGCTCCGATAACTTATTATTAACCTTCCTACATATGTTAAGTAATATCATCACGAACGCGGACAAGGTAGGGCACGTCGATAGCCCTAATGGCTGCTATCTGTTATAATGTTTTATCCGTGCAGGGGCGGAGAAAGAATACTAACCTCTGTGGCCGGGGTCGGCCTGTCGTAAAAGGCGACAAAACAACCCACCTTAGCTACGTGGTAGGGCCTCAAGCCCGTCTGGATGGCGACCACCTTTGGTCTTAAGTATGCCGCCATAATAACCTTGTGTTGTGTTCCGGCATTAGTGACCCAAGTTCCTGTACCCTTATGGGACAGCAGCGTGTTCGCGATGCCACTGGTGTTGCTAACACCTATAGGCGACGGTAACTGCTAAATTCTAAGCGGGCTGTCAGCCTGTCTGCTGTCCTACGCAATAAAAAAAAAAAAAAAAAAAAAAAAATAATGGCGGGCTAAAATGCATCGATACGTATAACGTATCGGTTGGTCTTATTAAGCTTTGTGTAACTCATTTATCATAATTTTTCTTTGATAGTAAAGCTGAATTTCTATAAGAAGATTGTGACAGTTTCTAACGAATCATTTGTTAGCGGATAACTGGGATATTTATAGATATATAGATATATAGATAGAGAGATATATAGATAGATAATAAGACTGGGATATTTGGCAACGTTCACGACTATATGTATTTTCTTGGTACAGGACAGCTAAGCCAATGAGTTCAGCAGTACCATATAATAAATATTCAATGAAGTGTAGCCAAATTTCCACGCGTTGAATCGAAAAAAAATATTAAAGCAATCGTTTACCAGGCTCATTCGTGAATGATGGCGTAAATACAAAGAATGAATTAACATATTCTCATACAAACAACCATTACATAGAAATTTCCGGAGTTCAGTAACTGTGGAATTTACCGCGTTTTACAGACGTTTAGTGATTACAGTCCGAAAATAGCATGAAAAGAACTTGTAGACGCGATAAAACTAGACACATTCAGCTGTTTATCCGTCCAAACGTGTCAATATTTGCGATATATATTTTTCGGTTCTAAGATCTGAGAAATGACTACCTATTGATAGGTATTTATAGAGGTTTACGAATAGTATACTCACTTCTTCACGTCACAATTTAGAATTAATTTGCCTAAAGATTTAGGCAGATTTCATGCAAAAACTATCATACAGATCAATATATTGTAGTCTATAAGATGAGTAATATGTACAACACACGCATATTTTCAACGATAATTACGAAATAACTACTAATAAATTTATTAGATTAAAAATAATTTTAAAATGTCTATCCAAAACAGTTTGAATAATAAACATCTTTCTAATGTTATAATAATTACTTTAACTCAATAATAAAATATAATAGCAGTAATAATTTAACATCATAAAATATTGCCCCAGGGTACTCTATGCTGTAGTTTATAGATGTTTACACAATATTCGTAACATAATTTCATTTATTACGATTTTATTAGTTTCCAAAGAAGAACTCGATATTGCTGTGATAAAAATGAATTCGTAAAAGCTTCTCACGCCGGCGCTAAACGTTTGGAGGATATCGTTAAAGAATAAAGGTAAATTCATATCGAGTAATCATTATCGTATCGGCGTGGGTTTGTTTGTATTATTACACTTTATCTTTGCATGCAATTTATACCAGTTTTTTTATAATTGCTGTAGAACAGCAGACAGGCTGACGGCCCACTTAGAATTTAGCATTTACTGTCGCCTATCCTGTCGCGAACACGCTGCTGTCCCATAAGGCTACAGGAACTTGGATCACTGATGCCGGAACACAACACAAGTTATTATGGCGGCATACTTAAGACCAAAAGTGGTCGCCATCCAGACGGGCTTGGGGCCCTACCACCTAGCTAGGGTGGGTTGTTTTGTCGCCTTTTACGACAGGCCGACCCTAGCCGCAGAGGTCAGTATTTTTTTTCCGTCCCTGCACAGAGAGAATGTATTTTTTTACGTCTTCTAGGTACCTACTATAAAACATTATTTAATACTAGCAGCCCGTCCCAGCTTCGCACGGGTATTTAACAAAAAATTAAAAATTAAACCCTTCTATTTTTTTTCGGTCTCGGGGAAAAACCTCTCTTGACGGGTTATCCCGGCCCGGGGGGACCGAGGGCTATAAGGGACTCCGGAAATGATGTTCGACCCACTAAAAAACCCCGCTGTTCTCCTATCGTCTACGCCCGGGCCCACGGATATATGGCCTGCCGATCTCGTGGCCCGGGCCGGCGCCGGCCCACGCTTTGTCTTAAAGCGGGCCCCTTCTAAAGTGCTGGCGCCAGGGGGTCAGGGTTTCGTCCCCCCGGCGCTCTCTTGTAACAACTCTAGGAGTTGAGGGAGGCTGTGGAACAGTACGCGGCCTTTTCCCTCGCGGCAATAGTGCGGGCGGCGGATCCTCCCCCGAGGGGCCGCCCGCGGCCGTTTTCTACGTCGGCCGGAGATCGTTGCCCGCCCTCCGGCGCCGACGACGCGGCCTACGTTGGCGGGAGGGGAGTGCGGTGGCGGACTCCCGCTCCCGTTCCGCCGCCTGCCTTGCCGACACTACTGCCTCGCAAAAGGAGGCGACGGCCGTCCATCCAGGATCGCCCCCGACCATGGACAAAACCAGGGCCGGGAGTGACAGGTCCGCGGCCAATTCCGGACGGGACTCGCATCCCCGTCGCGTGCTAGTCAGGCGTGGGTACGACTACCAGACGACACTCCAGAAAAAGCAGAGTCGCCTGACGTCGTAGCCGGCCCAGCAAGACCAACCGACAGCGAGGATGCAATTCCCGCCCCGGGAACACTGTGCAGGCGCAGTCGAAATAGGCATGGTTTCGACTACCAAATCAGGTCCCAGGGTAGAACCCGGGACCCCAATCAGTATTTGCAATCATCCCACCGGGGACCACGCCACGAACAGAGAGCTAAGTTGGAAAGGATGAAGAGGTAGACGGAAAGAAAGGTAGGACTCTGTCGCCTCGAACGGAGAGGGGAGTGAAGCGACGGATGCTCGGGCACCTCGGGTACGCACACCCGTGCACTCCTCGGACAGAGGAGCGCCCCTGAGGGCAAACCCTTCTATTTGCGTCAGGTTACTAAAAAAATAACTATAATAGTTAGACATATGCTGTCGCGACACTTTTTGTAAATAATGATGTGTTCTGCAAAGTTGTAGTACATTATTTTATTCTATCATCAATAGTTTTCGCAACGCACGCGATTTAAATAATATTTTAGGTAATTTTTTTACACTTTGGGTTACATTATTGGAGTTTTAGTAAGGATCCCTAATTTTTTTGAAAATATAATATAGCCTATGTCACCCGGGGATAGTGTAGCTTCCCAACAATGAAAGAATTTTTTAAATCGGGTCAGTAGTTTCGGAGCCTATTCAAAGCAAACAAACAAACAAACAAACAAACAATCAAATCTTTCCTCTTTATAATAGTAGTATAGAAAATCTCAAACCCCATTAAGCCCACGACATCTTTAATAGTTTTGTTATGTATTATACAATATAAAACGTATACCTAATCCGATGAAGTATTTCTTCCACGTTTAATATAATTATTTTAAAAACAATATTTTCAAGTTGTCGGGATAGCTTTTGTTTCATAACATTTTAGTGCAGATGTTTAAATTTGCAGTTTAAATCCTATGAAGTATAAACCAAACACCTTTTTTTTTCAATATAATGAGTAAGGAAATAAACCAAACACCTAGTAGCAGAGCAACCAACTTCCAACCAACGTTTATAAATATTTACATAAACCCTTTATTATTTATAATTAAACGGATTTAGACTAGCTTTATCTTCTCCAATTTTAAACTAAACCACAAAAAACTAAGTATAGAAGCAACAACCTTACCATATGTACTTTATTGTAACATTCTACATTGTATGACCGGCTTGTTAAAACTGTCAGTGTTAACTCAGGTGTCATGTACTCCATATATACTCGTATAAGGTGTATCGTGGTGTCAGTATCCACAGATCAGCTATAATATAAATAAAATAAGTTTGTTGTCTTTTCATTTACTTTACGAAATCATTGGAGTGCGTATATGTAGGGCGAGCCATAATGGACTAGGACAAATAAAATCAAGTTTCAATTCCAGTCGTGACTGGAATCTCGAAGTAAATATATATCTTTAGCCACCATTTAAAATTCGAAACCAATTGTCAAATCCATACTCATGTTTCTTGCATTAGTATTCAAATTGTTCCAAGTGTTCAAGATTTATTTTCTGTACTATCTATGTTTAGTGACCGAGTGATATACTGTTTAATGTTTACATAGAACTGTATTGGTTGAGTTATGTAAACAATCATCTTTACACGCTTATTTTATCAACGTACTTCACTGTTATTTCATATAACACGTTTAAAATGTTCTAAAACATAAACATTGGTACTGATTTGTTTAACAATACGATGTTAATTAAATTTAATATTTTCGTATACTTAATAGATGCTAATGAAAACCGTTACTTTAGTGATGATGGTACGAAATTTTTTATAGTTGCGCAATGAAAAAAAAATCAAAAAAAATAAGAAATAATTTTAACCCGTAGCCACCACACGGATGCGAATTTGCACCAGCGAAAATTTTGGGCGTCTAGTATTTTCTACCTGCGTGGCCCAGGGACTCCCTCCCCTCCCTACGACAAATATGACTAAGATTATACACGCTTCCATCGAGTAGGGCACTGATGCCAGATGTGACTCAGTCTGTGCTAGCAACACGGTTGTTCCCGAAAGAGTGCAAATTTGCACCTGTGTGGTCTTACTGTAAGTTCAGTGCGTTCTTTTTTTTGACGTGTTTTTCTTTTGCAAAATGAGTGAAATTTATTACATAGTAAGTATCTACTATTATAAATAATAATTATACACGTGATTCGAAATAATGTTTTAACAACGCGTTTCGGGTGTAGTAATCCTCTTTTCGCTTCAGTTATACCTAATAATATTATTTTTGTTTTTTGAAGATGGCACAAAGAAGATGCTGTCTGCGTAGCCATGCGATAATAATGCAAATTCTCGACGACGACTCTTGCAACGGTTCCAACTCAAACGACAGTGGCGACGAGTTTGTTGTGTCGGACAATGAAGTAAGCGACATCAATTCAATCGAGGAAAATGGTGGGGACGAGTTCCTGAGCAGATAGAAGATGAGGATTTTGAAAACGCCACGCATACGCGTCTCAAATGCCACACCTGCCGACGACGAGTGTAGGACGAGCACCGATCGGGATTTTCGGGATTGTGTTTGGAGTGTGCCGCAAAATCAAATTAATTCATTTCTCAATGTTATTTTTTGTATTCCTTTATAATATGATAAATCATCAATAATTATATTCAATAAAATGAAAAAAATCATCCTAAAATACCCATCTAGACGGTGTTCTTCCCTAAAAAACTATGTTATTTAACTATCTTTAATTTCGAGCAAATTGCATGAAAATATCTTATCCGTACAGGGGCGGAGAAAGAATACTAACCTCTGTGGCCGGGGTCGACCTGTCGTAAAAGGCGACAAAACAACCCACCCTAGCTACGTGGTAGGGCCTCAAGCCCGTCTGGATGGCTACCACCTTTGGTCTTAGGTATGCCGCCATAATAACCTTGTGTTGTGTTTCGGCATTAGTGACCCAAGTTCCTGTACCCTTATGGGACAGCAGCGTGTTAGCGATGCCACTGGCGTTGCAAACATCCATACGCGACGGTAACTGCTAAATTCTAAGCGGGCCGTCAGCCTGTCTGCTGTCCTACAGCAAAAAAAAGTTTATACAAATATGTATTAAGACTCATCTCCACCCTATCCCTAAAAAGAACTCTATGATTTTTTATCCCGTACAATTATTGTCGATGAGACAGAACATTTTGAAAACTCGAAATGCAAATTTGTACCCGTATGGTAAGTGTGTAACCTCAAACAGGGTGTGGTGGCTACGGGTTAAAAAAAACTCTATTCAAATTCGTTATCCTTCAAAGAACTATGGCAAATCAGTTGTAAACAATTTTAGAACAATGGTGGATTTATAACCCTAATGTTCGCATCCGAGTACTTGCAACTTCTTTTTAATCGATCTAAGTATCCGGATCTATTGAGGTTATTATATCTTTGAAAAGATTCTCATAGCTATATTTGGGAAAAAATTGTAGTAAGGTTAGTCCCAAGGTGCATCTAGGTTATCTGGGTACACTCCCGGCCCTGGTTCTGTTTATGGTCGGGGGCGATCCTGAATGGACGGCCGTCGCCTCCTTCTGCGAGGCAGTCATGTCCGCAAAGGAGGCGGCGGAGCGGGAGCGGGAGTCGACCACCACACTCCCCTCATGAGGGCCGCGTGCTGTTCCGCGACCCCCCTCAACTCCTATAGTTATTACAGGAGAGCGCCGGGGGACGAGACCCTAACCGCCTGACGCCAACACTTTAGAAGATGCCCACCTTGAGACAAAGGGCGGGTCGGCGCCGGCCCGGGCCACGAGATCGACAGGCCAAATATCCGTAGGCCCGGGCGTAGGCGATAGGAGAACAGCGGGGTTTTCTAGTGGGTAGTCGGATGACCGAACATCTTTCCCGGAGTCCCACATATTCCACTAGAGAGCCACACCACAGTCCCACTAGAGAAAATATTTATATATTCATGATTAAATCAATATTATACTGTTAATAAATATTTATAGTTGTTGTCATAAAAATTTAGTACCTAACCTAGGTAGTAAATTTTTGCTACCAGTGCGGACTATTCCTAGAAAGCTAAGATCATTGCCACGCCGACTGACAATGCTTATTCTTTGAATGGAATACACACCAGCCGTCTAAGCTCTGGTGGAGTTTAAGAGCCTCAAACTTATCTTTTTGAAGATATCTATATGCCACAGAGACCCACGGGTCCGATATTTCAGTCCCACACGGCACGAATATATAACCCAGTCTATGGGAACCGTTTCAGCAGACGTTTACTCATTGAAAAAAAGCACACCTGCCGATACAATTTGTTTCCAAAGATTTGAATTTTTTTTTAGAAATGTAATTGGAATTCCGAGAATTATTTCAATGGATTTCTCATAATGATGAACAATGATTATTTAAAGTATAAATTTTTCCATAGTGTGTTCAGGATCTAAATTCGTAAAGCAATCAGAGCAATAACGGCAACAATCAAAACAGCAAACAAGCAAAATTAGGATAAACCAGCGGATACGTTTACGTACCACAATTGAGAACGCACAACTTCCTCGATGACCTCATAAATGCGAAATTATTCGTTGTTTCACACAAAATTGTCCATTTAGACTCACAAACGGCAAATGGGTCACACCAATTGGTTTGTTTAGATGAGGATGCCCTCGTTTAATGTACGCCCTTCGTAACTTTAGACGATCAATCTAACGTGACAGCCGTCGAAATATCAAATTGTGGTAATTTAAGGTACTTTACATTTATGTACCAAATGATGATTAGACATGAAAGCTACTCAATGATAAGTTACTTTTTATTTACATTATCATGGATTAACTTTATTGAGTACCAAAAATGTAATAACATGGCAATTCTTTTAAAGTTTTAAATGGAAGTTTTTATGTATTAATACATAAAGCAATCTTTTCTAGACAAGATGAATACGGTGTTACCTACACTTATAAGATCTTACAGCTAAGTCAAATTTAGTTCTTAAACTATCTGTGTAAATATTATATTTAGAAACATTATAAATCAAACATAAATATAAAAAATCTGAATATGAGTATATTCTGTAAATAATGTAAACGATATGTACTGGATAAAATATTACAAGTTAAATTCCATACTAATGATAATCTAGTAGTAAACTTGTAATTTCTCTACGTGGTAGGACCTCAAGCCCGTGTGGATGGCGACCACCTTTAGTCCTAAGTATGCCGCCATAATAGCCTTGTGTTGTGTTCCGGCATTAGTGACCCAAGTTCCTGTACCCTTATGGGACAGCAGCGTATTCGCGATGCCACTGGCGTCGCAAACACCTATAGGCGACGGCGAACCATTATTATCTAACTATACGTATTGACAATTACGTAGGTAGATAAAGAAGATTAAGGTAGAAGACAAAAGTACTTTATATACTCTATAACTAAACTGCAAATCGCACCGTATACATTGAATTATTATTTAAAGATTTTATCTATAATACCTAAACACTTTGCCTTTCACGATGCTAGTGCTTCATGGAAACGGACGTCTATTTTAAATTGTTTATGGCCCTCGCCATTGGTGCCTAATAGAGGCATGCGCCCGCGCAGCCATTGTGACTACATCATGGCCGCCGTTTTAGAGGGATGAATGCCCTCTCATTTGACTGTGACCGGTCGTAAAGGGTTATGTTTGAGTTAGATAGTTACAGCGTGTCTAAGAAGATTGATTACAAAAACACACTGGCAACATCTCTTGTGTGTAAATTATAAAAATTGAGCATTACAATTATACTATTTGGACACGTGACATATTGAGTGGCATAATTTAATTAATAAAATTATTGTAGTCTAAGCATGCTAATATGTTCCTCGAACTTTAAATTTATTCCGACATAAGCACTTTCATTCAAAATACATACTAGAAAAAATGGACTAATTGAGCTAGAATAACATTACATATTTATATAAAACAACATACGAATATTAACATTTGAAATAGCAAAAGCATTACATATATTTGTACTTAAATACATGTTATATGTACATGATGCGTCTTTTATATAATCAACGTTTATTTAATGACCTTTCTTGCAAAATATACCACATCCCTGCATTTACTTATCATTTTGAATAATATATCTTGACTTAATATCAATCTTACTGCAATTCCTACAATTGATAAACATCGGCTCTTTTACCTGAAAACAGACAAAATAAACATTAAAATTCTAGATAAACTTTGACAGCTTTATCTCCAAGGGTTTTATCGCAATGACTTGGGGTAACAATTCTGTCCTTGTTTAATAGTAAGGCTGTATCTCAAGTAAAAGAGAGATACGTGAAACAAGATAACTAGTTCGCGGGAACTATCTCAGTAGGTCATAGATAAAGCGATCTACGTTAAATAAATAGATATAGGTATTTTTATTGCTAATAATCTGCAATATAATAATTTTTTATGATTATTGACAAGGAAGAACAATAATTATGACCTTGTTGCATGTTTTTAATCTATTAATCACTACCACTATTTCGTAATGACTCGTATAATCCGATATGGTCTAGTGGCTAGGATACCTGGCTCTCACCCAGGAGGCTCGGGTTCGATTCCCGGTATCGGAATATCTTTTTACGACATATTTTTTTAATTAGTTCTTTCCAAGTTCTATTTATAAAATTCATTATTTTTAAACGTTTGTTGTATAATTCATCTGTACGCCTACGTTTGACCGCTTTCTATTGTAATTAATTTTCCATCACCACGCGAGTGAAACCGCGGGGCGCAGCTAGTCTTAACATAATAATATGTCATGCTATTTAATATAACACATAGAAGGTCGTAAGGGACGATAAAAGGACATAGCTTTTGGATTTAGCGGAATGATTCCTAATAATGGATAATCCTACCAAATGTGCTAATTATGTACACACATAATGAGGCATGTAGTTGCAAAACCCGCTATAGCAATATTATTTTAAACTCTTAAATTGAACTAAGCCCATGCTAATTTAGTGGCATTTGATTCGAAATTTAAAATAAATGATTGAATATAATATTGGAATATATAGAATATAGAGGCATTTGTGCAATAAAAAAAGTTGATAGCTATGTAGATAATTTAGTGTTTTAAAACGATATATCGTCATTTTTCCCAAAACCGTTTTAGCGGGTTTTGCAACTACAAGCCTCTATATGGCCTCAAAACTCGTATATAATCAGCCTACCTGTGAGAATTTGCGTATTATCAGGTATTATCTCAATTTCCTAGACTCCGTCCAACCGCGCAAGGTTCACCTAATCGACAATCCCATATTCAGACGATCTAGACACGCAGCACGCTTGGCACGGAGAATACGTCTCTTTGTGAATTCTCCCGTCTGTACAGCGGCGAATTTTCTGAGAAACTGTATAGAATGGTGTCTTTATCGTCTTTTTACCTCCAACTGATAGTGAAGGCACCAGGATTTCCTGGTGCCTCTTCTTTCCTGTACGAAATGATTGTCAAAAACTCACACATGTACATAACAATGTACTCCTCCCTGATTTTATACTGACGTAAGTAGTACCAGAGTAGTTTGAGGTCAGGTTTTCACAGAGACGTCGTAAAACTTCTTTCATGCCGGCAGCGCGTTCGCAAGTCCGCCGTTATTGTCAAATCCAAGATATACGTCCATGGATAAGTAGACTACAAAATTACACTTGTATCACCAGAAACAAATATCACATCTTCAAAATTCATAATACAAAGCGAAAGCGCGTCAAAGGATTACGGACGCAAGAGTACAAACGTTTTCGTTGTAAGACACCATTGTTTCAAATTATTGCCTAATCCTAAGCTTGAATCGATTTAAGCTGTGAATCAATTTTCACAACTCCATAAACAATCGATGTTTGGTGCGCGTCAAAAGGTTTCATTCACGCTGTCTATGTTAAGTAGAGTTGGTAACTGGAAATGTTTTTATACATGACACAACGTCATCGTTCAGCGTCATAATCATAGTGGTTAATCACGGTTGCACCATTGCAATGCATTGACATTCAGGACTGTAGGGTTCATTATTGAATAGTCTTAAGACAAAAGAGTGCAACTGAATGTTGAGGGCCCGCGCTCATCGTAGGCTAGCGAGGTTTGAAGTACCTGTTGTCACCCTGAATATAGGCAATCAGAGTAGGGGAAATTTTTAGTGTGTAATCGGCATACTGCCTGCGAATGCCACACGAGCCTGTCGCGTTTGCATGCAACAAGTAGTGCCTAAGGGCATTTTTTCATTTCCAGAACAAAAATTCAGCGCTCTTTTTCCACAGAAAAGGAAGACATGAGAGGACGCGTAGACATTGTATGTCTCACTTACACAATACCTGTAAGACTCACTGCAAAGTCACTGTCATAATCTTAAGTCAGATTAAGCCCAATAGACGCGATACTATTAATTGCGTGCTACATTTATACCATCGCAATTCTAAACTATTACTGACTACAAAAACCTTTACATGTCATTCAAAAATATACATCCTGTACTTTAAGAATTCAATTAACATTTTTTAAATCATAAAGACCAGCAGTTCCAACACGGAACCCGGTTGATGGCATAACGAAACTAAATCGTTCATAATAATCGGTTAGGTTACCAATGACCTTAACCGGTGGCCTGTATCATATCGCGCATGTATACACTTAAATCTAAATTAATGTAACCTGTTGTTTCGTGAAGGTCGACATGCCATGCACTTTGGTATAGTAACAAATCGATTTACTTTACTACGGCCGTATAGATACGAGTTATATCCAGTTATATACATAGAGTTCTGTCCAGAATAATAGAATAGGACTTTCCTAGGTAGTCGTTAAAGGCGGCTAAATGATTACTTCTTTGTCATTTTTAATATGTATTGCGACAATTCACAGCGTCTAATCCTAAAATAAGCAACAGAGCACTTGTGTGATAAACAACAATTATACTGTTTACTAGCTGACCCGGCAAACAATGTTCTGCCATATAAATAATAAAATGTCAAAAAATTAAAAAACAAAATTTGGGGGTGGGTCACCCCTAACATTTAGGGGGATGAAAAATAGATGTTGGCCGATTCTCAGACCTACTCAATATGCTCACAAAATTTCACGAGAATCGGTCAAGCCGTTTCGGAGGAGTATGGCAACGAAAACTGTGACACGAGAATTTTATATATTAGATAGAAATAAAGACATATTATAAGTGACCTCCACAAGTGTTCTGAAATGCGAAAACCGTTGCGCTACTTATGTCCTTTTTTGAATACCGGATGTAATATAATGTGGATGGTTGGTTGTATTGATATCTGACATTGTGTATTAAACGTGAAGAATTATTAGGACAGAAATATAAACAACTGTATTGTAACAAAATAGTTTCATTAAAATTATTTTGATAAGTTGGATGTAACAATTTCTATACGATGTTTTTCAATTTGAGGCTTTGCACTGCCAACTTAATAGCACCAAGCCGAGTTAGTTAGACATGTTTTTACTATCTAAATATTTTTTAATGCTTTGGGACAGCCGACAGGCAGACGGCACACTTAATTATTATTTAAGCAGTTACCGGTGCCCTTACCGAACTTCCAACAAGCTGCCGTCCGCTTTGCGAAACTGAAACCTGGTCATCACTTATGCCGGAACACAAGGTTGTTGCATCTAGATAAGGTTGTTTTGTCACCTTATCGATAGGCGTCCCCGGCCGCAGAGGTCAATAATTTTACTCCGTCCCCGCACAGAGAAAAATCTTCAATCAGAAACTTAGAACAAAACCGGGATTTAGAATAGCAAAATAAACCTCAACATCAAACTTTGCATAGGGACCGAAAATAGTATTGCCAATAACGCCATCGTAAAACCCCATAAAAGGGGAGAAATGTGCCTACATGCTGACCGGAGGCTAACAGACGACCTTTGGCGGCATAGTTTGCTTTCGGTTTCATACACACATGGCCTGATGTTAAAGAAACTTAAGTTTAGATGAAAGTTATCCGTTTAGATATTTACTTTAAAAAGTGTCAATAGATGACCGTTAAAGGAAATCCATTTATGGTTGATTTTTGAGTAGTGTTTACAAATGTTCCATATGACATCGTTAACTGTAGACTATAAACAAATTATTTTTGTATTATAAATCCTAACTTATAAATGTGAAAGTGAGTTTATTTGTTTGTTACGCTTTCACGCCTAAACCGCTGAACTAATTTTAATGAATTTCGGTATAGTCATAGATTGACCTTGGAGAAGAACATAGGCTACTTTTTTAATTCATATGGCAGAACAACGTTTGCCGGGTCAACTAGTGATATATAAATGGATCATCTTAGTGTCGACTACAGAACACACATACCGAAAAAATCGTTTCGAATTAACCCTTTTACAAAATACTAGCTTTAAAAATTTTTATTTAGATATTGGATGAAACTGAATAGTGTACGTGACAGTAGTAACGATAAATTTTGTTTTCTAAAGATGAGCAATTATTTTGGTATAAAATAGAAAATTTATTATACCTAGTCAGGTCATAAATTCTGTCACATGTTTAATGTAAAATAATTGTAACAAGTTTATTAATTATGTAACCATTCATATACCAAAATGAACTTAACAAAACATAGATTCTTATGACATTAAAGTTTATTCAAAATGACCTCCGTGATTTTGAATACAAGCCTTCAATCTGCGCGGCCAGTTGTCTATCGCAGCACGAACGAGGTCCATGTCAATATCGGCGGCTGCCTTAATCAAGGATGTCTTGAGTGACTCCAAATTGGGATGAGGCTTTGAGCACGCCTTTTCCTCCAAGTGTTGAAATATCTTGTAATCTAACGGATCCAAATCTGGACTGGAGGAGGGCCAGTCTTCGTGCCGGATGAAGTCGATTTCACGCGCCGCCAGCCAGTCTTGTGTGCTCTTCGCTCTATGAGCTGGCGCCGAATCTTGTTGGAATACCCAGTGCCTGTTATTGAACATGGTATGAGAAACAGGTTCCACAAGGTTCGTCAGGACTGTATTTTGATACACAACAGCATTCGTTTTTACACCTTTCTCACAAAAATGTACCTCTGTTAAGCCCCAATAAGAAACTCCCAACTATACCATGAGCAAGGATGGAAAATGACCTCGTTGGACACGCGGAATACGGTTGCTCGCTTCTTCACTACTGTGTGCGTACACCTTATCATTTTGTTTGTTGTAGCTCTCTTCTACGGTAAACATTTTTTCATCCGAAAAAAGAATTTCCCGATATTTTTTTCCCGCGTACCGCTTCAACAAAGCCCGGCGTCTCTTCAGTCTCAGGTCCATTAGACGAGCATTCAAACGATGTCCTGTTTTTCTTCGATATGCCCGAAGCCCTAAGTCTTCATTTAACACCCTTTTCACCGTGGTTCTGCTTAACCCCATCTGAAGGGCCAACAGTTTCTGCTTACGTTTGGGATTTCTTTGAATTCGTGCCTTCACAGCTTTTATCACTGCTGGAGTCCTAACAGACCGAGGGCGACCACTTCTTGACCTGTCATCTACACTAGAGTCTTCATTGTATCGTTTGATGGTACGATAAACGAATCTTTTGGTAATATTCAAATTTTTCAGTATGTTAAAAATTTGAATTGGCGCGTAACCGCAACGATGCAACGCAATAACTGCAACACGGTCTTCTTTAAGCGTCCACTCCATATTTAAAAATGAGTAAAATTCTAAAAGTTATACATTTTTATTTTCATGAACAATTCGAAATTCGAATTCAATAAACTTTTTTGTGGCCAGCATTCTAAAAGAAAAGTTTTTACTGTGTGACAATACTTATGACCTGACTAGGTATTTTAACATCATAGAAAACTAAATTTTATTATTTTTTTAAATATAGAATACTTTTTTATTGCTAATTATATTTTTTTATATACTTATGTAGGAGAGCAGACAGGCTGATGGCCCACTTAGAATTTAGCAGTTACCGTCGCCTATGGGTGTTTGTAACGCCAATGGTATTGCAAACACGCTGCTGTCCCATAAGGGTACAGGAACTTGGGTCACTAATGCCGGAACACAACACAAGATTATTTTGACGGCATACTTAAGACCAAAGGTGGTCGCCATCCAGACGGGCTTGGGGCGCTACCACGTAGCTAGGCTGGGTTATTTTGTCGCCTTTTACGACAGGCCAACCCCGGCCGCAGAGGTCTGTATTCTTTCTCCGTCCCTGCACGGATGAATGAATACTTTTCAAAACTGTCGTAATTCCATCCCAGTAGGTATGTACCATCATTAGTATAATGATTACAAATGCATATTTTAATTACGTCAAAGTTAAATCACAGTAGTATATACATTATATTAGTTATTTTTATTGAACTTTACTAGAACGATAAACAAAATTTGAATTCCCAATAAATCGAACCCAAACCCGTACGAAACCTGTCAAATAGCAACGGTATCTAAATGCAGCCCAACTCTTAAGTGCATAGTTGCCTTATAAATATACAACACATACTAATTATGTTAATGCAAACCGATACATTACCTTATCAAACTTAAATCCAATTAAGGGCAACATTATTAATTCATTTCCTTTCTTTTAAACCAAGTGGGCGAGCCGTGCGAACATGTCCCGAACATTCTCATGAAAATTCAAATGTACTAAATACTTTATACCTACCTGTTCTGGTCAAATATGTATGAACATAAAAAATACACGCATGTTAAGGAAAACTGTAATTTAAAATAATCTCACAACAAATTTAAGGCGTAATGGGCACGATGAGATCATGTGTTAAAAATATTGAAAAAACTTCGGATATTTTCAAATCAAATATTATAAATTGTATTGATTACATGTAACTGCACCAATATTTATACTTATGGTCCACCCTATAGCAAGTGGTCACTGTCGCCTATGAACGTTTGCAACACCAGAAGATTATCGGCCCGCTGCCGATGTTTTCTCACTCACCCACCCAAATCCAGAGAGTACGTAACATGACTGTTCTTGAAAACGGTTTCGTATAAGAAACAAGAGGCTCCAGGAAACGGGAGTGCAAGCCCAGCTGATGGCGAGTGGTGCGGTGGTAGAAAGACGACTGCTTACATAGTTTCTGTAATATTACACTTTTGCAAACTTCTAATTATTTCTTTAATTGTGTGAGGTTCTGTAGAAACAGTTGGCGATGAAGATACTTTTTACTATGGTATCATTTTATTGAAAAAAAAAAACTGAATAATTTAATATTTATGTCGGTTGTATGTAGGTTAAGCATCAAACTGACAGCGGCTGGTAACAACAGCTCGTTTACTTGAATTATGAAGTTCCGATCCACGTACTACAGATCTATCAAAGCTTCTGAGTCACGAATGAGTATTATTATGCTGGATCATCCCTCTAGAGACCCAAATGTATCCAAGTCTTATCATATTTATCTAAATAGGATTGGCAGATGGTATGATAATTTTATTCTATGCATACAAACAAAACGCGAACAAAGGTAATAATATCGTTTATTAGCACCAATTGACACGTGTGTCAATATTGAAATCGTCAATAAACTTGACACAACGATTTACGTGTGCCACAAATAACACTACCACGTGTAATTCATTGATTCACTTATGTAATACTCGTAAACACATCTGAGCAGTGATGAGAGTTGTGTATCAGAATTATTAGTGATATTACATACACCATGTTAGAATGCCAAATAGTAGAGAATAGTATTGAACAATTTAATCCATCTTACTTTTATTTAAATACCACTGATTTCTAGATACACGTACAGACGCACACACACACGCGCGCGCACGTACGCAAGCAAGCAATCACGCACGCAACACGCACGTACGCACCCACACACACAGATTTAAATAAAGTATATATAATAAAATATAATATAAAAGAGAATGATTTAAGTACCTTTTTTACCAATACAGTTTATTCGTTTGATTATTAATAATGTATGTAGCAGGGTTGCCAACTCAGCATTTGTTATTTAATAATAATATCGCTGGTTATTGACAGATTTCTGGTTATTCTGGAAAGCCATTGTCTTTCCAGAATCATATAATCACAACGAATATCATCATTCAAATATTTTTAATATATCGTTGATGACATCATAATCGAATAAAATGATAGTGACGCATCTATATAGCCACAAGTGTCTGATTACTGCTATAACACAAGCAACTTCGGTTGTCATAAACAAATTTGATTTCATGATTTCAACAAAGAATGAATGATGAACGTATTTTATAAAACCAAAATATATTTTATTCATAGCTGATATTAACGGACAACAAACGGTCCACCCGATAGTAAGTAATAAGTCGCCTATAAAGGTTTACGATACCAGAGGCTGCCGGTATCGAAGAGGAACTGGATCTGGATTTACTAGTGTCGGTATACAATACAAGGTAGCATGTTTTAAAATCAGGGGTGGTTGCCCTAGGGGTATTCTTATTCCGCCCCTGCACGAACATAATTCAAGTTTTCTGTAATATCTTGATATTAATAATTAAATATTTGTGTTCTGTATAATTTTTGTAACGATAATTCAAATCAGATTTGTATTTAGTAATATTTTATAAATGATCAATAATAATTTTATAAATGATCCGTAACTATTTTTTTTTTTATTAACTAGCAAATGTCGTTAGAACTGCTGTTTCAAATAGCGTTATAAACGATAGACTTAAAATACTGGGACAGAATGCTACATTGATCACGATCGTCGTAATACATCGTTACGATTTCCATTTGTTTACTCAGTATGTACTTCTTAAAATAATTATTATATAATGAAAAAAAAAACAGATATTGTTGTGATCTTTTTGTCTATAATTTAAAGCAATCTCGCAGTTCACCTATTTTTTTTCATAACAATACAATAGTGACATTGAATTCAAGGGTATTCGATCACTGAACCGTAGAAACGGAATAAAATACATCATTAATATAATGTTATTATTTTAATATGTTGTGGTGGTTTAGTGGTATAGTATTCAAATCAAACCACGAGGGTGGGTTCTGTGATACGCCTTATTAAGTGCACTATAGTGGACTATTTCTGGTACTACTTTCGCATTTGACTTTCACTAGTGCGGCTGTCTTCTTCTCTATAAGTGATCTATTTATCAAACTTAACGATATTTTAGGACCATACAATTAACTGAGCCAATATGTACACCGATATTGGCGACATATATGTATATTGGCACGTATTGTTTGAGTTAAGGTTTTTTCGGAGTGTGTGATCGGGAATCCACCGATCCGCCTCCTTACTTACAATTTGTATTGCTTGGAACATTATTAATTAGAATACGAGTAAGGACAAATGGTCTAAGGACGTAACGGATTGGTGCCCGAGACAATACAAAAGAAGGAAAGGGAGACAGCGTCGTAGATGGGAAGACGATATCAAAAAAATTGCGGGACACACATGGAAAAGGCAAGTGCAGAATCGCATTCAATGGCGAACTCTAGAGGAGGCCTATGCTGGACAGCAAGACAATCTTCATGTACCGGTGTCAAACAATTAATGGATTAAATAGGAATAATGTAACTATATTGTAAGATTGTTAAATAAAGGCTATTATTATTATAATTCACCACTTATACAATGACGATAATAATTAATATAATTCTGAAAACTAAAACAATAATTTTAATAGTCGAACAAAATTTACAGACATCGATTCAATTGCAAAAAAAAAATATAAACAACAACATCGCCTCTCATAGGACTTTGACTCTGACTGAAGCAGAGTAAAAGGCTATAAAACGTAATTTATTTTCTTTCAACAATGCTTATTTTATTGTCAATATTATTGTAAGGACCGACCACCCCGTGCGGCCATTGAACTCAAACCTGGCTGATCAAACAAACAATTTCCGTAGCAACCCGAACAAATCACGTTCTGTTCGCAATGTTACGACTTACCTAATAGAGTTGCCAGATTTTTAAATTAATTAACGGCATTTTTTTTTCTTTAATCAATAATTATTTTCGAGTGCTATATGCTGTCCGGGCTTTTTTGTAGGACTATTTATGATAAACATTTCCATTATACATTATATACGTTTAACTCCAACGGTTTTTGCACTTCAAGCCAGAATAGCTCGCAGATGGCAGAATTTTTTCCTACTTATTTGACACTTATCGTTATATTTTGGATAATTAACACTATATCTTTATAAATTATAGTCTATGTGTTATTCTGATGTGTAAGCTATATTATTGTAAGGTTTCATCAAAATCCATTCAGTAGTTTTTGCGTGAAAGGGTAACAAACAAACATTCTTACAAACTTTCGCGTTTATAATAACTAATATTAACTAATATAGGATATACAGTAATGTATTCATCTTCACTATAGAATATCAGTTAAACTGTTGAGGGTGGCTCAGGGATAAACGTCTCAGCGTGTTTGCCCTCGCTTGACAATTGCTTTTGAGACAAAAGACAAGACACAAGAAAATAATACTAAAGGCGAGGATAAAATTGGTTTAATCCAAGTCACCAACCTATTATTATTAATTACCAAATTAATTTTGCGTCTGATAATCCAACCCCAAAGCAAAACTAAATAGTGCATTTAGATATTGTGTGCAAGTAGGAGTAATGTATTGGCACGAACAACACTGCCAGGTACATATACACAACGTGTCTACAAAACAAACGAAATAGTAGCGAATAAAAACGTTCAAACGTTTTACAATCCCATAAACGTCCACATCAAAAGCGGCCACGATATATGACGCGATTATGGCGACTTTGATTTCTTACAATGGCGTATTTTATTTGCTATAACATTATAGAACGGTAATGTTTTATCTGGATTGTATCAGAGATAATTTTAAACTTTATATCCATGCTGATTGTATAAAAATATATTAATATATTTTAATGGATTAGATATTTTACAATTAACAACGTAATATCTAGTACATATATCCGTGCAGGGGCGAAAAAAGAATACTGACCTCTGCAGCCGGAATCGGCCTTTCATAAAAGGCGACTAAAAACCCAAGCTAGATGGTAGGAATTCAAGCCCGTTTGGATGGCAACCACCCCTAGATTTTAAATATGCCGCTATAATAATCTTGTATTATGTTCCGGCATAGGTGAACTGTTTCCAGAACCACTACGCGGATAGCAGCGCGTTGCGAACACCTGCCTTTGGCGTTGCAAACACAAATTGCAATTACAAATTCTAAGTGGGCCGTCTGCCTGTCTGTTGTCCTACAGCAATAAAAAAAATAGTAGATATGTCTATGAATATTGTTTATAAATATAATACCGTTAGTGGGAGAGTTTTATAACGATTAGATTTAAAAAATCTATTACCTCAGTATATTGCAATTTCAGCTGGAAACATGGCTATATGATACATAAATAAACAGTCTCTAGAAGCGCTGTTTCTTCTTTTTCAAATCTATCCAATCCGATTGCTTCCAACGGTTTTCCTGTTACAGAGTACTGTAACAGGAAAGATCCTTTTTTTGTTATGAGGTGGAAAAGGCGGCAGGGTAGTGTGGGAATCCCATTCAATGCGCCCATACGCCCCCCCCCCCCCCCAGTTGCCAAAAGGGACGCACGTCGCTGGATTACCCACTAAAAACTACTGTCAGTGTTCCTCTTATGTCCGGAGCTTGGGAAAGAGGGATATGCTTTCGCGTGCGCCTCGTACCCAGGAGAGCTGGGCTGGCCATGTTGACTTTGGCCAGCCTCTCCTGTGTATACTTACTCGGCCGGAGTATGTGTGTCTTATCCCGATTGCCTTTGCACTCTCACAGAGGTGAGAGGGGCGTACGGAACACGGCACGCCCCATCTCCGGTCCGCCGACCTGCTGCTTCCCCTTGCCGGCAGACCGCGTGGCCGGCTCTTCAGCGGCTAATAGGAAAGATCCTACCTTTTCGCGACGAGGCCCTTTAGAGACACGTCTTCTTCTTGCGCTAAGAGGCATAAATATAAAGAGATACAAGTGAATAAATTCGGTATATAAAGAGGCGGCTGCCATCTCACCGAATGAAAGGCTCCTCTACTGTCCGTAAGTCCGTGCTGTTTCATTACCTAGTTCTGCATAACCATTGGTTGCATCAACGAGTTCTCGAGACTTACTCGCCCTTTCTTCGCCGTCGTCACATATACCTAGTACACTGAAAGACGAAGATCCATCCCAATTTATGCCACACTTCCTTTCTTTGCATAAGTTTAATTTTACTAAGAGTCACTTAACAGGTCCAAATATGTACTATCTTTTAAATTACAATAAACTACGAATTCATAAAATTATTTCATTGAATCGTAGAGTAGTGCGTAGTGTGAAAATATCAAGCTTGATATTATCAAGTTTGACTTAAACCGCAGAGATATCCCTGGAGTCATATCTTAAAGTAAGATACAGTTTTAATTATTAAACACTTAAACGTTTCATCATGAAAAAACCAGCATCAGGCAACATACCATCTCCAAAATAAGGTGAAGGCGCACTCGTTTTTCAAAAATCCAAACACGGGTCGTATTTAATAAATCATGAGTCTTGTCTCGGAATTATACATAAATAAATAATTACGAAGTCAAGAATGTGGATGTTTTTTAAACACGCCCATAATAATAATAAAAGAGCTGTTATAATAATAATGGTGATGATGAACATACCAAAGAAATCGGTTTCTCTATAGAAACCGATTTCTTAGGTAGGTTTATATATATAAAACTGGTATTGTTAAGAATAATAAAACCGTTTCTGCGAATTCAAACTCCAGTATGATTTGCAAGATTGATTCGGTCAGGGGTTGTCTATCATTTACCTTTCAAATGGTTGCGATACCAGTACTTAACGTCGAAATTATTTCTGATACAAACTTTATAACCAGGAGCGTTGTCCTTAAAAAGGGTAATTTTTAAGGTAAATTAAGACGTAAAGATTAACAAGACACGTTTATAATAGAAATGTAACAAATGTATTATTCAGTATATTCACTTAACATTAGTTCACAGTATGGGAGAGAAAAGCAATTTCGGTTTTTGCTTTCGAGGCTGGGAGACCAGACGACGTCAGTAATATCTGAAAAACTATATTAATCTACACTTATTTTGATAAAAGCGGGCTTTAACTTTGGGGCTTATGTGTTGCTATAAAAATTTATAATAAATATTGTCGTCCCACTGGACACGAGGGCGTCCTACACTACGTTATATGAGAAGCGGACTTCAGCAAATTTTCGCTCACGGAATACTTTATTTGGGATTTTGTTCATAACACCTAAAATAGAGCTTGAGACAAAGACTACCAGAAAATGGTAAATTGAAAGTTTTGCATTAGTATACAAAACCCTATAATCAGTTAGAATAAAAGAACGGTGGATGTACAAACACAACGCATTTGCTATTCACAACATTAAATTGTTTTATTTTCATTACGACGAAGACAGGAAACTGTTATTATTAAAACGCCTTCAAGTGCTGAAGTTAACCAAAAATTCACACTCTAATACTTATTGTTGCGAAATCAGAAATATGCAACATTTCAACGTGTGATTAAGCATTAAGCAGTAAATTGATTCCACTTATTTTAAAGAACAACGACGTGGTATTAGTTGGCGTTACCCGTTCTACTGACACAGTTTTTTTTTTAAGTTTTTGTTTTATATGTTTATTTTAAAACAGCCATATATTTAGAAATAAATTTAGATTACTTAGATAAGACTAAATAAAGTTCTAACTATAAAGTAATAAATAATAATAAATAAATATACTGGGAAAATTCTCATAACACCATCAAGTCACAAAGTAAGTAGCTTAACCTTTACTTACCCTACCGATATCAGTTAACCAAAGAGGTTGTCTAAAATTCATTGGTTTCAGTACCCCACGAGTCCTGGGCTGCAATCCCAAAAGCCGCAAACATGTAACCACTTCTGTTTGTGGCATATTTGCATTAGGAAACCCTTTTCCTGTTTTGTCCAAACATTTAATTTAATCTATTACAATTTTGAAAGTACTTTTAAATAATTACAAGTTCTCACGAACGCAAAACAAAGGTACATAAAATCGTTTTGACCATGAATACAGCTAATACAAACTCATTTTCTATAGAGCAATTGTACATTTGACAGCTAATAACAGTAATTCGACATTACAACGGAGATTTTACAACTAAATTACATTTTAATTACGTACCCAAAAAACCCGTCGAGTTAAACCGCAATACCTTGAAATTGATCCGACCGCATCATAGGTGTGCATGTCAACCTACATTTCTGATAGGCAATACGTGTAACATATTCTTATTCATTTGCCTTATTTCACTATTCTATCTCATATATTATAACAGTAAAGTTGATATTTCTTTGTAGATATTATCAAATTCTTCTACAAAAGGAGAGTGACCAGGCCACCTCGTAGCTATGTCTCGAGACATGTCGATAATTGGGCAGCTGTCAGCATTGACACAATGTAAATAACGCGGCGAATATAATTATGTTGAATCGTGTATAATCGAGAGATGCGTTGTGTAATAAAATATGTCTTGGTGGTCACCTTCTTTCACTAAAGCTACACACCACTTATATTCTGAGTTAATAACAATACTTAAGATAATCCTAAAGTATTTTCGGGTGTGATTTAAACAGTTTTACTACAATAGGTGGAATAGCCACCCGCCTTATTATTGATTGTCACATTGCTCTTTGAAATCATTTGTTGATTCGCATATCGCTCAGAGAATAAGCATTGAATATGCTTTAACTTTCCACTGACAGTGATCGTTAACAGATGCATCCCTGTAATAGAATTTATCATTGTTTCTTTTAAGTTTTAATAGTTTGTTGCTTTTAGTAATAATTTGTAATTCCCGGAACTTCCTTAACTATTTTAATTTTTATTACGCAGCTAAACAATTCGAATGTGCAATCCGTGTTGTGTATTTTTCTATGGCCACCTCTTTCTGTAGGTGTTAATTTTAAAGCCGGAAAACTAGTCCGAGACAATGTCATTGCATGATTCCGTCAAGCCCGGAAGTGAAAGTTTCATGTTTCCTATATATTAATTAGTCATTAATAATTTCGTACGAAAAGTAAGAAATCAGGTTCTACTTACCAAATTCTCCCTGTTTTATCTCAACTACCATTAAATCATAAACCACAACATATTATTTTCTATTGAAATCTACTCTTAAGAATACATCATCTATCAAGTATTTATCCTTGTTGTAAAATAAGCCATTACTTCGAAATCTGAGACCGACTGTTGAACATTGTCATGGTAGACTTTCTAAGCGCCGATTTGCACCTTCATAGCATTATCTTTTTTGTGCAGAAGCACAAGAAAATATATCGTATGGCCCAAGAAATTCATTTTCAAAGAAATATCATCGTTCCATACAAAACAAATAGTACTGGCGAAATATCTCAAATGCCTCATTAAAATCTTTTTGCATTAAGAATTCAAGACATTTGCTTCTATTTTATTTATCTTTCACAACCATATTCAGGAAGATACAAGAGGAGAGGTAGAGCAAAGAAAATATGGATGGATTGTGTAAAAGATGATATGGCAAAAAAGGTGTGAATGTACAGATGACGACTAATAGTGGAGAGCGGAGGGAAAGAACATGTGCCAACCCAACATAGTTTGGGATAAGGACAGGAAGAAAAAGCACCATATTTAGGTAATTTACCTTAGGTTACCTTATCTTTTAAATTGTCTGTGGGGTGTTCTCTTGACGCTCATTTTTTTACAGGAGTAAAACATACGAGCTCATCTCAGCTCATTTGCAACGAATTTTTGAGGTTTAATTTCGATGTCAATCAAGCACAACTAACTTATAGCTGCATTAGCAATATTTTCATACATAAACAGTACGAAAAGTCTTCATTCCAAAAATGATGATTCGATGACTATTCATGATTCATTAAGAATTTCAATGCACGTGTGCTAATTGTTAGACGAAATTAATTATTGTGTTTATAAATTATTGTACGTTGCTCATTTTTGAAATACAAAGCGATTCACGAGTTGTATTGTTACTGTTACATCAAACGGTTTAATTACGGATACATTCATCATGTTTTCGGTTATATATTCGCTGGTAATAAATAATATAAAAGAACATTTTTGTAATGTTAGAAAACTGCGTTTTTAATCTTGTATTTTTGTTCTGTTACGTCAGGATTAGAAAATGTACAAAAAAGTCCGGACTGCATCCGAAGCTTTTACTTTAGAGCTTGGGGTCCAGGTAAGAGTATGGCAATATACCTTCTACTGTTAGTAGGCAAGACGTGCCTGCCCTGTGGCAAGGAAGCATAAATACGTAAAGATGTGGCTGAATTTGATTTTACTGAGGTGACAAACATTTTAATGCTAATGAATAATGCAAAAGTATATTCTCCACTACCTGTGTATTTTTATTTACCTGTGTGGATAGCCGTATTCTACTTACTGTCTAGAATCCTTATCTTGTTGTCGCTTAAGAGCATGATTTCTCAATACGATCACGACTGTTTTATTTAATCATTCTAAAACGTTAATAGATGTCAATTACCAATTAACTTTCATCTATTAATCATGAACTAAGAGACAGTGCATATCAATCCACCAGCTAGAAAGTGGAACGGAGTCGCCGCATTTTCGATACATATCGGGTATCATTACTCTTTGTCAACACTAAAAGATCAATTAACTGGACATCACGAGCTACAAAATAACGGTATTAACAATCTAAAAGAATAGTTTAGTTAGTATTATTATAAAATGAATTCACACACTCATCGTCGTTGCTGCTACTAATGGATCCCTGTTACAGCAAATGCGGGTTTTCACATTCACTAATATAGTCAATGTACTATAATATTTTCGGATGTATGACCCCGCATTAAAAGACACAACAACAGAACCTAATCTCTTTCATATTATTATTTAAAAATGCACCACTGTTGAATTTAACTATAATTTTACTACTTTAAATGCCAACTACATGGCGCCGTGATTTGGTTGGGTTCAGTTTCGCTGTTGATTTACTAAATATGCCAGGCCCTCCATTTTATTAAATGATTTCTTACCATACCTCATATTTTAAGTATAGATCGACATAATAAACAGTTGAACACGAAGCAAGGTATTTTATTATTTACTTCAACAATGATCATACAGCACAAATGTCAACATACTAATGAACAGGAAATTGGCTAAATTGTCTTGTTTAATCTTCCGTACTCATTTAAGCATCCTTTATTCGAACCGGCATTAAATGTGTTAAGTGAAAACTCGGCTATCAAAACTCGGTTGTCAAAACTTAAAGGAATATTAATTCTGAATAAACATACATACACTGTACTTTTTTTGCTTGAACTAAAACTGAATTTCATAAGATAACTCTTACTTAAATTTTCTTTTAGCATGGCTTGCTTAGATAAATTCAGTTATGTCCCTCGCTGTTTTTATAACTTAAAATTGTAGAAGAAAACTGTATAATAGTGTAACTTTGGGTGTGAATAAAGACCGAGATATTTTTCGTAATAGCGCCTCGATGATAAAATTTCACAACCAATTATGGAATAGATATTGCTTTTTCTTCACAGTAGTTTCATACAAAGAAGTATACTCGTAGTATTTTTACAGAGTAATCAATATATCGAGAATATAAACAAGCCATAAGGACTGGGCTAGAGCCTCCCTCTGGCGGGCAGGGACAGTACACCCGCCAAGCTTATCGATTGGTGATTTTGATTTTTGGTTTTACCATTAATGGTATGTGGCAATTATGTTATAATAGCACATAAGGCGAGAAAACTGCACTGTCGAGTTCTCTCAGTGACTAGTGTCACTGAACACTGGCTTGATAAAGAGGGGACTGCATAATTTTCTCTTCTATTGGTCCCCACACTAGATAAGGCACAAAAACTCCACCAACCTTGCGACCTCCTCGGTCTGGATCCACTCAAGTGCAGCTCGCAGTGAATCACGCACGGCGTCTCTCTTGCAAATTGTTGTTCAAGTACACTGCACTCTATGTTGTTAAAGGTTGAAGATTGGCACGGCCAATAATATAAGTCTTATAAAAGGGCTTGTACTTCGCACACGATGCAAAGGCGGTTATCTTTTTTGTCAAACGTTGACATAAGAGCGAGAAATTTATAAAACTACCCTCCCTTCAAAACAGACATGAAGGTAGTCGGCGAAAATTGGTTGAACAATGATTTTGTGCCTAAATCTAGGCAAGGATCGAACATGCACTATGCAGTGTTTGTTAAGCGGTGTATGAACCAGTGACCTCTGGTTTGATCTCAGAGTATGATTTCGCGAACCATATAAATTATCAATAAATGCATTAATAACATGTAATTCATCAGAAATTAGAGAGATATGCCATAAACATTTTAATTATTGTTGACGAATCGCAGACAGGCTGGCGGTCCACTTAGTAGTAAGCAGTTACCGTCGCCTACGGATGTTTGCGACGATAGGTGCACCGCGAACACGCTGCTGTCCCATAGGGTACAGGAACCTGGGTCACTAATATCGGAATATAACATATGGTTATTATGACGACATACTGAAAGAACCAAGAGTGGTTGTCATCCAGACGGGCTTGGGCCCTACCATGTAGCTAGTAGGGTTGTTTTGTCAGTTTTTACGACAGGCCAACCCCGGCCGCAGATGTTAGTATTCTTACTAAGCCCCTGTACGGAGAAAACCTTATCCATGTTTTTTTTTATTATTGCTGTAGGCCAGAAGACAGGCTGATGCCCCATTTAGAATTTAGCAGTTACTGTCGCCTATGGGTGTTTGCAACGGCTGTGGCATCGCGAACACGCTGCTGTCCCATAAGGGTAAAGGAACTTGGGTCACAATACAAACGAAAGTGCATTGATTGACGATGAGAATTCCAGTCTTTCGATGTACAGCAAAAACATTTAGAAAGCGGTTTTCATCTTTTAGGTTTCGCAATGTTACTTTTTTGTTAGTACTGCAACTTATTGTCGCTTCCATAACAAAGTTTTACTTTATGTAACTTATACAATACGTATAAAATTATATGGTGATAATATTTATTTTTCGTATTGCCAGTCTTATAGTCATAGGTCAAAATTAACAGCGTGGAAAATTATTTAGTGCGGCTGCCATTTACATAATATATTAATTAATAAATATAAACAATAGCCCCGCAAAAAATATACATATACTGAGACCTTATAAACTAAAAAAAATGGTTTAACACAAAATATTAATAATAATAATTATTTTCGCATTATTTATTTCGAATTAGTGCAATTTTTATTTTCTTATCTGATAGTATTTAATGATTTTCTATTTTACATATTTTGGAGTTCATGTAATAAATCATTGACCACTACTTGAACTTGTAAACTTTGATATGATTAACTTAAAGTAATATTAAACAAACCATTGAGGTGGTCAAATGTAATTTTATCGTGAATATTATTTAATTTAAAATTCATTAAGCAGTAAAAATTAAAACGCAATAAATTTAAATGAAATAACATTTAGATTATGTTATATTTAAAAAATAATAAACATATAATAATGTTGATGTTATCAAATATTAATAACAAAGAGAAATCTTATTCTAAAAGAATTGATTTAGTCATCTTCAGTGGCCAAAAAGAATCAGATAACCCCATAAATTTTTTATAAATTGCATGTTTGTTTCATAATTTGTCTGGTTCATTTTCCTGAGCAATCTTATATCCATTTTAACGGGTGTGCATACAACCGTACGAGTGGCTAAATCGAAACGGGGCACGGACTTGGCGACTTTGCGGCTCGCCAGAGGTCATAATTTATGTCGAAAATAAAAATTAAACTAAATTGTAAAAAACTAAATTGTAGGTCTGAATACGCTCTACAAGTTTGATATTAAATTATTTTTCGATATTTATCACGAGAAAAGAGAAAATAGCAAAAAACATATTTGACTACCTAAATTTTTGAAATTTCTATCAATATCTCAATAACGATGAACGATAGGCAAAAAAGTAAAGGACTTAATTGTAGAGCGTACAAAGAGCAACAAAAAAGTATTGAATCAAAAATTTCGTATCTCAACGGAGAACCGAGTTATTGTAAAAAAACTGAATGCAACCCTTTTTTCAAGATGGCGGAAAATACACAATGCACATAGGAAATCTTGGTTGACAATTATTATTTGAACTTAAGCTTTTCTAGCCAACGTCATATCCAAAATTCAGCTTTTTCGGTTCTCTTGCATTTCCAAATATATATAATGACTGGACTAGTTGGCAATATTTATATTTTATCAATTTAAGGTAAGGTATCTTGATATTAATGAAAGCCAACTAGATAAGTTAGAGCGACTCCAAAACTTCTGTATTCGTTTCGTATTTGGTTTACGCATATATGATCATGTTTCCGAATTTCGTCGTAAGCTCAAATGGCTCCCTATTCGCCTTCGCCGGAATGCTCAAATCCTCTCTCTTCTATATAATACTCTTTTCAATCCCAAATTTCCTCATTATCTAAAAGAGCGTTTTGCGTTTCTACAGGAAAGTAGCTCAAGGTTGTAGAGATCATCAGCGAACCTGCGACTCACCACTCCAATGCATACCACTCAAATTTATGGCAGATCCTTTACAGTTATGGCTGTGAAACTGTGGAATGCATTGCCATTTAGAATCAGAAGTGCCAAATCTCCTTCAACTCACTGGTAAAAGAACACTATCTTCATTTATAATTGATCTTATAATCTTATGTATATGTAATTTTATTTTATTTTTCTCTTTTAAATTTCCCATTTTATGTAGTTATTATCCCTTTACTTATTCAATTGTATTTTTTTTTATATGATACTGATGCGCACAATGACCGACCTATTCCAGATCATATTGATTGTTATTAAGACAGTTGTCTGGAAGAAATCACTATTAGTGATAAGACCGCCAATTGTACATTTGTTTAGTTTAAGTCTATGTTCATTTTATTTTATTATTTTCTGTGTGCAATAAAGAATATTCTATTCTATTCTATGCTAATAACACCAACTAACTGATAAGTGGGCACTTGTGTTATCAGTGTAACTTTTTAAACACGTTGCAGTCAGTTTAACATTGCTGTTTCGCATATATCTACATAATTGATCCATGTGTAGCAAAATTACATTTAAACAGCAAAGACAATTTTAAAACGAACGTATAAAATATATTTTATTAATTAATACAATACGATTGTTAATACATTTGAATATACACTGTTTGTTTCAATTAGTATATAATACAAAATGAAACTATAATAAAAAAAAATTAAAATTAATTCATTAATTACCGAGTAATTTTGGCTGTTCGTTTAACATTTCATAATATTAATTATACGTATCCGGTACTCGTATAATCACAGCAAACTTAGCTCTTCTTCTAATTCTTAACTATTGATACGTAGAATACGATAAAACCACGAACTAAGTTTAAATCATTGTTATTGATACACAAGATACAAAAAAACATTAAATCACGACAAATCAATTAATCGAATCGATAAAATTATAAATTGAAGAGTTATCAATTAATTCATTAACTGGTTCAAATGCCGGCAATCTCGATAACTGATCGCTCATTTGAACGCCAATAGCAATCTGACCATCTGACCCAACCGGCCGCAATGGATATCGATTTCTACAAACCCATACGACGAATTCATCGAGAGTCAACGACCTTGAAGAAATTATCAACAATTGGCAAGAGTCAACATTATGTTTTGCTATTCCAGTCCAGATAAAAGCTAGAAATAATTATGACTACACAATTAAGTGTAGATTCAACAGCGATATGTAGAGCCTCCCAACCTAATAGCTGCCAAATACCCTAAAAATTAATTTTATCTATTTAATATGCGGTGTTCCTCAGGGGTCGGTGCTGGGTCCGCTACTGCGGAACATCACATTTGATTGAGTGATTCGTGGTCCGTCCCGCCCGGCACGACACGTTGGTCACAGCGCGCGGCGGACCCTACCAGCAGGCGTGCCTTAGGGGCACAGTTGGAGTTGCGGTAGGTAGTACACCGGATCCGGCGGCTGAGCCTAGTGGTGGCCTTGCACAAGTCCGAGGCTGGAGTATTCTATAGCCGACGACGCGGACCGCATCGGGATCTACAATATAACGGTGGGAGGCATCCGCATCGGTGTCGAGGCAACGCTCAAATATCTGAGCCTCGTCCTTGACCGCCGATGGGACTTTTCGGCACACTTTGAGCAGTGGCCCCTCGACTCACGGAGGCGGCCGGGGCACTCGCCCGACTCCCTCAACATCGGGGGAACGAAATCGGTGTGCGTGAAACTATACGAAGGGAGCGTACGGTCAATGGCCCTTTGCAGGGCCCCCGTTTTGGCGGAGCACCTGACGGTCAAAAGCGCTGCGTTGCTGCGAAAACCGCAGCGCACGCTGGCCATCAGAGCCATCAGAGGATACCGTACGGTATCCTTTAAGGCGGCCTCCCTCCTCACCGGATCCATGCCGTGGGATCTAGAAACTCGGTTCTTAGCGTCACTGTATCGGTGGCGTCAGGAGGCTGTTGCCCGGGGTTCTCCCCCTACACCATCACAGCGGTGTGACCCGCCCTGCAAGATTGGATTGATAGGCGTCACGGCACTCTGTCGTTTCACGTAACTCAGGTGCTCTTGGGGCACGGCTGCTTCGGGCGGTACCTGTGTCGCCTAGCTCAAAAAGAGCAAACAACGAGTGCCACCACTGTGACGCCGGCGATGGGGACACGGTGCTCCACACCCTCCAAGTGTGCCCCGCATGGGCATTGAAGAGCCAAAACTTCGACGCCACCATTAGTCTTAACCTCTCGCACCAGGCCATTCTTAGCGATGGTCCGGAGCCAAGCTGGATGGGACGCCGTCGTCTCCTTCTGCGAGACAGCCATGTCTGCAAAAGAGACGGGAAGAGAGAGAGAGAGCGTGCTAGGCTCCCTTCCCGCTCACGTAGGGCCACTCATCGTCGGAGGTTAGCGACAGACCTCCGGCCGCGGTAGTGAATCGTCGCGAGCGCGCCCTCTGGGAAAGGGTCGCAGCGTGCACACACATGGCCAAGAGAGGTGCGCGTGGGTGTTCCGCGCGTCCAGCTCACCCCTGCGTGAGAAAGAAGATGCCGGGGCTCGTAAACCCCCCCCCCCCCCAGCTTTGAAGAGGCCCGCAATACCGGGCCGACGCCATTCGGGGTCTCGGCCTGACTAATCCGTCGCGTTCTGCGGCTTCAGCTCTAAATGCGTTTGAAGAAACACCAGGGTGGTTTTAGTGGGTATACTACTACGTACGTCCCCCAGCCTAGAGAAGGGGACATACGGGCGCATTGCACGGGGAGTCCCACACTACTCCGCCGCCTGTTCCCAAGCGGCGGGATGTGCGCCATGCCTTTCCACCTCAAAAAAAAAACTCATGTGTTTTGTGTGGTGAAGAGTTTATTGACGGCTTTCTTTTGTACCTGTTTCTATTCCCCTATTCCGTTTTTTTTGTTTATCTTTGTTCACCCTCTCTTCTATAGTCTTTTTATGGCCAATTTGTTCTTTTCCTTTCCTATTAGAATAAGAGAAAAGAAATAGCTTGACAAATTGACATTAAACAAATTATTGTGTATTACCTTCATATCCTCTCTTTAAAGATCAACCGTTTACCACCCTTCATTAATAATAAATATTAATTAATTAAAAATATAGATCTGTGAAACCCAAAGAAAATACGGTATTGACACTATTTAGCGTAAAGCACTATTTCAAAGCAGGTATAGACAGAACAAAACGGTTGGTTTGACATTTTCTATTTACAGAGCTTTTTGTTAAACATTCACTATAATAGGAACTTGTTTTCTACAGACCAAGTTACTTTGTAACAGGTATCTTGTAATATGTTTTTAAATATACAAAAGCCAATATTCATGTAATGATCAGCATGATTAATTTTACGATCACCGCTTAATGAGTATATTAAATGTATCATCAGTGAACAGGTAACATAGTTCACAAGCCTGTTGACACTGAAATGAATCTTAAAGCATATTACTAGAGTCTAGAGAATTATTTCAAAAACATAAATACATATATATTTAGTGCCTTGACTCGTGTCAGTATATTTATTGCTCGTTTAAGACTATTTACGTCCGCGTGTTCCAAGGAAGCGCGAACAGTCAGGGTCTAATAAAGGCTTGTTATTCAGAATCTTACTGGAGCATTGCACTCCAACGGTGCACTGGAATAATTAAGGGTCGACGGCCGGTACACAGCTCACAAAAGGCTTAATTTTGAAAAACAAACATCCGAATGCAAAAGGATACTAAATATAACAAGATTTTTTGGGTTTTGACTCAACAAAATTTCCGTTTATTTTACATCTTTTGATATCAATATACGAGTTTTTACGAGTTCTACGATATATGATAATTACTTATCATTTAAAAAAAATAGGAATCGTGCTACTATTTTGTACACTAGATTTTATAAGAAGTAAGTCATTAAAAAATTAATTACAATGACAGAGGGTATAATTAAATGTTCGCGTGGTCTAACGAGTACGTGGTAACTCTTCCTAAAACTTAATTAAAGGCGACAAAACACTTCTGCTAGCTCACTGTACCTAAAGTGAAACATCATACATATACAGTTTTTCATTTCAGGATTCAGGGATCGAATAGCAGTCACTTCGGTAAAAACAGCTTGTAAACCTTGTATATTTATTTATCACTAGCTGATACCCGTGCCTTTGTTCGCGTTGCTTGATATACGACTTCTCCTCTCCTACGCATGAGCGCTAAACCGCCTGCCCCACTTCTCTGTGGCAAGAAAACACACATCACTGAACACGTAGCGCTTATTAAACTCGTTGTTTCTTAAACCTTTAATAATTTTATATAAAAGAAGATATCGCAATAATTTTTTTTAAATAAAGTCCATGTGTCTAGTAAATAAAACATAGAAAATGTAATTGAAATCTATCCAGTAGTTCTGACGTGATGCGCGCACAACTGCAGACGTCTACCATTTTATTTATATAGAAGATAGATAACGTTAAAAAAGGGATTCTCACGACAAGATAAAATTACTAAGGAGTAAACGTTACTAATCCGCTTAGTTCGAGCTTTGAAGCGAATTTTAAAATAAAAGTGGAAACTATTACAAAGGTTTTATTAATATAATATCGTAATTATATATTTTATCTATAGTCTCATTTTATCATTGTGACCTTCAATGCAGGACAATGAACTTGTATATTATATTTCGACATTATTTTATCGTAACTTGTTTACGTATGTCACGTTTAAGTCGACAATATATATTAGGATAAATGATAATATCAATAACGGATTCATAAATCACAAATTATTATTAAATGTGTAGTATCATTTAAATAATAATATGTTATCTCTTTTGCTCAATCAAATTATTAAAGAATGAACATTGATGAATATATTATAAATTATAAATGCATCTAAATGCTCCCATGCCCGAGCACTCCTGCGGCGATCAAAACGTCGCATAGTAACCGCAGCGGTATTCAAGCGTCAATCCTGGCATTGTCCAGAACAAGTCGTCTACTCCCGATGTTCTTTTTAGCCCACGTAAGAAGACTACATGGCGCGTCTTAACGAGCCTCAAACCAGTTACGTTTCTTCGCGTCACGCCAAATGCGGTAGTAATAGTATAGATATGATCAGACATGAGCGATACATTTACATACTCGTATCTGGCTAAAAAACCTAAATGTTCAGTATTTTTTACTATAAGTAATTCAATGCATCCACTAGTTCGCCATATTTATTTTATTGTGGAAAGTAACTTTTTTGAATTAGGGGAAATACCTGTTGGTAGATAATTTTAATTAAAAATAATAACAAACTTTTTATTCGTGCAGGGGCGGAGAAAGAATACTGACCTCTGCGGCCGAGATCGGCCTGTCGTAAAAAGCGACAAAACAACCCACCCTAGCTTGGTAACGTGGTAGGACCCCAAGCCCGTCTGGATGGCGACCACCTTTGGTATTAAGTATGCCGCCATAATAACCTTGTGTTGTGTTCCGGCATTAGTGATCCAAGTTCCTGTACCCTTATGGGACAGCAGCGTGTTCTCGATGCCACTGGCGTTGCGAACACCCATAGGCGACGGTAACTGCTAAATTGTAAGCGGGCCGTCAACCTGTCTGCTGTCCCACAGCAATAAAAAAAAACATAACGAAGCGGACCATTATCTAATAGAAGTAAATATCCATTGTTCAGACATTAACGTGAGAGTTCATACTAGCGATGAAAATTACTAACAATTATAATTATACCTAGTCAGGTCATAAGTATTGTCACACAGTAAAAACTTTTCTTTTAGAATGCTGGCCACAAAAAAGTTTATTGAATTAGAATTTCGAATTGTTCATGAAAATAAAAATGTATAACTTTTAGAATTTTACTAATTTTTAAATATGGAGTGGACGCTTAAAGAAGACCGTGTTGCAGTTATTGCGTTGCATCTTTGCGGTTACGCGCCAATTCAAATTTTTAACATACTGAAAAATTTGAATATTACCAAAAGATTCGTTTATCGTACCATCAAACGATACAATGAAGCCTCTAGTGTAGATGACAGGTCAAGAAGTGGTCGCCCTCGGTCTGTTAGGACTCCAGCAGTGATAAAAGCTGTGAAGGCACGAATTCAAAGAAATCCCAAACGTAAGCAGAAACTGTTGGCCCTTCAGATGGGGTTAAGCAGAACCACGGTGAAAAGGGTGTTAAATGAAGACTTAGGGCTTCGGGCATATCGAAGAAAAACAGGACATCGTTTGAATGCTCGTCTAATGGACCTGATACTGAAGAGATGCCGCGCTTTGTTGAAGCGGTACGCGGGAAAAAAATATCGGGAAATTCTTTTTTCGGATGAAAAAATGTTTACCGTAGAAGAGAGCTACAACAAACAAAATGATAAGGTGTACGCACACAGTAGTGAAGAAGCGAGCAACCGTATTCCGCGTGTCCAACGAGGTCATTTTCCATCCTCGCTCATGGTATGGTTGGGAGTTTCTTATTGGTGCTTAACAGAGGTACATTTTTGTGAGAAAGGTGTAAAAACGAATGCTGTTGTGTATCAAAATACAGTCCTGACGAACCTTGTGGAACCTGTTTCTCATACCATGTTCAATAACAGGCACTGGGTATTCCAACAAGATTCGGCGCCAGCTCATAGAGCGAAGAGCACACAAGACTGGCTGGCGGCGCGTGAAATCGACTTCATCCGGCACGAAGACTGGCCCTCCTCCAGTCCAGATTTGAATCCGTTAGATTACAAGATATGGCAACACTTGGAGGAAAAGGCGTGCTCAAAGCCTCATGGAGTCACTCAAGACATCCCAATTTGGAGTCACTCAAGACATCCTTGATTAAGGCAGCCGCCGATATTGACATGGACCTCGTTCGTGCTGCGATAGACGACTGGCCGCGCAGATTGAAGGCCTGTATTCAAAATCACGGAGGTCATTTTGAATAAACTTTAATGTCATAAGAATCTATGTTTTGTTAAGTTCATTTTGGTATATGAATGGTTACATAATGAATAAACTTGTTACAATTATTTTACATTAAACATGTGACAGAATTTATGACCTGACTAGGTATATATAGTTTTTTTCCATATAGAATTAACACGGTGTTTAGGTACGTTAGGTACGCTGAGATAAAAAGCCTTAGACCAACAAGAAAAAGCTTATTTTTTTTAAATGCGATTCCTCCGTAATTTTACTTGTACCGCTAAGGTTCCATAAAACAACACTCAAATAAACTGACAAATATGGTTAATTTCACAGTCTAAAATAATAATAGGATTATTTGAGGATTATGTGGCCCTAAAAGTCCCAAAATAGATTACTCCTTTTGTTAACAATCAGACAGTCTCTCTCAAGTGCCTCTGCATCACTGAAGGTTGGCAGTCAGCTCCTTGAATCTCCTCTTGTCAAGCGCCAATTTGAACAGTTGCTCAACGGTTTTAATTTCTGTCCACTCCCTGATATTACGGAGCCAAGACATCTTACGTCTACCTGGTTTTCGTTTCCCGGGCACATTCCCCATCATAATGGTCTGCAGAAGGGAATACCGATCATGCCGTAGCACATGTCCGAGGTAGGCAATCTTTTTCTGTTTGACTGTCCGGACAAGTTCTAAGTTTTTTCCCATACGAAACAAAACTTCCACGTTTGTAACTTTATCCGTCCAGCTGATGAGAAGCATGCGACGGTAACACCATATTTCAAAAGCTTCTACCTTTTTACGAAGCTCTGCTTTCATGGTCCACGCTTCACATCCATACAGAACAATGGGCCATAAGGAGCCTGGTTCTCAACGTAATGGAGAGTTGTCGACAGCATAGGACTCTCTGCATGGTTGTAAATGAAGCACGGGCTATATCAATGCCAGCACGGATTTCAGTGTCGCTTTCCCAAGTATCAGTGACTGAATGAATCAGACAGTAAAGAAGGCGAAACTTTCAGTTTGCCTTTCCCAGGTGGAGAAGACGACTATAGCAAATCCTAAATTTAGTCCAGCTTACTGGACTTCGGTATGCCAGCGACGTGCGTTCCCTTGTCAACTTTGCGAGCGCACTTTCACATTGCACGGTAGTCCCTAACTCGCCGCGAGTCTCCAAGCGGTGGGGTATGCAACAAGTGTTTCCACCCCAAAAGAGTAGTAACAATATGTATAATAGTAATCCATTTGTCACCGTCACAATCTCCAGCCATGCCTAACAAAAAGTCTATTCTACAATACTCATATCTGGTAATTTATATTTCGGGTCATGATTTATTTTTTGTATTAAAAAACCTTGCCCATGACAAGAAGCTACGGAAACCCTAGTATAAATTAACATAATAAAAGATCATAAACAACCGTCCTTTCACCTTCCTGGAACTTTACTTGCTAATTACAGAGTTCATCGGTGTCACGTTACATTGAAACATATTTAGGTATACTGTTACCTTATTTATCACGCACGCGAGATGCAGCAAATTATAGTTTTCTTTTTCAAATGCAATGGCCTTAGGAAAACATCGAGACTGAGACGATTACGTCATAACTAATTTTATGAGAAAGAGTTTATATGGGGGTTTACACATGGACAGTAAAAAGATTTTTCTTTTCTACCAAAGATTACTGGAACTAGGTAACGTTTCTAGTGGTAACTTTTGGCATGAATTTCGTCAATAGAAAAGTGGCGAAATGATATTTATCAAAATAATGATCACAGCTGAAGAGCACACTAGTCGGCAGTCTCCATGCAGCGATCGAGTCGATATCTTTTCTCGGGAATCGACTCCTCGAGCACAATGCCACGGGCTGCACGATCCCGCTCCGCGGGGTTGCTAAGCCCAAATCTTCCGGTATCGCTGTTGGGTCGTTAAAATAGATCATTTGTCATTACGAAAAAAACCTAGTTAGCACAGATCTACGAGGATAACTGCTATATTTATGTGGCTATTTCTTGGGCATGTATTAGTATTAATAAGCCTGGTAGGTCTAATTATATAGAAAGAAAACCTCAGTACATTATCTATAATAGGAAAAATAACTTTGTACTGTTTATTTTTTTATTTACTTTGTTTATGTACATTTATATTTGTTTATGTACTTTGTGTGTTTGCATAAATAAGAATGAGTTTTGAGCTTTTTATATACACCTAATTATATTAGTTATTACATTATCATGATAAAAAATATAAAATACCTTTTTTATTTCTGTAGGATAGCAGACGGCCCACTTAGAATTTAGCAGTTACCGTCGCCTATGGGTGTTTGCAACGCCAGTAGCATCGCGAACACGCTGCTGTCCCATAAGGGTACAGGAACTTGGGTCACTAATGCCGGAACACAACACAAAGTTATTATAGCGGCATAAGACCAAAGGTGGTCGCCATCCAGACAGGCTTGGAGCCCTACCACGTAGCTAGGGTGGATTGTTTTGTCGCTTTTTACGACAGGCCGACCTCGGCCACAGAGGTCAATATGCTTTCTCCGTCCCTGCACGGATAAAAAAATTCTTCTAGATATATTTTAATCCTTTACTATTTGTGAACTAGTTAAGGAATAACCCACTAATTAGCCTTCTTCTACGACTGCCTAAAATTTATGTGGTGGCCATATTTTTATTTCCGGCCGTAATCAGACGGTTATTTAATTAATGCACAGTAATTAAATACATGAGCTATCTGACCTGATAACTAGACATACAATCTTTCTCGGTACCAGTAAATCTTGCATGTTTATATGGAAACGAAGAATTAATTATACAGTACTGTTATGTATTGCCATTTACGGGGGCACAAGATCGTTAAGCCTTTGCAAACTAGTTGAAACGGAAATCTAATGACATCAACACGACGACATTGCAGTTAGTGGCGAAGATAAAACTCATATTAGTTTTGACGAATCTATATTTAGTTTTGAGTACGTGTAACTAAGGAGGTTTTATATTTTAAGAGATATCTTTTAAACTGCCGACCTTATTGGCTCTTATTAACTACAAAATACGTTGAAGTGTTAAATTAAATTGTAAGATAAAAAAAAGTTTAGGACTGATTATTTTTATTTTGAATAACATTTTTGTTAAGTAAGGCTTGGTAGTTACACAGCGCCATCTAGTCCCAGTGTAGCATATCACTTATATAGCAGTTTATATACTAATTGTATGCATTTTCTTTGTAAATAAATACATAGGTAAAAATCCAAACGGGACAGTAATTGAACCCGTGATCCGCCACAGAGATCGTTTCCCTCATGCAGTGGTTGAGCCGAGGCCTTATCACAGACGGTGCCTCCATATGTGTGCTGCCATGGGCCTAGCGACCACGCTCGGCGGGTTTACAAACCCTACGTTGTCCAATATCGCTGATACTTTGTAATCAACGTTCGAGAGGCGGAAAACATATAAATTTGTATTAAATATTATTTAGTTATGTAAGGTCAAGATATCGTACTAAAGTGTACGATGGCATAACCATGTCAGTTAAATACCCTTAAAAACGAATTAAAAATACCTATGTTAGTACTTAAAATACATGGTACACATAATTTAGCACTAGCAAATTTAGATATAAAATACTTGAAACTCAAGTGTCTGGGTAAATTTGGCGCGAGGTTATTGCAGCCAAAACTGGCTAGATAATTTTAGTAGAACTGCATGTGAAATTTTACTAAAAAGTACTGCATTAATCCGGATTGGAGATGAACAAATTGAACAGGTAAAGGAGTTTGTGTATATGGGTTCAAAGTTTACAAGAGATGGAAAGTGTGAGAGTGATATTGAAAGAATAGTGAATGCAGGAAACATGGTGAATGGAGCTTTGCACTCCTTTATGAATAGTCGGAAGGTGTCTAACAAGGCTCGTCTGGCTGTGCATGAGGGGGTGTTGGTTCCGACACTCATGTACGGAAGTGAAAGTTGGGTATGGCAGAAGAAACATGAAATCAGAATAAATGCAGTTGAGATGAGAGCGTTAAGAAGTATGATAGGAGTTAAACTGAGTGACAGGATAATAAATAGTGAGATAAGGAAACGTTGTGGTCTGAAAGAAGATGTAGTGACAAAAATTGAGAAAGGTATGCTGAAATGGTTTGGCCATGTTGAGAGAATGAATGAAGAACGATTGACGAAAAAAGTGTATGAGGCGAGTGTGAAAGGAAGTGTTGGAAGGGGTAGACCTAGGCGGACGTTTCGAGACCTGATCAGGGACGTCTTGAAAAAAGGCCAGGTCAAGAGTACCCTAAACCGAAGGGCATGTATGAAGGGAATAATGAAAGTGGACGAAGCGAAACAAGTATGTAAGGATCGTAGCAAGTGGAAAGAAGTGGTCTCTGCCTACCCCTACGGGAAAGAGGCGTGATTATATGTATGTATGTATGTATTAATCCGGTTTAACTTGACAATACACAAAACCTTTAATCTGATATTGAGTAAAATATGAGTACTTATATTAAAATTATAAATAGTTGCCGATAAGCGTCGTGGAAATTATATTAAGTGTTATTAATGGGAGCACTAATAGTGCAATTAAACATTCAACTGGATTAATTATTTATTACTGATAAAGGCAAACGAGATAATGAATGTGTTTTGTTGTTCAAATAATACTATGAAACGCTAATGATACAACTAAGAAAACCGTCCCATGATTGTAGTACTTTTGTATATAATTTGATAAATAAATAAATTATTATATCTAACATTCGAGAATGGGATCTCATTAAATAATTCATGTCGAGACTGCGTTTCGGCAAATTAAGTGTAAATATGTGAGATGGACTGACAACATACATACATATGTAAAGTTCTCGATTTGAGTTGAATGGATGCAAGGAAGCGTCGTAAGGTGTTAGACAAATTGAAAATATATTATAAAAATTACTTCATTTAAATAGAACATTCCATCTGTCAATAAGGCCAAATTTTCTCTGTGCAGGGGCGGAGTGAGAATACTGACACCTATGGTCGGGGGCGTTATGTCGTAAAAGGCGATAAAACAACACCAGCTACGCGGTAGTGCTTTGAGCCCGTTTGCATGGCAACCATCCCTGGCCTTTATATATGCCGCCATAATAACATAACCTTGTGTTCCGGTTCCAGGTTCAGTTTATAGGTGACCCAAGTTCCAGTTCCCCTACGCGGATGGCAGCATGTTAACGACGCCCTGGCATCGCATCGCAAACATTCATAAGCAGCGGTAATTGCTTACCATTAAAGTAATATTAAGTCAGCCGTTAGCCTGTCTGTCGTTCCTAAGCAATAAATAAAATGATTAAACACAATATAAGAAGCATAAACAAAACAGAATGATGTGCAAACTATATTTCCAATAATGTAATATTATATACCGTTAAAAGTAGCACACCCGCTTTAGTCTAACACGCAATCTTTATGTACATACCAATGAGCTACTGATCGACCTTTGCTACTATGCGCTGGACATGCCGTGACTTTGTTCAATTAGTTTGTTGAATGAAATCAAGAATCTTCGTTAGATTAATATTTGTTACTTTAAAATCTGTATTTAAAAAATACAAATTATGTTTATCATTTACATATTTCGGGGAATATGTATATATATTTTTTAAAATTGATCGTAACACCATTTCCAAAACATACAAGACGTAGTTATTTTTTTATCTATAAATTTCTTAACACAACTGTTCATCTATATAAATAAAATGATAGATTTCAATTTACTTTTAATTATAAAACACTTGGCCCTTATCTAAAAAAAAATTATTGCGATATCTTGATTTAATGTAAATGCTTAAAGTTTTAAGAAACAACGATTTTTATAAGCGCTACATTTTATTTTTTGTTGTTCAGTGATGTGTGTAATTTTTTCGATTTACTTTTTTCTGTTATTCGACCAGCGAATCGGGCGGGAACGACTAATTATTAATATAGAACTGAATATAATAGAAACAATGACTACATTGATTTAAGAGTATTAACGGATGAAGTAATAATTCGAAGAAAATAACTGGACATAAGCGATGTTATTGTTTGATCATCTGCAAAAATACACACAACATACATTGTTGTGAATGTCGGCTGGGAATACACTGGTGCCTGTCTAGCCCCGGCGTTATAGAGGGTATATAAATCGATTCTTCTTTAAATTACTCTTTTAGTAGATCGCAAATGAAAGGAAATACGTTTTTTTTATTGCAATAGGCAGGCGGACAGGCTGCTTAAAATTTAGCAGTTACCGTCGCTACATGCCCAAGAGCGGTGAGTAATTGTGTACATATTTAGTTGTTTCCTTGTTGAAGTGGACGTGTAGAATTGCGAAAATGGTGCACAGGTGGTTGAAAAAGTAAGAAGTAACAGACTTTTTTTTTATTGCTGTAGAACAGCAGACAGGCTGACGGAACGCCAGTGGCATAGCAAACACGCTGCTGTCCCATAAGGGTACAGGAACTTGGATCACTAATTCCGGAACGCAACACAAGATTATTATAACGGCATACTTAAATGGTCGCCATCCAGACGGGCTTGAGCGGGCCACGTAGCTACGGCGGGTTATATTGTCGCCTTCTACGACAAGGCGACTCCGGCCGCAGAGGTTCTTTCTCCGCCCTGCACTTTTCGGGTTTAGAACTATCATGCTTCATTTATTTTTACATATATATAATGACGAAATGTATAAAGCAGGACACTAGATCGACTCCCGTCCTAGTCTGGGTGTTTATGTATATTGTATTTATTTGTAAAAGAAAAGTATACAATTAATAACAGCTGATTTCAGTTGTCTAGTACCCACACATGCGTTCTGCTAGTTTATGGTACTAGGCATAGTTTTTTAAATGGTCACAATATAATATATTTGATTCTACCTCTTTGCATACGAAAGCAAAGTATATTTCTAAGTCTTTCGTGACTTGTGGCGTAAATTTTAAAACCCTAAAACCTAAACCTTGAGCTATAAAAACTTTTGTCTAGTCACAGGATAAAATTGACTATTTAGTAAATATTTATTAAATTCGATTTCCGAAGAAAAGTTTCGGATTAAACTTGGATGAACTGTAATCGTAAGAAATTGTAGATATGATCCTATAATTTACATGATTTAGCAAATACAAATAGCAGAGAAATAATGAAAAAAGGAAAACAGAATGCAGTATGACAATCAAATTATAAGAATCATACATAAGTTATACAACAGGCAGTTAATATTGCTAAATGCGATCACCTTAAATAATCATAGTCATAAAAATTGACAAAATTTATAACAACACATTAGGGAAAGAACTCTATATATAACTATATATTTCATTAGACGTGATTTATCATATCTTAGCTAGTGAGTTGATTCACTATACCTGGTGATAGACACCTATTATTGAAATTATGGTTTGCGCGGCGTTTTATTGCAATGACGTCAACGCATCGCCCACTGGCTATCTAGAGTGGCTTTTATCGCGGCGATGATACAAAGACCACAGGTTTTATTGGCACGCACAAATCTGATATCATATTACTAGTGCACGGAAAACAGATTTAACAAATAATCTAGTTACTTGGGCAGACGAATATTAGGTTTACTGCTAAATTCTAAGCGGACCTTCAGCCAGTCTGCTGGCCTACAGCAATAAAAAAAAGTAGTCTATGTCCTTCTCCAAGGTCCAATCTATCTCTATACCGAAATTCATCAAAATTGGTTCAGCGGGTTAGGCGTGAAAACGTAACAAACAGACAGACAAGAGTTACTTTCACATTTATATTATTAGTATGGATTATCTTCTTATACGCTTTGCAATAGTTACTGTAAGCATAACATAATTACATACATACATACATTCATACATATAATCACGCCTCTTTCCCGTAGGGGTAGGCAGAGACCACTTCTTTCCACTTGCTACGATCCTTACATACTTGTTTCGCTATAACATAATTAAATTGAATAAATACTCCATCGCTGTCCTTTTACGACTTTCAGTTGTAAAATACAACAAATAGTGTTTTGCTAGTTCACAAGCAGAAGTACAAATACGTTTTACGGAGCTAAAAACAAATAAGGACGTACTAGAAAAAAATTATAAAACCCTTTTAAGACTAGTTTTAAGTTAATTTAGGTTTTTATTTTGTATGTTTGTATGAGTGTTGTAGTTCTAAATATTATTCTTTCTCTCTAATACTTTCTGTACTGTACTTCTTCTTCTTTCTTTGTTCTTATGGCTCCAATGCATTTGGCATTGATTTTGCCAATGTCTATGTAATTAATAAAAGTGACAGGTTAAATGTAGCAATAGTAAATAATTATGGTCGGTAAATTGAGTTCTGAGATCCTGAGGACAACACAAGAAGCAAGTTAGTATTAAATGAATATACATATATATGTAGCCTTATAAGTAAATACTGTTAGTAATTAAAAAATTAGAGAGTGTATATATTAGCTTAGAGTGCACAAGTGTTAAGAGGAAGTTTAGATTGATGGGACGTGGGATTTGTTTTGGTAATAGGTCGTATATAGGGGATGATATCTTTGGACAGTGGAAGAGTATGTGTTCAAGGTTTCCTTCATCAAGTCCACACTCACACAGAGAATGATCACGAATTCTAATTTTAGCTAAAAAGACAGGGGAAGACACCTGTCCAAGGCGAAGACGTATAATTGTTGATGTAACCTTTTTTGGGAGGGACTGGTAGCGTGCAAACCAGGGTTTGCTAAAGTTTATATTAGGTTGCAGAGAACCATAATGCTGACCGACAGTTGTTCTAGTTTTTTGCCATATCTTATCCCAACTTTTGATCATATCTGACGTTGTAAGAGTTTTTAAGTCTCTGGGAAAGTATTTGTTGTGAGTGGTTGATCCAATTGTAGTAGCTTGCTTAGCACATCTATCAGCGGTTTCGTTTCCGGCAATCCCGCAATGGCTTGGAATCCAAGCAAGGACAATGTCAAAGTTAGAAGAGTGGCATTTATATAGGATATCTTTAATCTTTAATGAAATAGGAGACAGTTCTTTGCAACGAAAGGGGGATTTTTGAAGGTCAAGGAGGCAGCTTAAAGAATCAGTGAATATCACAGATTTATATATGAGGTGGGATTCTATATATTTTATTGCCTCAAGAATGGCAATTGATTCTCCAGAGAAGACTGAATTATGAGGAGGAAGTTGAAAATTTAAAATAATACGGTATTTTGGGATCCAAACTGCTGCTCCAATTGGGCCATTATCTGTTAGTTTAGATGCATCCGTAAAAAAATAGATGTAGTCAGGCCATTTCTCAGCTAATATTTTTGAAAAGGTGCTATTTGCGTTAATGGAGTTTTTATCTAAGCCAAGATTCAGAATAATATTAGGGTTAAATATAAGACTATCATAGTTAATTTCATATAAAGGGTGTACACTAGATTTATAAATGTAATTGAGATAATTTGAAAATTTATTGAAAGATTTTATTAATGTAGGGGGTGATTTATGGGACCAGTAAGGGGAGGAGGTTATTAAAGGTGACAGTTGTTCAATAATTTCAAGTAGAGGATGGTCAGAAAAAGATACAACTTTAAGGAAAAATCGGTCTGCAAGTAACTGACGGCGTAAGAAAAGGGGGGATTCAAAACATTCCACTTGTAACGCATTTGTTGGTGAACATTTCATGGAACCTGTAATAATTCTTAAACACTTGGCTTGGATACGGTCTAATTTAGCCAACGCTAAAAAAAATACAATTAACGCATCCATTTCCTGACGCGATGTGACATGGATGGCCACCGAAGCAAACGAAAAGCATTTTTTCGTCCTGTGACTTACTACAAACAACTACGGACGAAATGCACCTTGATAACCGACACAGCAACAGAAAAAATACATGCAGATCATGCACATGTTTTATAATGAATGGTATAGAGTTCATAACATATAATATATATATATATATATATATATATATATATATATATATATATATATATATATATATATATATATATATATATATATATATATATATACCTAGTCAGGTCATAAATTCTGTCACATGTTTAATGTAAAATAATTGTAACAAGTTTATTCATTATGTAACCATTCATATACCAAAATGAACTTAACAAAACATAGATTCTTATGACATTAAAGTTTATTCAAAATGACCTCCGTGATTTTGAATACAAGCCTTCAATCTGCGCGGCCAGTCGTCTATCGCAGCACGAACGAGGTCCATGTCAATATCGGCGGCTGCCTTAATCAAGGATGTCTTGAGTGACTCCAAATTGGGATGAGGCTTTGACGCCTTTTCCTCCAAGTGTTGCCATATCTTGTAATCTAACGGATTCAAATCTGGACTGGAGGAGGGCCAGTCTTCGTGCCGGATGAAGTCGATTTCACGCGCCGGCAGCCAGTCTTGTGTGCTCTTCGCTCTATGAGCTGGCGCCGAATCTTGTTGGAATACCCAGTGCCTGTTATTGAACATGGTATGAGAAACAGGTTCCACAAGGTTCGTCAGGACTGTATTTTGATACACAACAGCATTCGTTTTTACACCTTTCTCACAAAAATGTACCTCTGTTAAGCCCCAATAAGAAACTCCCAACTATACCATGAGCGAGGATGGAAAATGACCTCGTTGGACACGCGGAATACGGTTGCTCGCTTCTTCACTACTGTGTGCGTACACCTTATCATTTTGTTTGTTGTAGCTCTCTTCTACGGTAAACATTTTTTCATCCGAAAAAAGAATTTCCCGATATTTTTTTCCCGCGTACCGCTTCAACAAAGCGCGGCATCTCTTCAGTCTCAGGTCCATTAGACGAGCATTCAAACGATGTCCTGTTTTTCTTCGATATGCCCGAAGCCCTAAGTCTTCATTTAACACTCTTTTCACCGTGGTTCTGCTTAACCCCATCTGAAGGGCCAACAGTTTCTGCTTACGTTTGGGATTTCTTGGAATTCGTGCCTTCACAGCTTTTATCACTGCTGGAGTCCTAACAGACCGAGGGCGACCACTTCTTGACCTGTCATCTACACTAGAGTCTTCATTGTATCGTTTGATGGTACGATAAACGAATCTTTTGGTTATATTCAAATTTTTCAGTATGTTAAAAATTTGAATTGGCGCGTAACCGCAACGATGCAACGCAATAACTGCAACACGGTCTTCTTTAAGCGTCCACTCCATATTTAAAAATGAGTAAAATTCTAAAAGTATACATTTTTATTTTCATGAACAATTCGAAATTCGAATTCAATAAACTTTTTTGTGGCCAGCATTCTAAAAGAAAAGTTTTTACTGTGTGACAATACTTATGACCTGACTAGGTATATCAGTGGGACATAGATTATACGTTAAACTACAATGATTTTATATACCTCTTCCTCTTTTTATATATAAAATATCATTGTTAAACTAGCAATGCTTCTAAGATGCTCTTAAACGGAATATTATTATTCAAAACATGTATTAAGACCATATCATTTTCGTTATATCTTTGGCGAATTCCGGTACATTGATAAAAATATTTTTTTTATAGCTATAGTTCAGCAGACTGGCAGACGGCCCACCCTGGCAGGTGGTCACCGTCGCCTATGGACGTTTCCAGCACCAGAGGCATTACCAACGCGCTGCCGGCCTCGAAGAAATATCAATAATAAACATAAAGATATAATGACTCAAAAACTATTTATTAGTTTATCTGAAGAACAACATTCAGTGTTCGGTGGAACGTAATCGTGCAACAGAGCTGAATGATCACGAAGCATGTAAGGAAGCATATTACTTTCTATTACGTAGGTAATGGCGGCACAGATAAATAGTGCAGTATAACATAATATCATGCAAATTATACATCCATCATATTATATCAGGCACATTTAACTGCGTCAATACATCCTTTGTCGCTCACTTCCTAACACTATAACAGCCAACAAATCGCGATTCTTTAGTAATTTTCTTTGATTTATTACAAAAAATTAATTACAGTGTAAACTCTATATAACGACACTTAACGGAGTAAGCATTTTTCGGCGTTATAGAGAGAAATAAAAGATATTACACTTCTCATCAAAAAAATCGAAACACTCCTGAAGTTTGGTTTTGAATGAGTTTAATTTTTTAACCGACGAAAAACGGAGGAGGTTATCACTTCGACGTGTATATATTTTTTTAATTTTTTTTATTTATATATTACTACGCATAACTTTTTACAGAGTAGTCTAATTTTAAAAATCTTTTTTTATTGGAAAGGGCATACTATACCCCCATATAAATTTGGGAAAAAAATTCCAACCCTAAGTGTACGAAAACAGAGAATGATTGATTGTTCACTCACTGATTATATCGATGACCACGCGTAACTTTTGACATAATTGATTTATTTAAGCATGTAGTAATTAGTAGATTATAGCCACATAAAATTATGAATTAAAAACTTTTTAACAAAAAAATTAAACCGCCGAAAAACTGAAAAGCAAATAATAATAACCCTTCTTTTTTCATTAACCTTAATAACTAAATTCTTAAAATAATGTAAGTAGGTATACATACGCTTTTAATGTGTGGTAGTTAAATTTGCATTTTAAACTGTAACGAAAAGTTGTTTACTTATAAGAATTATAAAACAGTCATCATCTATAATATGTATAATGCTTAAATTTCAAAATATAATACTATGCTGGCGTAATAAATAGAGTACCACAGTTAATCAACATTTAAATAATTTAGCCCGTAAACGACAAATTAATTCCGTTACGACAGTTGTTTTCCACGTGGCCTTTTGTTTACCGTTCGACGATGTTTTATTTAAGAGGCAATAACATTTAACTACCAAAATCGTAGTGATAAAACGGGACGTTTTAAATTTCAAAATATTAATACATTCCATAAAACAGAAGCAAACGGATAGAGCTTTCAAAGTGATTGCTTTAAAATTAAAGAAGATGATTTATATGACGTGTATGCATTACTTCAACCATTCAAGAACAAAACACTGCTGGGGTATTAATCCAGAACCTCTTTTTAATGAAAATGGATCAAGTAGTTCCATACATTATTGTTTTTTCTTACTTTTTATTTATTGCTGTAGGACAGCAGACAGGCTGACGGCCAGCATAAAGTTTAGCAGTTACCGTCGCCTATGCGTGTTTGCAACGCCAGTGCCATTGCGAACATGCTGCTTTCCTATAAGGGTACAGGAACTTAGGTCACTAATGCCGGAACACAACACAAGGTTATTATGGCGGCATACATAAGACCGAAGGTGGTCACCATCCAGACGGGCTTTGGGCTCTATCACGTAGCTAGGGTTGTTTTGTCGCCTTTTAGGATAGGCCGAACGCGGCCGCAGAGGCCTGTATTCTTTCTCCGCCCCTGCACGGATTAAAACTATACGGATATAAACATTTACATATTACGTTCACATATGGCCGGATAACTGTCTAAAATATGTATTTGGACAATATGGATCAACTTGGTACTTTTTTTCATAACTCAAGTGTAACAGATAACGCACTTCGGTCCGCTTGCGGAGGTCACGGGTTCGATTTCCGTCTCGCGTCTAGGTGTTTATGTATAATATGTATTTATTTTAAAAAAAAGTATATAGGTATGTAGTATATCAGTTGTCTAGTACCCATAACACAAGTGCTATGCTACTTAGTTTGGGACTAGATGGCGCTGTGTGAATTGTCACAAAATATTATTAAATATTATTATATAATTATTAGCACAGCTAAATCTATTTAAGAGATTACTTGACTTTCATCAAGTTATAATATTGCCAATAGGATTGTATCGCGCAGTATTTTACGGTTTTTGGCATTGTTTACTTAGACTTTTGAGACGAACAAATGATCGAAGACTCCTTTGTCAATCAAGTTATTTGTAGAGTGAATTAAAAAACCCTGAGCTCGCGGCCAAAAAAATTGACAACGACGATAGACAAAAGTTAAAGAGAAGATGCTTATGTGCTATCTTTTGTTGTACTCATCGACTTGTGGCTATTGCCTGCATACAAAGGGGAAGGCGCCATTGTGTCTATACCCTCGACCTACTTTACTGATTACCTACCTTATACAAATATAATACAATTATCTATCAGTTTATTGTCTATATTGCGGGCTATTCTTAAATATAATATATATAATCTATAAATTCTTAAATTTATTGATAGGAAATAAATTGCAATATTCAAGGTATTCGTTCTTTTTGTAGCTAGAGATATACTTATCACATGAATTTAAAATATGAACAAATGTAAGACTAACGTCGTATTGTTAGATTAATATAGGGAGGGATCTTGATCGAAATTGGCAAGTCAAGTCATAGTCGAGTATTAAATTGGCGCAAGGAGTTTATATTAAAAAATGGTTTTTACGGTACGTTCTATGGTACGTACAAATCGTTTTTATTTAATTTTTTATAATGAAAGCAAGGTTTATATAATAAGTATAATGCAATAATTACAGGAGCAATATTTAATGATTATAATTAAATTTAAGATGGCTGGCCTATTATGCCGAGAGGAGGCGAACGGGCTATTTCTTGTTCTGTCTAATCCTAGATTAACGAGGAGAGGGGGTTGAAATCCTTCCCCTTTTTGCCCAATTATGAAAAATAACAGGCCCGACGCAAGGGGCGACTCACCTGCCTGGGCCAAAGTATATGCCAAGATTCATGTTTCTATAGCCCATGCACCAGGCAAGAAAAGGTTAGGGCCGTTTTTCAAAATTACCCCGCGGTCCAGAAAGAAAGGTTTTTTACAAAAAAAAAAAAAGTACACGAATTTTTAAACTAAAAAATACTATCTATACCTATGTAATAAGATATTTGCTCTTAATATAAAATATTGCAATACTTCTCTATACCTTTCACTCCACAGGGTAAGTGAAATGAATAACTAAACCGAACAGCTTCAGTGCATGCTTTAATGCATCGAAATCAGGATTTAACATCGCAACTTCAAGTGCCTATTGCTGTTCAATGATGTAAACATTGAGTGGTGGAGTAGTATTAAATAGTCGACTAATAGAAATAAGTCAACTAATAATAATACTCATTTAAAATTACAGCGTATCGTTAATACTTGAGTAAGATCCCCAAACAGAGATATTGGCGGATAATATCTTGCCTAACCTAATTTTGCTTTACTTTATGTAATCACGCTTTTACGGTTTGGCTGCAAAAATTATTTGTTAGAATATTGAAAATTGATTATAAATTAAAAAATGCACCATTTGATACATATAGTCTGATTATTATCCAACCAATGAAACCATCATAATATTGACGTTAAAAATTGAGCGGGAAATTATACGACGATACAAAGATCTTTGGTTATATTATTATTCATCTTTGTTGCATGAGTCAGAAACGACACAAGAAAAAGAATATGATTTAAGTATGCGCAGGAAAAGGCGCTCTTTAATATATTCTATATATTGTTATGCATAAAACTGTCCGCATACCAAAAAAAAAATATTAACCGGTATTTACTTCCTTAAAATTAATTCTCCGGTTACGATACAATCATGAGATGTAATCGATGAACTCATATCGAATGTTTACAAAAAAGGTTTTTCGACGTTCAAACTTTCAAAGTCGTCCTTGTTTCACTTTGGTTCCTTTGTAATTCTTGAGAGGTTGCATTCCCTCGGTGCCGCGTCGGCGCGCCTGTCCCGCCAACGTGCACTGCCGAGTGCCAACCGTTGAACCACCCTTGTATGGCTTTACCTTTTAAAACTCAACTATTTTGATTCGAGCGCCCATTTCTTGAGGGCTAAAAAGACATTGCATTTCTAAAGTTGCATACACACACACAAGCAGTGCATCTAAAGTTCACAAATGAAATGTCACTAAGGTACGTCATTTTGAAATTACTGAAGAATTTCCAAAAACAGATACAATAGTTACAGTTAGGTTTTTTTGACAGTAATTTTACAAATTTAGCATTTACAGACGAATAAGTTAACAGTGCGTGGAAACAACACTTATGTAGGGCATATGATAAATAAATACTTGGTTGTATTATCAGGACTGATAAAATAAATTAGACAGACGTCTTACTAACCTGCTGGCTCGGCGCTGTCCCTCATAATCCAAGTTGCATTTTAACCTCAAAAGGAAAAACTATACACGGTCACTATACACGAAGGTCACGGTTATGTTACGTTGCATAATTACCACCAAGGTTTTACACAATCATTCAATAAATTTTATAACAATACACAACCCGGGATTACTGTTAATTCTGTTATCATAAACACACGAATGCACTGTTCGATGCACGTTTATTATTCAACAAACGACGAGAATATACATCATGTACACCATCTTATAGTGTATTTGTGCTGTTCTCTTTAATAAAAAGGCACCGAATTTGTCTCGATGTCTTAAGTTTTATAAAGTTTACGAGAAAACATACTACAGCCGTGCACTGCACTCCGTCTGACACGATGAATATGGCGGACGAATTTGAACTACGCTTGCGCGGCTGTCGTTTTACCGGCAGGTACAAAAACATGGCGTTAGTGCTGCCATCTTATATAGACGTATTAAACTTTAAAGACGTTTAGCAAACAGCGAAAGTGTAGTTATGGATTATAGTTTAGAGATGTCACTACTTATATACTCCCCTTTTTTATGTATTAATGCCTACCTTTACGATATTAAAGTTCTCGACTATAATATAGCGAGTAATTTCATTTTATCATGCTATAAAAAAATATAATTTCTAGACTAAAGAACAATATGCTTTGAACTATATGTTGCTCGATCCTGGCATAAAGGGTATTTGAAGTTTTTCACTTTCGGCGAGGTAAACGGAAAAAGCGAGGGTGGGATGACAATAATTTAAGTAGTATCGTGCGAGCTTCTAAACGTGCAGAACGGTTGACGTTCAACCTCCCTGAAGATATAGTAACGCGTGAGCTTCAAAGCGCGCGGGACGGTCGACGACCTCCCTTCAGTTACTCCAAACTCTCATTGGCCGTACCATAAAATTGTGTGTTCAGTGTTCGTGAATTTAGCTGTTCCGTGCAACCACAGATTCTATGATCTGTGCGTGCAACAGTTCCTCCACGAGCGGACCTGAACCGAACCGCAAGGGGTGGAATCAAGGCCCGTGCGAATTTCTTTGCCCACTGCAAGGTATCGCGTCTGTCTAACCACCGCTCCTCTCTCAGTCCACTGCTCTCGAGCTATCCTTCTCATTCCTGTACGGTGCAATCACGGTCTGTGACCGGCATCGTACATATGTAACTGTATTTATACTGTAAAACCGCCGATTTATCGGATCCAAATTTGAATCTGGAATTTGAATCTTATTTCTTAAAGATTGAACTCTTGAAACAGGTTTTAAACTTCAGAATCTCGCTCAACTTTTCATTTAACATTAGACAAATGTATTAAAGTAAATGTTATACCTAATATATACCTAAATATTATACCAACAAGTTTTCTCCGTGCAGTGGCGGAGTAAGAATACTAACCTCTGAGAATTTGTAGGGTGATCAAAAAAGCGTCAGTGAGACCCCAAGATCAATTGCTCGTTAAAAAAGGAGCCGTACTCCATAAGAATCGGGTAGCCTGCTCGCAGATACCTACGAGAAGACCCTGTAGATAAAACAAGCGAGAATAGTTCTAGTCACACTGTTTTTAGGAAGCGGGAGGAGGAAACTGCAAGTAGGATGGCGGATGACATGGATGACGCGATCTTCACACTCAGTGAATTAAAACGTACTTTGTCTAGATTCGACTCCGGGGCCAGACGGGCTTACAGTAGACAGCGCAACGACGTCTTCCACGGGATAGCAAACTGTTGCCTCACTTTGGCTTTCTTCCCATCGTCCTGGAAGGAAGCGTCTGTCGTGGAACTGAGGAAGCAGAGCAAAAATGACTACACCCAGGCGAAATCGTACCGCTCCATTGGTCTTTTATCAATTATGGGCAAGATATTAGAAAAAGTTACTGATAAAAAGAATAAGGTGGCATCTCTTACCTAAAATCAATATGAGGCAGTACGGATTTATTCCCCAGAGTGGAACTGAGGATGCTCTATATGACCTTACGCATCACATTAGAGGCATCCTTAAGAGGAGATAAATCGCCCTTGTGGTGTCCTTGACATTGAGGGTACGTCTGATCATGCATGGTGGCCAGCTATAAAATGTAGAGTTATAGATAAGAAGTGCCCGCGAAACTTAAGAATGTTAGTCAGTGATTACTTAAGTAACAGGAAAGTAAGTAACATTAAGTAACATTACGCCGGGAAATCTGCAACAAAAGTGACATACATGGGCTGTGTACAAGGGTCGATAGATGGACCGATGTTCTGGAACTTGCTGCTGGACCCGCTATTGGATGAATTAGAGTTACTAGAAACATATACTCAAGCTTTCGCCGATGACGTGGAGCTCGTGTTCTCGGGCCATAAATCTGACCTCATCAAATTTTGAAGCAAACAGAGCTCGCCTGTGTGCACGAGTGGGGAGAGAGAAATAGGCTCACTTTTTCGGCACATAAAACCAACGCAATGATTATTACAAGGAAACGGAAAATGGACCCCCTGGTCGTGCATATGGGCGGGAAATGCAAAAACATGGTAAAAGGAAATGAAGATTTTAGGCCTTAAGGTAGATCAGAAGGTAGTAGAAGCTCACCTTCAATCAGCACGTGTCGACGGTCTGCCGAAAAGCCACAAATATATATATCGCTACCATGGCTCGCATAGAATGGGGGTTTAACCCCAAGTTAATAAGGACAATATAAATTGTAGTAATAGAACCGGTGGTATTGTACGCCACTAACACTTGGGCTTCTGCTTTGAAAAAGATTTCATTGCATAGGAATCTCAACACCGTTCAGAGGTGGTTTGCACTAAGAATTGCTAAGGCATATAGAACGGTTTCGCTCAATGCAGCATTTCTACTATCCAGGCTGCTTCCCCTGGACTTTAGGATTCAGGAAGCAGCATGGTGGTACGAGTGCAAGCGTGGGAGGCAGATACCATACAACTGGAAGAGCGTGTAGCCTTTTGGCAGACTTCACATCTCGTCAGTGGGCCTGTCCTCTCGTACGATCGGATATCAGATGCGCGTCTCAAGAATGTACAAATGCTCAGGGTACCGAATCATCTGATATTTATAAGTTGGATGGTAATGTGGGTTGCGGTTATACTTACTGGCGGGAAGGTATCGAGATCCAGGCTGAAAGGATAAAACTCGGGCCGCTCTGCAGAGTCTCCCAAGTAGAGTTATATGCTATATATCAAGCGACAGAACTCGTAAAGACAATGCCATTGGAAAATGTGGCTGCGCTGAGCGGCTCAAGGTCCTTCTTAGACTTAGTCTGTAATGCAGATTCGCTCCATCCCCTCGCTACCCAAGAACAGCAGAATATACGGGCGTTGCAGGGAAAAGGGTGTAGCATCAGGTTGCTTTGGCTTCGAGCTCATATCGGCATCCCCGAGAACGAACGTGCTGACGAGCTGGCAAGACAAGCAGCAGGACAGTGACATGGGACCAGCATATGAAAAATGCCCAGTGTCATATATAAAGAAGAAGCTGAGGTCCAGATCAGTCCAGCAGTGGAACTCAAGGTACGTCGAAGAAACCACAGCCGGCATTACAAAACTGTTCCTACCAAATATTGAAGCTGCCTATAGGATACTAAGGGAAATCCAAATCACCCCTGCGTGGGTCCAAGTTATAACTGGGCACGGCGGGTTTTCAGCATATTTACACAAATTGAAATTAAAGGATAGGCCTTACTGTGCCTGTGGTCTAGGAGAGGAATCAATACGGCATTTAGTTCTAGAATGCCAAATACACGAGCGTGACAGGTGTGACCTTGGTGAGACCATAATAAAGACTAAACTTTCAGAAAACACAATTAGTGAACTCATGGCACATAAGTTGTACAGGCCATATTTAGGACGTTTTTGCATTAAAATGGCAAAACAAGTAATATGTAGAAACAAAACTAGATGATACTGTGTGTAAATAAATAAATAGGAAAAAAGTAGTATATTAAGGAATTAAAAATAGACTATATAAAATAATAACTAGACTAAAAAGTCTATGAGGACATACAAGTAAATAAACTATAAAATGGAGAAGCAAATAAACCTCTTACTTTGTAAGAGAGATAAAGTTAACATATAAAAAACTTTTAAAGCCGGGGTCAGCCTGTCGTAAAAGGCGACAAAACAACAAAGGGCAAAAAGCCTGTCTGGATGGCAACTACCCTTGGTCTAAAAATATGCCGCCATAATAAACCTTGTGATCTGTTCCGGCTTTAGTGACCCAGATTCCTGTACCTGTATGGGATAGCAGCGTGTTCGCGCCGCCCCTGGTGTCGCAAACATTCATAGGTGACGGTAACTACTAAATAGGCCGTCTGCTGTTCTTCAACTTTATTAATATACATTGATGAAGATAGCAGAAAAGTAGACTTGAACAGTGTTTGGTAAGTGATAAGTATTATCTGTTGATTGCTTGCTGTTGTTGATGCTCCTTGTTTTTGTTTTTATGCCAACGAAATACTTCAGACCAAATGGCTTAGGTACAAAAAATGGACCATGTACAGAGGGAGATAATTAACAAAAAAAACCAGGAAAAAGTTTTGTAGTAGATGGGAAGCCTCCTGGTATATGTTACTGACATTCGAAAAGCACAAAAGTCAAAAATTCTTTATTTACAATAAAATAATAGGCACCGCGTAACAAACTATTAAAGTTCCTATATCATTATTTCTTTCTTGTTCGATGTATAAGTGCCACAACTGCTAAAATATGGAATCCCATGTACAGCATCAAGAGGGCTGTGACGTCTCCCCATAGGTTCGACGGTTCGAAGTCGTAAGTATTCAAGACTTCTTCTCCAGTACTTAAGCAAGGTAGGTGAGTAGAAGTTTCCGTACAAGCTGAAAAAATAAAATATTTTAGGAATTTAAACCACTTTAAGTAGCCCGAGTTTTCTCCGTAACGGGGCGGAGTAAGTATTCTAACCACCGCGGCCGGGCTCGGCCTGTCGTAAAAGGCGACAAAACAACCTTAGCTACGTGGTAGGGCACAAAGCCTGTTTGGGTGGCAACCACCCTCGGTCTATAAGTACGCCGTTATAATAATCTTGTTGTGTTCCGGCACTAGTTCAGTTTTCCGGACCCCTATGGGACAGCAGCGTGTTCACGGTGGCCCTAGCGTCGCATACATCCATAGGCGCCGGTAACTGATTATTATTAAGTGGACCTTCAGCCTCATCAATAAAAAAAATGGTTTTCGTATAAATATTTCCGGGAATGGAACTTATCAATAACATCCTTAAGTTCATCATCAAGATCAACTGGTCAGTCTGTATTATAAGCAAGTATCTGATACGAGTTATGATTGAAAACGGACCAAAAAAAGTGGCGCTAAGAAGTCTCATACAACTCATCCATAAATCGCATTTCAATATAGCCTTTATTTTTATTCAATTTCAATTGAGCACAAAGCTCTAGCAATGAATAAAAACTCCATGAATATGCAAGGTGTAACTTTATTTAAAGAGGCCCCGGGAGTCTTTTGTTACCTGTAGACCCTTTTTATGGGGATTACCTCGAGCCAGGCGGCAATGGCTACCTTTGCTCACAAAACAACCGAAGTAAAAACCAAATATTATATAGAAGGGAGTTAAAGTTAGAATTAGTTTGTAATTTAGGCAGTAACGGAACACTAATTTAAACATATGCCGTAGCACTTACACTTACTTGAAAAGTGGAGAAGCAGTAATATATCTATATATATTTTTACCAGTATATACATTTTGCTCAAATAGAGTTTTTAGTGGCCTGTGAACATTTGACAATATTCAATTCTATTAGTGCAGGGGCAGAGAAGCAGCAAGAACAGGACAGAAGACATGCGGGATTCGAAGCTTCATGAATATACTTACTTATATTTTGGATTCCGTCCCACTGTAAAATACTCATCGCTTCATTTGAATACATTAACCATGATAAATGACGGATCCACGATATGTACTGCGGTATTGTCCTGTAAAAGAAACACCATTTTACAAATTACCATGAACTAAATATTTGAAAAATTGTACGAATTAAAAATTTAAACGTAATATAGTATACGATTCATTTATTTGTAACAAGTTATATAATAGTTTCACACCAAATTTCAATTAAAAATGAAAATAATTTTTATATAACTTAGATGATAGAAAATGATTAAAATCTCTACAAAAAAAAAAAACTATCCAAATAACTCTGAAGTGTTTTAATCGGTGGATTAATTAATTCATTTAAATTTATCTTAGGGGGGTATTTTAGTCTACCCAAAATTTTGCTCTTTTTTAAAACGCTGTAATTAAACGGTACATATTTTTAACCTGGGGTTTTTTATCAGTTGTTTATTCATGTTTATAGAGTAAAAATAGCACATGAGGTGCAGCCGCCAGATCTTCCTCCGAATCAAGGACTAGTGCCACTGGTAACGTCTGCAGAGGTTCAGAATTGTCTTCGCCGCATGAAGAATCGGAAAGCTGTTGCATCCGATGGAGTCCCCACCTAAGCCTGGAAGGCGATGGGCTCTGGTAGTGTGGGCATCTTAACCGACCTTTTAACCGGACACTCCTCACCGATACTATCCCGAGCAAATGGAGACTGAGTATCATTACTCCAGTCTTCAAAGGCAAGGGGTTGGAGTAGGAGTGCGGTAATTACCGAGGGATTAAGGTCATGTCCCACACCATGAAGCTCCTCCAGAGGGTTATCGACTCTCGGATTCGACAGGAGTGCACTATCTTGGGATGTCAGTATGGGTTTCGCCCTGGTCATAGGACCATGGATCCTATTTTTGTCCTAAGGACTGTCGCGGAGAAATACAGGACGAAGAATACGCCTCTGCATTGCCTGTTTCTTGACTTGCAGGCCTTCGACTGTATTTCTCGCGCGATAATCTGGTAGGCATTGCGATCCAAAAGAATTCCAGAGGCCTATATTGACATCACCCAAGACATGTACCGTGACTCCGATTCCGTAGTTCGGACCACTGTTGGCGACACTAAACCTTTCCACATCACCGTCGTGGCACACCAAGGATCTGTTTCTGTTTAGCGTGGTATTTGATGTATTGTCAGACAGCATTAGAAACTCACACGAGCAGCCCCCGTGGCTACCCATGTATGCTGATGATATCGCGCTGGCAGATTCGACGCGCGAAGGCGTGGAAGGAGTCGCTTGAGAACGATGGTCTGAAGCTTAATATGGCGAAGACCGAATACTTGGCCTGTACTCCACAAATCCCACACTCGTACGCATAGGCGGCGACACGGTCGAGCGCACGGACCAAGTGGAATACCTGGGATCTGCATTTCATGCATCTGGTGACATCGATTGCGACGTCAAGGCACGCATTGCTGCTGCGTGGGCCAAATGGCTTGAGTTAACTGGTGTCATTTGTGATCTCAAGATGTCGATAAAGTTGAAGGAACAGGTCTATAAGACCATCATTAGGCCTGTCCATTTATACGGCTGTGAATCGTGGCCGCTATTAGAGCGACACAAGCAAAAACTGTGTGTCACGGAGATGAATATGCTGCGGTGGATGTGTGGAGTGACGCGGAAGGACCGCTTTAGGAACTCCCGCATTCGCGGCAGTCTTCATGTCCGTGACATTGCGGATAAATTGTAGGAGTGTCGGCTCCGTTGGTACGGCCACGTTTTACGGCAACCGGATGCTTACGTGGGAAACAAATGACTGGCCATGCCGCCTCCGCCGGGCCCCGGCAAGAGGGGTAGACCCAAAAAGTGCTAGTTTGATGTTGTAAAGGGTGATATGCGTGCCAATGGGCTCACTACCAGGGATGCTGAAGGCCGTGCGAAGTGGAGTAGAAAAAGTGGAAAAGCGGACCCCGGGTACCGAAACGGAAGTTTAGGTTGCAACCGGGATACAACGCTTAGATGATGATGATGATAGAGTTGAAACAAATTTAGTAAAAAAAAAGTATAGTCCCGCAAAGTGTCCCGGTTCGTTATATCGCATGTCTCCACTTTATCTTTACATCATTATCAGTCTACATGGTTTGGTCAAGACTCCGCTCCAATATTTCATGGTTAGAGGAAGTATTTAATTTTTTTTGGTCGTTTTCTCCATGCAGGGACGGAGTAAGCATGACCCCTGCGGCCGGGTGTGGCCTGTCGTAAAAGGTACAAAACAACTCTGCCTAAGTTGTAGGATTCGAGACCCATCTGCATGGCAACCAGATTCGGTCTATATGCCTAGGTTCCAATTTTCCACGCGGATTGCAGCGTGTTAGCGCAAACGTCCATAGGCAATATTAACTGCTTACTAAACTATTAAATGGGTCGTTAGCCGACAGGCTAACAGACGGACAGCAGACATGCTGTCCCATATCATTGAAAAAACAAATACAATTGTACAGCTGATAATACACATTCGAATCTCGAAAATAAGCCATTTACTCCGTCAAAACGCATTGTTAGGGTTTCCTTTAGAGGAAAAAATATATTTTTTCAATATACCTATAATAGCATTAAAAAAACGGTAAAGCGCTTCAAATACAAACTGTCGTAGTCATTCATTTGAATTACTTACTCCAACCTGACGAATAGGCCAGATGTAACCATGAGGCAGTAATCGAACGGGACTAAATAAGCGATGGCAACTGGCATTGAGCCGAAGGCACACGAGAAGAAGGATCCTGAAAAATAATATACATATTTCATTATAAAATATTGAATCATCCTGAAATAAAAATCTAAAAAAACTTTTTCGCCGTGCAGTTATATTCCGGCGTAAGTAACTTAGGTTCCAGTTCCTTTACGCGGAAGTCAGCACGTTAGCGGTGCCTCCAGAGGCAAGCATCCAAAGGTGACAGTCATCATCATCATCACCATCTCAGCGTAGTATCCCGATTGCAACCCAAACTTCCGTCCGTACAGACTTCAATTTTATCCGTACAGAGGCGAAGAAAGAATACTAACCTCTGCGGCCGGGGTCGGCCTGTCGTAAAATGCGACAAAACAACCCACCCTAGCTACGTGGTAGGGCCCCAAGCCCGTCTGGATGGCGACCACCTTTGATCTTAAATTTGCCCCCATTATAACCTTGTGTTGTGTTCCGGCATTAGTGACCCCAAGTTCCTGTACCCTTATGCGATAGCAGCGTGTTCGCGATGCCACTGGTGTTACAAACACCCGTAGGCGACGGTAACTGCTAAATTCTAAGCGGGATGTCAGCCTCTCTGCTGTCCTACAGAAATTTAAAAAAAACTTCCGTTTCGGTGCCTGGGGTCCGCTTTCCGACTTTTCTACTCCACTTCGCACGGTCTTCAGCACCCCTGGTAGTGAGCCCATTGGCACGCATATCACCCTTTACGACGTCAAGCCAGCACTTTTTGGGTCTACGCCTCCTGCCGAGGCCCGGCGGAGGCGGCATGGCCAGACATTTGTTTCCCACGTAAGCATACAGTTACCGTAAAACGTGGCCGTACCAACGGAGCCGACACTCCTGCAATTTATCCGCAATGTCACGGACATGAAGACTGCCGCGAATGCGGGAGTTCCAAACGCGGTCCTTCCGCGTCACTCCACACATCCACCGCAGCACATTCATCTCCGTGACACACAGTTCTTGCTTGTGTCGCTCTATCCAGAGGCGACAGTAAATTCTTCTTACTATTGAGTCGTCAGCCTGTTTACCGTCCCACAGCCTTAAAAATATGAATAATTTCATATAGATTTGATGATAAACGAAATACATTAGTTTCGTAAGTGTTTAACTGATTCGGTAATTGAGTTCTAGTTCTATTTCGTCACTTATCTGTGACGTCACAGATGACAAATAGGTTATTATTATTTCGGAAGGTATATGCTAGTTTATTCATCCTAGTATCACTGCATCAAATTTAATTAACTATTGTAATCGCCTGGCCAGACACTTGGAAGCTCAATGGTATTAAACTCGGAGACCATACATATACATGTATGAATTGGATTGATAGTAATATTTTCAGATATATATATTGGTCTATAAATAATAACTAACTCAATTTAAGTAATTTTCCTGGTACTTCCAAAGTTTTCCACACTAACAACAGTCTAACTCAAACTCAAAAAAAATCCTTACCACAAGCAATAGCCACATTAAGCACCAATATTGATAGAAATATGGTGAATGACACCGCGTATACAGTGCTCCTTAGTCCTACAATCCAGTACATGACCAATGTGAAGAGGGTTGGCTCAATAAGTAGACCAGGAAGCTGAAATCACAAAGAATATGTAAGGTACCTGGTTGCTCAGTGGTGTTTCACTTGGAGACCATCTAGAAGTCTCGGGTTGGGATCCCACGGTGGCATACACCGCTTCGACAGTTTTGCCTGGTGGAGTAAGAACATTAACCTCAACAATCAACCCAAGCTACGTGGTAGGCCCCAAACCCGTCTGGATGGCAACCACCCTTGTTCTATAAATATGCCGCCATAATAGCGTTGCGTTGTGTTCCGGTTACTTAGTTTATTAGTGACCCAGATTTTTGTAATACTGTTGGACAGCAACGTATTCGCGGTGCCTCTAGTGTCAAAAACATTCATAGGCGACGGTAACTGCTTACTATTGAGTGGGCTGTTAGCCTGTCTGCTGTAGAAAATATCGTGAGGAAGCCTGCATATCGAGATTTCTGATATGTGCTACCTGCCAATCCACCAGAGGCCCAAGGTCAGCAGTGGAACGTTACAAGCTGTTATTTAATTTTACTTGGTGTACTGTAAAAGCACAATAAAAATGAGGACTACAGAAGAGCACCTACGTAAAACGTCGTCCACATAAACGTAATAGAAATAATACTCGTATGTATTAATTAAAAAAAGAACATGACAGCCATGCAGCCAACTAGCTCAATAACCCAGAGGTTTTTGGTTGTATTTCCGCTATATAATGCATTTCTTAGGCAGGTTTTTGAATCCATTACAAAAAAAATTGTGACAATTCACACAGCGCCATCTAGTCCCAAAGTATGTAGCAAATCACTTGTATTGATGTACACAACTGATATACCTATATACTTTTTGGACAATTTTGGACTTACCGAACTAGTCCGATTCACGGTCAGTTTAAGTCACGTCCCGCGTCTCCAGCATTCAAAGATAACGAAAAAACACTGGGTGGTTTATTGAGAATACCAGCAATGGGCGTATCCACACCAAGAGACGGGGGCATATGGGTGTATTACAATCCTACATGAATGTATCCATATTAGTGAACTATTTTTGACAATTTTTACCCCCTTCTCTCCCCTCGATGACCATTTATAGTATATAAGAAAGCCGCTCCTTTCTAGTTTTCATGTAGCAAATCATAAATACGGTTTTCAACTATTTTAGCTCACATTTCCTCATAATTTGTCAATAATGCAACGCTTGCCGGTTGCCAGAGTGGCAAAAACCCGGTAGCAGACAGGCAAACGGCCTACCCTTGCAAGTGGCCACCGTAGCCTATGGACGTTTGCAACACCAGAGGCATTACCAACGTGCTGCCGGCCTAGAAACTAAACGCTAAACGCGCCGTGTTTGAATATAGCTGGAAAAAGCGCGAGATTTCGTTTAGTGGATAGTAGACTTGATTAAAACCTAAGTACTCCTCCTTCCTGTGACCAAGCGTAGTATTTTTAAGAGCTCCCTCCCACCTAAATGGGTCACGTAATATGGGTCATGGGTATGTTCCCTTACCCCGGTGTGCGTTCCCGAGAGGCAGAATGTATGAAATTTTCACGTCGATAAAAACTTACTGAGAGATTAATTAAGAATCCTTACCAAAGCAATCATTCTAGCGGTGTAATAAATCGGTGTGGAATAAAGTCCCGCCTTCAACTCCCTGTTGAATAATGGGAATTCTTCAGGAAACATGTACAATACAGAGTACATTGGACTGAATGTATTTTCCGCGATGATAATGAAGAGAGCTCCTTGAACGTCCTGAATTCCTGACTGGGTTAGGCGGGCTGTACCGATGAAGCAGAGACCTGCTGCTAAAGCTATAGCCTGGAAGTAGAGAGTGAATAAGTAATTCGACTGTAAATATTTTTGCTATTGATCAAATTTTATAATAAGTAGATTTTCACCTACGCCCCCCTATTTAAGTAAACTAAATTAATTTTAAATACTTTTTAATGATAATTGTCATCATATACCTATTGGTGAGCAAGTTGTTGAACAAGTGTCAGAACTGAAACAATGTTATTTTTATTATTGTTGACGAACAGCAAACAGGCACGGTGCGCTTAAAAGTAAGCAGTTATCGTTGCCTCTGGATATTTGCGACGCTAGGGGCACGCGAACACGCTGCTGTCCGCATAGCCCTGGAACCTGGGTTATTAATTCCAGAACACAATACAAGGTTATTATGGCGGTTATTATACTTATAGACCAGATGTGGTTATCATCCAGACTGAGTTAGGGCGCTATCACCTAGCGGTCAGTATTCTTAATCCGCCCCTGCATGGAGACAAATAAATGTGCTGCACCTATCTATAAAATATAGCCGTACCTGTGGGGTCAAGCCACACTGAACAAAATATAATTAATTTTTACTATTTCGACCAGAACTGTCATAATATAACAATCATATATCCAGCCCATGATTTATAGACACTATAAAACTTCTGTGCCACAAGTTTCCATTTAGTTCAGGAAAACCCTTAAGCATCTGTTTTGCACATGCTATTAGGACAATAACACGGTTTGATTGCCTTTATTTTACCTTTGAAAGAACAGTTGAAGAGAATTTTTTTTTATTGCTGTAGGACAGCAAACAGGCTGACGGCCCGCTTAGAATTTAGCAGTTACCGTCGCCTATGGGTGTCTGCAACATCAGTGGCATCGCGAACACGCTGCTGTCCCATAAGGGTACAGGAACTTGGGTCATTAATGCCGAAACACAACACAAGGTTATTATGGCCGCATACTTAAGATTAAAGGTGGTCGCCATCCAGACGGGCTTGGGGCCCTACCTCGTAGCTAGGGTGGGTTGTTTTGTCGCCTTTTACGATAGGCCGACCCAGGCCGCAGAGGTTAGTATCCTTTCTCGACCCCTGCACGGATAAAAATAAAACTATTTAATTCTTTCTATTAGTATTCATATAAAAACATCATAAATATAAATAACGATATTTTTTATCATATACATATTATTATAAAATATAAAAAAATATTTCCATTATATTTGAATAGCAATAAATATTATATTTCAACACACATCGCGTGACAACACGTTTTCGGGCCATAAATATAAGCACAATGGGCGCCCTTTATGCTATAATTTGACATAAACCGGCAATAACTCATCTAATAACCATCGTGAACATGACTGATGGAATTACTTCCTATCTAGATGAGAAACTGTCAATTCTAATTTAAGCAACACACTGAAGACGTAAGCTATTGAAATTTTAAGTAGAGCATTAAGAAAATTACAACAATAAAGCCGAACAATAATGTGAATTTTGAAAAGACGTCGAAGATTAATCTGCTATTAATCCCACAAAATTTCCACATTTGTGTTATTTGGAATAATAGCAGAAACACTAGGAGAAAGAAATAGCAAGGTAAGAAAAGAGAGAGAGAGGGAGAGAAATAGACGAGGATATAAATTTATATTCCGGAGCTACTAATAATTTATCTATCTATAGAATTACAGAATAATGTTTTTCTTTAAATCTTATACTAAGCATAATCTAAACACTCCCTTATAATCAAGAAAAACGTATTCACTTACCAACTTCTGAAATATACGTAAAATTTGTATTCTTGAATCTCTCATTATTACTAGGAAATATCTATACACGAGCCACGTGATCTTTGTGAGGGCATATGGTGGCTGGAATATATCTCGTTTCATTCTTTTCATTTCCTAAAATATCAAACATGAACAAATTTAAAATCAAAATCTTAAATTAGAATATAACTTCTCGGACACCTTCAAAACTTTTATATTTTTATATAATAAATAATAGAGGTCAAAGAGCTAACTGCCAACCTTCACTAGTTGGAGAGGCACCCTAAGAAGAACAAGAGAAAAAGAAGAAGGGGTTAAAGTATGAATTCCCATTGTAATAGATACTTTGAATTGATAACTTTGAAATTTTTCATATGATAACTATGAGATTATTCTTTTAAAAAATGCAACATTTGATTTGCAACTTACGTCATCATCGTGGTCCATCAAATGGAATTCAAGATGTATTTCCATATCTAGTTCCTTCGCCGCATCACTCACTGCGAACCTATCGCAAATGCTCTTAATGGCGTGACGGGAGGCTTCTTCCGAACCCGGAGTCATGGCTAACACGCTGATGAAGTAATCCGTTGGGTTGTACATCATTGGACAACGGTAGCCAAGACTATTGATGAACAAGAAATTACATCATACTATGTCAATATTACTTATATTCGAATTAATGACTCAAAGGCTGAGTTGAATGGAATTGAAATTGATCTTCATGAAAGATCTATAGAATTATGTGTTTGAACTAAACTTTAATAAAAGAAACACAATATTCCGTATAATTTAATATATCAGTTAAACATATTAATTATAATAAATAAATATACAGGCACAATACAAATAGCGCCATCTAGACCCAGAATAATTAGCATAACATTAGTGTTATGGGTACTAGACACCTGATATATTACTTAAATAATTTTCTTTTGTGAATATTTATTAAATACATATTATACAAACATCCAGACCCGGGACGAGAATCGAATCCGTAATAATAGAAATCTACATTTACCTACTTTTACGTGGTAATTGAAGAGCAGCTATACTTTTGATTTAAAACAAGACTATCCAAACTAATATTATAAATGCGAAACTGTGTTTGTTTGTTTGTTACGCTCTCATTCCTAAACCACTGAACCCATTTTGATGAATTTCGGTATAGTCAAAGATTAAACCTCGGATAAGGACTTAGGCTACTTTTTTTTTAAATTCATAGTGCAGAACAACGTTTGCCAGGTCAACTAGTTAGAAATAAACAAGAGCTAGATGTTGTATTACATTATTTTATTACAAAGTTCCCAAAAACGTAAAATTTCTATGCATGAGAAGTTTAACAACAAGTTTAACAAGTTAGCTAATATTAATTTATATTCCCAAAGCCCGTTTCCTTTCACATCAAACTTGAATTGAGTCCTTTAAGGGCAGTCAGGATGTCTTATTAAGGCCAGTCGATAAGATCATTTGAAATGATCACACTCAATTGCACCCGATTACTATCAAAGCCATGATTGTGACATGGCCTAGCTCACACTCATCACAATGTAGACTGAAAGTTTTGAATAATTTTACAAGTAGACTAATAAGTCTACTTGACTATTGCCAAAGCTAATTAGTCCTATTTTCATTAATAATATATATTTACCATTGTAAAAAATAAAACCAAAGACCCCTATCCAACAATCTTAAATTTGGTTCGACACACGTGACAGTTAAACTCGAAAAAATATCAATCAAACTTCCACAATAGATTTGAAGTTGTATTTTAAAAGATTATAATTTGAGTTTTTTATTAGTCAGCTTTCAACTGGATGTAATTAAAATAATATCTTTTTTGTTTCATAAATTAAAATACCTAAGTAAAGAGCAAAATAGCTAACATTTTCTTTATAACATTGAATTCTTTCAGATGTTTAATCGCTTAGTAAAATTAAGTCATTTTTTGCATAAATATGTAAATGTAACATGTAATGTAAATAACCTATTAAATTTTATCAAGTCTTTATTTCCGTTTGATATATGATGTACTTGAATTAATATCATATTCATATTCAAATGTTCATGAAATATTAAACACCTGGTGTACTACATACATATTCATATAAATTATGGAAATATGTGTCAGGAATTTTAAGTTAAATTTATAGCGAACTACCGGATCCTACAAATGCCATAGAACAAATGAATAGACGAGTAAGTATTTGCCAGCTAAGAATTTATTGTATTCAATCATGTTATCAACATAATTTGGTGCGCTCAATATTGAACTTAAGGTTTGAAAAGGTATGTCAAATCAGAATACCATTTTAGCGTGGAGTATACAAGTATTTGAAAATGATTTGCTCTCTCGACAAGTTCACAAGTAGCAAGAAGGGGTCACGTAGTAATAAGGTCTTCAATCTCGGAGTTGCAACTTACCTTTCAAAAAATGTAAGAGCACCAGAAATGTTTCCAGCATATGCGATCCTTCCCTCTGCTAATAAGACTAGTTTATCAAAATGTGCTATTAACTCCGATGATGGCTGATGTATGGTACAAATGATTGTCTTCCCTTGAATAGCGCTCTCTCTGAGAAGGGAAACTAGTTTTTGTGCAGATGATGAATCTAGCCCTGTTGTTGGTTCATCACAGAATAAGAGGCCAGGGTTTGTGAGGAGCTACAAAAGTGTAAATAAAATTACATTAAATACACGTTATGATTACATGTTACTGCTTCTAAGAGTTTCAATCCAATTACGGTCCGTACTTCTTTGCATTTTTACTGTGCGCCATATTGAACTATAGTTCAGTGGTATTCTGTTAAACTCACGTCTGAGACAGGAGAAAACAATTAATGGATTCAGCTTAGTTTGGAACGTCGTGTGATATTAATCTAGGAGAAGATTAAGGCAACTCTACTTGATTCCTATGTCGTCGAACAGCGGTCTCCGAAGTAAAATATGGGATGCTAGCGAGATCTAATATTTGGAATAATTAGCCATAATATTTCTATAGAATAAATGATAAATTTATGTTTTCATAAAATAAATTACCGGAAAATATAAGTTTAAAATATTGATAATTTTGTTCGATTTGCGTGTAAGCTTAGTATTTATATCTTATAGTCTATATTACGTTATTCTTCTTATAATACAGATTTTGTTCATAAAAGAAACAAGTAAATTTTTGCACAAATTATACCGCCAGGGTCCACGTCTTCGATCGCTGAAAGACGGTGCATAATTGTCCCTATGCAATAACGTAATATTTCGTTTAGCTGAGTGAAGAATTTTGTTAAAAGTAGTTCAGAAATTTCAGGATTTATCGTTAGCAAAATCAATTTAATAGTTAACTAACGTGATGTTCATAAAAAAATTCTAACCTAAAATGTAAAACGGTTTTTTTATTTACATGGCGGTAAGCTAATATCACTATGAATGCAACACAAAAAATGTACACAATGAAACATAATAATAAGTATAACGATTCAATAAAATATATCCTACTTCTGTAGCAAATGCCAGCCTTTTCCTTTCTCCTCCCGAAAGCGTCTTCTGTCCACCTAAACCACCAATACGAGTATATCTCACTTCGTACAGCGCCAGTTGCCTTAAAAGTTGATTTACTCGTCGTTTACGGGCCAATGCTGAAGCTCGAGAGTCTAGACGAAGTCTGGCCTAAAAGCAATCATTGTTTAGTATACGTAAACCAAATAAAAATCCTTTTCATCCACCTATTTCTAGTAAAGACCAAAACTTATAATTTTTATTTGTTCTCATATTTTTTTTAAATATCCTTGTGTTATGTACCGGCGTAAGTGACCAGGTTTCAGTACCACTACACGATTAGCATCGTGTTAGCGACTCTCCTAGTGTTGCAAACACCCGTTGGCGATGGTAACTGCTAAATTCTAAGTAGGCCGTCAGCCTGTCTGCTGTCCTACAGCAATAAAAAATCTATTTTAAACACATTTTTGGTCTTACCATTATTGTTAGATGTTCTATTACTGTGAGGTTTTCAACAAATAGGTCGTCTTGGTGCATGAACCCGCTTTCCTGCTGCATCGAATCACCAACCGGTTCACCATTCATCGTTATATCTCCATCTACTATGGTTCCGACTGCGACAAAGTGAATTTCTGTGAGTAAATTTACTCCAAAAGAAGATTGAGGGCTTTTTAAATAGATTTCTCAGTACCAGATCGTTGGGTTTCTTTTTCACAAATATTAAGTTGACAAAAACGTTCACCTAAATTACAGCAAACTGTTTGCAGACCTCTATGGAAATTTAGCCCACATATGGAATCGTACAAGACCACTTACGTAGCTACCGAGCGAACCGGGCTGGGTTGTTTTAATATTCAGTGTGTTACACTTATAATCCATCTATCGCAGCCTAATTTCTAATAAAATTTTCATTTCATAGCAAGTAGATGATTTAATCTATACAAATATAGCTAAATTCGTGTTTGGAATCTATCACTAGGGTTCTGAAGGAGATGAACCCGTTATGGCATTTGACTTCAGCCGGCATTGGTCAAACCATTGTTGAAGGTCAAAATACTACCAAACTGTCTGACTAATTCCAAATACAGACATTGACCACACGCTTAGGTTAGGCGTTTTTGTATTGTTATTCTCTAGAAATATTAGTAGTTTAGACTAGAGTTATAATAAATATAAATTCGTAATAAGAAGGCCTTTCGTATTGTATGGATGGGAATGCTGGGCCACAAAGGGGAGGGACGAAAGGGTGTTACATGCTACGGAGATGAGAATGCTGAGATGGATGTGTGGAGTTACGAAAATGGATAAAATTAGAAATGATTATATTAGAGGAAGTGAGAAAGTAGCGGCAGTTATTGAAAAACTTAAAAGTAATAGACTAGCGTGGTTTGGCCATGTAATGCGTTGGGAAGAATGCCATATAACAAGGAAAGTGATAGAAATGAGAGAGAATGGATACAGGGGTAGAGGTAGACCAAAAAAAGATGGATGGATTGCGTAAAAGATGATATGGCAAAAATGGGTATGTATTACTCTCGAGTGGGTTGTCTTCTGCACGCTGGCAAGGGCTGTTCAGCCGCTCGGTGAATAACTAAGCTCAAATCACTATTACGATTACGTCGTAGAATAAATAACTAGTTTCGTACTAACTACTTCCGGATCGTAGGCTGATATAACGTAAATGTACATAATAAAAAGGTCTAAGGTAAATAGGCAACAGGTGGTCAGATAAGCTCTGTACCCATTATAATATTTTATAATATTAATTAAATTCTTTACACATAATGAATATTAATTCCAGAAATCATTACGAATTATAAAATTTTTATGGTTTTATTTTATCAAATTAGGTTTTTAAATATAACAATTTCAATAAATCGACGATTAAGTAAAAATACATATTTTCATGTAATTATTATACTTACGATAGAAAAACTTGTTTCTTTTATCTTTACATATCTATTTGCTTTATCGATTTTGCAAATAAATTAGCGCTAAGTTACAAATATCTCAATGAATGAATGGTTGAATTATTATATTGCGCAGGACAAGTACTATGCAAAGATAAAAGATATATATGAATAACATAATAACAAAAGTTGCTGACAATTGCCTACTTTGGTATGCCTGCCAGTAATATGCCAGTAATAAAACAGCCTGGTTTCATAAATGCCTTTGTGTTTTCAATAACAAAAGTAATGTTATCATTAACAACAAAACATAATATGAAAACTTAAAGGATATTATTCAATCATACACTTTTTTAAATTCCCGTTTTAGTCCAAAATTAACGTAATATCAAATATTTTTTGTCTGTTGATTAACTAACAAATCCTGTCTTTGAAAATTTATATTAATTACACGTTTCGCTAAATTTCCAAATCCAGCAAATCTCTAGTGGCGTAAAATCACAATTCGTGCCATAAGTGTTAACAATTTTATGTAATTGGCTTCAGGTCTGCGTCCTACTATTTATTTGTTTAAATATTAATAAATAAATAGTAATACGATTTTTATCCGTGCATGGGCGGAGAAAGAATACTGACCGCTGCGGCCGGGGTCGGCCTGTCGTAAAAGGCGACAAAACAACCCACCCTAGCTACGTGGTAGGGCCCTAAGTCCGTCTGGATGGCGACCACCTCTGGTCTTAAGTATGCCGTCATAGTAACTTTGTGTTGTGTTCCGGCATTAGTGACCCAGTTCCTGTATCCTTATGGAACAGCAGCGTATTCACGATGCCACTGGCGTTGCAAACACCCATAGGCGATGCTAACTGCTAAATTCTAAGTGGGCCATCAAGAAGAAGATACCTTGATCTATATTTCCTTCAGAGAAGAAACAAGCCCTAGTCTTTCATGAAATATTTTTATAAGGGTTTATTGACAAATGATAATTTGTCGCAGGTGAGAATGGACAGGGCATATACCATATGCGCAGCGCATGCGCCGAGTTCAGAAAATATTCTCTGAGGTACGTGTAATAATGATTTAGTTACATAGGATGGGAATATTCTTTCTGGTTTTTCTTATCAGTCACACCGAGTAATGATCAATTATTAGACAGTTAAATATAGAACATATCTGGGAACTATTTAGAACAAAATTCATTATTCGTCAAGGTACGTATTGCTTCTACGTGAATCTTGAAGTGACTAATGTTTGTTATTTGGCATCCTCTCGGGATGGGTCTCGCGCTTGGATGATGTACAGAATGATCACTAATAATTCCTGCATTTGCGATAGCTTCTGCAGGTTTTTTTTGAAACAATGTGATAATGTGATTGACCAAACAATAGCCGTTCTATAAAAAAATAAAGATATAGGGACATCTTTACCACTATTACTGTTTGTCTTTATTTTTTTTTCGAATTTTGTTACCTTTAACTTATTGTATATTTTCCTTTTTTAAATATTTTAATATTAAACAAATTACAATATTTTACAATATTTTTAATGTGCCTTAAAAGTTATTAGTTGTTTTAAGAGAATTTTCACAGAGAACCGTCGCTGTTTCTTTACAAGGAACGTATATAAAATTTTAGAAGAACTCAGCCTCAGTGGGCCTCTGTTAATCTTTGATTAGTTACGACTATCTTCACATTTGGTGGTGTTCGTGGTGCGCCTAGCGTCGTAAACATCTTTAAGCGACGGTAACTGCTTGCTATTAAGTAGGCCGTCAGTCTGTCTACTGCTCCTCAGCAATAAAAATACATATATTACATGTCAGAATCGATGTGAAAGAATGCTAGATGACTATAACGATAATATATTATACAAAATAAACATGGTGGGGAGTCTTTGGGGACTGCTGATAGAAGTGAAAACTAAATAACTTGTGAATTGTATCGTCCAGCTATTAGATTATTATTTTCGCTTTATAAAGAAGTGTTTATGATCAAGGATTAAAGTTTAAATTGGTCATTAACACTTCTTTACAAACCAACCAACGTTTTACGGCAACCGGATGCTTACGTGGGAAACAAATGACTGGCTATGCCGCCTCCGCCGGGCCCCGGCAAGAGGGGTAGACCCAAAAAGTGCTAGTTTGATGTTGTAAAGGGTGATATGCGTGCCAATGGTCTCACTACCAGGGATGCTGAAGACCGTGTGAAGTTGAGAAGAAAAAGTCGGAAAGCGGACCCCGGGCGCCGAAGCGAGAGTTTGGGCTGCAACCGGGATTCATCGCTGAGATGATGATGATGATGATGACTTCTTTACAAACCAAAAATTGTTCACCCAAAAAAACGCGCCTAAAGAAGTTTTCACTTCAAAAAGTAAAGACAAAACGCAGCAGATTTAATGAAATATCTGTCGATGTTGCTGTTTTGCTCAGACCTGAACGGTCAATGACATAACGACCTAGTGATATATTAGAAAAATATTAATAGATAATAGTATCGACATTTATATGTATAGACATATAAATGTCGACATTGATCATTCATGAAATTTAATTTCAAAACAATGATGTAATATTTGCATCTTAGTTAGTTACGTTTCAGACCTAAACGGATTTCAGAGTACATTAGGTTACATTTGAATTAGCTATTCACTGCTGAATGTAGGCATCCCCAAGGTTGCATCACGAATCCTGGTCTCTTGTTCTTTCCATCCAGTGTCCACCTTTCATCACACGATACCACTCCAGGTCTCGTTTGCCCCATGGGCCATCGGTCCTTTTTTATTGCTGGGGATTAGCAGACAGGATGACGGCCCCCTTGTTAATAAGTAGTTACCGTTGCTGCCCACAACACATGGTTATTATGGCGGGATACTTATAGACCAAAGGTGGTTGCTATCCAGACGGGATTGGGGCCTTACCACGTAGCTACCCGGCCGCAGGGGTTGTTAGTATTTTTACTCCGACTCAGTGCCGTTTCAGCTTGTACGGCTATATTTTGCAAGCTATGTCGATGACTGGTTCTCTTACGGTATATTGGATCAAATATGCGTCAAAAACTAATTTCAAAAATTTAACTTTTCTATATCAACATAACCATAATTATAAAAAGTTCACACGATCAATTTCAAAAAGTCATAAAAATTTTGGAGGGCACGGGTTAGTACTTATAACTTTATACCCCGGCACACTCTTCAGTGACAATCATAGACCCAAATTTCAGCATGGCTTTTTGCAACGGTGCTTTTCGTGAGTCAGAATTGACCAAACATTGACCAAAAAACACTCATAAATACCTGAAATATGTGTTACTAAATTTGGATTCTACAAGGATAACTGCCACCTGACGTTACAATCCAGAAATAAAAACAGTAAGTGCACTACTTCCTTTACTGTCTACTAGGTAGCAACAGTCATCCTTTGCCACATTTTACGACTCCGTAGAAATAAAATTGGTCTATTCCGCGCCTCCCCCAAAAGCTACAACGACACAATCAAGACTATTTAGGAACATAACATTAAGACTAATGTACCTCCGGCTGCTATCTATTTTGTAAAAACTATTTCTAGTTTTAAACTTTCACTAAATATTTAAATTATTATTAACCCTTTTACGTGATGCAGTTGAGTTTGAAATTTAAACTAATTTTTACTTCTGTTCTATGTTGACATTGTATGTTTACATATAATAATTTAATATCACGAATTCAATGTCTCATCTTCTTTGATTATTTATAATTTCCTATTGTCCTCGTAATCAATTTAAATTAAAAAAAATTTACATTATATTAATAGTATTTATAAAATTAATTAGGAAACAAAACAAACTAAAGAATGCAAAAAAATTAATAACAAAATATGAAATATAATATGCTTGATATTTGCATTGTAAATTAAATATTAAATATAAAATTTAATTAATTATTTACATATTCAAAGAGCTTGTTTATTTTATTCGTCATTGACTTTAAACCAACTGACAAAAAATATCAAAAGTCATTGAAAAAACATTAAAATTATTTAAATCTACCCGCAATATCTATTTCAACTTTAACAAAGAGGCATTAAAAAGAGTGATCTAGTTGAAAAGCGCACACCTTGGTTTCGATTTTATATGCTGGCATTGGCAATTTTGGAGGGATACCCAGTAAATTATACCTACCAGAGTTCCTATTTGCTAATGCGCACATAATGGTAGTTTTCCCAGCACCACTGCAACAAAAAATATATTTAGTAAAAAATTCAATAACCATATGTTCCTCACAAAACATTCCAGAACTTTCAGTTGATGAAGATGATACATATAACTTACAGATGAGTTTTTCCCATAGCAGTATGATGTGGAGTTTATAAAAAAAGGCGTAATTAAATTTCTTCGAGATTGGCAGGCACAGGTCTACAAGACCACATTGAAACGTAGCCGGTGCTAGAGCGACACTAGCAGGAACTGCGTATCACGGAGATGAATATGCTGTGATGGATGTGTGCACTGATGCGGAAAAACCGTGTTAGGAAGTCCCGCATCCACCGCAGCTTTCATACCCGTCACGGATTGCAAACAAATTGCAGGAGTGTTTTCTTCACTGGAGGTGGCCCCCTTTTAGAGCAACCGACTACTTACGTGGCGAACAAATATCTAGCTATACCGCCTCTGCTGGGCCTCGGTATGAGGTGTAGACCTAATGAATGCTGGCGTAACACTGTAAAGAGTGCCAATTTTTTTCTATTTCAATACTAAATTCATGCCAATGGACTTGCTATGAGAGATACCGAAAATTATGCAAAACGGAGAAGAAAAGGTCGGAAAGCGGATCCTGGGTACGGAAGCTAGTTTGGGTTCCAACCGGAGTTTAACACTAAGATGACGACAGCGACCGGTAAAGCTTGTAATTATTGAGATTAATTCTATAATCCACTACCGTTGCTATTTTCGTCGTTAAAGGTTAGATGCTAATTGCAATATAAATACAATTCCAGCGTTGAACATTGTGACGGTACCAAGTTAATACATTTTATACTTAAGCGATACTATAAAGTTAAGGAAAACGTCGATTTTAGTGGACAAACTTGTAAGTAGGCAGAAAACTTCAGGGAAGTCCTCTCTGTTTACTCACATATTCTACAATTTTAATCTGTCAACAGCACTTGAGATTCCTGAACGTGTGCTTTTTGTTGTAAGATACAGGTAATGGAGGAACAGTATGGCAACTTCGTATAGAAGGATGGGGTGACGATTCTGCAAGTCTACGGCTTGGTTGAAGTCTAAGTCATATTAAATGTATATGTGTTAACAACTCTGTTTGACAACTCTTAACATTGGACGATGTAGAGTTATCTATTTAGTTTTCCTAATGAAAATAACAATGTTGACATACTGTAATAGGATTTTACTATGGCACGTAACGCGATGTTAAACATTTTTTTCTATGGCGAGTGAACGAATTTGAAATCTAGTTAAGGGATTGTTTTGGGCGAAGGATATAAGGAACGAGATCAGAATAGTGGGAAGACTCGGAGTAGGGACGCCGCGAAGAGCGGATGAGAAAAATGATGTTTCGAGGAGAGTAACAATAGTCGGAGACTAACTCCAGGCTTCGCGTCGCGTGATATTTGTTTCTATATAGAGGATTGATTATGATGCCTAACCCTTTGCTTGTTATTTTCTCGAACTAGAGTCCAGTCGAGTCAGTGTTATATTAGGTTAGCTAGCTACGCGAATAAGTCCTTAAGATTCAATTATTATTTTGTGTAATTCCGAAATAGGGTTTAACTTAAAGTTAGTGAAGCTCAGTCCAAAACGAAGCTTTTGGACTGCCAAGTAAGTCAATTAGATTTAATAATTTAATAACTTCATGGTTTTCCAATTCTTTTGTTCTTTTTTATACAAAATATTCTATGTTAATTACGTATAATGAAATTTCAACATTATGCAAATGTAAATCATAAATAATATATCGCGTTTAACTAATTTTATCTATAGAAATAAATAAAATTGGAGGGTCTGATTGTAATATTAAAATAACCGCTTTTTACTAAGTGCATTCGGACGTATACACGCTACATATACCAAAACAACATTTTTTACAATTTTTGTCTGTCTGTCTATCTATCTGTTTGTTCCGGCTAATCTCTGAAATGGCTGCACTGACTTTGACGGGACTTTCACTGGAAGATAGCTGATATATCAGGGAGTAACATAGGCTATTTTTATTTTAGAAAAACATAGTTTTGTTAAAAATGATAAGTTTCGGAAATTTTATATTACAATTTAAGTTGACCTCAGATTTATATCATCAATCATATGAAATAGGGTTCAGCTTAGGCTGGCCATTGTAGGTTCTACTCGCCTGCGCGGGTATATAAAGCGCGCCAATAGGATTCAAGAAAATTTGGAATCTAGAGCGTCTAGAAAATGATCGTAAGTATAGGACACGCTATTTATATTTGTTACGTGAAATACAGAATTAATAAGTTACCGTAATCCTAATAATTTTATAAACGCGAAAGTTTGTAAGAGTGTAGGTTTGTTACTCTTTCATGCAAAAACTACTGAATGGATTTTAATGAAACTTTACAATAATATAGCTTATACATCAGAATAACACATTCTACTAATATTATAAACGCGAAAGTTTGTAAGAATGTAGGTTTGTTACTGTTTCAGCAAAAACTACTGAATGGATTTTAATGAAACTTTACAATAATATAAAGCTATATCTAAAATTTTAGATATCATTATAAGCATACATCAGAATAACACTTCCTACTAATATTATAAATGCGAAAGTTTGTAAGAGTGTAGGTTTGTTGCTCTTTCACGTAAAAACTACTGAATGGATTTTAATGAAACTTTACAATAATATAGCTTATACATCAGAATAACACATCCTACTAATATTTATTTGATTTATTGATTAACTCAGAGAATCTCAGATAATCGTCAAACCTCACAAAATGGCTGGACAGAAATGACAGGCACTAGTTTCATCCTGTGATCGTTCGTAACAGTAATCCCAGATTCGCATAGAATGCTAGTAGCAAATTACCTTTTCAACTCTTTCTAATCCTATTTGTACGGTCCTCCCTAATTAATTTATTGCTATGCATATAATTCTTTATATTACACTTGGCCTTAGTTAACCCGTAAACTATGGTTGCGATGAAGTTCACTCTGGTGTTGTTAGACCGAAAAGTATGCAACATAAACGTTCTTGAGAATCGTTTCGTGAGAATAAGAAGAGGCAACAGAATCTAGGGACACTCCTACTGCCATTCACGCCTAGCAGATGACACTAATGATAATGAAAACGATGACGAAGGCTGTATATTCCCCCAGGCCGAGATATTTGCAAAGAGACGCAGTCTCTCCTAAGGCTAAGTGTGTCTAGACCGCCCCATACTTATGTATGGGATTGTAAACAAGACGAACTATATATAATTTAAATATATTCGACATTTGCTCACCTGGGTCCCATGAGAGCTATAAAGGTTCCAGGCTTGGCGATACCGCTAACTGAAAAAAAAGTGAAATTACAAACGATACAAATATCTTCCAAGATTTTTTCCTGGCATACAATTTCAAGCTCAAGATGCGTTACGAAAATTGGGTATACATTGTGTGCGCCGGTGCCCTTTTGTAAGATTTTATTGTAACTCTACACAAGCAAATAGATGGAATAGATGCAGCTGAATGGGGACAGAGAGGACTCCCGTTTGATCACCCATTTCTAAATAAGCAAATAGTGCAAAAATTGCTGTCTGACTTTTGATTGCTAGCAGTAAAAGAAATAAACTGATTCTTTTTAAGGAGTAAGATAAATTGAAATTGTTGTAAATAGATGTAACAAGAGACATATGCAGCCCTTAGCAATGTTTTATAAATGTACACTCCAGAAGGAAACTCCAGTTTTCACCAGGTCACAATGTACAAATTACCAAGCTCGATGTGAGCGTCCCAAACAATAATATAACGTTGTTGTCCAACCCAAACTTGAAGCACCTGAACCACAAATTGATGAAAATCTAAAATTTTAGACATCATTCTAATGCACGCTCTATGACACGTTAATATCGAATCTCTTAAGAAAACTCTGAAGGTAATTAGAGGCAAATTTTTAAATTAAAGCTTGTTTATATATGGACACAAAAGTGCTCTTTGTATCCGTGCAGGGGCGGAGAAAGAATACTAGCCTCTGCGGCCGGGGTTGGCCTGTCGTAAAAGGCGACTAAACAACCCACCCTAGCTACGTGGTAGGGCCTCAAGCCCGTCTGGATGGCGACCATCTTTGGTCTTAAATATACTATAATAACCATAATAACCTTGTGTTGTGTTCCGGCATTAGTGACCTAAGTTCCTGTACCTTTATGGGACAGCAGCGTGTTGGCGATGCCTCTGGTATTGCAAACATCCATAGGCGATGGTAACTGCTAAATTCTAAGCGGGCCGTTAGCCTGTCTGCTGTCCTACAGCAATAAAAAAAATATTAAGATTACATAAAAAAACTGACTACGGTCAAATCCCTAGTGTATACAGCGGTCAGAACCATGGATTCGGAATTGCGTTACATGTCTCCAGATTATCACGTGAGGTGTATAATCGAAGGCCTTCTGCATATCCAGAAACAGGCAATGCAGAAAGGTATTCTTCGCCCTATATTTCTCCGTGACAAACCTGAGGGCAAAAACAGTGTCCATGATCCCATGACCAGGGTGAAATCCACATTGTCCCTCCGAGACAGTACTGTCCTATTGGATCCAAGAATTGATAACCCATTTAGGAAATATAATTGAATAGATGTGGGTAAATTGGTTTGGCTTGAACGCTAAACTCGTAGAAAAAAAAACGAAAATGTGGCTTCCTCTTGCTTTTTATATAGCATGTATGCATCTTGTGTTACATGTATCACTTTATATGTTTACTCCAAATTGAGTTGTAAAATACTCATTGATATTTAACTGTACTTTTATTGCTCCGGTAAAAAATCTAACCGCAACTGTTGGAAATACGAGCGAACGAGTTTTACTCTTTTCACAGACAACGATCGGATTGTTTTACATATTAGGTTCGCGAGTGACAAAATTTATAATACAGTTCACACAGATATCGAATGAAACTTATTACTATAAAAATTTTGATCTGCTAATTTAAATGGAATAGCGCCCTCCTTAGATGTCTACACGTGCCAAATTCTACATACATATGTATTATTATGTATACCTATTTGCAAAGATTCATATGAAAATAGCTTTAGTCAAATCAGGTTTTTGCATAAACGGTTGTATGGATTGGAATGCTGAGCTTTAAAGGGGAGAACATGCTGCGAAGATGGGAATGTCACAATACGCGTATGAGTTGGAATCAAATCAAAATCATTTATTTCAATATATTATTTACAGATCACTGATTGAATGTCAAAAGTCTACAACCGTTTCCAATACAAAACACTGGCTAGAGAAGAAACGGCGAAACAAACTCCTCAACGAATGTTTTTTTAGTTTTATTTTATATTTGTCTTTTATTGTGTACAACTTTAATTACAAAATGAAATTGAAGGGAAAAAATAAAAGTTAACATAATGGCAATACAATTATTATTATTCCCAGTCTGTGCGGTCGTCAATATAATATTTAATGGTGTAATATGCTTTCCCACACAGACATTGGTTAATTGCTTTTTTGAACTTATTTGTTGAAAGTCTTCAAATTCTCTCTGGGATTTTATTGTAAAAAAGTATACTTTGCCCAATAAAATTGTTGTATACTTTCCGGAATCTGTTCGTTGTGTCTTTGCTATGAACATCACTGAATTTAGGAAAATCTGTGATATTTTTCTTAATATCTAATACATTTTCCAAAATGTATTGAGACGCAAAACTGTGACAAATTTCAAAGGAAGTTTTAAAGTGTCGTAAGAAATACCTGTTACCCCGCTGGGTACAGCCATCATATAATAAAAAGGTAAGAATGTAATGTAACAATGTATTCAAAAGAATTTCGCGTTCATGTAAAAGACGATATTATTATGGCGAAAATGATGTGAAATTGAAATGACAACTATCCTAGGGGATTGGAAGGATAGAACATCTTATGACGACCTCACATGATATGAATTAAGGTCAGCACGGAGAAGAAATAGACGGTTACCGTCTAACTCACTCAAACACTAAAGAAAACGTGCTCGCGTGTTTCAGCTACGTGGTAGGGCCTCAAGCCCGTCTGGATGGCGACCACCTTTGGTCTAAAGTATGCAAAAGTAACCTTGTGTTGTGTTCCGACATTAGTGACCCAAGTTCCTGTACCCTTATGGGACAGCAGCGTGTTCGGGATGCCACTGGCATTGCAAACACCCATAGGCGACGGTAACTGCTAAATTCTAAGCGGGCCGTCAGCCTATCTGCTGTCTTAAAGCAATAAAAAAAAAGAAAATAAACAGATTAAGCTAGCAATTCTTCATATCGAGACAGTGTTTGTTTTTTAATGGTTGAGTGAGAAACCAGGTCTGAAACATCTTGTTTATGTCTCGCTTACAGTGTCATTAAGGGTAATTATAATTCAAGTATATCTTATACAATAGTTAATACTCAGGACCATAAAATCATATTTTTTTTACACGAAGCCATAAAATTAGTTTATTAAACGTTACGGTTTAATAAGCCTTGTACAACAATAGCGACAAGAATAGTTTTATGACCAAGTGTATGAACGAATGGAAAAAAATCACAGGAATGGAAAGAATAGAAAAAAAAAATGCCGTTTCGAATGTGTTAATATAATACTATGCGTAATATAAAAAGGGGGAAGGAGAGGATAAATTTTAAGCCTGTTAGTGAATCTGTTATTTTAATAACAGAATCGGACCGGTTTGAATAGTTGTACTTATATGGCTCATAGTAAAATAATTTTGTATTTTATTTACATTACGACACCACCTGTAATTATAAAAAAATATTCGTGATCTTGTATAATTATATAATCGAAAACAAGTGTCCTTGTTGTTATTTTATTTAATAACATCTTGTTTCATTTTCAGCATCTTGTTTGAGTTGTACTAATAATGTCTCAACGACCTCCTTGACGTAGCGGCTAAAGCACTTCGAAACGCTTGCGGAGGTTATGGGTTCGATTCCCGTCTCGCGTCTGGGTGTTTATGTATAATATCTATTTATTTACAAAAAAGGCATATAAAATATATAGTTAAACAGTTCTCTAGTACCCAAAACACAAGTGCTATGCTACTTACTTTGCGACTAGATGGCAATATGTGAAATGTGCGAGTATATTTACATTTATTGCTTAACAATAATCTTCGCATATTATGTTCAATTAAAAACGTAAACGTATTTACACAATTTAAGCCACAATATTCAAAGCTTACCATTGTTAACCAGTCTCTTGAGCTTCCCACCCTTAAGTTTGACGTGAACACTAACGTCCCGCCAAACCAATGTGCATGGCCGTGATGGGTGTGACTCACCCAGCACTTCTTGAACCTCTGGGCAGAGGGGATCATATTTCGTATCCCATGGCTTCACTAAGCTGTCTACATAAACCAGGTCCTTCGGCGATAGGTCCTGTGGATAACAGATTATCTGTTATGTTTAGAAAATGAAAAAAAATTTGTGGTATTTTATTTTTTCCCATGGCTTACTACTGAAAATATTTTGCTTAATCGATATATGCCTAAATCTTTAACTCCTGTAAATATATTATTATTGGGTTCTTCAACACATATTTTTGTATTAGTGACTAATAATATTAATTAATTAATATTAACTAAAAATTTTATAATTAGTAAATTTTATTTTTTCTTTCGACTGACGGCTGACCTCCGAATCCCGAAAGGACTGATGAGCGATGAAAACTGTCTAACGGAATATTTCCTTAATTCCTTTTTTCTAAGGGAATAATGGGGTGTGAACCACATGTTCAAAGTTCACATTATATCACCTTATTAATTAAGCTCTGTAACGGACTTCCACGGACTCCAAATTTGAAGAAAAAATTACAAGGAACATTCCAAGCATAAAATAAGCATAGGCGTTTAAATTTATTTTTGGGAAAACCACATGCCACATGTGACTTTAAAACATTGGAGAAGCGCAATTAGTAAGGCTTTTGTATGTTATGACGAAATAAATACAAAAAAACTAAGCTAATAATTATTATCTATGTATATCTGTCGTAATACGTCAATAACCTCATGGTTACTCGTGTGATTTGTACACAGTAATGCATAATGTGAGATTATTTTCATAGCTAAAACTATGTTCATAGTTTGTATGATTGTACAATTTAAATGAAACCTTATTTAGTAAAAATATATCTATAAGGATAAACGAAACTAATATTAACGCTCAACGAATATTAAGTATTAACTTTAACTATAATCATAAGAAATAGAAGACAAAATACGGAGCATCTTCATATGTATAGTGTCGTGTCCAAGATAACTGTTTTTTGTACTCAATCCTCCGGCCGTGTGCGTCACTGGTGCTATTTAACCCTTAAATCGCGAACCGTCGACAAATCGACTTCCGGATGTGTCGTAGCGCGCGCATTATTACGTTTTTAATAATTGCGAGAATCCATCTACATTTGAGGAAAATATTTAATAAGATACTTTTTTCAAAAATCCTTTCGCAATTTATGCAAAATATGTGAAAATTAGCTTAGCACTAAAAGGGTTAATATGACATTTAACACGACGCTGACCAGAAATGGACTAAGGACGGATCCCTGCTGTACCCCGACGGTGAGGGAGAAAGGTTTAGTGTCGCCAACAACGGTCTGAACCACGGATTTTATAACCTGGTACAATCTCATTAATAATTACCATGAGAAATATAAACATGTGCTGTCAGTAGATAACGAACACGCTTGTCTATTGAATCTCGAGCTGCTCGAGCTCCATGTTAATAAGCCAACGGACATAATCCTTCTTCTCTAACATGTTCCGGACTCTAACAAACGGAGAGAGGTTTAAAGGTTATTCCCGAAAAGCTGCAAATTATCTAAATTGACCACGATCCCCCTATGCTCATGCAAGACTGTATCCTTATTTATATCGAACTCCATACCAATATTGTTACATTTTTCAATGATTTTGAGCAACTCTAAGAAGTGTTTTTGTCAATACGAATAATTTTTCATCGTCCATGTTCATGAGGTGCGTAATAATCTCACCTCTCTTCGAAGTTGAAAGCCCAGTTTTGATTCAAAGAGCTGAGCGGATTCAAAGACAGACAAAAGCAAAACATATTTTATTAGCCGATTACGTTCGCTCCACTGGACGAATAATAAGCAAAAGTAAATCGAAAAATATAAGAAAGGGTAGATGAATCCAAAAAAATATAATAGCCTACAACCTTCTAGCGACGAATGGTAGTAGCCCCATCCCGATGTTTTGTTGTGATGGTGCGTCAAAGGAACCCCATTTTCCTTATATATGTATAAATAAACCTTTCGCAATTTATGCAAAATATGTGAAAATTAGCTTAGCACTAAAATACCTATACATGTATAAATTGACACAATATAATAATAATAATTTATTGCATGAAACACGGTAGTGAAATAAAGATTTTACAAAGAGCAGATGCAAAGAGTTAGTTAGTTACATGTTTCGCCATCACATAATGGCATACAATGGTACAATTGGAAAAAAAATGTTTTTATAAAAATCAATATACTTTAAAAAAAATGAACTATTTATAAACTAATTTTATCTTAATATTGCTATTTAAGAAAGTATAAACTCGACGTAGTTTTATCTCTATTATGAAATACAGAGTAAATGTTTGCACAGAAACGGTTTAAAAAAATAACTTGTTGGGAAAAGTTTTTATATGAATATTTATGAGATATATAAAAATAGAACACAGTGACTACCAGATGTTAAAATATAAAAATTACTTGAAATGCTGTCTAGTTTAGTTATTTTTAATTATATGCTAATGTATCAATGAAATATCTTCTTGTATATTTGTATAAGTTTTAGAGTAAATATTTAAGTACTTTAAGTCTTAATACGTTATTAATTGATTAGTGACTCAGGAACAATGCTCTTGTTGATTAATTAATGTATTGGCCAATAGTTCAAACAACATGTGAAATATTACAAAAACACTATTTATTGAATAATAATTGCATTTCACTTTCTAAAAAACCGATTTCAATGACAATAATTTTTTTATATTGATTTTCTAACTTTTGAATATATTCGTTATTTAAAATAATTGATTATGTAAGCAGATTTTAAGCAAAACATGAAACATTTCGTTAATAAATGATAATACTTTCTTGTAATCATTTTTAATTTCCTCTTATTTTATATAAACTTTAATTTAATTTCATATTTTATTTTAATAAATTTACGATGAACAATATTATTTCTTATACACTTTATTCTATATAAATTAGAAAAATAAAAGAAGTGTTTTTATATCATGTATATTATGTGTAATATATGTTTCAAATAAATTTTAAATACTTACTAAATTATCATCGACCAGTGAAGATTTTGATGATTTATTTGACGATTTACTCATTCCCGAACTAAATGTATTATCGTCGGTCATTTTTACAGAATATAATCACAAACCAAATAAATTGTCACGCATCGAACTTTTACTCAATCGTCCCATCGGTCATGAGTGCTCTACGAAGAGCGGGGCACGCGGTTTACTTCCAGTAACGCGTTGATGCTTTGACTTTACTCTGTGGGAGAAAGAGATGACATGATTAACAAGAACGAGATGAAGGTCTGTTGATGACGTCCGATATGGAAATTGAATATAAGCTGAAAAAACGAAAATTAGTCAATGGTTCATCAATTCATATTGTTTCGCATAGTAATTATTGTGCAGTGTAATACATTCATTTATAATTCTAGTGATCGTATCTAAAGAACAATTTTGGTTAGATATCATAGTATAAAAGATTGGTGAATGTATATTCGTTTTTTAAAGTTAAACAAAAATGTATACAACCGGACTATGCCACTATTCGAATTACTAAAAGAATATTTTGTGATAGATTATAGAAAATTACGTTGATTTTCAAAATTTTATTATTTAATTATTGAATAAGAATGATTGTTGTTAGGAATATAAAATAGGAGTAGCATTAAAAGTAGTTTAGCTTTATTAGATTACATTCCACATTCTATATTTTGCAAGAAAATGTCCCTAGAGTTATTTATTTTTACTTTTTACAAAGTATCAAATATTTATTTGACAACGCTCTTTTTGCTCTATAGAATGGTATTTTTGCGTAATATTTTTTGATACTGTTGATGTTTAGAAATAGAATATTCTGGATATTCCATTTCTAAACATCAACAATGAAAATGAACATTGTCGGTACTTGCTCTATTTCGCTTTATAAGCAGAAGGTGTCTTAGACGAGTATACAGCATAGAAAAGCAATTCAAATTCAAGAAAGGTCAAGCCTGACCTCCATCCAAAGAGAACCACTGGGAGATGCGAAAAAACAAGCCAATAACTCTACATAGCCCAGCCACACCGCGCGAAAGAAGTTATTCGACTGAAAACACCACTTCGACAAGGCTATACTCCTTCATAATCAGACCAGGTCATATGTAGCACAAGTCGTCAAAACCACACTCCAAGAGCTCAAATGGTTCGAATGAAGAATATGGTGAATACTGAAGAACCATCCACCGTATTCTTCGGACTTTGCATAAAATTACCATACTTTCTGTTTCTTCGGCGTCGAGGGGAGCCACTTTGCCCAATGAACAGGACCTCAACAACTGGTTCAACATTTTCGATATCAGATCGAGTGATTGTCGACAGAACAGCATCGACAAATTGATCAAGAGGTGCTAATGCATAATTGATTAATTTGTTGTTGCAATTATTGATTTTTGTTTAAATAAGGGTCTGGTCGTACTTTCTCTTAAAACTGTTACTAATACAGTACAGTGTGTTTGACACATATGTATGATACACTCCATTGTTTATGGTTAAAGTCAGTGGTTAAACTATGTAATAAGAGATTAATAGATAATTCTTTTTTATTAGATGATAATGTGTGTTTATTGCCTTATTTAATGTCAGAAACAGACGAAATTTGTGATTATAGATGTATTGACCGCATTTTTTTTTTAATTTTGTATAACATTCCATTATAAAACCAGAATGAATTATGGGTGAATTTCGACCACTAGGCGATCACTACTCGTAGTATTATGAATTACAGTAAACCATACAAATATGAGTAAATAAAAATACATATAATACGTAAATGTGATACTTAGAATATTCATATTAAATACAGAAATTGAGAAACATTATTAATAAAGCGATTTATGATGATTAATTTAAACCCTTATATTATGCGTGATGTTAAATTCATGCTTTATCAATCAAAGACTTATCAAAGACGATTATTAACGTGAGATCGTTAATCACACTTGTTATAAAAACATGTTTTGACTTCCATAGGCCTAATAACACAGGTAGTTAAGAATCCATGACCTTGGGTATAAACAAATATTATATTTATTTAATATCTCGAAGAATGATACACTTACCGAATACCATGATATAATTTAATACCAGTGATATAAAACAGATACGTGTTAAGTATACATGTCAGAATACGAACATTGTAAGACAAGTATCATATTATTTATATTATTTAGAAGTGCATTACTTTCCAAGACACAGACTGACGTCTAGTTTGAAAACTGAAATCCATTGAGTATTTGCAGTGGAGTTTTATAAAATATTTATCACTTTTTTACGTAAGAATTCTAGCTCTTAAGTTACCAACTTCTGCTTTGATCGATCAGCTCGGGACTATCGGTGCTATCTTGGTATATCTTAATCAGTATTGAGTTGAGGTCATTGCAAAAGAAGTAGGAAGCTCCGACACTGAGCTTAGAGCTAGCACTGAGCTATGGAGTTTGAACGGCTCTGCTTCTCTTGAAGGTTCTTACCGAACACTTGAAGGACTTTGCACATGGTTCTCATACTTTCTTGATATAGGCAGATTATATATAGCGATTTATAAAGTATGCAAAACGAAGTATTATGTCCGTACATGCAGACATTAACAATGACGACTAGATGCGGAGTAAAGCTCGCTAAGGAAATTGTAGAGGAGATCAAGCTACGCTAGCCATCCAGTATTGAGTCTCTGAATGAGGTAGTTGATATCTTATCCAGTTAAACATTTCGAAGTTTTCGATGATCTGCGCGTCCTCTATTAAAAGCTTCATTCGTCTAGAAACCACAGTCCCAAAGGATATGCTAAGTGATGTCAAACTCTTGTACATTATATAAAGATATAAAAAAGGCAGTTTTTCTCACCTAATGTACATATAATATAGTTGTCACTTGTCATGTAATGTACCTATAGTAAAGTAAATCGCGTAACTACTAATATTTGTATGCCATGTTAGCAAAAATATTTAGACATAATTTTGTAATCTCGCCAACTTTATAAAACTGTATTTTAGGACAAATAAAGAGATTTGATTTGAGAAAACTCGCATATCAAGATCATCGGGGAGGGGGAATCCGGAGCCCAAGAAAATTATTGAACACATCGAAAGCAAAGCGGGTGGCCACAACTACTTACATATTATATGAAAAAATTTATACACAGATATACCTAGACAAATGTTAGACGGTGATTATTCTCATTCGGTCGGACATGTGGATGGAAGCAAATCTAATTATCTTGATAATTATCATTTCATTTTATATTAATTAATGACAAGTAAAAATAAGCCAGCCACGACAGACAGCCACGTGTTGCACACAAAGAATTAACACAGCCAGCCAATGTTTGTCCTGACGGAAGGTATATGGAATAGCTTAGTTAAAGGATGACGGAGAGGCTTAAAGGGTACAGAGTAATTGATGTGTTCTACTAGCTCACTACAATGAACCATTCCGAAAACAATCTTTGCTTGATTAGAGTAACAGCTAACGCACGCGGAACGCCTGCGGACGTCACAGTACATATTTATGTAGGTATTTATTTACAAAAGAAAATTATAAACATAGTATATAATTTTCCGCTGCATGCTCCTTACTTGAAACTAGATGGCGCCGTCTGAATTGTCCCAGTATATTTATATTAAACTATTTAGCGCTATCTAAATACTGTTATTAATTAAAATGTTCTTCTTAATTATGGCTCGGCACCATTCGTGCATTGAATGAATGAATGAATGAAAACTCTTTATTGTTCACCTTAAATATATATACAAGAAAATGAAATAAACTTACAAGCTACTGAACAATGGGTGGCCTTATCGCTTAGAGCAATTTCTTCCAGGCAACCCTATGTGAGGAGTGATTGATACTAAGTATGACTATGGAAGTGGTGGCTAACATAAGGTAAACAAAAAAAAAGAAATATATATACGTAAAAACATATTTTATACAAATATAACATGACAATACATATATCGATGACATAGATGACATATAGCGATATATGTATGTATATGTATACATACATGTACACATATACATACATACATCGATGAATTAATCAAATCACATTTTATCTGACCAGTAATGGTCAGTGATCCTCTTTTTGAAAGTAGACAACGATTTAACTTGTCTGATGGTCAGAGGCAGCGAGTTCCATAAGTGGACAGCCTGAACACGAAATGAATTGGCAACAAAGGAAGAAGAATGTACAGGTGTCATTAAATAAGACTTTCACCAGAGCGCAATTCACGAGAATTAGAGGAATGAAGAAAGCTAAACTGGTCCTTAAGGTAAGGGGGTGAAAGGTGGTTAAAAAGGATATTGTGAAGAAGTGAGAGTAAGTGAACATTCCGGCGAAGGCGGATAGGCAACCATTTAAGCTTTTTCCGATATTCAGAGACATGGTCATATTTGCGCAAACCAAATATAAACCTGATACAAAGTGCATTGGGCCAGTGTCAAGTATTTTACATTTTGTCAACAAATCGAGGAAAACGTATAACGCGAATTAAAATAATTAAACCGTACCGGGAATTAAACAAAAACAAATCAGAATAATTTCATATCTAAAAATATATATGTATATAACAAAAGAAAACAAGAAATATTAAGGTACAATCTAATCTTAATTTTAGAGATTCGTATAGGGAAGAGTGGTCATATAAAGGACAGGAAAAGAAAACATGATTCATATCGCAATAACTCTCACCACATTCACAGGCATCACTAGATACTATGCCAAGTTTATGCAGATGTACCGGAAGGCAAATATGTCCAAGACGAAAATTAAAATGTTAGAAAGCATAATACAAGTTTAGAGCGCACGATTGTTAAAAAATCAACGTTGAAAACGTATTTAGGAGATTTGGGAGAGTATTTAGACAGCTAAATTGTCGGGCTTCCACGTTTCTTCACGTTAATCCATGTGACACACGATACCACACTCTATCGGGTCACCGAGTAATTATTGGCTTGCGGTGGCTAGTTGTTTCCGCGTGGTTGAAAGGCATATGGTATGACTATAATTTTCATAAAATACCAACGTCAACAAATATTTGAAACAAAACGTTACAATTCTATTTTTTTTTATTGCTGTAGGACAGCAGACAGGCTGTCGGCCCGCTTACAATTTAGCAGTTACCGTCGCCTATGGGAGTTTGCAACGCCAGTGGCATCGCGAATACGCTGCTGTCGCATAAGGGTACAGGAACTTGGATCACTAATGCCGGAACACAACACAAGGTTATTATGGCGGCATACTTAAGACCTATGATGGTTGCCATCCAAGATGGGCTTGCGGCCCTACCACGTAGCTAGGGTGGGTTGTTTTGTCTTCTTTTACGACAGGCCGACCCCGGCCGCAGAGGTTAGTATTTTTTCTCCGTACTATCCGTGCAGAGGCGGATAGTCTATATTATTATGCGAACTTAGTCATTAAACGTCTTAATTGAAATTAAATTGTTAAATGTTACTGTATTGGATCACCGATTGTATTTGTAGAATTTAACATAAAATTAAAATCATTCTTTGTATTTAAAATAAATTCCTAGCTAAAACATTTTAAAAGTTCATTTTTTTTCTAAATATTTTGTGTTTAAGTTTTCTAGTTGTGGGGCCCTACGGGGGTGTCGAAGGGTATATGGTACTCGGGCCTTCCTACTTAAGAACCACGATGCTCTTTTATCGCCCAGACCGATCGTGTGTCACTGTCTCAAGGAGAAGAAGCAACAGAAACTGGGGATTCCCCAAGCAACACGTTTTACTTTAACGTATGTTTTTCTATTTCATAAATAATATAATGTAATGAATTCGCCCCAAATAATGAAGTCACGATTAAAATTTATACTATACGTATGTATGTGTATATATATATATATATATATATATATATATATATATATATATATATATATATATATATATATATTATTATTATATATATATATATATATATATATATATATATATATATATATATATATATATATATAATTGTATGGACAGGTATGTAGATATTTTATAAAATTGATGTACCCCCTACCTTCCGTCTGGAAGAGATTGCTCTTTAGCGATAAAACCGCCCTTTTATGCTATTTAGTTTAAATTATTTATTTATTAGCTGGTTTTCCGAAGACCTAAGATACCTTGCCTTAAATTGCCGGTATGTGGTATTGGAACCTTTCTTTAAGATAAGATGGGACTTGTAGATTGAATAGTATCTTAAACAAAAGCGATAGGACATGAGCATTCCGACGAAGACGTATAGGAAGACTTGAGCTTAGCACGATTTCAGTTATTACTAATTTAAAACATTGTATAAGTTTGAAGATAAATTATATTACGAAAAGTAATTTAAACAGTCACATTTTTTTTTTCTTTATTGAAAAGGGTTTTGCCGCACAGCGGCAATGTCACCCCGTAAATTAAAACTTAAACTACTTATTAAAACGTAAACTAGATTTTTTATGAAGAACGAAAGAATAAACATTTTTTTTCGCTGGGCGGTAGTTGAAAAATAGATCGTTTAAAAATTTGTAGAGCATTACTTTACATATAATAAAAGTAAATTTTTAAATTCTTGATGCTAAGGTCAAGCCAAACAATACGTGAACAACATCTGCCTGTCAGGAAGTGTTCACTTATGTATATGTTCTAAACAGTGGCTGTGATTTGTCTACGTAACCAAAACTAAAATGGAAAAAACACAAGAAACGCAAATAAATATTATGTCTATGTTTCAGCAGAGGATAGCAAAATTTGAGAGTGACCTAAAACATACTACATCGCAATCATCTTCTTCAGATAGTTATTCAAATCTAATTAAAGAATTTTCTTATTTTAAAACCATTGTGAGCTTTGGGGAACTCGCAACAGCAGATTGAGCTGCTAGCTCTAAAGTTAAACCGTATGGAAATGCACTCCCGTCGTAAAATACTTCTAGACCACGGTATCCCTGAGAACAAAGAAGATCTGGCAAAGATAGTAACCAAGTTCGTCGGTGGCAGAGGATGGGTTAGGAGCAGCGCCGTGTCCTCATAAATGAAGTGGGAGGCGATCTGTCACTGCCGGCCGTAGTGCGGAGGATGGTCGGTAGCGCAGAGTCGTGGGACGCAGTGGTGTCCTTCTGCGAGGACGTGATGTCGCAGAAGGAAACTGCGGAACGGGAGAGGGAGATCTCGACTCCCTTCCCCGGCCGCAGAAGGCGCACCGGGCGAAGGAGAAGGGCGGACAACGCCCTTTTCCGGCTCCCATAAATAGGTCCAGGGGCGAGGGACTTGGGGAAGTTCCCGCCCCCTATTCAATGGACCCGAGGTGGAGGCGCGCGCGGGTGTCGGCACGCGCCTCTGAGGCGATGCACGGGGTAGTTAAACACCTCACTACCCCGTGCAGGAGACGAGGCCCGGACAGACCGGGCCAGCACTAGTGTGGGGCTGCGGAAAAATTTGGATTCCCGCGGCCCCGCGCGCACGTGTGAGGAGACACCGGGGTGGTGGTTTTAGCCGGTAGGAGTCCGGCATGCCCCTCCGCCTTTCCCCAGGCGGAGGTAGTCCATGAGGATTTCCCCACCCCGTAAAAAAAAAAAAAGCAGCGTTCCTCTACAAATCCAAGGCCAATCTTATTGATATTCAACGATAAGGCAGCAAGAAATAATGTATGGTATTCCAAAACTAATTTAAATGGAACTGGCATCACATGAGATTTTTGTAACTGCCCAACAAAAATTCGGCTTGGGAAAAGCATGGACGCGACATGGACTTGTGCGTGCTATTGGCCCAGATGGAACTCATTACCCCGTGCATTCTTTAAATGAGTTACAAAAGATCCCAGAAGTTATTTCTCAACCAGATTTTGCAGTAAGAGCAGCACCGACAAAATCAAAACGTGCACGTGCAACTAAAAAGTAATCTTACTTCAGAAATAATATTTAGATAAATTTAATAATTATACAATGCTAGTGAGTAATTGTTTATTGTAATTACATTTCCTTATGTATGTATCCTTCAGTTACAATTTTATAACAACAAGTGTTAATGTTCTACTATACATTTACAAATATTTACAAGGTAGTTAACTCTTATCTTAATAACACACATATTTTACGTTAAATTAAGATTTAAATTAAAATTAACATACATATGTGCTCATAGTTCTAGCTTCTAGTATCAATATTTTAATTTTTCAGTTTTACTCAGATAAGGGTTTAATTTAGTATGTTATTATTATGTTTAGGTTTCTTTAATGTTATGTATTATTTTCTTTCTTTTCTTTTTAATGTTTGATTAATATATGTGTTATTAATTAAGGGAATTTAGAATCTGGTTATAGAATCCAAAATTATTGTTGTTAAGGCATACATATGTATCAAGAAATACTATGTTTATTTATTTCTTCAAACAACATTATTTACATACACACTACATATTACATGAAGTAAAGAATACTCTTTCATTTGTGTTGTTTAATGTTGTTGTCTTTAATGTATATAGATAACTATAATAAATGCCTCACTTATACGTCAATCTATAGATTTATGTAAATACAGTTCTTTACATTTCTTATCTTTTATACATTATAGCTGAATGTATGTGATATTTTTGTTGTAATTTTATTATAGCTATTCGCAGGACTACTTTCGATATTATAGTAATATAGTTTTATCAATGTTGTATAAGGTATAGTATAATGTAGGATTGTGATGTATGTGGGTATGTATGTATTTATATATTCATATGTATATGCATATACCTAGCCAGGTCATAAGTATTGTCACACAGTAAAAACTTTTCTTTTAGAATGCTGGCCACAAAAAAGTTTATTGAATTAGAATTTAGAATTGTTCATGAAAATAAAAATGTATAACTTTTAGAATTTTACTCATTTTTAAATATGGAGTGGACGCTTAAAGAAGACCGTGTTGCAGTTATTGCGTTGCATCGTTGCGGTTACGCGCCAATTCAAATTTTTAACATACTGAAAAATTTGAATATTACCAAAAGATTCGTTTATCGTACCATCAAACGATACAATGAAGACTCTAGTGTAGATGACAGGTCAAGAAGTGGTCGCCCTCGGTCTGTTAGGACTCCAGCAGTGATAAAAGCTGTGAAGGCACGAATTCAAAGAAATCCCAAACGTAAGCAGAAACTGTTGGCCCTTCAGATGGGGTTAAGCAGAACCACGGTGAAAAGGGTGTTAAATGAAGACTTAGGGCTTCGGGCATATCGAAGAAAAACAGGACATCGTTTGAATGCTCGTCTAATGGACCTGAGACTGAAGAGATGCCGCGCTTTGTTGAAGCGGTACGCGGGAAAAAAATATCGGGAAATTCTTTTTTCGGATGAAAAAATGTTTACCGTAGAAGAGAGCTACAACAAACAAAATGATAAGGTGTACGCACACAGTAGTGAAGAAGCGAGCAACCGTATTCCGCGTGTCCAACGAGGTCATTTTCCATCCTCGCTCATGGTATGGTTGGGAGTTTCTTATTGGGGCTTAACAGAGGTACATTTTTGTGAGAAAGGTGTAAAAACGAATGCTGTTGTGTATCAAAATACAGTCCTGACGAACCTTGTGGAACCTGTTTCTCATACCATGTTCAATAACAGGCACTGGGTATTCCAACAAGATTCGGCGCCAGCTCATAGAGCGAAGAGCACACAAGACTGGCTGGCGGCGCGTGAAATCGACTTCATCCCTCACGAAGACTGGCCCTCCTCCAGTCCAGATTTGAATCCGTTAGATTACAAGATATGGCAACACTTGGAGGAAAAGACGTGCTCAAAGCCTCATCCCAATTTGGAGTCACTCAAGACATCCTTGATTAAGGCAGCCGCCGATATTGACATGGACCTCGTTCGTGCTGCGATAGACAACTGGCCGCGCAGATTGAAGGCTTGTATTCAAAATCACGGAGGTCATTTTGAATAAACTTTAATGTCATAAGAATCTATGTTTTGTTAAGTTCATTTTGGTATATGAATGGTTACATAATTAATAAACTTGTTACAATTATTTTACATTAAACATGTGACAGAATTTATGACCTGACTAGGTATATTTATTTATTTATTTATTTAATCTCTCAATCTAATAACTGTTTACAAATTTGAAGATTTTAAAACTGTGTAGTTAGTCTATTGCCAATAATATTTCATTTAGTCAAATGTTTTGTTTATAAGATTGTCATAAAACTAATCTTTGAGTGTCCACAACTGGCAGGTAGGTATAAAAATGACTATTAAATTATAATAATTGATACATTTGGTGTATACTACTGCCCGTATTTGCTAATAAATTATTTCTTATCCTTCGAAAAACTCCTCGAATAATATATACCTTCTTGCAGTTACGCCATAGTAATGGGCAATTTTAAAAAATTACTCGCGCTCTTCCACTTTGAAAACCGTTGTTAGGGCTAATAACCTGAATTGCTGCCTTTAAATGCAACTCATTAATATTCCAACTCCAACCCATCTCTCTTTGACCTAATCCTAGTATCCTCTCCTGGGCACGTGGCTGATTATGGTCAATTCTCATCTGATGCTTTCTCCTGACCTAATTATCCTATAAACTCCGTCCCCCAAAATGTAAAACAAAAATTGTCCAACAACGCAACTTTAGTGTTATTGTTCTTGACAAATTACTTCAGAATACTACTAACATCAATTGGCCACGTTTATATGCCTCACAATGTATTAATGAAAATATCTCTATTTTTAATTCGATACTGATAAAATTGTATGACATACACGCTCCTATTCGTTCCATAAAAGTAAAACATTTTCGGGCACCTTGGTTGACTAAAGAGATCAAAGAATTATTAGCAAAAAAAGCCATCGCAAATCAAAATATAAACGCCACTCGACTACTTCTAACTGGGATAAATATGTGGCACTTCGAAACCACTATAATAAGGTGTGTAGGGACGCTCCAATACGACATATTCATAAATCCGTAGAAAACGGTGATTCAGTAAAGATCTGGAAGTTTCTGAAAACATTGGGAGTTGGTAAACATAAAAACAGTCCAGATCCTTCAAACATAAATATCAATTCCCTTAATAAACATTTTATCCACTCGTCTGGTATTGAAAATACTTTAAAAGAATAAATTATAAATTACCTTAGCCTTACATCTCGTCCAACTCCCAATTAATCTCCTTTTGTTTTCACTCAATTGACCAATTGTGGTGTTGGGAAGGCTATTATGGTGATAACATTGACGGCGGTGGGCAGTGATTATATTAGCCGACGCATGATAATTCCTATGCTTGATCATATTCTTCCCATTTTAAAACACATCTTTAATTCTTCTATTACAAATGGCTCTTTTCCAAATACTTGGAAAGATGCTCAAATTTCTCCTATTCCAAAAAAGTAGTCCTAAATTTTTTACCGATTTCTGTCCTATATATCATTACTCCCGTTCCTTTCCAAAATACTTGAGAGACTTATCCATGACCAACTCGTCATTTTCCTTAATACAAACTGCTTATTAAATCCCTTACAGGCCGGATTTCTCCCTGAGCATAATACTGTCACTGCCCTCGTCAAAGTAACAGATGATATGAGGCTTGCGATTGAAACGTGTTTGTGTTGAAAGTTAACTGGTGTACCTCAGGGTGGCGTTCTATTACCATTGTTTTTCACTATTTTTATTAATACTGGCTTGGGGTCCTACCACATAGCTGGGGTAGGTTGTTTTGTCGTCTTTTACGACAGGCCGACCCCGGCCGCAGAGGTCAGTATTCTTTCTCCGCCCCTGCATGGATGAAAATAGATCCGCCAATTAGTCGAACCGGGTTACTTAAGCAGTGATCTTGAAATCGTTAGCTGTTTGCAGATGAGCGCTAAATTTAGACAAACCATAATATAAGTAATAAATTTTTTGAAAAAATATCTACTTTCTAAAAATACGACTATGCAAATTAGTAAAACGTAGACCCTGGAATTTATATGTAACCCTCGCCATAATGTTGGCCAAATCCACAACAGCACAAGACTCGGGTCTTCAACCCTTGCTTGCGCTTGCGTTGGTGAGGTAGGTGGCTGAGAGGGCAGACGAAGTTACAGAATATTATAACAACATAAAGAAAAAGTTATTAAAGGATAATTACGATATAAAATTAAAATTTTGAAAAACAACGAGATTGCGACGGCCATCTGTAACGCTGTGCTATCTTATATATTGGCTTCAACACTTACCCAAAATATTTATTTAATAAAATTGCTTTAGAGCGTCGAAAGCGGATGTTCAAAATTTAAATATCAATACTAACAAGTGAAAAAGAAACTAAAAGAAAGAATACGAAAATAAAGAAAACGAAAGAAACTAAAAGAACGAGTTTTTGACGAACTCCTGAGTGTTGCAATGCGGTGGCTGCGAGTGAGGGGACGAAATATGACCGACCTACGTCACGCGCAGCAAATTCAATTTAAAAAAAACATTGTAACATTACGTTACAACATGTGCTCAAGACAAAGGACACTTGCTCAAACCGATATAAAGGTAATTATAAAATAAGCCATTCGTATACATATAAATATACCGGGATAGGTTGGATGAGGGCAGCGCAGGACCGATCATCGTGGAGATCTTTGGGGGAGGCCTTTGTCCAGCAGTGGGCGTCTTCCGGCTGAAATGATGATACATATAAACGTTTAGTTTTGAGAAATTTTCATATTCTGCGTAAGAACTTTTTCAATTTATTTTCTTCGAACTATTAGAAGCAGAAGATTAAGTCTCAAAAAGTAACTTTCTCAAGAAGTACAGAGGTGAGGTAATAATTATATTTATTAACACATGACCTTTTTATTTCTAATTAAACCTGCCTAGTGGGGTAGCGACATGCGTCTCCTAATAAACGACGATACTTGTTGGATATCCACTTAAAACAAGATTCCTTTATGTCCTAGGTGTTGGAAACTGAAGTGTGCCGGCTACCGCCACCCCGACAGAGCCTTTGACATAGATAACTCAGCAACCGAAGAGAACATATCGTCCTCGGTCGCGGGAAACCTCAACGCTTCTTACCTCCAAAAACAGCTGACTGCTCACTTTATATTAATAATAAATAAATCCTTGTGTTAGCCCACTAACAGTAAAGTAAATCCATTCGAATTCTATTGTTTAAGTTGAAAGACACAAGGGTTCCTATTACGGCTACGTTCTATTAAGCTCTTCAGTAAATCAAAGTTATATAGAAACTAAAAGAGCATGGTACATATTGAAATAGCAAGAATGCTTAAAGCTATGGAAAACTGTATACAATTAACAAATTATGCAGAATTTTAAATGTTAGCCAAAATTGTTTTCTCAATACTCATCAAGATCATATCGATGCATCGCATCGAGATTTTATCAAACGAGGAACAGTTATCAAATTATCTTGTCAAACAACCCTGAGTTGTCAAAAAATCAAAATATTATGAATATTCCACGAATTTATAATTGTAATTAATTAAATAATATATTATTTATGTTAACATAAATAAAATATAACGCAATATTATTAAGTTAATTAACAATGTATGTATATATTCACATCTGTTTAATTCTAAAATATTTAACCTTTTGGTTTTTTCAAATTATTATGATAATTGGATTCAGTTTTAAAAATAGTATAATTGTATTTCATTTAGCATAGTTTTTTTAGCTTATCACAGAATATGGAAGGTACAGAAATTAGGTTGAATACTGTACAAGCGACGTCCAAACGTTACTAATGATAAAATATGAGTATTAACATTATTTAGCAGTGCTTCAATGAGCTTTGGCCAGTCAGTAGGAAGTCTGAACGTAAAATGTACCACAAAATGTTACTAGTATTTTTAGTTATATTTTTATTATTTTTAGCTTTCTATTTTACCAGAGAGAAGCTCAAGAAAAAAATAAGCTATCGGATGGACGCTGTCTGGATTAGGTGAAATTTGGTCTCTTGGACTCGAAGTCAAGAGTTTGTTATTAAATAACTTTTTTCTCACACAAACCTTACTTCAATCCAGATTGGATTGGTTTCATTTAAATATAATATTGAGTTTGTTTAATACTAACTGTAACTAACTTAAACAGTCCGAACTGTGTGCAATGATCGATGTATTTGTAACTAGATTTAAGATTGTCATTGGTAAATCATGGAATATCTATTTTGTTTTTAATTTTTTTTCTTTGAGGACAATTTTATTCTTGCGTAATATTTATATGTTTATCCACTTCTGTTCTTTGTATCCATGTGTAATATAAATCGCCTTGGGTTCTAATAAATATCAATGTAGTATTTTTTCTATGTATATTTAATAATCCAAGCCGGAAGTAGATATATCATATTTACCGTTCAATTATATGTAAAAAACACAAGACTTGTGTAATAATTTATTTACTACTCTCGTATCATACATTCATTAGTGTTCCGCTGGATATTCATCAATGTTTCACTAACAACTTTAAGTTCGTTTTTATATTCGTGTACGTGTTTCATTAATCGCTTCCTATCTTTAAATTTAAATAAAACAAAGTGTGTGTGATTTTTCAACCAATTTTCCATGACTATGGCGCATAAATCAGGCTGAATTTAACCGATGGCATGGGTTATGTTATTTTGGCTTTGAGGACCACTGTGGTTCGTGGCTTATTTGCATACACCTGCGACTTTATAAAACCCCACAAGAAAAAGTATAACGGGGTCAAATCGCACGATCTCGGTGGCCAGTTCACATGACCTCCACGTGAAATGACCATACCCCCAAGTCCCTCGTGCAGAATATCCAATGTGGCATGAGCTGTGTGGCACGTAGCGCCGTCCTGTTGAAACAATGATAGCCTGGCCAACATCGTTCTCAAAGAAATATGGACCGACGACGCCGCCAGCCCAAAATCCATAACCATACATTGATTTTTTCGAGATGCATTAGATGCTCTTGGATCTCATGTGAATTGGTATCGTCCCAAATTCGACAATTTTTTTGTTCACGTACCCATTCATCCAGAAATGGGCCTTTGCTGAAGATGACTTTTAGATGAAAATTAGAGTCAGTTGCCAACTGCTCCAGAGCCCATTCCAAGTGAACACACGTCATTGTCTATGGTCAGTTGAATTATGTACGGGTGCAGGCCCAAGTCACGACGCAAATTTCGCCAAGTTTTGGTCTGCGAAAGGCCGAGTTCTTGTGAGCGACGCGAAATCGACTGCCTCAGATTCTTCTGCACACTCTCACGGACAGCGGCGATGTTTTCGGCAGATCTTGCGTTTTGTTGACGTACGGGTATTGGTCGATCGTTTACTGAATCAGTGGACACAAATTTATCCACCGCATTGCGAATAGAGTCCTCTTGGGTAGGATGATTATGGTAACCGTAAAATGGGTGAAGCACGCGGTACGTTGCCTGAACAGAACACTCATTTTGATAAAACAATTTTATTATTTGCACGTGATTTGGCAAAACAGACTGAATAAATGACAACTAATTTGACTGATGTAGCTTCAACAAGATGGCCGTTATTAACTGTTAAAAGTTCGGAAGTCCCTGTTGGAAGACCCTTTATTACTGAACATTTTATCTAATTCGCGAGTACAGTTTAGATGCAAGGAAAACCACAATGTCTTTAATATATTTTATTAACAACTAAATTACAAACATGAACACACAATTATAAAAGTTCAATATGCATATAGATTATCGAAAAGCTTATTCACAATATTATAATATTAACATGATAATATATATTCCATTACACAATTAAACATTGAGCTAACTATATGAATAATAAAATTAAATATTAATTGCAAACAATAATATTTCATACATGTTATCATCACCTTAGTATTGAATCCCTCTTGCATGTAAAATATAGATTTGAATGTAAAGGTTACATTTTCATTTCTCATCTCCATTTCGTAGGGTGTTCGTTAACTCTGGTAGTATTTGCCACGTATTACCGTTTACAGCGTTAAGACAGACGCCATTTTTATGGCTCTACCACTCCTACCAGGGCGCAGTGGAGATGACATTGATGATATTTGTTGCTCAATCTACCAGATATACATACTTTATTCTACCAAGCGAAGTCAGGACGACTGCTTGACGTAGTGTGTTACTTTCTTGATATTGTGTACTGTCCAGTTTATGTATAAAATTGTACATTATAAAACCCTTTAACAATCTACAACGTTTAACATCACTTTAATTAGAAACTCTTGCTCAAAAATATTTATAATACATCTATATAAACAAAAAACTTAAACTAACTCATACAATTATTTCTATACTATTATGTATGTTGAATTACTTCCCTCTGCGCACGCGCAGAACTAATGCTATATACGCAAGTAGTCTAAATCCAATGAAAAGCAATACCATGTTGACCACGTCCATCGTGAAGTCTGCCTGTAACAATATTTAACGTAAGCCGGTGAACTTAACGGAAAACGATTAAATCGATTTATTATGCGCGCGTGTAATCTAAAGTTTGGTGCGAAAAATACAGAAAAAATACAGCTTTTACATTAAAGTTTGTTTTTGGGCATAAATTTTAAACTAATCATGATTTACTGAGTGACGTCACGACCATTGACATGACACATTACGCTTGCGATTACTTTTGTTTTAAAAATATCAAATCATTCTAAATAATTATGCGAGTAAAGCATTCTAAAGCTTAAAAATACTTTTTCTTTAAAAATACCGTATGAGTGTTATTTGTTGTGGATATAAACGTAAACAATCACTAATTGCCTTTAAAACATTCATTCGCATACAACTCGGTGATTTTTTTTTTATTTAACGGAGGTTAGTTGTAAAAAATATTTCCGATAATCATAGGCTGTGAAATATCAGATATATAATATTTACTGTTATTTATCCAAAAAATATATGTTATTTATCCAATAAATATAACAGTAAGAAGTTATAATTGCGAAATGTTCGGGCTCCGGCAAGCAACTCGACCCAGCGGGTGCCGCTGTGTAGTCTACATGCCTGGTATTTCATAAAGGATGTCTACGATACGGCGATTATAACGAAGATCTGGACGTGTCCACAGCCTAATCAAGGGAAGATACGCAAAGGCAACACTTGCGGAAGTGATCCTGCACCCAAAAATGTGTTTGATGCCTCTTTATCGTCTTCCGGATGACAGTACCCCCCAAGAGGAAGAAGGAAACTTCCACTCTCTCAGGGCGAGAGTAGCCCTACTGGCATATAAATCGACGGTATTATATTACATAATCAAGAAAGATCTAGAACTTACCTCCGAGAAGCTAAGTGTATCAAGCACGACCTGTCCAGAGGCTGGACAAGTAAAGTTTTCCCTCGTGCAGGCAATACTCTCGACGCCAGACCACTGGTTAATCAGAAGAGCTTCGTTGCCGTATCGGAACCAAGATAGATAAGATATCCAACCCAGGTATGGCGGTACAGATCTAAAAGTGTAGGTACATACCGAAGTATATAGATTAATATATAAAAAGAGAAAGGGTATTTTTTTATTGCTGTAGGACAGCAGATAGGCTGACTGCCCTCTTAGAATTTAGCAGGTACCCTCGCGTAAGGGTGTTTGCAATGCTAGTGGCATCGCGAACACGCTACTGCCTGTTACTACTATTACTACTACTACTACTACTGTTGCTACTACTGTTGTAGTTGGTATTGTTGGTATGCAGGTTTCACGATATCTTCTCGGAACATGGTAAGGCACATTAGGTGAGAAAAACTGCCTAAGTGGTGCATGCCATCGTGGGATGCGAACCCGGAACCTTTATATTGGTATCTGAGTGTTATACCACTGCGCTACTTTTAATATAAGAAATTATTTAAATAGTGTTGTTCTACCTTACCCTGAATTAAGGAAGAAACCTCCGAACAACATGAAAGGTATGATGATGGGCGGACCGACGGAGGCCGCCATGCTGACGCTGCTGCTTGCGCAAGATATCAGGTATCCTGTAAAATAATCATTATTCAATTTTTTAATGAATTCTTGATATTAAATCACGACCGAACCTTAAGGATCTGTACTCCAATGCGTATACATAGAAAAAAATTCAATTAGATTTTTTTATTACCACTGGCACAAGATCAATGATCTACCTATACCTACGCAATACAACCGAACATTATTTTATAATATAAGAATAATAAGATAGACCGCATTTTTATAGTCTTATATTCGTTTGTTTTTTAATGTGATGTCTCTTGGAATCCGCGTTTAGAATAAAGGGTTATCAACATAGCATTGAGTAAAAATGTTTTTATGAACTAAGGTTATAATTTTAATAATAAAATTATCGGTTGTGATTGTTGTCACTGAGAATCACCTCTTGACAACAATCAACCTCACGTGGTTGATACTACTGTGGTTTTCGCTCATCGAAACGTTTGCAAGGGTCGTAGGTTCTCTTCCTATCCTAAGCCTGGGTGTATAATTTGTAATGTTATAATATATAAGCTCTGCTCCTTACTTTTGGACTAAATGGTGCTTTGCGAATTATCGCAGTATACTTATTTATCTAGAAAATATTAATAAAAAAATTAATGAAATCATATTTATTGCATATTAGATACCTACATGTGTTTAAGCTGTCATATCTATATTCTGAGCATGTTTCTTGTCCGTGGACGTGTAAATATAAACTGTATAAATTAAAAGAATTAAGTTCTAAAATATCAACCTATATTATACATTTTTTTTTCATTATGTCATAATATAAAATATAAATATACTTTATTATCACGTCCTAATATATTTTTTAATGATTAATTATTTGAATCACAATTTCCTTTTAGGTACTCGCAAAATATTAAATATTATTATACGGTATGGTTTTTAAGGGTTTACACCAAGACTTTCATGAACATCATCTACTCCCTGGTATATACTAAATAAAAAAGGGCACGAGCTTCTTATTTTCTAGGTTAAGAGGAATAGAAGGTTTTCACTCATACAAGGTAAAACTCATTTATGAGTCCTTCCGACCGCGTGGTATCCTATAGATGGGGCCCTAAAAAATACCCTGTTGTTCTCCTATGGTCTATTCGTACGACGGATGACTGGCCAGTAGATTTCTTGGCCCAGGGTGGCACTGGACTGCTCCTTGTATCAGGGCAGACCTCTCCATGGTTTGCAAAGTCAGGGATTCGAACTGCCGGGGCTCTCCTGAGTCAATCCGTGATTTAGGAGCACGCGGAACACATGTCAGTCGACCAATCTATTCCATCTTTCTTACGACGATTATATTAGCACAATACATACAATAACGAATAAAATTCTTCTTAAAGAATTTAAATAATAATGTAATATGAAATGGAACGATATTTTAGTATTAATAAACATTTAATTTTAATTGTGTTAAATAAATTAACTTAAACCTTTAATCATTCGACGTTTATGTATTAATAAGGCTGTAGTGATTTAATTATCCCGTTAAAACAGAGAATTTGATCGGCCCTGACATTCTAATGTACCTGACTGTGTGGGTGACACCAAAGAACAGGTTCATAATGATAGAAAAAAAATCGCAGCCTTGATAGTTACGGCCCTTTTAGTTTTATCTGACATTATTTTATATAAACGTACATTTTAAATTTAAACTCGTGAATCCACGTTTCAAGGATAAGTATTTAATTTTAGAAAATGTTAAATAATTTTAAATATTATCAAATTAGTTGAAGACTTAAATATGATATAAATATAGGTAATATATATACTGGGACAATTCACAAAATGCCACTAATCCCAAAGGAAGGAGCAGAGAGCTTGTGTTATATCATGGTTACTAGACGACTGATATACCACTTACGTACTTTTTTGTAAATAAATACATACAATCTTTATCCGTGCAGGGGCGGAGAAAGAATACTAACCTCTGTGGCCGGGGTCGGCCTGTCGTAAAAGGCGACAAAACAACCCACCCTAGCTACGTGGTAGGGCCTCAAGCCCGCCTGGATGGCGACCACCTTTGGTCTTAAGTATGCCGGCATAATAACCTTGTGTTGTGTTCCGGCATAAGTGACCCAAGTTCCTGTACCCTTATGGGACAGCAGCGTGTTCGCGATGCCACTGGCGTTGCAAACACCTATAGGCGACGGTAGCTGCTAAATCCTAAGCAGGCCGTTAGCCTATCTGCTGTCCTACAGCAATAAAAAAAATATAGACTCGGATGAAAATCGAACCGGTGACATCCGCAGCCGTTTCAACGTGAACTTAATAATGATTTATCGTCATAGAGATGCATAATTAAAAGAAAAAATATATCCTAACTTAATATGATAAATGTGAGTGAGTTTGTTTGTAACGCTTTCACGCCTAAGCCGCTGAACCAATTTCGATGAATTTCGGTATGTTCATTTACAATGCCTGCGGTATGAGGCCTGGCATAAAAATGAAGTCTTCGCCAACAAACTGTGCCTAGGGTACCACTTGAGATGTAACGTGACCCATTTAATGACGGTAACCGAGGTCCAGATACAAACGCAAGTTCGATTTTTGTATCCGCGCTTATGCCTCCCCAAACCGTCCATGAACCGCCACCGTAACTGTCTCTTTCTTCAATGCAGCACTGTGCAAAACGCTCTCCCTCTCTTCTATACACCTTCTTTCTTCCGTCATTACCATACAACATGACTTTCCTCTCGTCAGAAAAAAAGTTTTTGCAGAAGAGCAATATGGATTTCGTAAAAATAAAAATATTAATATGGCGATTTACGACTTCCTTAAAACGGTTATGCAAAATGTAGACAAAGGAATTTCAACAGCATCATTGTTTATGGATTTGACAAAGGCATTTGATCATGTAAATCACAAGTTATTATTAGAAAAATTGAATGCATATGGTATTAGAGGCAATGCTTTAAAGTTGATCGAATCATACTTAAGTAATCGTACACAATGTACTGCGATTACAAAAAACTGTACAAAGCTAAATAAGGAAGTTAGATATGTATCTAAATTTAGAGAAATTAATACCGGAGTGCCCCAAGGCAGTGTATTAGGTCCATTACTTTTTATTATTTACATAAACGATCTGCCTAATGTAAGTGACCATAATATGATATTATTTGCAGATGACACTGTTGTTTTCAGTGGTAAGGATGACATAAAAATTCAAACTGATATTAATTAGACTTTGGACGTTATTATTGACTGGCTTAAATGTAATAATTTAAAAATAAACCTGACAAAAACTAATTTACTAACATTTAAAAATAGAATATCTAAAATGACTAACATTGTAATAAATTACAAAGGACAATCATTACAAACTGTACAAGAAACAAAATTTCTAGGAATATATTTAGAAAGTGGATTAAATTGGAAATTACATGTTGAAAACCTTAGTGCAAAAATCAATCAATACTCATACGCTTTACGCATCATGTCTAAAAAAACCAACTTGTCTACTGTTATTACTGCATATAATGGTAATGTGTATTGTTATGTAATAATATGGTATATTATTTTGGGGTAATTCAACAGATAAAGATATTGTATTTAAGTCACAAAAAAGGTGTATAAGGTCCATATTTAATCTAAAGCAAATTGAAAGTTGTAAGCCTTACTTTCTTAAAATAAATGCTTTTACTCTACCGTGTATATATATATCTATGAAGTAATAATGTTTGTAAGAAATAATATGCATCTATTTAATAAATTTATGATGAATCGCCATCAAAACAAAATTTGTTGCCCACCTAGTAATACGACTTACCTGAACAAAAGCTTATTTTGTGTAGCCCCCAGAATATATAATCACTTGCCCTAATTGCTACAAGATACTAATTCTGAACATTCTTTTAAAAACAAATTGAAACAAATTTTAATTGAGAAGTCGTATTATAACTTAGATGAATATCTGAAGGACAAGTTTCTAAATTAAGGGCAAATTATTATGGAATTGACATAAAAAAAAATTTATACATATTATTTTATTAATTTGATAAATTATAAATATAATGTAATATAATTAAATATAATAATTTTTTTCTTATTTGTTAAAATTTTAATTCTATACTTTTTGTGTTTCAAATTAATAAAAAAGTTAGATATAATAAAATTATAATTGCCAATAAATGAATATGTTACTATTATTTTGTAATAATTTGAAGAATAAAAATACGTTTATAAATATTGTACGCCTTAAAAAGGCAAACTGTTGATACAAAATGTACTTACCAACATTATAATGTACACAGTTCTAACAATAAATAAATAAATAAAAAAGAGAACTTTGCTCCATTGAAAGTGTGACCAATCTAAGTGCTCAAGTGCAAAGTTAAGGGGCGCTCTTCGGTGATCTACCGTAAATTTAGGGCCTATAGCTGATTTATGAGGTTTCATGCCACGCTTCGCTAATTTTCTTCTTATGGTAGAATCGCTTACAGAAAATCCTTAAACCTCACGGAACCGATGCTGCAGTTGATTACAGTTAAAATGGCGATTTCTTAGAGAAACTGACGCAATATACCGGTCATCTTGCTCAGACGTGACTCGATGTCTACCAGATCCTGGACGGCGAGTAAACATACCAGTCTCCCGTTAACGCTGATATATTCTATTGACAGCAGTGAGGCTTAAATGCAATCGTGCAGCCATAACCTGCCGACTATGCCCTGCATCCAGCAACGCTACGACTTGAGCGACTTCTATGGACGAGGTATCCATATTTTTTAGGAAAATATCTCTTTAGTAGGATTTCACAGAGCTTAGTTAACAATCACGCTCAACGCAGAGCTCAGTTAGAAAACGATGATAATTTATGCAAAAAATGTGATTAAGTGCAAAAATTCCGACGGAATACACATTAAAAACAATCACTACATTCATTTATTGGATGAACATTCGAAAATTTTAATTGAAATTTAGAATAATAATTCTGGTACACTATTGTGTAGACTAAACTGCCAGCTATTTATTGGCGTATTTTTTTAATGATATCAATCCGCTTTTTCCTTTAAATGCCGCCCGAATAATATCTACTGCCAATATTTCGATTTTTTGATGAGAAGTATATATTATTCAACAGCATTACTTGTGAACAATCACAATACAAGTAATAAGTACAATAACTTCGTAATAAATTCCGTTTACATGCAAGATTAAAAGTTTCGGGTAAAAGTCTAACGTTGAAACCCAGGGTCCCCTGTTGCGGCATCTCACAAGGCATAAATCGTTTCGTTTGTCTAAGTGCCCGTATGTATTTTTAATTATTTTTTGCCGATATACTCAGTAAAAATATAGTAAGTATAGCTGCTGACATATCATTCTCTAACTCTGAAAAGAAAATCACAGATCTTGGAGGTGCCCCTACACCCGTATGACACTCATTGACATCAATCAACCGTAACCCGTTTGGAAACGTGCGATATACATTGGGAAATATAATATTACAACGAAACGTGTTTGAATTTCGATCATTAAGCGGACTAGTTTAAAATACGTAGAATAGAATGCTGTATACGGCTTAAGAAACTACATATTAAGCATTTAATTAAATTTAAAAGGCCTCACGGAATGTTTGCCGCATCCCATCTACCACGCATTACGTGGTAGTTTAACGCCGTAGCTATACGAACAGAGCCTGAATTGGCGCAAATAGAAATGGTTACATATTTGCGGCATTTCGGGTTGAAAGCCTTGGTCTGTGGCGTTCATAAACTATCTAGAAATATTTAAACGTTTATTCAGAGTCTCACGTGTTTGGAGCGCTTGCCTATAATTAGGCATGGGCCTGAATATAGGCCAGCGCTGCAATCACGTGAGACTCTGAACAAACCTTTAAATATTATACCCATGTATAATAAGCATTTTTATCCATAGAGGCCGTGCGCCAATGTTCTGAGTACGTTTCCCTAAATTGATGCCGCTTTGAGGCCAATTTTCATTGTAATTCCTTTTCTCCTAGATTTTATTTTAATGTTAGTTTATTTTAATTTATAATTTAGATGTGTAGTTTTAAATTAACAATATGTTTTTAAAGTTGAATCAATTTTACAAGCGGAACAAAAATAAAACGCTTACTTAATTCGAATTAATAACATCTTATTACATAAAATACACAATTACAACATATTATGAAACTCATAATTTTTTGTCTAGTTTCTTAGACAAGTAATTAGCTGGTTTCTTTTATTACCACTTAAAATTAGATTACGTTTACCAGTGATCATTTTTTCAATATTTTTATAGTTTATATATACATTATATGTATAATATGTAAACTATAAAAATATTGTATAATTATACTAAAAGTAGAAGCCGTTCATGATTTATTATTTTATGAGAGTATGATATTTATTGAAATTGTACTTTTTTTTACTGCTGAGTAAAAGCTGACAGGCTGGCGGCCTAACTAACAGTAAGCAGGTACCATCGTCTATAGATGTTTGCGATGCTAGGTGCACCGCGACTACGCTACTGTCCCATAGGGGTACAGGAACCTGGGTCACTAAGGCCGGAACACAACACAAGGTTATTATGGCGGCATATTTAATACCAAGGGTGGTTGCCATTCAGACGGGCTTGGAGCCCTACCACGTAGCTAGGGTGGGTTGTTTTGTCGCCTTTTACGACAAGCCGACCCCGGTCCTAGGTATAGTATTCTTACTCCGCCCCTGCACGGCTGAATGGATATATTCCTTTTATAGTATCTATAAATTATTTTTTATCTAAATAAAATGAACAGGACTCACCAAACGATGTGGCAACATTCGTGATCAACGCTGCCAGTCCAGAAGCAATGAAGAACCGCTTCGGATCGGGGTTAAGGCCAATCATGTAATACGCTATTGTTGTAAATACTAATGGAATGGTGGCAAACACAGGTGCCTCTGCTAGTGTCTTGGATAAGAAGTACACGTCTGCTCTGTACATTCCTGAATGATGTTCGCGGATGAAAATTGGCAGTTCGGAACAGAAGACCTGATGATAAAATAAAACCATGATTGTACTCATCGTTATAATCTTATTAAAATTAATGTAAAATCAACTAATATTCTTAAAATTGTTTGAAAATAATAGAGAAAATGCAATAATCTTCCAAAAAATTAAAACAGATGAGTGTTAACTATGAGTACATGGTATTGTTTTAATAATGATTTTGCGCCAATTTCTCCAAAGATATCGCTATAACTGCTAGATTTGCCCATTTTCGTAGAATTTTTATATAAGTTAATTACAAGTATACAATGAAATGAAAATGAAATGAAAAAATTCTTTATTTTCTCCCAAAATATTACAAGACAGTACATACATATAAAAGTTCAATAGGTCGAAAGTGTGTAATAAAAGTGCTATCAGTAGCTCAGTGAAATAGAGGGAGACAGGAGTCAGGACAATATATAATAGTTTTATTTTTCATCCAACCAGCATTGTATTTAACTTTAGCCAGTAAAACAAAGTGTCTGTAATTATTGTCAGAAGTTAACCTCATCCGCTAATGCATCGCTGACTGGCGTTTCGGGTATACGCATCCATTTTCTCCAGGGAGAAGCCGGATCCCAGCCAGTACGACGTTCAGGCTGTTAATAGCAACTGTCTATGCCACTAATATATATAATTCCTAGAAAGGTAAATCAATACCAGTAGGTACTTACATTGATGACAGCAAAAATATTCTGGAAGGTCATGTTGGTGAGGAACATGAATATTGCTCCGTTAATGTTCATCACACCGTCTTGGTCTAGATTTTGCCCGAAGTATATCACTCCGATTAATATTGACACCATCTGAAATACACTTTTCTTAGTGAATGTAACTCTGAACCATACCTTAGTAATAGGTAGAAGAAATGCATGATAGTCCGATTTGAAGAAGTCTCTGTAATTAGAGTTCAGAGCATCTGACCGATCGAGACCTTGTTGGAATCTTAACCAAGTGACAATCTTAAAACATGTTTACGTACAAAATAGAAGCAGCATTTGAGTTTATTTGGAAACCCTTCCAATTAAATTTTAATTGTGTTCCCAGTACAATGTTGATAAAGCGAGTAAAATTTACTAAAACAAGCGTTGGTTCTTTTTGCTTCTTTGAAAAAACTTGTTACAACTTTTTATAATATTTCTTTAACATCTGCAGCATCAATTTTTTCTTAAACATATGTTAAAGACTTTTAGAATCGAAGTTAACCTTACTCGCCAATTGGTGAGCCTACAACATCACTCAAGCCTCCAGTAGCCTTTTGATTTACTCGTATGATAGTTTAATATGCCCGTAGTACATATTTGGTTGAATAAATACTTGCAGACCATCCTAACAAATGTAAGATGCAATCGGGGTTCTAAGTAGATTCTATGTTGATTAATAATCTTACCACAGTCTGCAGGAATCGTACTTTGATTAGCATTGGTTCTTTAGCGACAGATAGCCATGATCTCCATAACACGGCGCGGAACTGCGCGCACCAGGACGCTTTGTATGGCGAACGAGAGCGCCGTTTCGTGGGTAAAGATGTGGACGACCATTCAGCATCAGACCATCCACCTGATAACTTGTGCTAAAACAAATGTCATCGATTTGTTGTACAGATTCTTTGATAAGTTTGAAGACATTTTAATAAAGAAGTATCAGTTTGATTTTTGGGAATTAGTCCCAGAGACTATTCGTTTATTAAATGTACGATGTAGTTAATTAAGATTTGGTTAAAATTATTCTTCATTAATCTTGAAATACAATTTTGAGTAAACTACAATTTATAACCACGTTATTTCCCTATTTTATAGCTATAGGCCCCCAATGATATACCGTAAAAGTCTAGTACAAACTAGTTTTCTCAATAGCAAAAGTACTTCGAATAAGATCTTCCCGGCTGAAGTTAGTTTCTCTTTCTAGAACATAATCTATTCTATTTTTATACAATTATCAGCATATAATCACTTATGAGAACCGATTAAAACATCGTGCACTTATTTGATCATATAAAGCAACTAAACTTGGAGATCTTATTATTATTATTCTCCATGCAGAGGCCAAGCAAGAATACTAACCCCTGCGGCCGAGTTCGGGTTGTCGTAAAAGGAGACAAAACAACCGTAACTACGTGGTAGGGCCCCTAGCCCGTCTGGAGGGTAACTTAAGTATGCCGCCATAATAACCTTGTGGTGTGTTCTAGCATTAGTGAGCTATGTTTTTGTACCCCTATGGGACAGCAGAGTGTTCGCGGTGCATCTGGCTTCGCAAACATCCATAAGCGATGGTAACTGGTTAATATTAAGTAGACCGTCAGCCTGTCTCCTGTTCCTCAGCAATAAGAAAAATATTAGGGGAATATTTTGTATGTAATGTTTATTGACCACTTGCAGCAGAACTATGCTACTTAATAACCCAAATCAGGAGCTTACCTCGTACATCAAAGAATTTTCAGCCTCAGCAGCAATCTTGCAACCCATCTCCGATTTGGCGAAAGACGTGCAAACTGTGTCAATAGTGTGCCTGGTGGCCTCCTCCCTGCCTGGAACTCCTGCCAAGAGCTGGATGAAGTGGTCAGCTGGATTGTAGTTTGGTGGACATGCTGCTCCTAACCTATTCAATAAAATATTTAAAAAAATTAGTTGTGATTCCGATATTATAAATTCTTGTAACATATGTAACCCTTATTGGTATTGGGTTTGCAATATTTAAAAAAAATTCCTACATACTATTCGCTAAGTTTGTTAAAAAGTGCTTATAATTTTTCGAAATAATGTTTTGCACAATTTTGGCAAATGTAAATTATTGAAGTACAGTCTACAAAATTTTACTGATGGGTTTAAACTTCCTACTGACGTTCAGTACACCCACTACCTCAGCAACAGTTATTGGATTGATCTCTTCTAGAAATATGTTAAATTTGTAAGTTTATTGCCAAGACAAGATATGTAAAAATAATCTCGATTCTAAATGTGATTAGGGTTTAGGTCAATCACACACTCCTTTGTAAAGCCGTCTCATCATCACCGGTTGAATACCGTGATTAATAACGCTAAGCGTTATTAATCACGGTTGTCAACCCAAACATCCGCTGCGGGGCCCGGGGTCCGCTTTCCGGCTTTTCATACTCCACTTCGTACGGTCTTCAACATCCTTGGTAGTCAGTCCATTAGCACGCATATCACCCTTTACGTTTGTAAAGCCTTCGATAAAGTCTCGTCCATCATTTAACAAATATATTTTGTAACGACAACCGTGGTGTAACTACATATATCTGTATTTATTTATAATAAATCTTGAGAAAACCCAACACATTCTAAATATTTGTCATAGAAAACTTACTGTCTGAAGAAATCCGTGGCCTCTTCGGGTGAACCGAGGAAAGCGACTCGACCGTCTGCCATCAGCAGCAGTTTGTCGAACATCGCGTACAACTCTGACGAAGGCTGATGAATCGTGCATATGACAGTTTTTCCTTTTTGAGCCAGTCCTTTCAGTACCTTAACGAAAGTAAAATATATATACATCGATAGATATAGTCATCATCATTATCTCATCTTTGTATCTTGGTTGCAACTTAGACTTCCGTTTCGATGCCGGGGTCCGCTTTCCGACTTTTTCTACTCCACTTCGCACGGTCTTCAGCATCTCTGGTAGTGAGCCCATTAGCACGCATTATTATTGCTGTAGAACAGCAGACAGGCTGACGGCCCACTTAGAATTGAGCAGTTACCGTCACCTATGGGTGTTTGTAACGCCAGTGGCATTGCGAACACGCTGCTGTCCCATAAGGGTAGAGGAACTTGGGTCACTAATACCGGAACACAACATAAGGTTATGGCGGATAAGATACCTAGATAAGGATGGCGATACTTAAGGCCAAAGGTGGTAGCCATCTAGACGGACTTGGGACCCTACCATGTAGCTAAGGTGGGTTGTTTTGTCGCCTTTTATGACAGGCCGGCCGCAGAGGTCAGTATTCTTTCTCCGCCCCTGCACGGATAGATTATTATATATGATTAATATATTTATGACGTCACAGACTAGTACCCCATTATATTTTATTAGTGCCGGATACAATTTGTTTAGGACGTAGGAAATAAAGATTATTCGAAGTTTAATATAATTAAATTAAATGCACAGATTAATCCTTACACATTCTTCAGATAGTCTACATTCACATTTTGTTTATAAGATTATTACATAAAATATACATAAAAAACCTACTTGTATAACATTTTGCGCCATAAAAGAGTCCAAACCAGACGTAGGTTCGTCGCAGAACATGAGCGGTGGGTCTGTGAGCACTTCACTAGCGAATGAAAGCCTCTTCATCTCCCCGCCAGATATGCCCTTGAGGCGACCAGGAATTCCGATCACCGTGTTCTGACATTTTGATAATGTCAACTAAAAGAAATAAACCAACACAAAAGTTAATCTGTGATCACTGTCAATTGTTAATTGTTTTAAACTTAATTACATAATTTTTTATTAAAATATATTCTAGAAACGTAGCTAACAATTTTGTAGCTAATCAGCTGTATGTAAGTTACTACTATTGTCATTATATTCTTAGTATCAAATTTCCGTTGTACCCAATGTTTCGCTTCGATACTTAGGATCCACTTCTCTTAGTCTTCCGCCGCTCTAATGGTAGAGATGGTGAGACCATTAGCAAGCGTATTACCTATTACTAGGTTATAGGTATGTTATGATAATACATGTATGCCCCTCGTAACTAAACGGTTTTATGTATTACGTAAGTGGTCGTCCATAAATTACATCACACGTTAAAGGAGGGGCGGTTATAACCGAAATGTGACATTGTGTGACAAGGAGCAGGGGCGCAAATAAAGGAGTCAGAAGTTTTGTGACGTCACGATATAATATGAATGAATACGAAATGAAAATGAAGCAGTGAGACTAAAGTCCATGGACTGGGCCATGGACCTAATTAAATTTTGTATAAGTAATTAACATAATTAGTCGTTTATTGTTTCCTAACTAGTCGTTTGCTTCCTCTGTTATCTAAAATATTGGACTTTATATAGATCTTATTTAAAAAAATAATAAAAATAATAAAACATTAATATAATATTTATTATATTTTATTTCTCACACGGTTAAAATTAAATTAAAGTTGGACACATATTTAATTATAACATAATAATAATGAAAATAAAACAAAATAACTTATTTCTTTTGATTATTTTTAAATACATGCATAAAATTGAAAAATGTGTGACGTCACATCAGGGGTTCTTAAAATGTGACAATCTGTGACAAGGACGGGAGGAGGGGTTAAAAAGTCCAAAAATTCATGTGACGTAATTTATGGATGGCCCCTAACTATCCCAATGTAAACCCTGCAGAAGCTACCACAAATACATGAATTATTACCGATCATTCTGTACATCATCCAAGCGCCAGGCCCATCCCGTGCCAAATACCAAACATTATACTCACTTCAAGATTCACGTAGCATCAATATGTACCTTTACGTATAATGAATTTTGTTATAGTTGCCAGGGCCGGCGGCTGCGCCGGTTAGAAGGGAAATTATATTTGACTGTCTAATAACTGATCATTACTCGGTGTGATTGGTAAGAAAAACCCTTAGAGTATACATAAGCAAGCTTGCTTATGTATACTCTATGGAAAAACCAGAAATAATATTCCCGTTCTATGTAATTAAATCATTATTACACATATCTGAGGTACGTACCTCAGAGATTACTTCCTGAACTCGGCGCATGCGCTGCGCATATGGTATATGCCGGTCCATTCTTACCAGCGCCTGCAACAAATTATTTATCATTTGTCAATAAACCCATAAAAAAAATATTTCATGAAAGACTAGGCCTTGTTTCTTCTCTGAAGGAAATATAGACCAAGGTATCTTCTTATTAATGGAATTTAATTTATGCTTAAATTTCCACATAATTCAATTTTTTTTACCTTACTAATAATAATAAACCTTATTAATAATGGCTTATTTTTTATAACAATGAAATACAGTTGAGTGTTATTTATTTTTCTTTATAAAGAATCTACTTTGGGGAATAATTTAATTTTATATAATTT